>CM056582.1:21683971-22283971 GCA_029721435.1 Gymnothorax reevesii | reverse complement strand
TGACATAGCGGCTACAAGGACAAACTTTCCCTCTTGGTTCATGGTCCATATGAATGCAAATACCATTAAAATTAAGAGCAAACTGTCGGCTTATAATTCAATAGTATTTATTTTCATGTCGACGGAGGGACCTTATAGGAATGATAGCCCTTTAAACCTGAATCACTAGTTCAGCCAGCTGATATGTTGGAATTTGATTGGCTAACAGAGAAAGCCCCACTTGATTTAAACCTTCTCATTGGTGCAGATACTAGAGCCCATTGCTTGTAACCAAACAATCAGAATCAAGCTTTATTTCTGTAGCTTATTTCCTGGGGTGCATTTGAAATCTCTAAAGAGCGAGGAACCTTGTTCATTAAAGGTCATGACCCGGAAATAGTTTGGCTGGTAGCCATTGCAAGGAGAGTCCTAATAGTCTATTTCATGAAGGAAAGGAGGCAATTAGCTCCTTCATTGTTTCCTTCCACGAAGGAAACCCAGGACCAGCCTTGGAAGAAAGGAAAGATTGAATATGGACCACAACTGGATATGTCATTTGTGTCTCAAAGTTTTGCTATAAATTGTGAAGGTTGTCTTTGCCGTCGAGCTCATGACGTATCGAAGGAAAGGTTTGTCTCAAATATGACCTATGGTACCTTAAAAAACTCCCAGCAACTTTCCCTTTATGTATGTGCGGATTTCTGGCGCAGTAAAGGAAAAGTGAAAAGGAAAGAAAAAATTCTGTCTCAGAGAATTCAGATGCGGCCCTGGTGTTGGGACACATTTTTCACCGGCACCCCCGTGGTCGGTGACGGGGTCTGAAAGTATCGAAAGGTTTTGTTTTATGTGTATTTTGTCATTGTGTATGTCATTTTTCATGCTTCTCTTTTAAGTTTTGGCAGTGTTATGTATTCAGCATTTCCATTCTCTCATCGTCATCATGCGCTTCCTGTTTCTCACTCACTCACCGGCATCACCTTTTCCTCAGTGTTAATTGTTTCATTGCTCCTCATTTATACCCACACCTCCTCCACACATCCAGCTCCCCTCATCACGTTTCCCATCCCATTAGTCACTCAGCTTATCTTTACATATCTGTCTCTCCTCACTGCGAGTTTGTGTTAGCCTGTTTCCCAGAGTCTTGCACAGGAGCAGTTTATCCTCTGAGACTTCCCTGCCTACGATTTGGTCTGTTTTCAGGTTTCTGATTCAGTCTCGTCCGCTGTGTCTGACCCGTGGTTGATTTTTGATCTGGCCTTTTGGTTTTCAAAACGGTCTTTGGGCTTTGGCTTTGGCGCAACGACTTTGTGGTCTTGATTATTAGGCTGTTAGCTGAATAAGATTCTGGATTTGTCCATTTGGACTGAAGCCCCACAGCCTGTTATTGACCTGGATTCCCTGACCACGATTCTATATAACACCTGTGAACTGGATCTTCGTCTGTCTGAGTTCTTACTCTACCCCTGTCAGTTAGCCTCAGTATATCTCAGAGAGATCCCACTCTCCATTCAACTCAGAGGTAACTTTAATGTAATAATAAATACACAAGCAATCTATTTTTCCCTCAAGAAAATGAAAGCTCAATATGTGTGGTTTCAGCCAGTTTTTCACTTAGGCCCCATGAGAAAAAAAGTATTACTTTATCATCCTTTCAATCTGAAAAACGTGATGCAGGTGGGTGGATTTTTAGTTTTTTAATAAATATTTTTTTTGTAGAGTTTACCTGTGTGTTTGTGACGTTTTTCTAAGTTTGTAGACCTGTTATTTTCCAGTACTCGACTAAGAACAACTCAGGAACATAACTTTCTCAAGTGAAGAGCTTAAGTGTTTGTCTATGGGCGCATTTGCGCTTACTCGCCAAGAGAATTACGCAGATTGGCCTTTTTTTGATACTAAAAATATATTTTTTTAAAAACTGATGCGACCACGAATTCTGATGCAGGCAGGGATGATGAAGTATTTTTCTATGTTGCCTCACTGTATGTCACAATGTATGTCCCCCACTATGCAGATTTTTTTAAGTGACTGAGCTATTTAGACAAAAAAAAACAATTAAGTGGACAAATCAATGGCAGGTTACTTCTCTGCATCAGTCGGCTCAGATGCCGACTCGGGCTCAGTGTGTCAATGCTGTGCTCAGGCCCCAAAATAGAGCCCAAAAAACGACACGTCCTGGTGTCGAAGTACTATTCCGCCAGCCCGCTGAAAGTCAGTGGCAGACATCATAGCGACTTGGTCCGTATCTCTTCTCCGGTCCATGTTATTACCCCCCGTCGAGCTGCCAGCCACTGTGAGCTTTAGCACCATGTTCCGGGCAGAAAACCATACAGAGTTTTAAGTGAAGACAGTATCCTCGCGGGAGTGCCATGACTGAAGCCACAGAGGGAGAAATGAATGCTGATTAGCGAGAGTCGGCTCGTCTTATTCCCAACACGTGGCTCATTAGCCGTCGCAGGGCCCCGCTGCGATTCATAAAGACAGTTGTCATGAGGCTTGGTGGCTTCACCCCCCCCCCCCCCCCCCCCCCCCCCCCCCCCCCCACAATCATGGGAACGGTGGACATGTTTGACATCGCCTCAGCGGAGCTGTGCAGTGCAGTGAAGAGGATCCTGGGACGTGCGGTCTTTTCCAAATTTTCCTTGGTGTCGAATTATCTAGAGGTTGACGTTACCGCAGCGAGATTCAACTCCAAATAGAACTGTGAGCCCCTGTTTGGTACAGGGACTCACTCTCTCTGCCAAGAGGATCAGAGAGAGCTCCTCAATGCAAGAGGTATTGAGTGTGGCTCATAATGAGTGCATACACACACACACACACACACACACACACACTCAGACGCATGCGCACACATGCATGTATCCTTGTACTTCTATTCTTGTGATGACATTACACTGACTTCCATTCATTCTTTGTGTGTCTTTACAGCCTTTCTCTAATCTTAATAATAAATACCTTTACCTCTAACCTTAACTAATTGGTCACTATTTGCCTTTGTAGTTGCAAGAACATACAAAAAATGTCCTTAATTCCCAATAATGTCCCCACTCTGTAGGAAAACAGTATATTCTGATTCTCACTTTACAGCAAGTACGTTGTACAAGAACACACACACTCACATGTATAAACACAATGAATTCTCGCACAGGCAGATACACACATTTGTTGCTCATCAATAATCTACACCCATGAGAATACTTCTGTCCTCTGAATGTATCTGTATGTGAGTGCAGCTGTTCTTTGTCTAAGCGGGAGGGTGCGTTTGTATTCTCTGTGATCTGCGCGGGGGTGGAGGAGATCTCATAATCAGTTTGAAAGGTTAGAAGTCAGAGGGAAGAGGGCAGCGGGTGCACCAGGGAAATAACCAGCGGTGCAAAGTCAGTGCATCCAAAAGTAAAATTGCACCTTGTGTTTCTTCCAGCCATAAACCCCAGCTGCTGATTTCAGATATTTTTCTACCGCCTGGCTGAAGAATTGAGTTTCGTTAGAGAATTCTGGAGGTTGGAGCTAAATTTTGGGATAGACATTAGCCTTCTAAACCTGGCTTTTACATGTTTGGAAATAACTGAGTAAGTATGAGGGCAGGCAGGAAGTGTTGGGGAAAGCGATGGATGATAGTAGGGAGGTACAGGTGAGAGGAATGGATGGAGGGGCCATGGTGGGGTTGGCAGGAGGAAATGGATACGGATAGATAGAGATGAAAAGAAAAAGACCCAGTCGTTCGCTAAATTCTCTACGATTACAAGTTGTGCTGTTGGGCATATTTATTTATGTCCATATTTATTGTATAGACTTCAATTTACTTTGCCAAGATTGACAAATGCAATGACGTTCTCAATGCGAGAAGAAAAGAGAGAGAGGGAGAGAGATTTACGCTTCAAATACACTTGAATTTAGCCTGATTAAAAGCCAGGCTGTTTGTCGGAACATCAAAACAGAACCAACCTCAACAGGCAGAGGCCATGAAAGGTTACATTTTTCATCAACTGCTTCTCTATTCATGAATACCTGCCAAAGAGCGCATTGCCACGGTCCTTCGCTGAGCTTGTTTCTTAACTGTTGTGTACCACGTCATCCTTTACGTTGGAGAGAGCCTTGTTATTAGCAAATAGCAGAGCAACAGGCCTTATTAGTGAGGAACTCTACAGATCTGCCAAACCGACGCACTTGGATTTATAGCTGAATATTCCCCATCTGAAGCAGGTGCAGGTGCACAGGGACCCATTGTTTTCCTGTCAAGAGGCATTTTAATTGGCCATCATTATGCCTGAGACATCACAATGCAAAATGGAGTCTGCCTTGACAAGAGTTTCAGTCTGGTAATGCCACTTGAAACCTTAATTCTTTTCTCAAGTAGAAAATATTTTCATGTTTTCCGGTACTGCGTGCTTAAGGAGTTCAGCAAATCTTAACATCTTTAAATCACTGCCTGAATTTTTGTCATATTTTACTAGGAATATGGAGCTGAAATTCTTGCTGAGAGTGCTTTTTATCTTTTAGTGAGTTGAAACCTTGTGTTGCTAATTTTCCATTATCGTTAGGCTGGACCATACCCACAGCTTATACGCTCAATAGCTTTTTTACAAGCTACAGCTAATACTGGGTAGAAGTGTTGGGATTCTGGATTCTGCTGTCATGTTAAGTTCTGTGCCTGGCCTAGCCATGTTTAGTATTTCTGTGTTTAGTGACCACTGCCTGCCCTCTGACCATTCTTAGGATTATGTATTGTGTTTTGTTAGTTTGGATTTCATTGTGTTATTATTTTTCATGTCTTAGTAATTTAGTTTCCAAGCCATGTTTTCGTTTTCATTTTCATGCTTTGCACTTTGTCTCCCCTGTCTTGTCAGGTGTGTATCTTTGCTCACGGTCCCTTGTCTTGTGTGACACTCATTTGGGTGATTTATTGGTTTCTGGGTTTCAATCTTCTTTCATTATCTCGTGTTCTTCCTTCCTCTCTCTTTTTCTGTCTTACTAACACATACTAACAGTTTATTGTTTTTGCTCAATACTAATCCACACTAACCTTGTATATTTGGACTAACTTACTAACAAGCACTTGGGATTGTATAGCTGCACTTACTAATTGACTAATGATCTCTCAGCTGTTGCCCTATTCTAGTCTCCGCCTCCTTGCCTATCCCTAATTATCTCTGCTGCAAGTTTCTGTGGATTTCCACTTATACTTTGTGCTTTCCTTTTCTTTTATCTTGGCACTTTAGTACTCCTTAACCGGAGCTGTTGTTTTGTACTTAGGTTTGTCTTGTGATCCCTGTCTGTGTTTTGGCTACAGCCTAATTCATGTAATTAGTTTATTCCTCATGTGTCTCTCCTTGATTATTGTTCCCACTGATTGCACCTGTTCTCCCTGGTCATGTGTTTACCCCGGGTGTGTATATAAGATGTCTGTTTGGTACACTTTCTTGTCAGATCGTTCTCCCTAGTTTTCTCGTGCCACGTTTCTCGCCTTGATTGCTCAGTGTTTATCTTTCTGATTGGATTGCTCGACTATTGATTTTGGTTTGCCCTTTTTGGATATTGTTGCATCTGTGAGTTTTGACCTTTTTCTGCCCGACCTTGATTTTGTGATTACTGCCCTGGTTTTGGATTCGGACTGTCTTTGGCTTATGAGTTTGTTTCTCCTCCAAACCTACGCCTGTGTACCGAACCCTTTTTGTCTGACCACGAACTTTGTTATTGGTGCCCTGGTTACGATTCTGGATTACGCCCATTGGATACTGTTTTTGGATTGTGGACTTTGTACCGTTGCCAGCTCTGTTGGGGGGTTTCCCCCTTCAGAAATAAAGCCTCCTTTTTGCATTCTACTGGTTGTCGCTCTTGGTTCATTTCGTAAATCACAACATTACGATCTGACCATGACGGAGCCAGCGTCAGACCAGTCTCTGCAGGAGGCAGTGCACCAACAGGGCGCTCAGTTAGAATTCCAAGAGCGTCAGCTTCGGGCTCTTATGCAACATATGCAAACCATGAGTCTTCAGATGGCGGATCTCACTCGCTCTGTGCAAGACGCTCAGCGGCTACAGTCTCCCCAGCCTGCCGTCCATGCCACTCCTGCTCCTGCGTCTGCTCCGCCACTGCCAGTCTGCGAGCCACGCCTGCCACCGCCTGAGAGGTACGACGGGAACCCGGGAGCATGTCGGGCTTTTCTCACCCAGTGCAAGCTCATTTTCAGCCTACAGCCCTCGTCATTCCCCACCGAAAGAGCTCGGGTTGCTTTCATCATCACGCAACTGACTGGAAGGGCCAAGCAGTGGGCTACGGCTGCATGGGAAGCAGATCTACCCTGCGTGCAGACATCTGGTCTGCTGGGTGAGGAGATGAGGCGCATCTTTGACCGCACGAAGCTGGGTCACGAGGCGGGACGAGAAATTCTGCGCATTCGACAGGGGAGCCGTTCCGTGGCCGACTACGCCATTGATTTCCAGACACTGGCTACCAACAGCAGGTGGGGACATAGAGCTTTGTTCGATGCCTTTTTTAACGGGCTTTCTGAAGCGTTAAAGGATGAGCTGGTTTCCCGGGAGTTACCGGAGGATTTGGATGACTTGGTCGACTTGGCTATTCGCGTGGATTCCCGATTGGAAGAACGCAGACGCTTCGCCTCCCGCAGACGACCTAACCCACTCCTCCAGAGCACTCTGCCTCTACCACCCCCTACTGGCGACAGTCCTCCTGAGCCAGAACCCATGCAACTGGGCCGTACTCGCATCCCTGTGGAGGAGAAGAACCGCCGTCGCAGAGAAGGGGCCTGCTTCTACTGTGGCAAGGGGGGACACCACATTGCTCAGTGTCCCAACAAGAGAAGTTCCCCTGGTGCACAGAGAAGAGTAGTGATTGGAGTGACGCCAGTGCAGGAGACTAAGAACCGTACGTGCCTCCCAGTTATCCTGGAGTGGGGAGGAGGGAGTAAGTCCACCCTAGCCCTCATTGATACCGGCGCTGAGGAGAACCTCATCGATGTGGAGCTGGCTCAAGAATGGGGAATCCCTACCGAGAGGATCTTTCCTGACCGGGTGGCCAATTCACTCAGTGGCCAGAAAATAGCCCAGATAACTCACGCTACCAGCCCCATCAAACTCAAAACCTCAGGAAACCACCACGAAACCATTCAGCTTCTCCTCTTACATTCTCCCCATGCTCCCATTGTTTTGGGCCATCCATGGATGGCCAAACACCTCCCAAATATTGATTGGCGGAAGAATGAGGTTAAGGGTTGGAGCCCCAACTGCTCCCTGGCATGCCTCCACAACGCCCGCGAACCTCAACACAGCCCATCCCAAGAAGAAATACCAGATCTTGAGAAGGTCCCCCTAGAGTTTCATGATCTCAAGGAAGTGTTCTCTAAGTCCCGGGCCACCAGCTTACCACCTCACCGACCTTATGACTGCACCATAGACCTGAAGCCAGGTACTATGCCCCCTAGAGGCCGACTCTATTCACTCTCCAGACCAGAAACCCAAGCCATGGAGAAGTATCTCTCAGAGTCTCTTGCTGCTGGCATTATACACCCGTCATCATCACCTGCTGGTGCCGGATTCTTCTTCGTGTCTAAGAAGGACGGATCATTAAGACCCTGTATAGATTACCGTGGACTTAACGAAATAACTGTCAAGAATCGCTATCCACTTCCTCTAATGAACACTGCTTTCGATCTCCTGCAAGGAGCTAAGATTTTTACTAAGCTCGACCTCCGTAATGCCTATCACCTGGTACGCATCAGAGAGGGGGACGAATGGAAGACTGCCTTTAACACTCCCACGGGACACTGGGAGTATTTAGTTCTTCCTTTCGGGCTTACTAACGCTCCAGCAGTGTTTCAAAACCTTGTCAACGATGTTTTAAGAGACATGATAAATAAGTTTGTGTTTGTGTATCTTGACGATATCCTGATTTTTTCAGAGTCCCAGGAGGCCCATGTCAAACATGTTCGCCAAGTGCTCCGTCGCCTCCTGGAGAACCGCCTCTTTGTTAAAGCTGAAAAATGTGAATTTAATGTGGAAACCACTACGTTTTTGGGTTACATCATCTCCCCAGACACCATCCGGATGGACCCCCTAAAGGTGGAAGCTGTCACTAATTGGCCCAGACCAGAGGACCGTAAGTCTCTCCAGCGATTTTTGGGCTTCGCTAACTTTTACCGCCGGTTCATCCGGAATTATAGTTCTGTTGCCGCTCCTCTTACTGCTCTCACCTCTTCTAAATCCAAGTTTCTGTGGTCCGAAAAGGCTGAAGAGGCCTTCAATGACTTAAAAGCTCGTTTCACCTCTGCACCTATCCTAACCATTCCCAATCCAGAACTCCAGTTTATTGTTGAAGTGGACGCCTCCAATATCGGTGCTGGAGCCATCCTGTCGCAGAGGTCCACAGAAGATGGTAAGGTCCATCCTTGTGCCTTCTTTTCTCGCCGCCTCAGCTCTGCAGAAAGAAACTACGACATTGGGAATCGGGAGCTGTTGGCGGTAAAGTTGGCCTTAGAAGAGTGGAGACAATGGCTGGAGGGCTCCAAGGTACCCTTCATTGTCTGGACAGACCACAAGAACCTGGAATATCTACAAACGGCCAAAAGACTCAATCCGCGACAAGCCAGGTGGGCACTTTTCTTTTCACGATTCAACTTTCATATTGCCTATCGACCTGGAAGTAAGAATGTCAAGCCTGATGCCCTCTCCCGTTGTTTTGAAATCCAGGAAGAGGAAATTAACAGAGATACCATCCTCCCTAAAGAAGCGTTCATTAATGCATTATGTCTTGATATTGAGAGAGAAGTCAGAAATGCCCAAAACAATGCTGCTACTCCCAGTGCGTGTCCCACCAATTGTTTATATGTGCCAGCTACCTTACGCTCCCAAGTCCTGGAATGGGGACACGCATCCAGACTGTCCTGCCACCCTGGTATCCGCCGCACTAAGAACTTTATTCTTCAGAGGTTTTGGTGGCCAGAACTCACTCAAGATGTCCAGGGCTTCGTTGCTGCTTGCTCGGTCTGTGCCCAGGCTAAGACTTCTCACCAACCACCTCAAGGTTTATTGCAGCCCCTTCCTACACCACACCGCCCCTGGTCCCATATTGCTCTTGATTTTATAACAGGCCTTCCCTCATCCAATCACCACACCACCATTCTCACAATTGTTGATAGATTCTCCAAAGCAGTTCACTTAGTTCCCCTCACTAAACTCCCTTCTGCTCAAGACACTGCCAACCTAGTAATCCAACATGTCATTAGACTCCACGGCATACCCACTGATATCACTTCCGATCGCGGCCCCCAGTTCACTGCACTTTTTTGGAGAACATTCTTTAAAGCTTTAGGCACTTCAGTCAGTTTGTCATCAGGTTTCCACCCCCAGACTAATGGCCAGACCGAGCGAGCTAACCAGTGTGTGGAAAGTGTTTTACGATGTCTCTGTATTAGGAACCCCTCCTCCTGGAGCTATCAGTTACCGTGGGTGGAATACGCGTTGAACAGCCACACCTCTGCTGCCTCCGGCGTCTCCCCCTTCAAAGCCTGCCTGGGCTACCAGCCCCCTTTGTTCCCGTCCCAGGAGGAGGAGGTAGCTGTCCCCTCAGTCCGCGAATTTGTCCGTAGGTGCAGACGCACCTGGACTGCCACCCGCCAGGCCCTGCTCAGGTCGGTTGCTCGGATGAAAGAACAGGCCGACAAGAGACGCACCGCGGCGCCCATGTACCGACCTGGGCAGCGGGTCTGGTTGTCTTCAAGGGACATTCCCCTCAGAGGTAACGGGGGTAAGCTTTTCCCCAAATTCCTGGGCCCTTTCACCATTGAAAGGGTCCTAAGTCCCACTGCCGTTCGCCTCCGTCTCCCCCTGTCCATGCGACGCATACACCCCACTTTCCATGTGTCCCAGTTAAAACCTGCAGTAACCCACCCCCTGTCCTCTGGACCTGATCCCCCACCACCCGCCCGGATCATCAATGGAGGCGAAGCCTACACGGTCCGTGCCCTCCTGGACTCTCGTCGACGAGGCAGAGGACTGCAGTACCTCGTCGACTGGGAGGGTTACGGACCTGAACATCGCAGTTGGGTGCCAGCAAGGCACATATTGGATAAAAACCTCATCAAAGACTTTCATGCTAGTCACCAGAGACTTTCAGGTTGAACGCCAGGAGTCGTTCGTTGGGAGGGGGGTTCTGTTGGGATTCTGGATTCTGCTGTCATGTTAAGTTCTGTGCCTGGCCTAGCCATGTTTAGTATTTCTGTGTTTAGTGACCACTGCCTGCCCTCTGACCATTCTTAGGATTATGTATTGTGTTTTGTTAGTTTGGATTTCATTGTGTTATTATTTTTCATGTCTTAGTAATTTAGTTTCCAAGCCATGTTTTCGTTTTCATTTTCATGCTTTGCACTTTGTCTCCCCTGTCTTGTCAGGTGTGTATCTTTGCTCACGGTCCCTTGTCTTGTGTGACACTCATTTGGGTGATTTATTGGTTTCTGGGTTTCAATCTTCTTTCATTATCTCGTGTTCTTCCTTCCTCTCTCTTTTTCTGTCTTACTAACACATACTAACAGTTTATTGTTTTTGCTCAATACTAATCCACACTAACCTTGTATATTTGGACTAACTTACTAACAAGCACTTGGGATTGTATAGCTGCACTTACTAATTGACTAATGATCTCTCAGCTGTTGCCCTATTCTAGTCTCCGCCTCCTTGCCTATCCCTAATTATCTCTGCTGCAAGTTTCTGTGGATTTCCACTTATACGTTGTGCTTTCCTTTTCTTTTATCTTGGCACTTTAGTACTCCTTAACCGGAGCTGTTGTTTTGTACTTAGGTTTGTCTTGTGATCCCTGTCTGTGTTTTGGCTACAGCCTAATTCATGTAATTAGTTTATTCCTCATGTGTCTCTCCTTGATTATTGTTCCCACTGATTGCACCTGTTCTCCCTGGTCATGTGTTTACCCCGGGTGTGTATATAAGATGTCTGTTTGGTACACTTTCTTGTCAGATCGTTCTCCCTAGTTTTCTCGTGCCACGTTTCTCGCCTTGATTGCTCAGTGTTTATCTTTCTGATTGGATTGCTCGACTATTGATTTTGGTTTGCCCTTTTTGGATATTGTTGCATCTGTGAGTTTTGACCTTTTTCTGCCCGACCTTGATTTTGTGATTACTGCCCTGGTTTTGGATTCGGACTGTCTTTGGCTTATGAGTTTGTTTCTCCTCCAAACCTACGCCTGTGTACCGAACCCTTTTTGTCTGACCACGAACTTTGTTATTGGTGCCCTGGTTACGATTCTGGATTACGCCCATTGGATACTGTTTTTGGATTGTGGACTTTGTACCGTTGCCAGCTCTGTTGGGGGGTTTCCCCCTTCAGAAATAAAGCCTCCTTTTTGCATTCTACTGGTTGTCGCTCTTGGTTCATTTCGTAAATCACAACAAGAAGTCCCTTTTACCTTCACAGCAGCCTTCTTGGCATTGATTCAACAAGGTGTTGGAAAATTTCCATCAAGTTTCTGATCCTTGTTGGCACAAAGATGTTCGGCAGTTGCAATATTCATGCTGTGAAAATCCTGTGAAAAACCGCAACATCCCAAAAGCGCTCGATTGGATTTATATCTGCTGAATGTGAAACCATTGGGGAGCACTCAACTCATTTTCACGTCCTTGGAACCTGTTTGAAATGACGAGTGCTTTTGTGACATGACTGGCAGTAGCCATTAGAAGCAGAGTTGGGAAAAGTACCGATAAAAAGTAACTAGCTACAGTTCCTATTTGCTCCTAAGAAAGGAAATAATTTATTTTTAAGTCACTGCAGCATAATAGTAATTAATAACTTGGTAAAGTAACTTTTGAGTTTATTTTTGTCTGCTATTTAAGTATTTCTGTGGCAACGTGGGACAAGACTGCCAAGGTTAAACTTTCACCCATTATCACTATGGTGAATACTTTTGGAACAGTAAAACACACTGTTTTCAACTTTTGCTTGCAAATTTGTCACCTCAGCCAACTTCATACCAAGCATCAAGCACCCTTTCACACAGCCATATATCTACAACTATGCTCTTTTGGCAATATAAAATAACTACAGTCTTTGCCAGGCAGTGAAAAAAATAAGACTCTCTGACACTTAACAGTGATTCCCTATTAAACACTGTGGTTTGTCCTTGGTAGCATTAGCATACAGCACTGTGCAAAAGTCTTAGGTACATTTAAGGAAATTTCAAAGGGCTAATATGGTAGCAAAAATGATGAAATGTAAAGTTTCTAATTACTGAGAAATGTACTAAACAGAGCAGTAAACTGTTAAAAACTATATCAAACCAATATTATCTACTTTTTGCCAAAATAATCTGACTGGGAGACAGTCTTGTTGTGCAATAGTTTATAAGATGATTGGCTTTTTGCTTGTTCCAAGCAGAGGGGAAAACTTGCCACCGTTCATCTGCAGACTGACTGTCTCACCTGTGTCTGTCCCTCCACGTGATTGCAGACGGCCATGATGATGTTGACATCAGGGATCTTTCAGGCTGTATTATCTCCAGTGGCTGTTTTTTGAAATTAGATACTCACATTTATTCATAAAACTTTTCTTTAAATTGGCATTTGGAATTTTTTATCTTCAGCAGCTCTAATGTCGAAAAGGAAAAAAAAAAAAAAAACTAAAGTGGAGGGTGCCTAAGACTTTTGCACGGTACTGTATATTCAAATTAACAGAACCCCAAATACCAACTGGACATATCAATGATGGTGAACTATTTTAAAGTATTTTCACTCCCGTAAAGAGAGCCTTAGTCAACTCATGGATTTTATCAACAGCAATGATATTATAGTTACTATTGCATACATTCATTGCTGTTAGATGTCTGGATGTGAAAAGCTCGTTGGTGTTAAATTTCCTTGATGGGGCTTTTATTTCAGCATTTCCCACATCTATAAACAAACACATCGCAAAAGCTAAAGATATACTATTCATTGACATTTCTAATACATAAAGTGTTATAAAACATAGTTTTGATATTGATCTATGTTGGGTCTTTGTTGCCTATATAAACTCAATTACAGATTATTTTCCAAGGAAGCAATAAAAATCATCATTAAGATATTTGGTTTAAGGCCAGCCCTTCACCAACTCTGCACAGGTATGATCTTGATTAATTTTGTTGATAAGCACAGCCTCGACTGGAAACTGCTTTTTCGGGGAGAGCTGCTCATGGAGGAGACAGCATTGAGTTGGCTGCAGTTGCTGTAGGGCTTTCACTGGCTACCCCAGCAATTAATGTTGAAAAATCAAATTGCAGAAACTGCGGTAATTAAAATGAAACGTTACACACACAGTGGTCATTAGCTAGCATGCCTTTGCAATAGATGAATTTACTAGCTAGCTACATACCATCTTTACTCCAAGCAGAGGGGTATAGCAACTACGAAGTGAGTTAAACTTAGCGAGGCTTTCTCAACGTGAGCTGATGGGACAAACCCCTAGCTCCTAATCAGATACCATAGCAAAGCTATCTAGCCTGGTTAAAAGAGCCACGTTCCTGACAAAAAATGGCTTTAGGCCCAACATAATTCACCTAGCTAGTGAACCCCCTAATCCTGCTTCAGAGTTGCAGCAACCCTGGTGCGATTTCCTTGCTCCTCGTGATTCCTCAATGACTTTTAGCAGTCGACTATAGTGACCACTTTACCTGCGATGTCTGAGTAGACATAGCTAGGTGTCATAAAAAAATGTACACAAGGAGCAAGTTTTACACACAATGAGGGATTAATTGAGTCACAAAGTTGTAATGTAGCTAAAAATTTTACAGGTAAGCTAGCTAAGCTAGATGAAATGCTATCCTAAGGTATACCTATAAAATCAAAAACAAATTAAAAAAAAGCCTAACCTTATAATTGTAGACAAATTTATACCTCCTCACGCTCTCCTGCAACTCCAAAATATGGACCACATCTGTAATCGTCACTCAAGTAAACAGGAGATGAGGAGAAGACAGACAGCCCATGCCTGTATGTTTCTGTGCATGGAGAGACGTTTTTGTTGGCCTCCTTCCAGGAGCTGTCGCCATCTAGGAAAATTGGGCAGCTCTTTCAAAATAAAAGTAACACAAGTGACGCACCCATTCAGGCTTTCTAGTACTTTTAACTTGTCACTGAAAATTAGAAAGGACTGCGTTACTCTGTGCGTTAATGAAAAAGTAGGGGTGTTACCATCACTGATGGTGAACTGTGGGATGGGATTCACATGGTCAACAACAAGACTTGGGTAGAGGGCTGTGGTATTTCTATCATACTGTTGCCATTAAAGGGGCCTACTCTGTGCCAAAAAATATTCCCACTGCACTACCATCACCAGCCAGAACCATGGACACATGGCAGGATGGTTTGTTCTGACCCTACCAGTCATACATCACTGCAGAAATTTGCCGGACCAGCATTTTTGCAGTCTTCTACTGTCCAGTTTTGGTGAGTCATTTGGTACGTTTACATGCACTGTTAAGTTGAGCCGGTAATAGCTTGAATTGGACTACGCTGCTATGCTGTACTTTGTGCCCTTTCTACTACCCCAGTGTGCGTTTCCCAGAAGCGAAAATGCTAACAAATAATATAGTTCATCCATTCGCAGTCTGTGGTTCCAACAATGTATGTTAGCATCTATGCTTTCGGGAAATGGACCCTTGAACTTCCCGTGCATATGGGATGCGGGTCAGGAGTAAAGACGAGTGGGGGACGAGGATTGTTACTGTTCAGTACAAACTTGCTCGCTGGGCAGATGCTGCGTTCCATTCGTACTCGGAAGGTGGAAGTTTCAACTGGAACGCCCCCCGTGGTCGGATTTCCGACTCAGAAAGTCGGAGAATCTTCACTTACCCCCGAGTTAACATTTAAAGGTGGCTGCCCCAGGTGTAAACAGTAATTAGAAGCACCTGTAATATTCTGTTTATTACTTCTGACTCGTGTTTGTCACACTAAATCAGCCATATACATTGTTCGACGTATATATATGGAAAAACTCCGTGTTTGAAGATTGCAGAAGGACTGCATATTTGTCCAGAAGTTGCTTATATTCGGACAGGGCAAGCGCGAGAATAGCTTTCGTAGTCGTTACCATTTTTTTTTGCTACTCTTCGTCCCGGTTTATGGCGGTTGGAAACTTTTTTCCGACTTTGTAACTGGAACACTGATAACTCAGCTGTGACGTCATTCCCAGATCCGACCTCCAACCTCCGAGGTATAATGGAACGCAGCAGCTCAGAGTTGTCGCTAATCAGTTTGGTGTTTGCATGTCCACAAGACTTCCGGGTTAAAGCCCTGCACGAAGAATGTGGGACATGCGCAGAGCGCATAGTCCAGTTCGGTTTGATTCAAGCAAATACATGCAGGAATAATGCAACTATTAACTGAGTTATCTGGATGCGTTAGTCCGACTATGAGAAATTAAATTTACTACGATTCCAGTCGGACTAACATCTTTACATGTATTCTAAAAGTCTGGTTATAGTCGGACTAACCCAACAATTCAATTTTGTCTTTTGTCGTGTAAACGCACTCATTGCCCAATTCTTAGCAGAGGAGTGGAACCCATTGTGGTTCTCTACTTCTGTTGTCCATCCTTTTCAAGGTGCGGTGAGTTGTGTTGTTTTACCGCAAGTTAATTAGAGTTAATGCTGCCTTTCTGTTTGGTTGAATCAGTCGCCTTCTCCTCTGACCTCTCTTATCAACGAGACATTTTCATTGCAGAACTGCTGCTCACTGGATATGTTTTGTTTTTGTTTTTTTTTGCACCATTCTCTGTAAACTCTCAAGACTGTTTTCCATGAAGATCCCAGAGGACAGTTTCTGAGTTACTCAAACCACCCTCTCGGGCACCAACAATCATTCCACAGCCAAAGTCACTCATGTCAAACTGTCCCCACCCTGAAGTTCGGTCGGAGCAAAAACTGAACCTCGTGACCATATGTGCGCATGCTCTTACGCACTTAGGTGCTGTCACATGATTGGCTGATCAGATATTTGCATTATGAAGTGAATGAAGTGGCCACTGAGTCTACATTTCAAGTACAGCTCTCTATCCATCCACCACGTCTGTGTCCTTCTGACAGCTGTGGGACTGCTGTAGGAGCCGTCCATGGTTCAGCGATGGCCCTGGTGACCTCCCATTAACCCTGAGTCAGTGTTCTGCTCATCCAAGGGGGGTAAACTCTCCCGCTGTCTTTTCTCAGTACTTTTCTCTCACTCACCCTATCCTGCTCTCTCTCTCTCTCTATTTCTGTCTTGCTTTCTATGTTACCATCTGTCCTCTCATTGGTGTCAGTCTCCCTTAATACATCTGTCTTCGTGCATTATATGTGCATCGTAGCCTCTATATGTCTGGTGGAAGACAATAAAACATTTAGCACCAATTAACCCCCAGCGCGGAGTCGCAGGATTAAACGGTGTGCAGATGGTGTAATTACTCCTGGCAAGTCTAATACTCTGATAGAGTCAGTCTGTGTCATATAACTGGGCTGCCAGCTCTTTGCTAATGCCTCACGGGTTAGGGTGCCTTTCACTCCTCTAATATGATCTGAGGTCTTTTGAGGGCCTCCAATTCCTGACTGGCTGAGGCGCTCAAACAGGGCTCAGAATGTTGGCGGTTAAACCACAGTGTCGTCGCTGTAAGATGCAATATGCCCCTTTATGGTCCTTGAACAAGGCCCTAAGTTTTGAAAGGAAACATTCCTAATGGTTGCAAAGCCTATGGATTTCATCAATCAGTTCCACGACACCTTTAACCCTATGGATTGGCTCCTTCTAAGTTTAATCAACTGTAAGCTGCTTCTGATTTAAGTGTTAGTTACATGAGCATTTTGTAGTTTTTATACCGGGATACACAGGGAGTAAGCAGTGTGTGGATATTTTTGTTCATGACATATGGTTATAGAATGGGAAGGAAACGGGGAATTGGGGTCATCAGCATTGGCCAGGTCGTAGAAATTGTAGCTTCTTTTAAGCGTGGCTGGTAAGGCGTTGTAGATGGCAGTATTTTTCAACAGCAGGGATTTGACAGGTGAGTCTGTCTGTCCATCATCCTATTTTGCTGAACCCGAAGGGTCAGGTGCCCTCACTGACAAGAGCCAAGCGTGCACTTTAAAAAACTGAAAATGGACTCGCTGTCAAAACAATTGGACTGGCTGTGATTTATAGGGCTAGACGGATAAACTTGTAAGTAGAGCAGCTTTATTAAAAAAAAAAAAAATCAATAACTGTGCAGCGAAGCTAAGAAGGGACGCTTTAATACAAACTGACAGGAGAATATACTGTTGCTAGCTGGAGGTCAACTTGGATTTGAATAATTATCTCGAAATGAGTTGCCTCGTTTTAGTCTGCCATGAAAATTGTTCCAGAAAATAGCAGCGGTGGCAGGGTGAGCCGTCTTATTATCTGCAATGATATATTACACGACTTTAGTCATTTTAAGAGAGATGAAGAATACCATTTGAAGTCAGTGAATGGAAAAGCTGGGTGCCCATCTGACAGAGTGGTTTAAGCTCCATGTCTGGTGCAGGGATGTATCGCTTTTGCCAGTTTCTGGGCAATTTGACTGCCGGGTGCTGCTGCCTTACAAATCAGGAACAAGTCATTCATAGCTGAGTGAATTGTGTCCGTATTTGAATCCACGAGCCACCATTTCACGTGCTCTGGAGTCTGTACTTAAACGGAGAGGGATCTGCGGATAAAATGTATCAAACCAGACAATGAAAAGCGTGTTTATAGGATTATTTCATATTCTTAACAAACTGTCACGCTTGTGTGCTTGGCTCTATCGAGAGAATGCAATTTTTTTGCGCAGCGCATATTTAGCGGTTCATATTCTGGGCTGTGAGAATTGGGGTGTAGTGTCTTCCTGACTGATTTTAGCTGTTATGAAGCGTGAAACTGCTACATAGTCCTGAAATTACGTAGCTGTTGGTCCATCTGAAAGGATGTGACAGTTATGTGGCTTGTCTCCCTGAATAAATGTAGAAGTTCGGCGGTGCCTGTTTCCTGCAGTTATACAGTTCGTCTAACTGAAAGAGTGTAGCGGTTACACACAGTGTGTTTTACTGAAAGAGTGTAGCAGTTACACACACTGTGTGTTTTACTGAAAGAGTGAAGCGGTTACACAGTGTGTGTTTTACTGAAAGAGTGTAGCGGTTACACACAGTGTGTGTTTTACTGAAAGAGTGTAGCGGTTACACACAGTGTGTTTTACTGACAGAGTGTAGCAGTTACACAGTGTGTGTTTTACTGAAAGAGTGTAGCGGTTACACACAGTCTGTGTTTTACTGAAATAGTGTAGCGGTTACACACAGTGTGTTTTACTGAAAGAGTGTAGCGGTTACAGACAGTGTGTGTTTCACTGAAAGAGTGTAGCAGTTACACTCAGTGTGTGTTTTACTGAAAGAGTGTAGCGGTTACAGACAGTGTGTGTTTTACTGAAAGAGTGTAGCGGTTACACACAGTGTGTGTTTTACTGAAAGAGTTTAGCAGTTACACAGTGTGTGTTTTACTGAAAGAGTATAGCGGTTACACACAGTGTGTGTTTTACTGAAAGTGTGTAGCTGTTACACACAGTGTGTGTTTTACTGAAAGTGTGTAGCTGTTACACACAGTGTGTGTTTTACTGAAAGAGTGTAGCAGTCACACAGTGTGTTTTACTGAAAGAGTATAGCGGTTACACACAGTATGTGTTTTACTGAAAGAGTGTAGCAGTTACACAGTGTGTGTTTTACTGAAAGAGTATAGCGGTTACACACAGTGTGTGTTTTCCTGAAAGAGTGTAGCGGTTACACACAGTGTGTGTTTTACTGACAGAGTGTTGCAGTTAGACTCAGTGTGTGTTTTACTGAGAGAGTGGAGCGGTTACACACAGTGTGTGTTTTACTGAAAGAGTGTAGCAGTTACACAGTGTGTGTTTTACTGAAAGAGTGTAGCGGTTACACACAGTGTGTGTTTTACTGAAAGAGTGTAGCGGTTACACACAGTGTGTGTTTTACTGAAAGAGTTTAGCAGTTACACAGTGTGTGTTTTACTGAAAGAGTGAAGCGGTTACACAGTGTGTGTTTTACTGAAAGAGTGTAGCGGTTACACACAGTGTGTGTTTTACTGAAAGAGTGTAGCAGTTATACAGTGTGTGTTTTACTGAAGGAGTGTAGCTGTTACACACAGTGTGTGTTTTACTGAAAGAGTGTAGCGGTTACACACAGTGTGTGTTTTACTGAAAGAGTGTAGCAGTTACACAGTGTGTGTTTTACTGAAAGAGTATAGCGGTTACACACAGTGTGTGTTTTACTGAAAGAGTGTAGCTGTTACTCACAGTGTGTGTTTTACTGAAAGAGTGTGGCAGTTACACACAGTGTGTGTTTTACTGAAAGAGTGTAGCGGTTACACACAGTGTGTGTTTTACTGACAGAGTGTAGCAGTTAGACTCAGTGTGTGTTTTACTGAGAGAGTGTAGCGGTTACACACAGTGTGTGTTTTACTGAGAGAGTGTAGCGGTTACACACAGTGTGTGTTTTACTGACAGAGTGTAGCAGTTAGACTCAGTGTGTGTTTTACTGAGAGAGTGTAGCGGTTACACACAGTGTGTGTTTTACTGAGAGAGTGTAGCTGTTACACACAGTGTGTGTTTTACTGACTGAGTGTAGCAGTTAGACTCAGTGTGTGTTTTACTGACAGAGTGTAGCAGTTAGACTCAGTGTGTGTTTTACTGAGAGAGTTTAGCAGTTACACACACTGTGTGTTTTACTGAAAGAGTGTAGCGGTTACACACAGTGTGTGTTTTACTGAGAGAGTGTAGCAGTTACACACAGTATGTGTTTTACTGACAGAGTGTAGCAGTTAGACTCAGTGTGTGTTTTACTGAGAGAGTGTAGCGGTTACACACAGTGTGTTTTACTTAAAGAGTGTAGCGGTTACACACAGTGTGTTTTACTGAGAGAGTGTAGCAGTTACTCACAGTGTTTGTTTTACTGAAAGAGTGTAGTGGTTACTCACAGTGTTTGTTTTACTGAAACAGTATAGCGGTTACACACAGTGTGTGTTTTACTGAAAGAGTATAGCAGTTACACACAGTGTGTGTTTTACTGAAAGAGTGTAGCGGTTACACAAAGTGTGTGTTTTACTGAGAGTATAGCAGTTACACACAGTGTGTTTTACTGAAAGAGAATAGCAGTTACACACAGTGTGAGTTTTACTGAAAGAGTGTAGTGGTAACACATTGTGTGTTTTACTGAAAGAGTGTCACAGTTATACAGTTTGTCTTACTAAAAGAGTGTTGCAGTTACACTGTGTATTTTATTGAAAGAGTGTAGCAGTTACACAGTGTGTGTTTTACTGAGAGAATGTAGTGGTACATAGTTTGCTTTTTGCTGAAAGAGTCGCAGTTACTCAGTTTGTGTTTTACTGAGAGAGTTTAGCGGTTACATAGTGTGTGTTTCACTCAAAGAGCGTTTCAGTTACTCAGTGTTTGTTTTCCTGACAGAGAGTAGCAGCTACTCAGTGTGTGATTTACTGATTGAGCAGTTACGGAGCTTGTCAATATACTGAACACATTCAAATTTGAACAGGCATTCAAAAATGAACGAATCTCTATTCATGTTCAACTGAAAAACGAATGGCAGAGTGTTCATAAATGAATTAGCATGCATTAATTTTGCTTTAGAAAATGAACAAGCATGCGTTCACTTTTGACCGGGTGGCATCCAAAAACGAAGGCAGCTACCCTCTCTCGCGTTACCAAATGAATCTGCTGCCCTCTTCGCTTTTAAACCAACGTGCGTAAATATTCGTTCTTACGAGAAAAAAATTCCCCGTCTCTCATCCTGCAGAGTTTAGGAGTATATTGTAAGGTCAGTGGTGTGCACAATTTTGGGGGGCAGGTGCTCAGTGAGAAATAAGGGCACTTCACTGTTTCCCACAGACGAGGAAGCGATGTGTGGCGGCAGACCAAGGCATGGTAAATGGTTTTTTTTTCTTGTTGAGCGGGGCGCGGGGGGGCGAGGAGGTGCTGCTTATTGCGCACATTCCGCGTTTTCCAGTGCTTTTACAGAATGCGGCTGAGAAAATCGCGTTCACGCGAAAAACAAAAAACAGACAAACTTTCAAAGGGCACTTGCTTGGTCCACAGGGCAAAGGGCAGGTGCTATAGCACCGCCTACAGTCTATCTGTGCACGCCACTGTGTAAAGTACATGCCGATTAAAAGTTTTCACGTCGAATAAAAAATCCCACCAAATCTCCAGTTTCCAGATTATATCTTTACCGATCGTCAATCTTCCGCTATACGCTTGCACTTTTCATCGAGTTCGATAAGATGCTTTAACACATTCCTCACTCAAGACCGGAGATAAATTGTACTGTTACCGGGGTACGTTCAGTCAGCCAATACGTTCAAATGTTACTGTTTGAATAATTTACTCTACTGGAACAGTAAAGGCGCCATGCCTGCTTTTCATCGCTTTCGTGTGGTGTCAGAAGGCCACTTTTTCTTTATAAAAAAGCATTTTAGAATTCCAAATCATGATGTGACCTCTAGGCAATTTGTATGCGAAAGATTGTTAATAAATTTAATTAAATACATTAAAATAATAGTTTACGCATTGTGTCACATCATCTGCGCAACAGCCCAAGTTTAATTCTACTATTTTGTGAGTATAAGAACTAAGATAACTTAGTCCCGCGCATATCAAATGGAAAAGTTATCCGCGATATTACCCAGCCGGCACACGACCGACCTTCAACGTTGAAATATGGTTGAAGTTATGTCAGTTGTCGTTTCAACGTTGAAACGCTATTGAAACAACGTTTAACTCTGATGGTTGTAAAAAGGTTAACAAAATGATCTCAAATCAACACTGAAATTTGAACAAGATTTGTTTCAACGTTGAAACAACGTTGAAACAATGGGTAAGATTACTACACACAACCTCCAGCAAAATTGGGAAAAAATCACAACTTTTCCGGCTTACCTTAATGTTTAGATACCAAGTGAAATAGTTGGGTGTAAAAAAATGTTGAGCACACATCCAGTTAAGAGAATTTACACTTTAATTTCTAGAGCGTCTATACATGCAGCAAGCTTATATAGGTGGCAGTCATGACACTGTTGACCTAACCTTAACCAAACTCATAAGGAATGCTATCCCTATCCATAACCTTAACTCATAAAGAATGCTATTCCTATCCCTATACCTAACCTGAACCCAACTCATAAGGAATGCTATCCCTATCCCTATCCATAACCTTAACCCAACTCAAAAGGAATGCTATCCCTATACCTAACCTGAACCCAACTCATAAGGAATGCTATCCCTATCCCTATCCATAACCTTAACCCAACTCAAAAGGAATGCTATCCCTATCCCCATCCCTATACCTAACCTTAACCCAACTCATAAGGAATGCTATCCATATCCATAACCTTAACCCAACTCATAAGGAATGCTATCCCTATCCCTATACCTAACCTTAACCCAACTCATAAGGAATGCTATCCCTATCCCTATACCTAACCTTAACCCAACTCATAAGGAATGCTATCCCTATCCATAACCTTAACCCAACTCATAAGGAATGCTATCCCTATCCATAACCTTAACCCAACTCAAAAGGAATGCTATCCCTATCCCTATACCTAACCTTAACCCAACTCATAAGGAATGCTATCCCTATCCCTATACCTAACCTTAACCCAACTCATAAGGAATGCTATCCATATCCATAACCTTAACCCAACTCATAAGGAATGCTATCCCTATCCCTATACCTAACCTTAACCCAACTCATAAGGAATGCTATCCCTATCCATAACCTTAACCCAACTCATAAGGAATGCTATCCCTATCCATAACCTTAACCTAACTCAAAAGGAATGCTATCCCTATCCCTATACCTAACCTTAACCCAACTCAAAAGGAATGCTATCCCTATCCCTATACCTAACCTTAACCCAACTCATAAGGAATGCTATCCCTACCCCCATCCCTATACCTAACCTTAACCCAACTCATAAGGAATGCTATCCCTATCCCTGTGCCTAACCCTAACCTTAACCCAACTCAGCCACAAGCAATGGTTTGTTCTGCTCAAGTATTCTACCCAGGGTCAATGGATCAGCCGACTCACCAGCATGAAACACATTAAAATGGAAATTCACATGACTTCTCCTCTTTGACAACAATAAATAAAATAAAGGAAAATAAATGAAAAAATATATATGTACACTATTGATTGTCTTACACCCTTCTGCGATGAATGGAAACTCATGCGCTGCGCTGGCAACAAATTCAGTTGGTGTAGGGGTTAAGATCACAGCGTATGGTGTGTTTGAAATTGCTTTGTCCACAGGAACAAATCCCGCTGCAAACACTAGTGTAATGTCTAACGTCACATGTAAACCGTTGTTCAAAGCCTGATCGATGGAGGGGAAAAAGAAAACATAAAAATAGAGGTCAGAAGAAGTTGGAGGGATCGCACACAGGGTGAATGATACCAGGGAAGAGCACGGTGGTGGAAACTGGAATTACTGCGAAAAATGTTTTTCCTCGCGCTGCATATACCCCTTTTAAAAATTTTACCCCATCATTCTAAACCCCCTTTTCACTCATAAACCCCCCCCCCAAATATTTGTGCCCCCTTTTAAAATCGTTCTGGCCAAAAAAAATCCTCAAAAAAGTGGAGGTTGGTTCTCATGCCCAACGTTAAAAAATGTTGCGAAATCAATGATGATTCATCTTTCAAAATCAAAACATAATTCAAAGGTGATAAAACTATGATCCATGACATTGATTCAACAGTGAAAAAACGTTAAAATGCCAGCTGGGTAATCCTTTCTTTTTAATCCTGTGAACGCACAAGCAAAACAAAAAAAAAAAAAAATGCCACACTTTACAGCCCACTTCGTGCACGATGAGTTCTGCAATGATATTCAGATTTTGTTCCATTGATTGTTGCAGGCTACTATTTGTCATATTATATATTGTTATAAATTGTTGTACAGTATTTTTTTCAGATTGAAGTCACAACCCATGAAACCGCCGCTCTCTGTGAGGTGCTGACGACAAGTCCAGATCAGGACAAACAGAGGAGCAAAGTAAAACCTCTGCATGTGCAGTTTGTGCACAGTTGGCTATTATAAAATCAGCATGTCTGAATGTTAATAAATATTTATCCCCCCCTTCCCCCTTTATGAATATAACCTTTATTATAAGGGTGTTATCAGTTCAATTAATGAATAAGCTTGATTGCAAGATAAACGACTAAGTACCCTAGTCTTCTGATGCCGTCGGGATTAGCTGGATCAGGGATACAAGTTCACGGAGTAAGACCTGAATTCATGCAACATGCTGGAATATTGGTGACAAGACTTTTGGATGATGTCCACGATTAATACTTAATTTGGTCAGTCGACTAAGTTTAATATGTTTTCGTTTAGATTACCGGAATATGTTTTTGTTCAGAGAACAGGAGTAGGTCGCATATAATCCCATTCCTGAAGCGTCACCTAAATTGCCAAATGATCTTTAGCCGGTGGCTTATACCCAGTACATGAAAAAACTAACAATGGCAATGAGAACAATTTCTCTTTATATGAAAGAAAACTTGCAATGAGAACTATTTCATTTTATATGAAAAATCTAACAATGACAATGAGAACTATTTCACTTTAAGGAACTGAGAATTTAAAATAAGCCTGTACAAGCGTTTATATAATCCGTCATCCATATTCAGTCGTCATTCACAAAAGAATATAATCTAAGTCCATAATCTAAAAGCTCACTTCATACATAGATGAACGCATCAGGCCCTGGGCAGGCATCGGAGAATGAACGCATCAGAAAATGAACGGAAGAGTGTTCATCATCGAACGCAGTGACCAGGTTTGCAGCCTCGAACGCATCCAAAAATGAACAGGCATCCGTTCAAAAATGAGCGCATTCGCTGTTCAGAATATTGACAAGCTCCCTTGCACAGTGTGCATTACTGAGAGAGTATATCAGTTACATAGTGTGTCTTTCACTGAAAGAGCCGGAGCTGGATGCAAAAAAAGTCCATCTTACCTAACATTTTAATTTTGTGTTTAGGTTTATAACACTTTTCTTCTATTTCTTTTTTTCTCAGTATGACAACAATTCTGAAAATGAGATGAGATCATTCTGACACATTTCTACATTTGCAAATAGGATTAGAAAAGTTTTCTTGTCAAGCCCACAGTAACGTGAATTTTTTTTTTAACTTCAGAGAGAGAAAATTATACTCAAAGTTTAATTTCTTCTTAAGACAGGCACTTTTTACTCTGCAGAGTGGGAGAGGTAGTGGGTGTAGTTAGAATGTGAGGAGTGGGCGAGACGAAGGGCGTAGAGGAGAGGAGGTGGGTAATTTTGGACGCAGTGATGGATTTTGGGGTGTGTAACATTGCCTTTTCTGAAGGTCATTCTGGCTCTGATGTGTATGAGGCAATTAAAAAGAAACTGGAGGTCTTAGGGACTTTGGGAACAGTTCCTGTTGAACTGAGACTAGTTCCATGATGCTTTTTGCGAGAATTTCCTCTAGCTGACTGCAAAATCTTATCGGAAATGTCTTTCAAGAAAGGGCATTGTTCGCAAAATCACTGTCAAAACTACTACGACCAAGGCTACTCGCACGTTACCGTTTTCATCAAGAGGGCCTCGGGCGGAAACCTTGGTGTCCAGAGGTTTCCGCCAATGATGTATGATCTCTGCGATTGATAACCTCCCCAATGCCCTTTGACCCTGAGTGGGCGTAAGTGGGGCACGGAATAGATGGTTTAAGGAGCCTTATGTGTGTTCACATTGTAAGAGTTGGCATTGTAACAAGTCACCATATAGTTTTTTTTGCTCGTTGCTATCCTCTTGTCGAACTACATATGTGGCAGAGACTCAAACGAGTGTTTGTATTTTCACTATGACGCGTCATCGCCAGTTTTTGTCAATTCTGGAGACAGAGGAACTAGGGAAACATAAAGAAGCTGTAGAGTCAGTTCATCAGCGACCGGATGAATGCAGACTGTGTCAGTAGAAGATTAGGAGGTGGATCAGGTGAGATTTTGTCCTGTGGCGCGGGTATGACTGTCGCGAATGTTTGCTCGATATTTCCGACAGGAGATGTTTTACTCAAGAGGTGGGGTGAATTATAAGCGGTATCTAAGAGACTGTTCCCATATTTATGCAGATTTTTTTGATTCATTTCATCAAGAAATAGGTCAGGAGTGCCTGTTGACATGTTGTAAAATAATATGTAGGTTATGATCTCTCCTGGCTGAGATTATTTGCGTTTAATAAGATGAGCCGGGATGCGCTCGAAGGCAGCCCTCCCGTTTCGAAGCAGAAATCCAACTTTGAAAATCGTCTCTGAGCAAATGCGCTGATGACTTCCAGCGAAGCGCACTTCACCATGACAACCCAGCGATAGATGGGGGGAGGGAAAAACAGACATTTCGATGTGTTGTGCGCTAAAATAATTATTTGAAAAACAGTATTTAATGAGGAGATAAGCCTATATTTATTACTGAGGGAGAGAGGGTGGGTACACAGGTAAGGAAAGATAATGTGTTTGATTTCACAGGTCTATAAATAACCGCAAACCTCGGCTGTTGATTGCAAACGTGTTGCATCCGTCCCCAGTGTCTCGGGCTTTGGCGAGGTGGGTGAAGTTGAACTGCGCCCCCCTTTATCGACACAGAGCGTCAGTGTTTGGGGTCCTTTAACCCTTTCAGTGCTGCCTTCTCTAGACCAGCGTGATAGAGAGAGGAGAGGGAGGGAGGGAGGGAGTTGGAGTGATAGTGGGAGAGAAGGAGAGAGAGAGAGATAGCATGTTTGCTGTGTTTTAATGTCTGAAGTGACCAAACCCCCTGAAGCAACAAGAGATGTGAGCAGATAACACTCACACACTCGCACGCACACACACACACGCACACACAGACTACATGCACACACACACACACAAACGCACACAGCCGCACACACACACACACACTCACACTCACACACACACACCATCTCTCTCTCCAACTCCCTCCGAAGCCTGCACTTGTTCGCTCTCCCTCTCTCTCACCCTCAGTCTCTCCCCTCCTCCCTCCCCCTCTCCCTCTCTCTCTCTCTCTCTCTCTCTCTCTCTCTCCCATCTCATTTCTTTGTTTTCTTCCCTGCTACACGGCAGAATCTTCATATTTTTATTTCTCTCTTTCATCCTCTCCCTTGGTATGAGGGCAGCTCTTACTTCCAGCTGGTAGCAGCCGCGCTACCGAACACACACACACACACACACATACACACACACACACGCACGCACGCACACACACACCTCTGCTTCTCGCGGCAGAAGTCTCAATGCCTCCTCTCAGAAGGACTATTCTTTTGCATTCCTGGCTTCTGTCGGATTTTATTCTCCTTCTATGATTCCGTTTCCCGAGAGCAGGACGACAGCGTCGGATGTTGACTGTTCTCACCTAAAACTGGGACCATGTTCTACTTCCAGCTCGTGATCATGGCCGGCACGGTGCTCCTGGCGTACTACTTCGAGTACACGGACACGTTCCCTGTGCACGTTCAGGGGTTCTTCTGCTTCGACAAAGCCTTCTCCAAACCCTACCCCGGCCCAGAGGACAACAGCAAGGCACCTCCTGTCCTGGTCTACTCGCTGGTCACTGCCATACCCACCATCACGGTAAGACCGCCAAGTGTCCTAACTGCTCTCTGGGTTGTGATGACTTTAGCTCCTGGTGTGTGTACGAGTGTGTGCGTGTGTGTGTGTGAGAGAGAGAGAGAGAGAGAGTGGGCGTGTGTATATGGGAATTAGTATGTGTTTGTCTCTGAGTGTGTGAGTGCATGTGTGCATGTGTGTGTGTGTGTGTGTGTTTGTGCGTGTGAATGTGAATATGTTTGTGCGTGCGCAAGTGTGTGTGTGCAAACAGGCTTGTGTGTTTGCGATGGTGTGCGTGAGAAAGAGCGTGTCTATGCTTGTGTTGATGCAAATTCTTGTGTGTGCATATGTTTGTGTGTGTTCATTCAAGCGTTTGTGTTAGTGAGTGTATACATGCGCATGTGTATACATGAGTGTACATGGGTTTATAAATGTATATGGAGCAGGTGTGTGTGTTTGTGAGTCCACATATGAGTTCACAGGTGTGTGTGTGTGTGTGTCTATATGCAAATGTGTGTATGTGTGTGACTGCATGTACATTTGCCTTTGTGGCAGTGTTGACCTTATCAGGTGGCAATTCAGAGGTGGGGCACATTGTGTTGCTGCAAGTACATGTGTGTTATAGGTGTGCATGGAATGTGTGTGTTTCAGCTGTCGTGTGCGCATGTGCACTGTAGATGAGTGTTATGTGTGTGTTTGAGCGGGCATGTGTGTACATGTGTGCTGTAAGTGTGTGTGATGTGTGTGTTTGAGCAGGTGCGTGTTCATGTGTGCTGTAGGTGTGCATGTATTAGAGCAGTGGTGTGTACACGAGTGCTGTAGATGTGTGTGTGTGCGTGTGTGTGTGTGTGTGTGTGTATTAAAGCAGATGTGTGTGTTCCAGCTGATTTCTGCAGAGCAGGGTAGCGTAGCATTAGCATTGCTTTAGTTTGCATGTGTTAAATAGTGTGTGAGGTGGGGGGGTGGAACTGCTGTTGCTTGAAGCCTAAATCCTCGTTGATTTCCATCACCCTCAGGTTCTGCTTTTACAAATGCAAGCCAGAAGTCATTAGTTTAACTCATTATCTTAGCTACATTGCGTCTTGAAGCCATTCTCAATCAGTGGAATAGTGTGTAATGTGACTTTGCTATCCTCATCGCACTGAATGCATGAGCTTCTGACTGAGACACAAGTCTGATGCTGTCTTTAAGTGCTCCATTGGCCAGGTGTAATGGTGCTCTACTGTTGTTTTGACTGCCATTAATTCATAATGGTGGTTCACGTGCTGTGTGAGGCGCTGGGATTCAGCTATTAGAGTGCAACAGGGCAAAAAAGAATCCTAAACCCAGAATTACTGTGTGCCTTGATTTACTCCAATATTAATAGTGGCTGCTATCCCTCAAACAATATTGTTGATGTACTGTCATTGCAACAAAAGTGATAATGTTAAGTAGATGAAACATTCAAATATCTGCATTCAGAGAAATCCCAGCTGATTGAATTTTTAAAGATATTTTGACCAATGGAAGTTTGCTTTTACTTAGTTCTTACTTCTTCCTTCTCCTTTTCGAGCATATTATCTTGCTGCACATGCAAGACAATTGTCAACAGTTTACCTTTCTGTTTTTGTTTTGGTATAGGCATGGTGACCATTTGTTTTGGTGATTATCTCTGTTTTATTTTTTTTTAACATGTTCGAAATAAAGAATTTCAATTTAAAAAAAAGGATGCTATTCCACCAATGCTGAAAGCTTGAAGTTACCATAATATGCTTTTATGCCAATTAAGCATATCACCGGATGTCCGACAGGGAAGTTTGTACACTTTTTAGCAAAAAAACCCATAAAATCCATAATATCTGGAACATTTGCTGCCTGTCATTCTCTCCCTTCGGACTATCAGGCTGTTTTGAGTGGGCATCCCCTCTACATTAATGAGCTTCGCTCTGATTGGCTGGTGAACACAGCTACTGAGCCACAGCTCCTTGCGGCAACGGATAGCGACTAATGCAAAAAAGTCCTCAGGCTAGCCTCAGTCTCTAAATGCTCATGATCTGATTTGGGAGTGAACTACATGGTGACTGTAGAAAGATAATTTGAGCTGGCTAAGACACTTTCAGGATGGCACTCACGCAACTAAGCAATATACGTATATTCACCATCAAAGTTCAACCACACTTGGAATTCAAATATTAAGAGAAACTGGAAAAACTTGGTCTCAAATTCCAGGTTTGCAGTTTCTTCATGGAATCTTAGACTGATGCCGTCATTCAGTCACGACCTTTGCGAATCCAGCGTTTTGCTAGTCCTCATTCAAAAAGCAGTCCACTAAAATGAGGAGCAGATGTTGACCGTCGTTGTTGATAAATGTAAGGAAATGAACTTAAATGTTGTAAGGGAGAGAGAGAGAGAGAGAGAGAGAGAGGTGAGGAGGTCAAGCAAGGTTGTGGGAGGGAACCGAGCTCTCAGATAGAGCCTGTAGGACTGAACAATGCAAAGCAGGTCTGTTTGTGACATAGAAAACTGCAGGAATTTCAAAACATGCATTTCAAACGCTGGAGTGGAAAAGTGTGGAATCTTATGGCAGAACTGTGGTGTCTTAAAAGTCAACCCTCCCTGGGCTGTTAGGTTCAGTAGAGACCGCTGCACTGGTGGACTGACCTGGAAAAAAGTATTCCTCATAATATGAGTCCTTCGAGTAACATATTGAAACCTGTAAATAGCTTGACTGAAAATAAGCCCTAAGTGATTAAAAATTTCTGTGAAGCAAAAAGCAGAATAAGCAGGATCTTAAAGGTCCCCAATTATGTCACCAAGTGCCGAGCCAATTAACCATTATAGGCCGTTTCAAAATCTGACCTTTGTGTCATCACAAGAGGGAGGGACCACCAGAGTAATGAGGTAACTGGTTGGCTGAGATTGATCAGTCCCTCTTGCCTCTGGGCGGCTCTTCACCATGAAATGTCACAAAGGGACTGATTTGGAAATTGCTTGTAGTGGCTAATTGGCAGTGCAACTGGTAACATTATGGAAGACCTTCATCCTTGAAAACATTATAAAATGACAAGCTAATGCACCTAAGATATGCTAATGCATGACTCACATGCACTAGCAATCTCCTTCTCGTGTGCACAGATGTTGATTGGGACATTTCTGAGTGTACAATATATTCTAAATGTTTCTCTTCGTCGTATTTGTAGCTAGAAGTGGGTGTGGAAATGCAACATGCAAGAAAGTATCAAGGTTAGGATCCAGCTAAATGAACAGGGTTTGTTCTAACACCTGAAACATTCTTGGATTTGTTTCTCCTCTCAAGCAACCGCGATCAAAAAGCTGAGATGCAATGATACAAACACCAGAACAGCTTTAAAGTGTAGAAACAAATTTGAGTAGATGGGGTTAGGGGCCGCTCTTTCTTCGGTTGTAAACACGGAGATCTGCAGCGAGGCAAACAATCTTGCTCAGAGCGTCTTTCTCTTGTATGTTATGGTACTATTTCAGGTGTAGGTGTTCGTAAAGATTAGGAAGACGGAGTTACCGTTTCACTGATGAGGTTGTGTGTCAAAATATGAAAGTCTGACTTGGATATGAATCACGGGTGGAAGTTACTGAGGTGAATCATGCTTCGACTTGACACTGCAGCGCTGCTGAACTGCTAGGAATATAATGGAGTTATCCTGGAGTCGTATACCATAATAGAGTTTTATTAACTGCGCACTGTGTCTTGGAGTTATAGCGCAGATGCTTACGCTATATTCTCCTGCTGTGTAGGAAGGGCTTCGCATCGTCTAGACGTATATGTGAGTGGAGGCACACAATACAGCCAAGGAGGGAGAAAACTCACGTAGCATATCCAACTGGCATCACACAGAGCTGCACCAGTCATACGACCTTTCTGCTAAATCATGCGCAGTAAATCATGACTTTTTGCCAGAGAGAAATCGTCACTCGCCATATGGGACTCGTAGAGATCGGCTCGGCTAACACGCCGAGAAAAAACCCGCTAATTGGGATTTCGGCTTCGCGCCTCCGAAGGGTGCCGCACGTGATCCGGCCGGGACGATACAGCACTCCCACAGCCGGCCAACACTGCGGGACAGAGCTGTCCTGGTGAGCGGTGTCCTGTGATTTCAGTGGGAGTCTCCTTCCTGCTGTGACATTGCGAATCTGTGATTTGAGATTCTTAACTGTGCATTGTAATGCAGATGCAGCAGTCCCTGTGACTCACTACTGAGTGGAGGTCTAGAACACAGACTTAGAGTTAAGAAAAAACACACATTTGCCCTGAGTTTTAACGGACGGAGTCCTTTAGCACATGGACATTTACTTTTGTCACACGCAGCGTTATAATACAAGACCGGGGATTCTCATTCTTTTCCATAATGAGATGGTGTGGGTGCAGGCTTTCATTCTAACCAAACAGTCGCACACCTGATTCTACTTATCAACTCTTGACGCTTTTGCCATAGACCCTTGATTAGTAGAATCAGGTGTGCGACTGGTTGGTTAGAATGAAAGCCCGAACCCACACCATCTCCCTGTGACTCACTACTGAGTGGAGGTCTAGAACACAGACTTAGAGTTAAGAAAAAACACACAATTGCCCTGAGTTTTAATGGATGGAGTCCTTTAGCACATGGACATTTACTTTTGTCACACACAGTGTTATAATACAAGACCAGGGATTCTCATTCGTTTCCATAATGAGATGGTGTGGGTGCAGGCTTTCATTCTAACCAAACAGTCGCACACCTGATTCTACTAATCAACTCTTGACGCGTTTGCCATAGACCCTTGATTAGTAGAATCAGGTGTGTGATTGGTTGGTTAGAATGAAAGCCCGCACCCAAACTGGCTCATTCTGGAAAAGAGTGAGTATGCATGTAATAGACTGAGGTCACATCCTCACTTTAACACAATCTTACGCTCTCCCACTTTTCCGCAGTGTTTGACTGGTAAGCTAGGGTTGTTTCTCAAAGGGTAGGCTCCGTCCTTTCAAGGCTGCAATTTTAGGCTACTACGTCATCGCGTGCTGTTCCACTGTAAATGCACTTTCGAATTTAGCCGAGAAATGAAGCCGTCTTCTCGCCTGATATCAGACGCAATTGTCAGCTCCTTTGCCCTCGTTTTCCGTATTGACAATGCCATTTGATACCAGGTGAGACGAAGCTGCGTTTCTGAGATGTATATGAAAGTGTCTCCATAATGGAACAGCCTGCAACGAGCTAGAAACCTAAAAATGCAGCCCTCGATGGAGGCTTTGAGAAACGAAAAGCCTAGGAGTCATAGCCGCTACATCAAATACCCAGCACAGTGTTATTCTGAGTGCTAGCCAGTTACATAACCAAGATGATGCCAATTTTAAAAACAGGTTCATTGGTGTCTTGCCCCATTTGTGTGTCTTTTCCTTATTCCTCTCGACGTTGTTCTGTTGGGCACTCTATCTGTGCTGTTTGGATTGGCTATGGTTGGAATTTAGCTGTTGTCGGGAAATGTCCTCCTTTCTTAGTTCAGGCCAGGGTGTACCAAGATAATTAGCATACCAATGCTGATAGGGGCGCCTGTTCATTCCTTATTCCCAGGAAACACTGGGATCGACCAATGGGAGTGGCTGGGAGGGTTGGGTTCCCCAAAAGCTTTGGAGGAATTTGCTCAAGTAGGGTTCTGTCAGAGTTTTAGAACTTCTTCAGTAATCTAACCTTCGAACTCATGATTATTCTCAAGATGTTCCCTTTCAAGTTCGCCTGATTTCCGAGCAAACCGTTTATTTTCTGAATGATGAAGACCGATGAATGGCCTATAATGATTAAGAAATGCCAATGACTTGGTGATTGCCTGTTGGCTAGGCTTCATTTATTTAATGAAGGATGTGGATGTTATAAATGTGAATAAATGCAAAAAAATCCAGAACTTTCTCTGATTCCGTCTCTAATTTTATCATTTCTTCAGTAGCATAATTGATTGTGCTTGATTTCTTCAGAATATTTTAAGGATTCAAAATAATGCATCTGACGAGGAAGCGCATATCAAATTTTAGCCGAATCAAACCATGCCGACGTTCGTGTGAAAGGCTGTAATTACAATAAGCCTTGAGAACTAATTTATGCAAATCTGTGACGTTTCATGACCTACATGAGTTCTGAATCTTCAAAAAATATATTGATGTTTCACAACGTCATTTTAGCTATGCCAGCTATGTCTGAGACAAGTTTAAGAAATGAAAGGTGAGTTTACTGAATGCCTTTGATACTGCCATGCTGACAGCCTGCCACTGCTTCGCACGCTGGGGTTGACATCGTCAAGCAGTGCGATGAAAGTGTTACCTAAAATGGCGGAGAGCACAACTACAGGAAACCTTAGTGGCGACAGCCGCGATGGTGTTGAAGACTGTGCAGGCTGCACGTGAAGGCTACGTAACTGTTTGTACTAAGCTTGAGCAGAAGGGCTGAGCCATTGCCGGCGAGAAAGCGAGACTCACAGATGGAAATTTGACGTGCGCAACATGCTGTACGATTAGTCTCCCGTCGGTCTACAATCAGCATAAATCAACAGGAATCGTGAGCAGGTTTCAAATAATTTAACCTCGTCTCGAGCAGGGAACCTGTGGACCGATATAAAAATGGCTCATCTTTAGCAGCTGACTGCGGGCGTGACAGAGGAAAATGGGCCTCCCATCTCGACCCTGGGCCTTCGTGATATTTATTTGTTTCCCGGCAGTTTTTTCCCCTGATTCCCCGGTTTCTTGTTTCTTTTTTTTGCTGCGAAAAGTCTTTGCAAGACTCTATCTGTGAGATGAAACTGTCTCTGTATGGAATAAACTGTATTGTGTTGAATTTTAAAGTGCAGAATATATTCCTCCAGGTGTATTTAGATGCGGGTTTCCCTGTTAAAGTTTCAGAGGAGCAGGTGGGGAACCATATGAATGGCTCTGCCTGGGAACAGCTTGATACAGCCTGGCTAACAGTGACACAGCTACAGACCTAGTTTCATCCTGTCTTGGGTACGGCACGTCTACTGAAATTCCTCAGTTGGCATCTTCAAATCAGGATTCTCTAGAGTCGAGAATTGCTGGTTTTGAATCGTCCTTTTACCTGGGAGTCTGGTCAGTGAATAACATTCATTGCTCAGATCAGAAAAATAAAACCTGAGCTGGAGATTTGGATTGACTGGAGGGTCAGGTTAGATGATCCCTGAGAGAAGGGCAGTTTAGCCTCGTGGCTAGCACGTTTGAAAAGGATTCAGATGGCTAGTGCTTCAAACCTCAACGTAGCCACATTAAAGTCAGAGTAGTCGTTGGGCTCTTGCTTAGTCAAATCAACTGTAAGCTGCATTGGATAAAGGTTGCTGTGATGTAAAGTACATTTTTGTCATGTAATGAGTTACCTCTATAATAGTGCCTCCAACCGAAGATTACCAGGTCTTGTCCTGACAACACAGTCTCATCCTGAGTCGTCACATAGTCGCGCTGTCTGACCATGTGTCGATATACGACGAAAAAGGAGGCTTTTGGCATCCATATTTATCGTTTAGGGTTCGGGTTTGGATTAAGGGTTAGGGGTCAGGCGGTAGGGTTAATTTAAACAGGCGTCAAATATGGATGCCGAAAGCCTCCTGTTTTGTCATATATTTATGCTATATGGTGAGTTGGGATGACACTGGGCTCATGTGGATGGAGGCTTGTTCCTTCATGCTTATAAGGAGCAGGACTCATGCTCAGAGGAGCTCCCTGCCATGCTGCAGGTGAGAGTAATGATGTGCGAGGGCTGTGCAGCTGAGGATTGGGTCGAGGTGAGCTGGGGGGTTTGCCGGTGCTGTTCAGACGGGACAGGCTGGATCCGGCAGCTCGTTATGCATCCTGTCCGCTGCACTGACCTGCTCGCTGAGCCCCAGAGTTCAGCTCGGCCTCCTCAACCTGCGGCTGAGGAGCAGAGAGCGTAAACAAGTGCTTTCACAATGTGCTCACTCACTCACTCTCTCTCTCTCTCTCTCTCTGTCTCTTTCTCTGTTTTGATTTCCCCCCTCTCTCCCCATTTCTTTTTACCTTAGTCTCTCCCACTTCTCTCTCTCTCACTCTCCCTCTATCACTCCCTCCCTCTCTCTTTATCTCTGTCTACCTCGGTCTCTTTAACTCCCTTTCCCTCTCACTCTCTATCTCTCTCCCTCACTCTATCTCTTTTGTTATCTCTCTCGCTCTCAGACTCGATTTCCCTCTTTCTGTCTCTCTCTCTCTCTCTCTCGCTTTATCTCTGTACTTTTCTCCCTCCCTCTTCCTCCCACTCTTTCTATCTCTCTGACTCTATCTTTCCCTCTCTATTTTTGTCTCCCTGTCGCTTGCTTTTTTCTTTCTCTCACTCTATCTCTCTCATTCTCCATCTCTTTCCTGCTTGCTCCCTCCATCAGGAAAACAGTGGAATAGCTGCGGTGAATCCCAAGGCAGCATTGTGGAGATGCACACTAATTTTATGGTCAGACAGTATCAGCAGACACACACAATAGTAATCAATGCGCAACAGACTTACTCCAGTATTACAAACTCTCAAGAACCATCAATGTTCAGAGGCATACACACGGGGAATAGACATGTGGGCTCACGTAAACTGCCGGCGTGCTCTGCACACACAGACACACAGAAATACACGCGCCAGCTGCAAATACACATGTTGAAGACCCATTAACATATGCTAACAGCAGACACACACACACACACACACACTGACTGATTGCAAACAGCCACACACTAACGGTAAACACACACTGATAGAAGACACATTAATACATGCCAGCTGCAGACACGCACTGACAGTAGATGCACAGACACACGGATATTGGGCACACAGACACTGATAATGGACGTACGGACACACACACTGATAGCAGGGGCACAGCCACGCGCCAACAGCAGACACGCACTTATAGCGGGCTTTTGACACACATTAACAGCCCATGGTGGTAATACACACTGATTACACTGATGATGCACAACACAACAGCCACGACACAGGCTCTCTGCAGTGGCAGGAATCCAACCTGTTGGGTCCGAACCCCGATGACCTTCGCCCAGTCCGTTCCCCCCGCTCCTAATTAGCGCCACACGCCTCAGACGTCAGCCGCGCCAGTGCACGCGTGCGGTCTCATTGAACGCCATGGCGACGCCGTCAATTAAAGCACAGCAGAGGTCTCCTCTCCTCCAACGCCTGGCTTCGGTGAAACTGCTCTAACAGTGTGACTAATTACCATCCACGCTTAATTGGCCTCCCCGAACCTCACACTGGGACATGAATGACTTGGAAGCAATTATTTAAACCTTTAGTATTGCCATTATGCACTTAATTCTGACTCTGTTTTCTCCGCTGTAATTATTTGTTGCTTGTTTGTTCTTCTGTAGTTGAGAATTTAGGTTTGCCCCACTTTTTTTTCCCCCGAAGAAACACGGAAATATTCCCTGCCGTTTAAGGCCTGTAAATGGTGGAGTCATGACTCAGTGCCCTTGGCCAATTTTAAATTCAGAATGAGAGATTCTCGGTGCGATATGGATGGCACTAGCTCTCAGCATAAGCCCAGTCTCGCATGCACAGATGCGAAGGTTTTACTTCCTGCTGTGGGACAGTGTTTTCTCACATGGCCTGTGGATGCAGGAGGCATATAGAAGCCTCAGATGACAGAGAAGTCCTGAATGAAGTCCTCCTGTCTGTCCTTGACACAGATGCAGTTTTGGGGGCAGGGAGACTGAAAATTGGAGTCAGGAGCAGTGGATAGCACAAGGAGAGATCGACAGATTTGGCGTCAGTGCCAGGATAAGCACAGGAAGAGGAACTGTGTCCCCCTCCGGGACAGTGTGAGAATTATTAGAAAGAGGCAGATGTGATTGGGTGACAGTGAGAGTGGAGATATTTTAAAATGTGCAAATAGTGTTTTACAGCAAGGGGAGGATGGGGACTGAGATACGCCTGGCTGTGATGTGGAGGAACTGTGCCAGACATATTGTGATGTCACAGCTGTGAGGGCTAACGGAACATCGGTGTAACGCCTTCCTGAAATGTGTTCCTTCACGAGGCTAACGAGCGTTACCTCGGTGACATCACTGTCTCGCGTCCTGAAACGCAGAGCACTATCTTTACCACTGTAACTTGACACAGATGTAAGATCCGTGATTTTTCTTGAAAAGCCCAAATTTATGAATCGTAACCAAATGTATCGTGGGGAAGGTTTGTAAGTACTGTTAGATAAGTGGAGCGGTTCCTTTCGGTTATAAATCATTTACTTGCTTAAATTAATAATGTTAGCTTTCATTTTTAATGCCTGTGGCTACGACTTTCACGTGAACGGACAAGGGGCGCTATCGTAGCATGGGAAAGAGGGCAATTCAGAATTCGGTGTCCTTTCGCAAGAATCTGCACTGTACCAACACAAAAAGTCATTACTCCGCGCCGTGCTGTATCCGTGGAGCGAGACAAAGTCGATTGGCGAAATGGCACTATTGAGCGAAAGAAGGGTTTATTTCTGACCGCAGCGGCAGGGACATGTGCGATCCTGCTGATAAGACAGCCTGTAAACAGGCTTGTGAACGAGGTGCACGTGCTCGCTGGAGGACGTCCTCTGTGACAGATGAAGATGCGCTATTGAGCGCGCCGAGATGAGCGCGCGTTTGTCATGGCTACTGCGTCCCTGCCCTCGGAGAGACGTCGGAAAAGGAGAAATTCTTCTCCTTTCCCGTCTCTACTCTTTAGCGGGCATGACATGCGACGGTACTCATTTAACCTGCCTGACTGAAAAGAATGTGCCCCCAGAGTCTGAGTTAAAAACACACTCACTCATTTACAGGTTGGTGTCCTCTGAACACTACTGTGGAAGGAGGTCTGGAAATAGAATAGAGAGTGGAGGATGAAGAGAAGAGAAAAAGAGGAAAGAAGGGGGGATATGTGGAGCACACGGGAAGGGAGGGGTTCGATAGGAAAGGGGGATTCTTACCTTCGCTTTCTGGGGGTGGCTAGGAGCAAGATGAAACGAGAGAGATCAAGAGGTTTTTAACTGGGGAGAGAGGGGGAGGGAGGGAGGGAGGGAAAGATGAGAGAGTGAGTGAAAGAGAGAGGGAGGGGGAGAAACGCTAACCTACTTTTCCTCACTAGGGGTTGAAAATAGACCCGTGCAAAGGAGATAATCAACAACAGAAGGGATAAGAGGGAGAATGAGAGATGAGAAATGGGATATGACACCATCACGCTGAGGCTCAGGCATGTCTCTGTGAGCGTGGCTCTCCGGATTGACATTCGCTGCAGGAAAAGTGAGAACTTTGGGAGTCTCAAAGCTGGCTTATCAACGGCCTCATTACTCCCAAATTACTGCACATTTCTCCTGGAGACTCAGTTCCACGGCGAAATGTCTTTTGAATGTCCAGTATTTCGCTCATTTTTAGCAATTTAGGACAATTTTGTTGTGTCTTTAAAAGATGGTATTGAAGCTTGAAGTAAAAAATATGCTTTCAACAGATTGAGCCAGTGTCAAAGGAACTCTACCTCTACCCTCATTAGCTATGCACTGTTTCAAGTGAGTGGGCGGTTAGTGTATGCAAATTAGGCTCTGCTCTGATTGGCTGCCCTGCCGTGGCAACAGCAATGGCTGTTGAAACCAAAACCTGTCTGTACTAGGCGGTACGAAGCAAATGGATCCTTTAATGATGTTAAAAGGACACAGTATCATAACAGGCTATTCAACCACATGATATCTGTGGAAAGGTGCTACCACGACAAAGCTGGGACAATCTGTCTCCATGTTTTTGTCAGATTTTTGGTAGCGAGAGGACCAAAGTTTTTGTGTCAGGGAAAGGAAAAATTGTTGTCTTTATATTAATATAGGACCTCACAGTATTGACTCACAGTGGATTTAATAGTATTTCTGAGCTTGTTATTCTTACAACTGGTGACCTGGTGGCTTGGAGATCTGATTCTGTCGCCCACAGGGAAGCACCAGAAGGTTCTGGAAGGACTGTTACAGGTTGAGTTGGGGTGAGTGAAGAATTCAGGGTGAAATACCTGGCTGTCAACTGGACGGCTGCCAAGCAGTTTTACAACACCGGTTCTGTGGGGTTGGGCTAATTGAGCGCAGTCTGTCAAAAACTCTTCTTTGTCTGCCATTGTAAACCCTCATATTCTCCTGCTTCTAAATCATCCTGTTTTTCTCTCGTCAATGTATCTGATCGATATCTCTGTCCTCATTCTTTTATTCCTCTCTCCCACAGTGCCTGTTCTCCCTCGATGTGTCCTGCCTCGTATTTGTGTTTGGGAACGTGAGACTCATTTCACTTTGACCTAGTTAACTCCGGTTTACAGGGACGTCCTCGTTGACGGTGACAGTTTGGTTAAATCTCTGCATTTCTGCGATAAATACCACACGTGTGGGCGGCTGTTTGCTGCTTGTGTTCTCCGTCTTGTTTTGGTCGAGCAAAGCCTTCGGGTTTCTCTCGAATGAATCACCCTCGGACGATCGGTCTTAACAAACAGGCGGCGCCGATCAATACCCGCAGGGTTAACAAAGCCCATCGATTCGGCGCGCTGAGAGCCAAAACGATTCGCCACCTGGGCCACGGCTCGGGCTAGACTGCAGATGCCGGAAAAGACTTGTACGCGTGACATGTCGCCGATTTTGTTCTGAGATACGCACGTCATCGAGTCATTAAGGTATACATGCCGGCATCTGTGACATCGGTGAGACATTGTGGACCATGACTTGGTTCCCATCTTGGTGCAGGACCATCAGTCCTCGTAGGATTCAGTCGCTATAACAGTGCATTAGTATTGAACCTACTTTGTTTTGGTTTAATCCTTTAAAGCAAGGGATCACCATCTTATCCAGAAAAGGTTGGTTTGGGTGCAGGCTTTCATTCTAACCGTGCAGTTACACAGCTGAAATCCTATCGATGATACTCTAGGTTACAAACTCCTGCATTGAGGTGAAGTAAGATGAGCAATTAAAATGTTGTTACTGGAACTGAACATTCTAATTATTATGTAGCAACACTTCATGGTAATTAGGCATCTAGAACACTGACTCAGAATTTTGGGGGAAGATAAACCATCAAAGAAATTTATTACATTGCTGTGAGGTCAGTGGTACTTTCTGTACACCTAAGATGTAACTTCATCCCTGTAGCTTGTTTCCTGAGGTTGAGGTTGAGTTCTCTTGCGCTGCTTGATCATTCAATTCACCATTACTGTAGATTAGAGATCCCACTATACGCTTCTGCTCAAAGCCAAAGAACTTTGCCTGACATCGTGTGAGATATGTGGTTTGTGAACTCTGAGGACTTTCATTGCAGCTACTGCCATTAAACTGATGGGAGTTTACTTTATTTATAGCGTTTTGTTTCGGCAGAGTGTGCGCAATTAGCTCCCGTAGAAGGTCATTGAAGGTCAGGGCAGCCGTACAGAGTGGAGGTTTGTTAAAATGCTTTAGGGCTTTTTACTCCAAGAATTTACACTCTGCGGGTCAGTTCGATTTGGATGCAGTTAAACATAAAAAGGAATTCAATTCGGGAATTTAATAATCCTCATGGAACCTATTAGGCATTTCTCAATTCATAAATTGGATTTAAATTAATTTCTCAAATTGACTGAATTGGAACTGACTACACTGCCCTGCAGTGTTTCTAATTTTAATTTTTTATCGACTGCTCCTCGAGTCTCCGCAGTTAATGGGGTAGTGAAGACCTGAGCCAGAGGCTTTTTTACTTCATCTTCAAAAAAGAAAAATCAGGGCTGAGTAAAACTCCTGTGATGTTTGTTTCTCTGGCTGCAATTACAAGAGCACCGGGACTCACTTCAGAGAAGGCGGCCATTTTGAGAGCTCTTCAACTTCAAAAGTTCTGTCATCCTCTCCATCCCTCCTGTCTCCTTGAAGTCCGTTCCTCTTTTCCCATCCCTGTCTCCTGCTCGCCTCTGTCTTTGTAGTGATATAAAACATGATGTCTGTCTCACGCACGCATAATCGCAGAAGCACCCCTGAAGAATGGCTTCAACTTAGAAGTCTCTAGAACCGCGATCCCAGACGTACCCACAGTGGTGATTACTATTGAGCTGAATGGTTATTAGCAGCCTGCGTCTGTGTGAATGAGGTCTATAGTTGCCGTTTGCTAGGTGGCGTCCAAGGCAAAGTGAGGACACAAGCAGAATTATAAAGAGGCTGAAGATGGCGCCGGAATCTCAGGTGTGTCGGTCACAAAAGCGACAATATTTTCGATGGTAGCTGGGGGTACCGTGTCAATAATGATGAGAACTTATGCCAAACGCCAAAAACAGCAACTATGGTCACAAGTTTATTCTCTGGCAGGGGCAGATGAACACTTGGTGGGGTAGTTACCACAGCGTTACAGCCGTAAAAAATCACCATGTAATTAAATCAATCCATATCAGAACATCACACGCTGGACCTTGTGGGTTCCACAAATATTTATGGCAGCGCTTCCAGTGATTCGACCAACCCCTGTATCATTTATGCCAAGGATTGGCAAACAAGTTCCAAATATGGCATCTTATTACCTGAAAGAGTATTTTAATTATGATTCACTTATCATCTGACTATGAATGCGAATGCCCTGAGTTAACGCTGTTTTAAGGTTTTAATTTACTAACCTTTTCCAACTAAATATCTCAGTGTATAGAGCTAGAACATGTGGTGACACAACCACCTGAGCACTCCTACATGTTACTGCATAGCTGTCATATCCAATAAATCCAAACATTATTTCTCTCCTTTACGCGACTCAACAATTGTTTTATTGCAAGGTATCAGCTTTGTCTGTTTTATTTTCATTCATATCTGATTTTTTCACCACATTTTCCCAAGAGGCTCATGCTGTGGAGCTTCTGTCGCTTCAGGTCTTTTTTAAACTCTTTTTTTTTCATTTTGTTTCTCCCCCTCCTTCCAGGGCTGGGATTTTTTCCATTTTTCTGGGTGCTGCTTAAACGTTTATTACAGACGCAATAACTGCGGTTCAGGTGAAATCCCATCAAGTGGAGTCCCACGGCGGCTGTGGCACTGCTGGTGTTTTTGTGTGCGGAGAAGCGTCAGATGACGGCTGCTGGCTGTGCTCTGTAGCGCCTGAGCGTGGACAGTCCAGATTCAGGAAGTAGAACTCCACCCCTGGATTTTGTTCTGGTCACCGGGACATGCTCAGTAGCTCACTTCCGTTGACAAGAGGTGGAACTAATTAAGTAAATCAATTTTCAGAGGTCATGGAAGATAGAAATGCATGGCATGACTTTTTAATCTTCTGCCAGAAAGTGGAGCGAGGGAGTTTTGCCCGTCAGACCATCTGTCTGTCCTGCCATCCATCTGTCCATCTTAAGTGAGGACAAGTTTTTTCAGAAACTCATTTACCCCAGTGAATGAAATCTTGTGTGTGTGTATATGCTACTTGTCATGACCTTGTTTGATTTCATGTTTGAAGGGATATTTATGATGGTGTCTTCTTGTTTCTTTCTCATATCTGGACCAAACACTTCTAACTTCATGCCAGAGGATGTTGCGGATGAAAACACTCGTGGACTAAGTATTGTCCTAACCCCTGTAAATCTACCTTCAAGGAATGGACACAATCTCCACAGTCTGATGCGTTCGGGCTTATTGCAAGTCGCTTAAAGTGAAGTACAAAACCCAGGCTGTTCTGCGCAAACCGCATAGCATTCATCAATCACCCAACACCGACTGACCACTGACTGTCCGAACCCTTGTATTTATTACCCTTTTGGCACATCCCTCTCGGTGGGATTAAACGTGACTCATCCCACCTTATCCAACATTATTAATTCTGATTGGTACATTGTCATTTTGCAACCCTCCACCCTTAGTAACAAGTTAACCATTACATCATAGTGTAAATTCATTTTAAGCCTCCAGGGAGGCACAAAGACCACATATGAGCCTCCCAAACCTTGGGTTCAGCAAAAGTTCAGTAACTTATCTGGGTCATGGATGGTTCCAGAACACTTAGGTGCGCATGCTCAGGTAGTGGGACCAGGCTGACCGATATGGTCATTTCAGAGGATTAGCTCATCTAGCTGGTCTGGTCGGCCGGCTTGCAGCCCTGTTATCTTGCTGTTTGGCAGATTTATGAGTTTATGCTTCTTCTTTGCTTCACGATCTTGTAGCAGTTTTGAGGGGCCACAAGAACCTGGCTGAACTTTCTCTGTTGAGCTGTGATTAAGATAAGATAAGATACATTTCATTTTAACCCTGTGGGGTAATTTGCCCTCTGCATTTGACCCATCCTATAGTTAGGAGCAGTGGGCAGCCACACAGCAGCACAGGACCAACTCCAGTTCTACAGCCAGTTCCTTAGTCAGGGGTACTGGTTGGAGTGTTCCTATGATGCATGTTTTTGTGGGTGGGGGAAACCGGAGTACCTGGAGGAAACCCACGCAAACACGGGGAGAATATGCCAACTCCACATACAAAAAGAAAGGCCCCAGGCCGGACTCGAACTTACAACCTACTTGCTGTGAGGCCACTGTGCCACCCATTTATGGTAATACTCTGAATTTAGAACCTTTAGGGAAATTTTTCCCTCCACAACAGCCTGGAGATTAATGCAGAGGGTCAGAAGTCATTCTGGAGAGCTCATTGGTTAATTTTGTGTTATTGTTTACTGTTTCCGTGGTAATTCTTTGCCTGGGTCTTACACATGACTTAAAATGACATTGTTGCACCTGTTTTTAGTGGTTGCGTTCTCTCCATTTTATGTGAGAAATTGCTCCTATCTGTGTGTGTATGTGTGTGTGTGTGTGTGTGTGTGTGTGTGTGTGTGTGTGTGCGCGTGTGTGTGCGCGTGTGTGCGCCTGCGCATGTATGTGTACGTATGCATCCATGACCTTGTATGTGTGAGGAAATTGACATATTTGTGTGCATTTATGTGCTTAGCAGAGAAAAAGTAGCTCTCTGGTTGGGATGCGATGTCCATGTGAGTAAGGTTGACGCTGTAGATTCATGATTTAAAGGTTGCAGGTTAAAACGAGACATGCTTTGGTACGCGAGCAAAGCTAAGCTCCCCTGTGAATTATTTATTTCTCCGACGTTGTCCCTGTTGTATTGTAAGGGCAGTCATAATTCAGGCTTATCAACACTGGTAGCCATTATCACTGGAGTGAAATGTGCAGGGGTGAACACGAGCTACTCATAATGAGCTACATAAACTTTTCTTTAATGTGGTGTTTCCATAATCCTTTATGTGCCTATTGGTGTGGGCCTTGAGCACTTTATCCAGTTGAACAATAGGATGAAGCGCTAGAATGGATTGGAGAAAATTAAGTTGAGCATATGAGACCAATCATTTAAAAGTAAGAACCCGTTTATGAGAGCTGTAAGCTATGATTTCTTATTTATTCATTCATTCATTACTGCGCTACAGAAACAAGTATGGGAGCATAATTTAGTCAACTCACATCTTCAACTAGAGAGTTGAAAGTTTGTCTTTGTGAACTCATCCGCAAAATAGTGAAATGCTAATGACTATAATAATGGTAACATAAACCACAAAACATTATATCCTCCACGAATTACCACATATTAACTATGAATAGTAATATTAAATCATTATTGCTGTTTTGCAATTCATTTTTAGCCTGAAGTGTGTATAATTGGATCGAAAGAGGGTAATGAGAAGATAATGATAGATAGCAACATCACAGATCAGTAAACATTATGCCTGCATCTAGGAGAGTTATATAATGGAACAAAATGCAACAAATAAGCAGCGAAATAAAAAATGGCCGTAAAGACTCAAAGCTTAATGCTGCGTGTGACTGTGAGATATAGGACACAAATTCACTTAAAAAAACATTCTCAGCTGTGATAAAATGGAGCAGCAAGCGGCTAATTGTAAAGGAACTGAGAGAAATTAATTTGAGGCCTTATTTTATATTCAGAGAACGCCTCTTATTCCGTGGGACTGTGAGTCATTATATTGTTTGGGGGCCTTCTAACTGACAGCGTTTCTGATGGATCTCGCTTTTAAAATTAGAGAATTATAAAAATATCTGCTTGAGCCATAAATGCGAGGCTATGGCTTTCGGGTCAGAATTTACCGAGCAGAACTTTTCCACGCAAAGTGCTCTTTTGGGGATGGCCAGTAACCTCCCCAGAAGCAGCTAATGCGGCTTATTTAAAATGGTCTAGAGGAGGCTGCATTAAAAGCAGTGTGGTAAGCAAACTGCTTGGGAAAGACTGTGTTATTGGCGACAAACGCAGAGTTTGCCACTGTGGCTTCTGTGCGGCGGGTCTGGTTGACTCAGCGTCGCTGCCTCCGAACATGTTTATGAAAGAGAGGCCAATGACGGCTCTGCCCGGCCCACATAGCGACAGAACCGAGGGACGAGGAGGCGGAGGTGCTTAGCAGCCGAAGACGGTTGCCCTGCTCAGCGGGGTCGCGCTTCGCGGAAGATTCTAGATCCATCACGTTTCCGTCACTCTGCCGCATCCTCGCCCCCAGTGACTGCTGCGTGTCTCCAGTGCACACGCTCGGCGGCGCGGTCGATACACTGGCGCGGCAGAGAGAGGATAAATGCAGGCGATTATTCTGGGGTCGCACGTGCTTGGGCAGCCGCTGCCAGAGATGCTCCACGTGTTTGATTGAAAAAGGTGTTCTTGGCTATACGGTAAAATGCTGAGTCTTGAATCAACTCACACAGAGTCTATTTGGCGGAGTTTGCAGATTCTCCTAGTGATGGACTGGGTTTATTCCAGGTATTATGGTTTCCTCTTATTTGTTACGCCACCTGTCATTAAAAAAAGGAAAACAGGAATATTTAAGAAATTTGTCAAAAACTTGTTTAAAACTAAAAATTATTTTGTTATTTCCTTGGCAAATAATGAACTGAAACCACTAAATAGCCATTATTCGCACATTTAAAAAAAACAACAACAACAACAACAACAAAAAAAACTATATTTTGTATGGCCTCCTTTGGCCATAATAGCAGCTTGCAGTCTTGCATTCAACCACTAAAACGTTTTATGTTCTGGAATGTAAGTCATTTGGCATCTTAATCAAAAAAATAATAATGTGCTTAACTATTTTTCTGCTTTTTTGTAAAAAAAAGTAAATTCAAAAATTCATGGATAACAACAATAATCATACTTTAGCATTAAAAATATCATTTCATTTAAAGAGCTTGAGCATACTGGTGGATTAACCGTTACAGAAACATAAAATTATTTTGGCAATTACCAACACTGTTAATTTAGGGCAGCTGTGGCATAAACCTTACATTGGGTGGAGGTCTAATAAATTTGTTAAGCACTGTATATGTCAGGTTAATTGGAGACTCTAAATTGCCCATAATTATGAGTGTGAGAGAGAATGGTGTCAGATTCCGACACTATCTTTGGGGAGAGTGCTGCCTTCTTAGAGCTGTGTGCCACCACTGGATACCTTAGATCTTCTAGTTTCACAGGATCCCACTACCTTTGCTGTAACATTAATGTGGGCGGAGGTTGTCGGTACCCCTTCGGATCTCTTAGGGTCCAATACTTATGGTGTCACATTTGATACATACATTTTCAACTCGATTTCACTGTAAAATAAGCAACAAAATGTTGTTTGTTGACAAGTTGCATCAATACAGTAAATATTCAATGCAAAGTATTAGGAACAGTATAAAAGTTATTCTTTCCTTAACTTGATTGAGATTTCCGCAGTAAAAAAACCTGAAGATTGGTGAATAGGGGCAGCCATCTTTGATTTTGTTTTCTACAAACCTTTACCGCCAGCAGGGCATGGATAGTCCACCAGGGGGCACATGACATGTATCAGATTGTATTCAAAGGTTTCTGAGGAAAGTCTTGATGATGTGGATGACACAGGTCACAGAAAGTCATGTAACAGATATGATACAAATGGCGTTGCAAGGTTTTAGGAGAATGCTGAAAGCATTGTTGAACAATGAGTAAATAATAAGAATATTTGGCTCTTGAAGAGTCTGTTTGTGAGGGACTGGGCTAAAATCTAACTCTGACAGAGTCAGTAACAATTGGTAATGAGTCAGTAACGATCTTACCAGGCGCCAAGCAGATAAGGTTCGACAAACACAGTTTACGTTCATTCCCTAGGGATGAGCTGCTGCCCCCCCTCCCTCTCCCTCTCTCTCTCTCTCTCTCTCTCTCTCATCCACAGACAGCTGGGCGTTCAGAGCTGTGTAAATATTTGTCTGCTGGCGTTAGCATCGAGCCAAGCTATGTCAGCGTCAGGGATGTTTGTGAGTTGCCTGCAGTCGCTCGATCCATATCTCGACCGTAGCGGCTGTGTGCACAATTCCCTCTCTCACTGGAGCCGCTTGGCGTATCCAGTAGTGACTAATACACATCAAAGCTGCAGTCATCTCTGTGGATCACCATCCTGCTGCTCGTTTCTATAAATAAGAGGTGGCAGCGGTCCTCCCGCGTTGGATTCAGTCTTGTTGCTGTTTGCATCGTGGATCTCCGCCATGCCTGTGTCGTGGCCAATTTGACCCACAACTGTTCATGCTTGATGCCATCATCGAGACTGTACGTGCAAAAAGATCTGTTGCCAACAGTGGGATTCAAGGGCGAAGCCTTGGAAAGCGTTGCCCTCATTGGAATTCTGCCGTCAGATTCAGAAGCGTGACTGAATGTCCAACAGGCGGATTATCGAGAGTAATGATAATTCCCCCTTGGGTACTGTGGGCAAGCAGCGCAAAGAGAACGCAGGCAGCCCAAAGAGAACGCAGGCAGCCCAAAGAGAACACAGGCAGGCCTAAGAGAATACAGGCAGCTCGAAGAGAACACAGGCAGCCCAAAGAGGACACAGGCAGCCCAAAGAGAACGCAGGCAGCCCAAAGAGAATGCAGGCAGCTCAAAGAGAACGCAGGCAGCCCAAAGAGAACGCAGGCAGCCCAAAGAGAACGCAGGCAGCTCAAAGAGAGCGCAGGCAGCTCTAAGAGAACGCAGGCAGCCCAAAAAGGACACAGGCAGCCCAAAGAGAATGCAGGCAGCTCAAAGAGAACGCAGGCAGCCCAAAGAGAACGCAGGTAGCCCAAAGAGAACGCAGGCAGCCCTAAGAGAACGCAGGCAGCCCAAAGAGAACGCAGGCAGCCCAAAGAGAACGCAGGCAGCCCTAAGAGAACGCAGGCAGCGCAAAGAGAAAGCAGGCAGCCCAAAGAGAAAGCAGGCAGCCCAAAGAGAAAGCAGACAGCCCAAAGAGAACACAGGCAGCCCAAAGAGAAAGCAGACAGCCCAAAGAGAATGCACGCAGCTCTAAGAGAATGCAGACAGTGCAAAGAGAATGCAGCCAGCCCAAAGAGGACACAGGCAGCCCAAAGAGAACGCAGCCAGCCCAAAGAGAATGCAGACAGTGCAAAGAGAATGCAGCCAGCCCAAAGAGAACACAGGCAGCCCAAAGAGAAAGCAGACAGCCCAAAGAGAATGCACGCAGCCCATAGAGAAAGCAGGCAGCCCAAAGAGAACGCAGGCAGCCCGAAGAGGACACAGGCAGCCCAAAGAGAACGCAGACAGCCCAAATATAATGCAGGCAGCCCAAAGAGAACACAGACAGTCCAAAAAGGACACAGGCAGCCCAAAGAGAAAGCAGACAGCCCAAAGAGAACACAGACAGTCCAAAAAGGACACAGGCAGCCCAAAGAGAATGCACGCAGCCCAAAGAGAATGCACGCAGCCCAAAGAGAACGCAGACAGCCCAAAGAGAATGCACGCAGCCCAAAGAGAAAGCAGACAGCCCAAAGAGAATGCACGCAGCCCAAAGAGAATGCACGCAGCCCAAAGAGAAAGCAGACAGCCCAAAGAGAATGCACGCAGCCCAAAGAGAAAGCAGACAGCCCAAAGAGAACACAGGCAGCCCAAAGAGGACACAGGCAGCCCAAAGAGAACGCAGACAGCCCAAATATAATGCAGGCAGCCCAAAGAGAACACAGACAGTCCAAAAAGGACACAGGCAGCCCAAAGAGAAAGCAGGCAGCCCAAAGAGAACGCAGGCAGCCCGAAGAGGACACAGGCAGCCCAAAGAGAACGCAGACAGCCCAAATATAATGCAGGCAGCCCAAAGAGAACACAGACAGTCCAAAAAGGACACAGGCAGCCCAAAGAGAAAGCAGACAGCCCAAAGAGAACACAGACAGTCCAAAAAGGACACAGGCAGCCCAAAGAGAAAGCAGACAGCCCAAACAGAAAGCAGGCAGCCCAAAGAGAAAGCAGACAGCCCAAAGAGAAAGCAGGCAGCCCAAAGAGAAAGCAGACAGCCCAAAAAGAATGCAGACAGCCCAAAGAGAAAGCAGGCAGCCCAAAGAGAAAGCAGACAGCCCAAAGAGAATGCAGACAGCCCAAAGAGAAAGCAGGCAGCCCAAAGAGAACGCTGGCAGCCCAAAGAGGACACAGGCAGCCCAAAGAGAACGCAGACAGCCCAAATATAATGCAGGCAGCCCAAAGAGAACACAGACAGTCCAAAAAGGACACAGGCAGCCCAAAGAGAAAGCAGACAGCCCAAAGAGAAAGCAGGCAGCCCAAAGAGAAAGCAGACAGCCCAAAGAGAATGCAGACAGCCCAAAGAGAAAGCAGGCAGCCCAAAGAGAAAGCAGACAGCCCAAAGAGAATGCAGACAGCCCATAGAGAAAGCAGGCAGCCCAAAGAGAATGCAGACAGCCCAAAGAGAAAGCAGGCAGCCCAAAGAGAAAGCAGACAGCCCAAAGAGAATGCAGACAGCCCATAGAGAAAGCAGGCAGCCCATAGAGAAAGCAGGCAGCCCAAAGAGAACGCAGGCAGCCCAAAGAGGACACAGGCAGCCCAAAGAGAACGCAGGCAGCCCAAATATAATGCAGGCAGCTCAAATATAATGCAGGCAGCCCAAAGAGAACACAGACAGTCCAAAAAGGACACAGGCAGCCCAAAGAGAATGCAGACAGTGCAAAGAGAATGCAGACAGCCCAAAGAGAACGCAGGCAGCCCAAAGAGAACACAGGCAGCCCAAAGAGAACGCAGGCAGCCCAAAGAGAACACAGGCAGCCCAAATATGATAAATAAATAAATCGCAACTAAAATTACTAAAACATACTAAAAACAAACATATAATCAGCGATTCCCAACAGAACCCCCCCCCTCTATGACCACCACCTAGCGGTCTCAACTTAGGCTTAAAAGTCCTTTTGTGAAAGTCCTTAATGAGGTTCTTGTCTAGGATGTGACGTGCAGGGATCCATGAGCGTTCCTCAGGGCCGTATTCTTCCCAGTCCACCAAGTACTGTAGGCCTCTTCCTCGCCGGCGAACCTCCAGCAGCTTGTGCACCGTGTAAGTTTCTCCTCCATCGATGAGCCTCGGGGGAGGAGGATTGGTCGGGGTAGGGGTGTGGAGGGAAATCAGTACAGGCTTAATACATGACACATGGAAGACTGGGTGGATACGGCTCATACAGGCTGGTAGCTTAAGTTTAACTGAAACGGGGTTAATGATCTTCTCTATCACAAAAGGACCAATGAAACGGGGGGCTAACTTGCGACTTTCAGTCCTTAAAGCAATGTCCTTTGACGAAAGCCAAACTCTTTGTCCTACTTTGTACTGTGGTGGAACTGAGCGACGACGGTTGGCCTGGCGACTCATCTCATCAGCAGCTTTCAGGAGAGCGGAACGGGTTTCCTCCCACGTCCTTCGGCACCTCTGAAGGAATTCCTGGATGTTTGGAACATTGACTTCGACCTCCTGTGAGGGGAACAGAGGCGGTTGGTAACCGAGACAAGCTTGGAAGGGGGACACACCTGAGGCAGCCGTGGGAAGGCTGTTGATGGAGTATTCGACCCAGGGCAGTTGTTCGCTCCAGTCCCCCTGATCTCGAGAAGTGAGGCACCGAAGGACACTCTCCATCTGTTGGTTGACCCTCTCAGTCTGTCCATTGCTCTGTGGGTGGAAACCGGAGGTAAGACTGACCTCTATTCCCAGGGCTTAACAAAAGGCTCTCCAGACTTGTGAGATGAATTGGGGGCCACGGTCGGAGACAATGTCAGAAGGGATGCCGTGAATTCTAATTACTTGTTGGATGAGTAGATCCGCCGTGTCTCTGGCAGAGGGAAGCTTGGCCAGCGGAACGAGATGTACTGCCTTAGAGAAGCGGTCTACAATGGTCAGGATGACGGTGTTACCGCTGGAGGGCGGAAGGCCAGTCACAAAATCCACCGCGATATTAGCCCAAGGTCTGGAAGGGACCGGAAGTGGTTACAGGAGACCAGCTGGAGCAGTGTGGGTGGCCTTGTTCTGGGCACAGACCGGACAAGCAGTCGTAAGGGTTCTTGACATCTCTCTGGACCGTTGGCCACCAGAACCTTCGAGTTAGCATGCCCAAGGTCCGGTTGGCACCAGGATGGCAGGCAAGACGAGAAGAATGGGCCCACTGGAGAACTTCGGCCTGGAGGCTGTCTGGAACGAAGAGGCAGTTCTTGGGACAGTTAGTAGGTGGCCCCCCAGAAGGTTGTGACCTTCTAACTCGGTTCTCCAGTTCCCAAACTAATAATCCCACCACAACTCGCCCTGGTAGGATGGTCTGTGGCTCCTTGGGAGGGGAGTCTGGTGAAAATTCACGCGAGAGGGCATCAGGTTTCTTATTAAGGGAGCCTGGGCGATAAGCTAAGGTAAAATTGAATCTATCGAAAAATAGTGACCAACAAGATTGGCGAGAATTAAGTCTCTTAGCTGTGCGGAGGTACTCCAGATTCTTATGGTCGGTCCAGACCTGGAATGGAACCTTGGCCCCTTCTAGCCAGTGACGCCCCTCCTCTAACGCCAATTTTACCGCCAGTAACTTCGGATTTCCGATATCGTAGTTGCTCTCAGCCGAACTTAATCTGTGGGAGAAAAAGGCAGAAGGGTGTATCTTATTATCTTTACCGTTGCGTTGTGACAGAACTGCCCCCACGCCGGTGTTGGAGGCGTCAACCTCGACGATGAACTGCACCAAGAGACAGAAACGAGTGGAAAACATTCAAGACCAAAGACAGCGCAATCTTGCAGAAACATACATACTCTAAAAGAATAAATATGATAAATAAATAAATAGCAACTAAAATTACTAAAACATACTAAAAACAGACATATAATCAGCGATTCCCAACAAAAGGCAGTTCAAGTCATCTTCATCGGTGGGCAGCTTGGTAAAGAAAACTAACAAAAAGAAAATGTGAGGACAGCATCTCCCACCACATGCTATACTCCCAATAATGTTTTGGTTTTAATACTTGACCGTAAACCTACCAAGCTAGCATAAAAAAAAAAAAAAGACGACTCGGCCTGTTCTTGTTTACCGCCACTGAACCGCTTGTGCGGAGTCATGCACTGAAAGAAAGTTTTTTTAACAAGATTTCTGGCTACCTGACGCCCCTAAATCTGTGGTGAAAAGGGTGAATACTCTATGTGGACACACATACGTTCTAATGGGAGAATGATGTGTGGTTATGGGCATGGCTGCGTGAGGTCATACATCCTGTGCATGGTATGAATGAATTTATGGGATACACTGTCATACATACTACAATGCATAGTACAGCAAATTATTTTAGTCAAAGTAAACGTACTTAGATTAGAAGCAGTATTCAAAAATAGGCTTACAGATGTATACGCAGAGTTGCTCATAAATGCTAATTACACCCTGTCGGGTTGAAGTGTACATTTTACCAGGTGCATCATAACTGAAGGTGCGTAAAATCGCAATTCAGATGGGAGGGCGTTTTACAGTCTGGTGTTTATGTATTCATTTCCGTCTGGGAGTTTATTCTGTGTCATTATTTTTGTGTTTGATTATGAAGACTTCATATATTTTGCACTCCATTATTAATGAAGCACATTAGTTTTTTTGTATTATTTTTGAACGTGCACAATGGCCCATTCTGATATTGCATGGCAATTTGCCCAGTGTAATGATTTACTAACCTCCGCGCTGAATTGGAAATTGAATTTCTGTTTGTTGAAATTACGGCGCCATTACCGCTAGGCCTCGAGGGGCCGGGACGACAGGGGAAATGTTACGGGTGTTTTGTGTCTCCGGTAGATTCTGGCGGGCGAGCTCACGTGCTTCTTTGTGAAGTCAGAGGGCGCTCAGGAGAGGACCATCGTCACGGCGGACTGCTGTTATTTCAACCCCCTGTTGCGCAGAATCGTGCGGTTCCTCGGTAACTACGACCGCCAAGCATTCGCTCCGCGTCTGCTGCACCGTATGACACTCCTTTGCAGATGCACTTAACCCTCAGAGTGCTGAAATATATTTTTAAAAAATATTAATTTACTTATCTTGTGCTCTTGAAAACCAATCATGTGGCGACTTGATTAAAAGAGCTCTACACTTTACAATAAGGGTACATTACATGCAGTAATAAGCATTAACTATTCATGAATTAACAGTTAACGGCATCAGAGAGCTAAATAAGCATTAGCCAACCATAACTTACAATTTATTAATGCTCTTTGACATCCTTATTATGAAGTTGAAATCATCCCTTAAGTATCCCTTTAGTAACACCTCAAACTATCAAACTTCAATAATGTATAAATTAATACCTTATTTAACATGAAAACCATAAGTAAATGACTAGTAGACCCATTAGTTTTCTGTAATTAACTGATAGTTAGTGCATCTTGCAGCATTAGCTAATGTTCATTAATGTACCCTAACTACCCTTATTGTAAAGTGTTACCAATATCTTAGCTCATTGAGCAACAATTGCTGCATTTAGCGCTCTAAGGGTTAATTAGCCATCTATATGTGACAAACCTGTGGTATTTCACACGCCATATGACATATTTCAGATGTACTCACTGATACAAAAACACATTTCAATAAGGCTCTGATATACTCTGATAACACAATTCAGCAGTCTGGTGACACACTGCAGATTTACTCACTTTCTAACACATCTGCTTGTAACACACTGGTCAATGGTCTGCTGCACCACATGACCAACAACTGACTCACACGCTAAATAACACATCTACCTGTGACTCTCGCACCGTATGACACACATCAGATTTCCTCGTTGATACGCTAACAGATTTCAACAGTGCACAATTGCTTGATGCACCTTATGACACACTACAGACTCGCAAGCTTTGTAACACATTTTTGTGTGACACACTGTTCTGTAGTACCTTATGACACACCGCTGACTAAATAACACATCTACATGTGACACACCTACTGTATTAATTGCGACATTTGACACACAACATTTTCTCACTAAGCCGCTAACACACCATGGCACTCTGCGGACTCACACACTTAGTAACACATCTTCATGCAACACACTGGTTTTCTGGACTATATGACACAATATTGACTTACACGCTAAATAGCCCATCTTCATCTGACACAATCACTGTGTCTCTTGCAGCATATGACACACTTCAGTTTCTCTCCAACGCACGGACACACTATGACGCACTACACTCTCACGCACTTGCTAACACATCTTATTGTATAGCACGATGACACATCGTGACACGTTTACAGTAAACTTACGTCCTGACGCCCAGGCATGTGACAATGTGACACCGGTCTGAGGCCCCTGATGTCATCCTTCTCATGTACACGCAGACATATCTCAGACGCGCCTTTCCAACGCACCGTATGACACACCTCATTCAGACGCTGTCCTGTCTTTTTCTTCTTTTTAAAATGTTTGAAATGTTCAATTTTTATTACATTTTTTTCGAATTATTTTCACATTTTTTAAAACTTTTTATTATTCTTTAAATATTTTTTTTCAGTCATGCACTCTTATTGACATGAATCAGTCTTACACACCAGCCTTACTTGTGTGTTGGATACACATAACAGGATTACTTTGTTGAAGTTATTTATCCCCATACAAGCGTACATTTAGTCTGATGACACGGCTCTGTTCTGGGAGATTTCTGCCCGTCCAGGCATGGAACTGGAGGCAGGGAGCAGCCATGATCCCCCCCCCCATAGAACAAAGCCAACTGCTGCAACAATAACATCAATGAAGAGCCACCGTTATAGATCGATGTAACCCAACTAAAACGCAGTTAATGACTCTATACTGGACAGGTGGAATTGGGTGGCGGAGGGTTTGTGTTGCGAACGCGGCGAGAAGCTTCGTCAGACGGAGAGCTTAAATAAGACTGTGGACTTGAAAACATTCGACTGATGGGGGGAAGTCAGGTGACAGTCAGGTGTTATTATGTGACTCTGATGAGCTGTAACAGCTGATCAGATTGGTCATTGGCGCGGCCTGTCAGAAACTAAGTAAGTGCTTCATTAGTCAGAAATATCTGTCCGATAGTCTCTGGTCCGACACTTGCTCACACTCACACACTTTAAAAGTACACTCTCCAGTTTGAAATGTTTTCACCCTCCAGGATTCCAGCTCAGATATTAGCATAAAATGGATTAAAGTCCCAAACTGCTCGTAGCATTAAATTCATATTTAATTTTATATTACACACGACAAAATATAATATATGGCTCAGTACTTTACATTTTGTGATTTTTCTCCTTTCTCCTCTCTGTCTCTCATAACACCCCTCCTCTCCATCTTGTCTTCTTTTCTCTCCCTCCTTTTGCTAATTTCCACTCACTTTGCTCCCTCCGTTATTTTTTTCCTCTCATCCTCTCCACGTTTCCTGCAAAACAAACTCACGTGCTTCTCTCCACATCACACTCCTCCCTCCTTCCCTCTCTCCCTCTCTCCCTCCGCCTGTCCCTCCCTCCTTCAGGAGTCTACTCTTTCGGCCTCTTCGCCACCACCATATTTGCCAATGCGGGGCAGGTGGTGACAGGAAACCAGACGCCTCACTTCCTGTCCGCCTGTCGGCCCAACTACACGGCGCTGGGTTGCCAGACCAGCGTGCAGTACATCACGGAACGCCGGGCGTGCACTGGCAACCCCTTCGTGGTGGCGAGCGCCCGGAAATCCTTCCCCTCTAAAGACGCCGCTCTGAGCCTGTACTCCGCCGTGTACACCGTGGTACGGTGGAGCGGAGCGAGGGATGCTGGGGAGGGATGCTGGGAGAGCTTTGTTAGTTCTGCATGGTCAATGACATCTGGCACACTGCCACATGCATGTGCCATACGGTCATACATGTCGAGAGGTTCTTGGCGCGTTTAATTGCCACACAAATTAAATGTTTATAATTACCATTAGCAGTCCAGTGGTGCAGTGGGTTCAACTGCTGCTTCATTGACAGCGGAGTGCGAGTTTGAATTCAGCCTGGGCCTGTCTGTGTGCTGTTCTTCCTGCTTTTGTGTGGGTTTCATCCGGGCATTCCAGTTTCCTCTCAGAGTCATGACACATAACATACATGTCAGGTTAAATGGAAACTGCAAATTGCCCACAAGTCTGAGTGTGTGAGTGAATGGTGTGTAACCCCTGTGATGGATTAGGAATCTGTTTAAAATATGTTCCTGCCTCTTGCCCATTGGATGCTGGGATAGGCTCCAGTGAACCCCCTACCCCAACCACCCTAGGAATAGGAATAAATGTTACATAGTGGATTAATGGGTGACTTATTATTATTATTATTGTAATAACAGAGCATGCACTGAAACTATTGGCGAGAGTTATGAGAATAAGTATGAATGAGTTGTGATGTATAGCTCCTCTCTCTCTCTCTCTCAGATGTACGTGACCCTGATGTTCCGCACGAAGGGAACGCGATTGGCCAAACCCACCCTCTGCCTGGTGCTTCTGTCGCTGGCCGTGCTGGTGGGCGTGGTCCGCGTGGCGGAGTACCGGAACCACTGGTCGGATGTGCTGGCTGGGTTTGTGACGGGTGGCTCCATCGCGGCGTTCCTGGTGAGGGGACTGGGGGCGGTGTGCTGGGGCGGGGCTGCAGGATGAAGGGTGTACTTATACAGGATTGTGCAAAAGTCTTAAGCACATTTAAAGCAATTTCACAGGGCAAACATGCTCACAAAAATAATGAAATTAAAAGTTTCTAATTTCAAAGAAATGTACTGAGCTGTAAACTGTTAAAAACTAAATTAAACCAATATTTGGAGTGACTATGCCTTGCCCAAAAATTAGGGTGCACTGCCATATACTGTAGTTTGATAAGATGGTTGCCTTTTTGCTTGTTCCAAACGGAGAGGAACACTAGCCACTGTTCTTCTGCAGACTGGCTCACTTGCGTCTGTCCCTCCAAGTAATCGTAGACATTTATGATGATGTAAACATCAGGGCTCTGTCAATGCTGTATTACCTGTATCAACTGTTTTTAATGACATTCAAACATTTATTCATATAACCATTTTTTAAATTAGCATTTGGGATTTCAAATATACTTTTCATCTTCTGCAATACCAATGTGGAAAACAAAAATTAAACACCCTCAGCCAGATTTAAATAAGAAAAAAATGTAGGGTGCCTAAGACTTTTGCCCAGTACTGTAGGTGGGCTTGACTGCGCTGTCCCTCATGAGAAGGTTTTAAGCAGCTCTGACATCCACTGATTAAAAATATGTGACATGGCTCTTTGGACCCCAGTGGGCTCCGCACTAAAATGGCCTCTCACTTTCCTTCCAATACCCCACTCCCATTCCTCTTCCTTTTTCTATTTCTCCACTCTTCCTCTCGTTCCATTCATTTCTCCTCCCTCCCTCTGTACTGCAGGTGGCGTGCGTCATTAATAACTTCCAGCAGACCAAGACCCTCCCCCCACCGGCCCCGCCCCAGAGGCCCGAGCCCGTACTGAGCATGCCCATGATGGCACTGCCCTGTGTGGAGAGTCCACTCGAAAAGTTAAGTGGCCCTCAGGTAAGGGGCGGGGGGGCAGACAGCACTTCAGGTAGAGACACACACACACACACACACACACACACACACACACCCTGCCCCCGTCCCCCTCCCCCACACACACTGCACAACATGGTCGTGCCATTCCTGATTTCAATGTCTTAAGTCGGCATTTGTAGAATAGCAATTTTCTCAGCAAAAGCAGAGGACTCGGTGTTTCTTGACTGTGTCACTTAAAAGATGTTAAAAGGAAGAATGTTTCAAACGTATTCAAAAGTTCACTCGAGTCAATTCTTCTTCACTTTGTTTCTTTACAGATGTTAAAAGACAAATATTTCAAAAGAATTCAAAAGTTCACTCGACTCGGTTTTAGTCGACTAGGCAACTTTAAAGATGTTAAAAGTTTAAAATTTATTTTTTACACCATGAATGTGCTCTTTGGTGTTTTGAGCTCCTGTTGTTAAAGTCCTGACCCCTGCCGCTGATGAAATGCAGCTAAGTTTGAGTTTGAGTAAGTCATCAAAAAGTCAGCCTGCTTTCAAACAAATTTCTTTCCCAACAATACTCGACAAGACCTTAATGTAAGCCTTTGTTGCTTTGAGGCAATTGGCCAAAATTAGCCACACAGATTAGGCTACAAAAATTTGCAGTGCTAAGATCAGGGTTTAGTAGCTGTTTTGATAGTTTTTTCATAATAAACAATAGCCCGCATGGATGGGGTTTGCGTTGTATTGGGGTTTGCAGGATATTTCCCTTAAGGAGCTGCTGCCGATATGCTGTGAGCCCCACATGCCCCCTCTTACACACCCGTAGGCACGTCAACCCCATTGGCTGTATGGTCAACCCTCAGCGGCTCTCCTCACTGTTAGATACACTCCAAAGCAATATTTCCACCAAACACTTTCGGTGTGCTACCCTTAGAACCGGTGTATAATCTGTACAGACGGGTATTTAAAGCTTTCGTTTGGGTTGCGTTTCCACCGAACAGTACTCTTAAATGTGCATGGGGTTGTTACCGGATAGTAACCATCTCGTCCCTGTCAACGTTCTTGATGATACTTTCTTGACCAATCACTGAGCTGCATCCTTTCTAGCTCCACCCTTTTAGTATTTGATCAGTGGTCTACGTACCTCGACAAATGGGAAGCAAAAAAAATAAAAAAACTGGACAGATTGGAACAGTTCCTTTGGTGCCATCCACAACTTTTGGCAATGGAAACGCAAAAATAATCTTTATTACTGGAAACTAGAGGCACTCCGCGAGTGCAAACCTCCGCCAAGGCACAACAGTCGAAATCTTGCTGAGTGAACATGTCTCATGAGAAATTTAAGGTATGTGCGACATAGAATTTCAAGAGGGCTCTCATATTGTTTGATGCTGTGCATTCCAAGGTTTTGTCCCTGATGCAAAACCAATCAACCCACAACATTTGAGTGATGTGACAGGGAGCGAAGTTTAGTTATCGCGTATCATAGTTCGACCGATCTAGGTCAAAATCAATAGGGTCCATCCCTAATGTAATAACAACCCACCCACGAAATTTCAGAGATATCTGTAGATTACTTTTTGAGTTACCTTATACACAAACAGACAGACAGACTAACACTGGCAAAAACATAACCTCCTTGGTGGAAGTAATGAACTGAACTGAACTGCTTGGTGGAAATGAGGCCTTACAGTCCCTGCAGTCCCTGGCTCTTTTGGTCTATAAACTCCACCCTGGACCTCAGACACAGCCTGTGACACTACAGAACTGCATAGAGCTGCCTGTGTGCTGGTGTTTGATTTAGTGGGATCGCTGCCAGCCAGAAGCGAAGACACTCACCGAGTCTCACTGACTCTCTAAAATGAGTGGTGTAGAGCACTAACACTTAATTGAATTGCTCATTGAATTTTTACAGCGCTTTTCTCACTGACTGGTGAGGACGCAAAGCTCTCAACAATTATGAGGTAGAGGCTTGCTCCAGCCACCGTCAGTGAGTTACACCCACCTGGGTGAAACAGGGCAGCCATTTTGAATCAAAACACTCCACCATCTCAGGTGGAGAGGGAGTGGACTACTCTTTCATGACCAATTAAATCAGAGGATGATTAGGTGGCAGTTTGAAAGAATATGGATCAGGACTAAAGTCTAATTTATGGGCGTTGAACTCCGTCAATGCGCAGACAAGTAGAGCCCTTCTCTGACGTCGCAAACCCTCTCCGACATGCTCTTGGACACATCATGGACACCTCCCAAATTTCCTTACTATCCGTCAAAACGACGGAGTCGGAGACCCCACGGATAGCGCAAGCCTGTGATTGGTCAGCTAACTACATCATTTCCGGAATGCCGCTCTTCCGCTTTCCTTTTCTTGGGTAAATGAACAATTCTTGACCATAAACGTCATGAAATAGTGGGCGGGTCTCCAAAAAAAACATTACACTCCCTATTGTCCTGGCGGTGAATTGCTTTGCAACGCTCATTAAGCAACGGAGAAGTCTGAAAGGTACACATCTCCGTCGATACAACTGCGTGTCTATGCGTTGACGGAGTGGACGACCATAAATTAGGCTTTAGGCCAAATACCTGGGAGCTCCCTTCCGTGGCACCTGTGCTATGGGCTTCAGAAAATGCGTCGCACAGTTACACAAACTTTACCCAACAATCAGGGGTATAAAATGAACATTTAAAAGTGTTATTTCAACAGTCTGGTCTGAAATGTCCTCAGTGAAGTAATGATGCAGACCTGTGAGAATACGTCTGCTGTAGGCCATGCTAATGGTCCACAGCTTTCCTCCTTAATAAAGTTACTGGACCTACTGCAGCCCCGACTTCTGGGAGGTAATTCAGCTCTTTCACCCGAAAGACCTTTTTAACTCGTGTGTGTAACTCACAGCTCCATCGGGGGATTATTAGAGCAATCATATCTCTGGACTGCTCTTTGACCTTTGAACCCAACCCCAGAGAAATGATGAGAACTTTATTGCCTTTTATTTTTTTCCGGGCGTCTCTCTCCTGCCTCTCCTCTGCCTCTTTCTCCTTTCACCTGAAATTCTCTCTCTGCTTACATTCCACCTCTTTCCCATGACCTCATGTCCTATATCATACACTCTTGTGCAAATTAATTGGATAAAGCAGGCTGGAGTGGGAAAAACCAAACAAAAAAGGTTTTCAGGCTTTTTAGTACTTTAATAGCATCGACATTCAGCACTCAGTACGACGTGTCCTCCACGGTTCTTGATAAACTGTTTCACCCCTTTTGGCAGGGAGCTGAGCAGGTTTCTGCAGGTTGCCTTGATTTCTTCATTGTGATGCCACACCTGCACAACAGCATCGATGACTTTGGCTTTTGTGCTGCAGTCCTTTTGCTGCAGCCTTGACTTGATGACGGACCAGAGATTCTCAGTGGGATTGAGGTCAGATGAATTACCAGGCCAGTCCAACACAGTTACAGTACTGTGCTGATGATGCAGTCACATTAGGTGCATCATGCAAGTCAAGGAAATTAATGAGACGTGGCCAAAAGGAACGATGCAGTGATCTTTGAGGCAGTTATGTACAACGTCCATCATTTGGCACAGCTGTACGCACTCCATTCAGCTCATTCAATTCACAAGAACAGTTAATTTGCACAAAACTGTACCCATAAACTTCCCTCTATCTCCTCATCCCAAGGATGTTTAACTTCACTGAAAAAGTGTGCACCCACAACTGATTTGTTTGTTTGAATGTTTCTCTGTTTGTTTGTCCAGACAATATCTCTCAACGTTCTCAACCAATTTCAATGATTGAGGGCCATGGGCTAAGGAGGGGTTCAGTGCAGTAACGTTATATGTGCCAATTTTACAGAATTCAAGATTTGAATGGTTTTGAATATTGATTTACTTTGTTAATGCAACAGTTAAAAAATATGTTTTTAAAATGTCATCCTGACCGATACACCAAACTAGTACATGGTGAAAGTATATTCTGCATAAAACCATAAAACCTGAGATTGGCACTTATCAAGTTATTTCACTGAACCCCTCAATTGAACAAATTTTGGAATTGATTCAAATTCAAATATGGCCGCCACAGCTATATTAGCACAGTTGTTAAGAACAAATACGTTGGTAAAGGTTTTTGCTCAGTAAGTGTGCACTAATTTTTCTTGTATATACACACTACAATGCTAATTTCACCTAAGGAATTAATGTAAACATATGTAGCGATACAATGAATGTATAAACAGAATTATTGTAGTGGCATCTAGGCTCAGATCTTATTGCTCCCCCTGAGCTTCTGCCTGAGTGAGCCGAGAGAAGCAGGGAGTCGCAGTAGGGATCTTAACCCCCCAGGGGACCTATAATGAGGGCCTACGAGTGGATGTTGAGTGGAGGTGGGGTGAAATTTACTGCAGCCGCGGCGCTGGCAGCAGGCGACAGCATGGAGAGGAGCCAGTGGTTCATAAATGTGCATTGCTGGACAAAATAGATGGCCTTGCTGGGGTGGAGCATAGCTGTGGCTAACCTGAGCAATTCAAACCAGGGTTCAATTTTAATCGGGACAGCCCTATCTTATCCCATGTCAACAAACACTTTCCGGTTCTGGATGTTATTCTGCAAAGGTAGGAAATTAAATACTAATAGTATTTGCACAGACAGAGAAATCTAATATGTGGTGTATTGTATCATCAGTTTATGTGCTGTGTGTTAAGTTAGGTGAATCAAGAGTTTTGCCGTGCACTTAACATTATGACACAAAGACAAGCACCTAAGTTGGGAATCTTTCAAATTACCAGCAAGTTTTTAAATTTCCTGAGCAGCAGATGTCATGATACAAGCAATTTCTCTCAAAATGGTGCTCTGGTTAGCAAGATTTTGCAGTCTCACCCTCAGATTACACCAGATGTGTGTTCGGTCGGTCTGCGCTCTGCCACGGCAGCGCAGCTGATAGGATTCACTTCAGTCAATGAGTGCGTTTACACCAGATCTGCTGCGTTGCATTTCTCATCCGTCCCAGCTCCGGCAAAACGCAGCCGTGCGCACCAGATAAGCAAGACTTCTATTTTTGCTGGATGCCGCAGGAGAAACGCAGCGCTTCAGCACAGCAGATCGATTGGTACACAGACATAACATTGAAAACATATGCTTAATTTTCAAAATCCATGTTTGCGCCAGTTCGTGTTGTGGGCTAGGACAGCAACCCAAGTGAGAAAATATATGTACGCTAAACTTTATCGACAGAACACTTTCCAAACAAATGACAAACCCAACACAAACAGGAAATTAAGAACTTTTATTTATAAATAAGCTACTTATCCATAGTAGAAGCACAAAATCTCGAAAAATAAACAAATCGAAGCAAGTCAGCTGTTCCTCAACCCTTTCGGTAAACAAAGGCTGTTGCCTGTTTGTAGTTGCACTCAGTACAACATGTATCATTTATCTCGGGCGATCGCGTGGGATTTGGTAATTACCATGTGATCTCATCAGGCTCGCTCATTGGTCTCGCTACTGTGGCCGTCCGGCAGTGTTACGCATCAAAGACGCAGTCAGTGTAAATTGACAGACGGCAATGCATGCAGCAAGCATGCAGCACGGCGGAGGCGGACCTAACTCGCATCTGGTGTAAATCCCGGGTCAGTGACAGAAGTCACTGCTCTAAAATAGTTTAACATAGGATAAGGTAGAGGTGTCCCAATAATATTGAGTCTCAGTGTAGGTCATGTGATGGCAGGGATACTGGAGTTGACTGCCTGAACTAGCAGATTGGCTCCACTAATCTCCCTCGCTGTGACTCTCCACCTCTTTCATGCCCTGTTTTCTCCACCTTTATTTTACTCCTTCCTCAGTACTCCTCCTCTCCAACCATCCTCTCTTTCTCTCTCTCTCTTCCCCTCAACAGACTCCGGGATCTCCGTTCACCGAGATCACATGACCATCAGCCTTTCCTGTTCCCCGCCACCCCCGATGTCCTAATACCGTCTCGCTCCATCTCCAGCGAAGTCTAGACCTGCCCTCGGACCATCCCCACCCGTGCGCTCTCCACCCGACCGGACGCCCCCTCCTCTTTCGCTCCTACTCCACCCAGGTCTAGACTCAACCCCTTCCCAGCCAATACAATCATACTCTTCAACTCCTGTCATATGAAGTGAACTGCTCAGGCGCCCAAGATAAACTTTCTTTTTGGACTGAGTGAGCCACCATCCAGTACAGGGTTCGGGGTTTTGTGCTGCTTTCATTTTTTCCTGAAAATCATTAATTTGAGTCTGTGTTTTATGAAGGTCCTGACACCGTGGCGGGGGTCGATCTGTTTGTATTTGTTTTCAAACCTTTTCGAGACACAATCTGAAATAAGCCTGAAAATTTCTGAAAACGACGGGCAAACGCATCAGTCCGTGAACCCAACCTGAAAAATATCAGGTTGTTCCTTCTTGCTCGCTCAGTATCATCAGCCTCGGTGTGAGTATACACTGGAGAACAGGAAGGCTGCCAGAGAGAGTCTCACTCCCAACGCAGCTCTCTGCTGTATCTCCACAAAAACTCTCCCGTTAGCACTGACTCACGGTCCCCCCACACACGTCTGCCTTTTGCGTGGTGTGGCATTAAGAAATGTTCCCAGAGGCGACGCATACTTTCTCCAGTAAATGTTTGCTCTACCGCCCATATGAAACCATGCCCACAGAAACGCATCAGATGAGGCTCCCACTGTCAACTACAGGGAGTGACATCACATTCTAAGGTAGACTTTTCGGCTGTCGGTCCCACCGGACGGGCCAGCCACTTCTGTCTGTCTCCTTCACCGCAGTCCTCGCGCACCAACCAAAACCGCCCTCTTCACCTTGACGCATTGCCAAGGAACAAATCGAGCGGTGAAAGTCACTGCAAAGGTTGAAATCTACCACCAGCTCTCCAAAGCTTCGGCCTGGGGCCGGCCTCAACTCGCAAACGCTTCGCATATTCGTGAAATCAGATTGGAGCCCAGCGAGACTGTTTCCTCTCCTGCCTTACAATGAAGCAGAGACCACCATCTCAGACCTGGGGTCAGAAGGGTCACTCAGTGGTGCAGTTGCTTGACTTCCAATTGGAGAGTTGTGACTTTAAGCCCTTGACAAGTGCTTAGGGGTACCGCGCCAGAGAAAGTTCGGAGGACCTCTGCCGTTGGGTCCTTGAGTGAAGGCCCTTAACCCAGAAACCACCTTGTGCTCCCTCAACACGTTGTGAGATGTTCTTTCTGGTTTCTCTCCAAGGACGTCCTTGGAAAAAAAAGAGTTTTCATTCACGGTCCTTTCCTCAGTGGTCCATTCTCCCTAGACTTACAAACAAATAACACTGAGTTTGGAGAATGGCTTGGGGCACAGAACTGCGGTTGAGAAGAATCATGTACCTGCATCTACACACTGTCCAAGTGTGTGGCTTGAGCGTAGAACTCACAGTCTGCTAACCCAGGAGTCTCCGCAGGAGTCAGATCTCTCAGCTAACATGCTATTGTACATTTTACATGTGAACCAGAGTTTTCTGCGGTCAGCTGATGGTACGCAAACTTGTCAATGTGAAACATAACGAAGGAGACATCTGTCGCCCAAACCGTGTTCACTTAAAGGGTTGCCCTATGCTACATGCCAACCATTATGATGACAATTAACAGAAGTCAACAGAGCAAGGCTACGAGAAAAAAAAAGCGAATTAGTGCCTCGTCTATTGACTTTTATTCATTGCTATCACAAGACTAGCATGTGGCGTGGAGAGGCCCTTTAAGCTGAGTGGCAATGTACTCCCAGCTAAGGCTTCTGTGTTGCAAGGTTACTGGCTAAATTGCTTTCCTGTCTTGGCTGGTGTGTCACCGCTTATTTCCTCTCAGTGAAAAGCAGACCAAATCAGTAGTTCTCCAGGACTCATCTGGCATCCGGTCAGACGCTTGTACAAATCAAAGGGATCTTTTCATATTGCTCAGGAACCAAAAAATAAAAGGGAATTCAGCTGTCGACTTTCATTTATTCATTTCTTTGACAGTCAAGCAAGAAAAGGAAAAGATTCAATTTAACAAAAAACTCGTACATTTTAGAAAGGTTACAGAGACAAGCCTCGACAGGTTAAAGACCAAGAATTACGTATTTTCTGTATAGAGGAAACATTTTATATGATATTTATCAGAATTGTCAGAGCAGTGGATTTTTCATAATGAGATATTAGCGGTGGGCGGATTGTTGCTGACCTGGCGGTTTAGTCACGTGCAGCAGCAATCTTACTTTACCCTGCCTTTATGGTCAACAAAGGGAAAGATGGGCAGAGATTGCACTGCAATATGATATTACAATTGCATATATCCGCAAGCCTTGTGACTGGAATATTTCCTGGTACAGCTGACCGCCCATAATGTCTGCGCCCATCTACCGCAGCTCAGCTGTACACGAGGTCATATCGCTTACTTTGGAGTCATGTCATTTACAAATGATTTATGTATTTACTCGTCTTTGAGTGTATTCTTCATGCTGTGCTGCCTTCAAGAGGTGTGACCGTTTTGCCAGTGTCGATGTGTTCAAATCCAACTCACCCACTTCCTGTCCCCTACTCCACCTTTTACCTGTCTTGCACCCTGCCACGCTGTGCTTCAGTTTCCACCGCTTCTCCTAAAACCCGTTTTATCGTCTTTTCTGACCTCTTTCCCCATCCTTCTTCTGTCTCCTCTATGACTTTATATTTCCTAAAACCACAATCATTTGTACCACTTTGTAAATAGCTTTTTTGGTATAAAGACACCGATTTTTACACAAATACATTATGTAAAACGTGCCACGGTTACCGAGGCAAAGGCTTGTAATGGCGACCTTCTGCGACTTTTAAAGTCACATCATCATTAGAAACAGATGCAGCAGTGCGACAGAGCGCCTTCCGAAGAACGAGCTCCAGTGACCAATCTGCGTCGTTGTAATCCCTTTAGATAACCTGCATTAGGAAACAGTCATTTGAAAAGTTTGACACTGCGCATAGAGCTAGCCGTGATACAGTCAATACTGGCCGGTTTAGTTTCAAATACATGCATGGCTGCAGGATGCGTAAAATAATTTTTAAAAAATGGCAAAAAAAAGCCGCATAAAACGAATTCCTCGGACCTCTGCTTGTCAACTACTTTGACATTGTTTCGAGCAGCAGCAAAGCAGCGAATATTTAACTACTGTACCTTATAAAATCCCCTGTCACACCAGAGCTGCGTTCTCGCGGAGTTCGAGCGGCGTTCACAAAAATTGTAGAACGCTGGGTTGAGCGCAGAGGGATCACCTGGAGCGCAGCGGCATCTTTGTGGCATCTCCACTAAACGCCCTGGGATCTCCTAGAACGCCGAGCCACAGCGTTTATTTTGTGCGTGCTCAAAACAAACCCCGTGGCTCTGCTTTCTGATTGGAACGCTGTTGGAACTCACGGAGTCAATTGAGATGTCACGGCTCCTATACCATCTGAGAAAACATAGTATGGACGCAGTGAACTCAGCGTGCACGCAGTGGGTGAGCAGTGAAAACGCCTAGCTCGCAGTGAGTGGACACGTAACGACAACGCCATCGATCCCAAACGAGAACGCTGTGGGAATGAAACAGCACGCCACGGGAACTCCGTACAAACGCTACAGTCGCCGTGAGAACGCCCTGAGTGAAAACTTCTATCTTATTCCAAAGCGATTTTCAAAAATCTCTGCGATCCAACTGTGCTCCCATAAGTTTCAGATCGCGGTGACATCTCCGTGGGAACTCTGGTGTGACAGAGGTACAAGACAACGAGCAAGGTGAAAGCTATCAGCGCTGGCCACCTAAGTTCTCAATTAGGTCGAGATGCAGAAGGTATGATCTAATATTGGGCACTCGGATTTTACACCGAGCTACTAGCGGTCATTTGCCAAATATTCGTTTAAAAAAACAATACGGGCACAAACTGAGCAAAAACTTTGCCACACTTTTTTTTGTTTAATTTGCCACACTTTTTTTGTTTAATTATTACAAAAAAACCTAGTTTAAGACTAGTACTGTGCTGTTTTTGCTTTTAGTTGTTGATTTTTGCTCTTTGACTATTTCCGAGTACTGTTTTTATTTTACTGTAAAACGCTCGGGCACTGATTGGACCTTCTGTGCACCCACTCGAAGAGGCTTGTTAACGATGATTTTTGGCAGGAGCACATAACGGTTGTTGTTTTTGGCTTTTTTTCAGCCAACACTTTAGTAACAAATTTTGAAAAGATGTAATTAAACACAAACACAAAACAATGCAATGTCTAATGTGAAGTGTTTGAAGGCGACATTGTTTTTATCCATGTATTGATGATGTACCTTCTGTTTTGTAAAGAATTGTCCTATAAGAGAATTAAATACTGTATGTATTGCAATAAAAGACGTTGTATTTGCCTCTGTTTGACTTAATGCTTTTGACTTTCCTTTTTTCTTAATGATGCAAGCAACCGCAGACATGATCCACTTACAGTCATTAATGCATTTAGTTGCATAATAAAGAGCAATCAAAAGGACTTCAGAGAGCCGAACGTCTATAAATCAAATAGACATATACTGCCCCCTTTTGGTGGTAAAAAAAAAACACTTTAAGATTTAATTCAGCATTCATCGCATACGGAGATGAGGACAAAGCTTTTTTTCTGCAGGTCTCGTTCGTGCAGATATTCACTCCTCCCCATGATATAAATTGCAAGGGTAAATTACAGTTAGAAAAACATGTTTGTTTGTTTTTTTTTAGATGCACTATGCCTAATCTTCCACGAGAGGGCAACACTTACTTACAGTCTCTTAGTTTGCGAAACAATTATGGGCAAGACTGAGCAGCCTTGCTACAATTTAAGATATTGCACCATGCCTTTAATTATGATTTCAGCCTGATATTCGTTAACTTTCATCAAAGTTGAAATACACTTAACAAGGCAACATTTAACATCTACTTTTTGAAAGGTAATGAATTTATAATTTTCTCGGTGAGAAAAAAATATATAGAAATCTCTTTATTGATTATGCATATGAGGAATGCTGTTCTTGCCGTGAAACTAAACGAGCGCAAATTGCTTATAACTGCCACAGCTGTCACGTGTCATTGCGGATATTTAGATAAGTTATTGTAATCACTTGGAGGTGATTATAATAGCTTTGACTGCCATTGCATAGGTTGAATCCTCTAGTTTTGAATGTGGTTGGGCGCATTGGCAACCAGCGTTGAGAACAAGGAGAAAAATATGCTGATATTTGGACTCCAGTGTATTTAATAATGCAATGTTTTGACCAGCAGCGTCGTTGTCAAGCAACCCTTTGCCCCTGGATTCAGCTCAGAGTATTCAGAGTATCAAGGCTGAACAAACACAGCCGACAAACTATTACATTTTTTAGTACAAGTACATTTTTTTCCTGTGCTCATAAAAGTGGCAGCCCAGCTATTCTATGAGACATTAAAGTTAACAACCCGGCTTCAGCAATAATACTGCTCTTCAATATACTGACAGCCCAGGTACAATTTTAATACAGCAACAGCCAAGTTATTGCTTTCCAACACACACTGACAGTATGAATGTTTGGTATTGACCCTTGAGTTGTTTTTTTAACAAACTGACAGCCTATACATCTTGTATTGGCCCTGGCATTGTTACTTTGAAACAGGGACATCCTAGACATACAATATTGGCTCTGCTTTTGCTCTCTGACACAGTGATATCCTGCATATTCAGCATTTGTGATTGTTCTGTGACACACAGCAGACTTGACATTCAGTATTTTCAGCAAAGTATTGCTCTCTGCCTCACTGGCAGTATAGACATTCAGTGTTGGGCTGTATTATTTGCACCTCTAACCACCTGTTTCCTCTTGTATTGGCCCTGGCATTGTCTTTAACACTCAAGGCACCGCTGGTATTGTTTAAAACACTCAAGACAGCCTGGAAGTTCAGTATTTATTATCTCTGGTATTGTTTAAAATACTCAAGACAGTCTGGAAGTTCAGGATTAGCTCTGGTATTGCTTATAACACTCAAGACAGCCTGGAAGTTCAGTATCATCTCTGGTATTGTTTATAACACTCAAGGCAGTCTGGAAGTCCAGTATTGGCTCTCATATGGCTGACAAAACACCAACAATCTGGAAGTAGCCCACAGTATTGATTCTGGTAGTGTTTACAACATTCAGAAAGTTTGAAAGTTCAGCATTAGCTCTGGTATTGTTTAAAATGTTCAGACAGTCTTGAAGTTCAGTATTGGCTATGGCATTGTTTAAAATGCTCAGACAGCCTCAGATTTCAGTATTGGATCTAGCGATGTAACATTGAAGACAGTCTGGAAGTTCGGGTTTAGCTCTGGCACTGTTTATAAGACTCAGACAGCCTGGAAGTTCAGTACTGACTCCGCTATTCTTTCCACACGCTGACAGTCCAGAGATTCACTATTATTTCTGGTATCGTTTATAACACTCAGATAGACTAGAAGTTTACTATTGGCTCTGGTGTTGTTTATAAGAATCGGCAGTGGAAGCTAAGTTTTGACTCTGCTATTCTTTTACACACACTGACATTTTGGAAGTTCACGATTAGCGCTGGTATTGTTGATAACAGTCTGACAGTCTGGAAGTTCAGAATTGACTCTGCTATTCTTCACCACACCAACAGTCTGGAAGTTCAGTATTGACTCTGGTATTGCATATAACACTCAGAAAGTTTGGGTGTCCAGCATTAGCTGTGGTATTATTTTTACACTCAAGACAGACAGAAACTTCAGTATTGGCTGTGGTATCATGTACAATGTTCAGACAGTCTGGAAGTTCAGTATTAGCTCTGGTATTGTTTAAAACACTAAAGACAGTCTGGAAGTTCGGTATTAGCTCTGGTATTGCATATAACACTCAGAAAGTTTGGGTGTCCAGCATTAGCTGTGGTATTATTTTTACACTCAAGACAGACAGAAACTTCAGTATTGGCTGTGGTATCATATACAATGTTCAGACAGTCTGGAAGTTCAGTATTAGCTCTGGTATTGTTTAAAACACTAAAGACGGTCTGGAAGTTCGGTATTACCTCTGATATTGCATATAACACTCAAGACAGTCTTGAAGTTCAGTGTTTGCTCATGTATTGTTTGTAACAATCAGTCTGGGAGCTCAGTATTAGCTCAGGAATAGTAAAAAAAAAATCACTCAGGCAGTCTGGAAGTTCAGTATTGGCTCTGGTATTGTTTAGAACAGTCAAGACAATCTGGACATTCAGTATTGCTCTGGTATTGTTCATAACACTCAGGGCTGTCTGGAGGTTCAGTACTAGCTCTGCTGTTGTTTATAATGGACACACAGCCAGGAAGTTCAGTATTGGCTCTACTATTATTTTTCACACACTGACAGTCCAGAAGTTCAGCATTAGCTCTGGTATTGTTTTGAACACTCAAACAGTCCCGGAGTTCAGTATTGGCTCTCATATTGTTTATAACAGTCAAGACCATCTGGAAGTCCAGTTTGGGCTCTGATGCTCTTGATAAACCTTACATGGTCTGGAATTTCAGTACTGTCTCCAGTATTGTTTATAACAACCAGTCTGGATGTTCAGCACTGACTCTGGAATCGTTTGTAACTGTAATGCCCATACCCTTTGGCATTCCTGTGCCTGGCTACCTGCCCTTACCTAATTAATCAGTAGTCATCAGTTTCTTTTAGTTAAGTGTGTTCACCTGTTTCCGTTTAATTAATTTGGATCCTTTTTCTATTTGAAGCATATTTCCCCCTTCATGGGCCGGCAGCCTCATTCAATTTCCCCTTTTTGTTACATGCACTCCCTTTTCATTATCCCGAAATTTTGTATTGGTTTTGTTATATTCACCTTTATTATTTAACAAAATCCACATCGCTGCACATGGGTCCTCAACTCCAATCCTTGCCCTGGTGCCCTATCACCATCTCTGGGTGCCAGGGTGTGACAGCAACACTCACAACACCCTGGAGGTTCAGAATTAGCGCTGATATGGTTTATAATACTTAGTACCGGCTGGAGGTTCAGTACTGGCTCTGTTATTGTTTTTACCCTGGTTTAAATGTTGGTTAACCCTGGAGAACTCACGGGGTCAAATTTGACCTCACCTAATTAGCCCCTACCCTACATTAGCAGATGTCAATCTTTATGCTAAGTTAATATTTTTCTTGAGGAAAAAAGATCTCTTGGGTTCTCCAGGGTTAAAATTAATCTCCAAGTACAACAAGAAAACCTGAACACTAAATGCTACAAAGTTAAACCTGACATATTTCACCACATTTTAAAGCAAGAATAAGTTTTATTTTTAACTTTTTACAGTTTCAAAATAATGAAACAAGGAAAAAGGCCTTGTGCAAAAGTTTGGGAACCCTGTCAGCGAGTACTTTGTGACTCCTCCTCGGGCAGCTTTAACAGCTTGCAAAGGCTTCCTGTAGCCAGCTGAGAGTCTTTCAATTCTTGTCTTCAAAATTTTTCTCCATTCTTCCTGACAGAACACCTGTAGCTCAGAAATATTCTTCGGCCTTCTTGCATGCACGGCATGTTTGAGGTCTCTCCACAGATTTTCAATAATATTCAAGTCCGGGGACTGTGATGGCCATTCCAAAACCTTCATCCGTCTTTCCTGGAGATACTTCATGGTGGATTTTGAGGTATGCTTCTGGTCATTGTCTTGCTGGAATACCCAACGTCTCTTCAACAGCAATTTCTGGACTGAGCTTTGAACATTAAACTCGAGAATGTCTTGATATTTGGTGGAATCCATTCTTCCTTCCACCCGCACAATATTGCCGGTGCCCCCAGCTGCTACACAACCCCAAAGCATCATGGATCCACCTCCATGCTTAACAGTTGGCAACGTGTTCTTCTCTACAAATGCTTCACTCTCTTTTTCTCCAAACATACCTTCTTTGGTTGTGTCCAAAAAGTTCAATTTTGGTTTCGTCAGTCTAAAGCACATTGTTCCAATAGGCTTCAGGTTTCTCAAGGTTTTCTTTCGCATATTTCAGACACTTAATTTTGTGTTGAGGTTGTAGGAGAGGCTTCTTTCTTGCAACTCTGCCATGTAGGTCTTTGTTGTTTTAGATACGCTGTATTGCTGTCCTGTGAACAACTAGACCTGTGTCTGCAACTTTTTTCTGCAGCTCTTTTGTAGTGATGTGTGGTTCTTCTGGGCATTTCTCACCAGATCTCGGGCCATTCTATCTGAAATTTCTCTTGGTCTTCCAGATCTTGCCTTGACTTCAATTGTTCCATTTAATTTCCATTTTCTTAAGATGTTTCTGACTGTAGAAATGGGTAGTTTGAATCGCTGCGAGAGTTTTCCGCAGCCCTCTCTCTGTTGGTGGAAGTGAATTATCTTGATTTTGACATCCTTGGACAACTGTCTAGAAGAACATAGTGGTTTTAACACCAGACACAACAGCCACCACAGTCGGACAGTCTAGAGGGCATGGAGTTACCTCAGAATATATAGTTCAAACATGGATTATATTTACCTGACCCACTGAAGCCCTAACCAGTAAATCACCAGGGTCTGGGCCTTAGTGATCATCGTCTTAAAAGGTAACAAAGAATAATCCAAAAGGGTTCCCAAACTTTTGCATGGGGCCCTTTTTCCATTCTTATCATTTAAAAACTCAGAAAAATAAAAATAAAAAGAAACCTTGCTTTTAAATTTGCAGAAAGGCGTCATGTTTAACTTTAGTGTTCAGGATTGCTTTCAATCACTTGGAAATTAACTGTAACAGACATTTAAACCAGGGATGCCCAAATTTTTGCACCCCACTGTAACATGCAGACAGCCTGGAGGTTCTCTATTAGCTCTGGTATTTTTTACAACTCTCAGATAGTCTGGAAGTTCAGTATTGGCTCTCATACTATTTGTAATGGTCAATGAAGTCTGGAAATCTCGTCTTGGCTCTGGCATTCTTGATTAAACTTGCATGGTCTGGAATTCCAGTATTGCCTCCGGTGCTGTTCATAACAATCAGTCTGGAAGTTAAGTATTGTCTCTGGAATTGTTTGTAACACTCAACACAATCTGGAAGTTCAGTTTTGACTCTGGTTTTGTTAATGAAATATAGACAATCTGGAACTTCAATACTGTCTCTGGAATTGTTTATAACACTCAAGACAGTCTAATATTGGCTCTCGTATTTTTAATGACCTCATGATATTCTGGAAGTTTAGTATTAGCTCTGGTATTGTGGTTAAAATGTAGTATTGTTTATAATATTCAATGGAGCCTCTCAGTTTAGTTTTAGCTCTGGCTTTGCTCATTACTGTCAAGACTGCCTGGAAGTTCAGCATTAGCTCAGGTATTGTTTGAAACACTCAGACATTCTGGAGGTTCAGTATTGGTATTGGTATTGTTTATAACACTCAAGACAGCCTTAAAGCTCAGTATTGCCTCTGGATTTATCTATAACACCCAAGACAGCCTAGAGGTTCCGTATTATCTCTAGTATTGTTTATAACAATCAGTCTAGAAGTTCAGTATGAGCTCTGATATTGTTCATAACGCTCAAGACAGTCTGGAAGCTCAGTAATGGCTGTGGTATTCATTATAACGATCAGCCATTTTGGAAGTTCAGAACTGGCTCTGGTGTTGTTTAAAATGTTCAGGCAGTCTAGAACTTGAGTACTATTTTTCTTTATCATGCTGGCAGCTCAGGTGTTGTTGTGGCTGTGAACTTTAAAGAAACTCGGGCACTTTCCTCATTTCCCGTCATAATCATTTGAGTGCAGTTCTCGGAGTGTATGAAGGGTACAGCCTTCCTCTGAGTCAATTCTATTAGATACGACAGGGGGAACATCAAAAAATCCGGGCCAACCAGTCGAAACTGCACCTATAAACTAATTAAGCCCTGTTTCCCCAAAGTGTGAGCACTCATGGAATATTCTAGACATCACTGCGCGGTAAATACTTTCAATCACAGTTGTAATCTCCGTGATGGTCTTTTTCCCCTCACCTGGGATAAATTGGACATTGTTTTAAAGCAGCCATCTCACCAGTCATTTCAAACGTATTGCCTCTTTTGCAGCAGGATAATTATCAGCGTCTAACTGATTGCTCCATTACGGAGAATGCGATTAGAGTGCATAAACACAGAGGAATTGGAAACTTGAAAGTGGTTTTGACTGGAGACAGGGAAGGAAAATGTCATTTATATTAGTTAGACAATAATGCTTGCATATAAACCCTCCTAACTGTGGTCAGAGGTACTTCTGGCCTTCCCATTGTTATGAAGGATGGATTGACTGAGATATCAGTGCAGCTTATGAATGTCAGGATGAGCAGGTGTTTCTGTTAATGTTGGGATCTTTCAGTTCTCCCTTTAGAACCCATTCTCCGTATTGGTGCAGAATCAAGGCCAGGTCGTCAAGCAGTCACACAGCGCTACTCCTCACCCCAGCCAGAGATATGGGCCCATAAAAGAGCAAAGGCCTGCAATGTGAACACAGAATGCACTCACACACACAGACACACATATTACACCGATAGATACGCACATACTACAGAAATTCTATATGCAATCAAATAGGCACAAATAACATCCATACATGTACACACATATAACATACTACATTCATACGAGCACACAAATACACACATATTACATACAAACAGGCACGCACATATTCTACACATACAACATTCACACATGCACCCTAAAAACACACACATATTACATTCACACACATATAAACACATACTGCACATACTACATTCACACGAGAACACAAATACACACGTAGCGTATATACACAAACACACATGCTGTACCCATGCTAAATACAAGCGCACGCACAAATCCACATATTGCATACGCACTTGCACATAACATAACATAACATCACATAACATAACATGGCATGAATGGCGAGAACAGGCCGTTCAGCCCAACTACACTCGCCAGTTTCTTTAAACTATTGTGAATATATCCCTTCAGATACTCAATGACTCAATGGTATCTAGCTTTAGGTCAAGCCTGCTCTTGAAAACCCCCAAGGTCTTTGCCTCAACAAAATGGTCAGGCAAGCTATTCCACATTGAAATTACTCTTTGGGTGAAGAAATATTTCTGAATATCAGAGCTAAATTTACCTTTGGTGAACTTCCATTTGAGACCCCGAGTTCTACTCACAACACTTGGTTGAAGGAAACCTACATAATTCACTTTGTTAATCCCTGTGCAAACATGTGCAAACAAAGCCAACATACACACTACATTGCTGAACCCACAAGCCCCAATTCCAGTTAAGTTGGGATATTGCATAAAACGTTAATAAAAACAGAATGCAATGATTTGCAAATTCTTTTCCAATATTCAGTTGAGTACACTACAAAGACAAGATATTTAATGTTCAAACTGATAAACTTTATTGTTTTTTTTTTTGGAAATATTCACTGATCTTGAATTTGATGCCTGCAACACATTCCATAAAAGCTGGGACAGGGGCATGTTTACCAGTGTGTTACATCACCTTTCCTTAAACCACACTCAGTAAGCGTTTGGTAACTGACTGTTGAAGCTTTGTTGGTGGAATTCTGTCCCATTCTTGCTTGATGTACGACTTCAGTTGCTCAACATTCTGGGGTATTCATTGTCATATTCTGTGCCTCATAATGCATCACACATTTTCAATGGGAGTCAGGTCTGGACTGCAGGCAGGCCAGTCTATTACCCACAGTCATTTACTACGAAGCCACGCTGTTTTAGCACGTGCAGAATGTGGCTTGGCATTGTCTTGCTGAAATAAGCAGGGACGGCCCTGGAAATGACATTGCTTAGATGGTAGCATATATTGCTCCAAAACCTGTATGTCTCTTTCAGCATTAATGGTGCCTTAATGATAAGTTGTGACTCGTCAGACCACAGAACACTTTTCCACTTTGCGTCAGTCCATCTCAGATGAGCTCAGGCCAAGAGATGCCGGTGGCATTTCTGGGAGTTGTAGATGTATGGCCTTGCACTTTGCATGGGAGAGTTTTAACTTGCACTAGTAGATGTAGCGACAAACTGTGTTAACTGACAATGGTTCTCAGAAGTGTTCCTGCGCCCACATGGTAATATCATTTACAGAATGATGTCAGTTCTTAATGCAGAGCTGCCTGAGGGACCGATGGTCATTGCCACTCAACGTTGGCTTTCGGCCTTGCCGCTTACTTGTAGAGATTTCTCCGGATTCTCTGAATCTTTTGATAATATTATGGACTGTAGATGATGAAATCCCTGTATTCCGTGTAATTGCACATTGAGAAACATTGTTCTTAAACTGCTGGACTATTTGCTGACGCAGTTGTTCACAAAGTGGTGAACCTCACCCCATCCTTGCTTGTGAACAACTGAGCCTTTCGGGGATCCTCCTTTTATACCTCATCATGAGACTCTCCTGTTTCCAATTAACCTGTTTGCCTGTGGAATGTTTCAAACAGGTGTTTTTTGAGCATTCCTCAACTTTCCCAGTCATTTGTTGTCCCTGTCCCAGCTTTTTTGGAACACGTTGCACGCATCAAATTCAAAATGAGGGAATATTTCCAAAAAAACCAGTAAAGTTTATCAGTTTGAACATTAAATATCTTGTCTTTGTAGTGTGCTCAATTGAATATAAGTCGAAAAGGATTTGCAAATCATTGTATTCTGCTTAAATTCACGTTTTACACAACGTCCCAACTTCATTGGAATTGGGGTGTGTACAAAAACAACTCAACTACACGCAAAATGCACACACACACATGCACACACGCACATGCACACACGCACAGACACATCCTACACTCATACCACATACAGGCACACACAAGCACATGCACTCATCACGACTGCAAGCGCTGATAAGCACATACACACTGCAGGAGAACACACCATACGTACTGACATATTGAAGAGGAGAGAAGCATGCGGTAATTAAAATGCAAACAGAGTCCTGGGCATTCACACATTACCTGCTATTTCTGCTTCTCAGGTAGAGCATCGCTAATATGGACAAATTGTGAACACCCATGTGCAGGCACGCACACAACCTCACATAAACACGCACACACGGAGACGCACACTTTTCTCTGCGCCCATAGTCACAAAGATACTCTGATGCCCACACACACACACACACACACACACACACATACACAGGCACGCACTCACTCATATATTCCTGCTCACACCCTGCACAGACACATACTCCTACACATGCACCCACATAGACACAAACACGCAAACACGCAAACATATACACAGACACACACACACACAGTACTGCACAAGTGTGCATGCGCATACATGCACACTCGCGCACACATACACACTCCTGCACATGCGCGTGCATGCACACGCACACACGCGCACACGCTTAGAGACAAAAACACACACAGTCCTGCACATGCATGCGCGCACAAACACCCACAGCCATGCACGCGCGTGCACATACACCCACAGCCCTGCACGTGTGTGCCCACACACACACACACTCCCGCGCACACACACAAGGGCACACACACACACACACACACACACACACACTCAGACACACAAACACATGCACACTCCTGCACATGAGCGCACACACGGAAACACTTGCATACACACACACACACACACACACACCCACACACACACACACACACACACACACACTCAGACACACAAACACATGCACACTCCTGCACATGAGCGCACACACGGAAACACTTGCATACACACACACCCACACACACACACACACACACTCACGCAGAGCACTCACAGCCCCCTCTCGCTCCAACATTATCTTTCCCGGAAATTGCATTTGCAGCTCCGCCGGAGCCCCATTATAAAAAGGGAGCGACATGCTGTAACCTTTTTAAAAAGCCATTAGCGATGCACCTGCCCCTCCCCCTCCATCCGCACCATCCTCTCCACACCCCCCCACACCCTCCTTCCTGAGACTCTCATAATGTTATTTACATTTTGCCCCAATTATCCTCCCTCCCCATCCACCGCCACATTCACAACCGCAGGAGAGAGGCGATTCACCACTTCTCCCGAGACCCCAGCGATAGGGCAGCGGCGGGCGAGCAGATTACGGTGACGGGCCCGCAGTTGAGTACGCTGCCCGGGTGACAGATTGGGGTGAAGGGCTAAGCAGTGCATTCAGATGATTGGGAGACAGTGGAGTGGGAGCTTTGTGTGTCTCCAGATCAGTGACGTGCTGGCAGTAGTTATTAGAGTTCCACTCTTCACTGGTCGCCACGGCGATATTCTGAGGTTAGAGGCTACTAGTGATAATATTCACGGAAAAATCACCTGCTGTACACACGTCAGGAGCATGCAAAAGGGCAGGCTGACTTGAGCAGGGACGTTAGCTCGGTTAATAAAGTGACAGCTGTCGTATTTTCACGTACGCACACACGAGCGTGCAGCCGTTCGCCGATACGCTATCTTGAGAGCCGCTTAGCTGCAGATATCTGCCGCGGATTGTGAAATACGGCTCTGCGGGGCATTGATACGTGGAGCGGGCGGTCGGGCGCGGATAGCGATGGGAAATTGAGGTAAGGCAGATGCGCGGGGCTGACAGGGAGTAAATCCAATTGAGAGGGAGGTGCCAGAGGACAGAGAGAGCTGCCATTACACGAGGAACGCAGGCGGCGAGCAGCCCTTCCAGAGCCCCGCAACACCACTTCCTCTGTGCGCTCGCTGTGCCTGATTGGCTCTCTCTGCTGCGCCTCGCGACCGTGGCTGTACTGTACCCTTTGCCCGACAGGGACCAGGCACTCAACAGCATTGGTGTGAGGATGATGAAGTTATGAGGTGACACTGACCCCAGAAAACCAACCATCAAAAGCAGCTGCTGAATTCAAACCTGGGGAGTTTCAGGCCTTTTTTAAAAACTAGATGATATCTTGTGGTTTCCAATGATCTTAGATGTGTACTGTTGAATTACAGGGAAATGTGTATAAAATGATAGACAAGATCTAGATATTTTGAACTTTGTGTAACGTTGTGACCATAATAACATGGCATCCTCAGTTGGAATATTTCTCTCATTATAAGTGTGACGTAGCTTCAGTGCAGCGCTGTAACCAGCAGAAGCGGAACACGTATGAGACATAATATGAAAAAACACTGCTTTTTCTAACTTTAAACCGACTGAAGGGAAAACTTAATGAAAAGTTAGACTTTAAGGGGTTGCAAAGCACTTTGCTGTATGTCGCACTGGATAAGTGCGTCTGCTAAATGACAATGTAACGTGACGTAAAACGTCAGCAAGTGCGAGCAAGTGCATTTTTGTTCAGTTCGTCGGAGGTCAAACTCCCACCACATGGCTGGCCGGGCGTCAGATCTTGGTTTGTATCCGTGTATCATCCATCCACACCCTCAGTGTTTATCACTCTCGCTCAAACACTTGCCTGGATCCACACTCAGCTGTGTTCTTCACGCAATAGGCCACAGCAAGTAGCTTCCAACTCCTCCTCAGGAAAAAAACACAAAACATTCTCAACATTTGCTGCCACATTGCGACAAGGATGTAACATTGATTAAATATTCCAGTGACATATTTAGAGCCTTTTATGTTCGATAGTTCCCCAGTCTCGACTGATCCTGTGCAGCTCTGTCCACTTTAGCTTTTTTCATATCTAATGTTTTTGTAAATGGAACAGAGCTGGTGAGGCTATTCCTAGCAGACATCTCCAGACATTCCTACTTTCCCGCAGACACTCCCATGCATATCAAACGCTCCACCCCTCTGATGCGTGGGCTACATTAGCTGCTTCAGCCTGCTGATGTGCTGTATCACTCTTACCTGCTGCTAGTTAACATCCCGTCTCCCCCCTCAACCCCACAGCGTTCACCTGTGCGCTCTGAATCCCCGAATCTCCTCGGGGGGGATGATATTCTGACACTCCCTGCTCTCTTCTCCTCAAGCTCAGTGGGCCACAGCATGTGTCAGGGTGGGAGCTAACTATCAGTGCTTCTGTTCGTTACTGCTGCTACTGACGGTTTACACGTGAGTCCGCTGACAGAACTTCATTTCTGGTAAAAAAAAAAGCCGGTACAGGTGGACACAAAGGTAATGTAGCCTGCAGCTCGCTTTCTAAGGAAAATTTACAGGGAGGAAAATGTTAGGACAGCCTTTTCCACCTCATGTTATACTCCCCATACAGTTTTGTTTTGAAGAATCAATCAACACTAAACCTTCCACGCTAACAGCGAATCATAGACGACTCAGCCTGTTCCTGGTTACGGACACTGGACTGCTCCAAACTGATTCGTGTGTTGAAATTAAAATTTGTCCTCAAAATGGCCTGCTGCCTGATGTCCATGATTCTGTGGCGAATAAAGTGTATTGATACAGATGGTAGCGCTGGGCAAATAACCACTGAAGAATTCTAGGATAACTAGGATTTCTGGGGCCCTGAATAAATGTTGTTTTTGGGCACCGATGCAACTGGGGGTCCCTCCCGAATTACGACTCCCTTCCCCGCCACCACAGCACCTCAGGAGGCTGGATCTGGTCAGAGCTGTTGCATCACCCCATCCAGCGGCTAACGCACCTCCGGCATCATCTCTCTGTGCTACACTGCGCACTGCCTGTGGGGGAGGGGTGGGCCAGATCACTGCAGCCTGTCTATTACCATTCTCCCAGCAGAGCAGGCGAGCCAATAAGGTCAGGACAAGCAAGCACATGTGCCGCCATACGTGTATCAGCTGAAGGGGGATTTTGGGGTTTGGGGAATTTGGGACCGAGCGAGATACGGTGAGGAAAAAGCAACCGGGAAAGGGAAGAGGGGGGATGGGGGGTGGGGGGGGTTCGTAGCGTAATGAATAAAAGAGGTGTTAGCGCAAGCGAAGCTGCAGATCTATACAGAGTAAACCAATTATGCAGGCCGTAACAGGAAGAATAAACGCAGCCGTTACAAGCGAGGTTTTACGGTTTCTCATAACTCATACCCGGTCGCTTGGGATCATTATGGTTTACACATGAATTCATCACCGTTCATGCCAGCGTGAGGAGATAGCGCGGATCAATGCCGCGGCTTTAATGAGCGATAATGCCGATGTACAACTCACCCAAGGACACTGCAGAAATGGAGGGTGAAGTGGGGTCCTTCACAACGGCTGAAAACATGTAGGCAGTAGCATTATGGTGACTGTATGACCGTAAATCATTATGTTTGTGAAATGAGGCTCATAAGACTCACAGTGTTAGGCTCATATCCAAAATATGAAACTTCTTTCATACTTTTATGCGAATCATCTTGAGCAAATATTCATCAGTTTAAAATTGGATTTTATTAAAATAGTGATGTGAGTCAGTGTTGTTCAGGGCATCTTAAACTGTACACTGAGATGTTTCTGTTATTTTGGTTAGGCTGGAAATGTCAATCACTGGATCTATATCCAGCTGAACATATATTTTACCTGCTGAAGAGGAAACTGAAGGCTAAAAGGCCCTGAAACAAGCAGAAACTGAAGATGACTGCAGTACAGGCCTGGCAGAGCATCACCAAGGATTATTCACAGTCTCTATGTGGCACAGACTTTGAGCAGTTATTGCATACAAAGGATATGCAACCAAATACTAACTAAGGATGTGCCTTTCCCAGACAGAACCAAGAAATATCCTCTGCATTTAGCGTGGCACTGAAGTAGACATTACCATATACTGCGCACTCAAATGATATCCCCGATACCAAATTTCTTCTAAATCGGAAAATGACGAAATCTCCATGAAAGTGACTCAAATCACTTTCAAACTTGCAGGTGCGCAGGTTCTCACTGTGATAATAATGCATGCCAAGTTTGAAAATAATTCACCGTATGGTTTATGAATAAAGATCAAGACAAAATTCATCCCCCAATTTTCTAAGTTAAAAATACAACAAAATGTCCTTGAAAATATGTTGGACCACTTTCAAAATTGCAGGTGCGCAGGTTCTCATACTAATATTAATGCATCCCAAGTTTGTAAGCAATCCATATTATAGTTCAGGAATAAAGCTTTCGACAAAATTTAAGTGGAAAAATTGCAAAATCTTCATCAAATTATGTCAGTTTACTTTCAAAATCACAAGTTCACAAGTTCTCATGCTGATAATAATGCATCCCAAGTCTGAAAAAAATCTACTACGCAGTTTAGGAAAAAGCTCCGGACAAATTGCATCCACAAATGGACAAATGGACAGAGAGACGAAAAGCTATATCCCCCAGGGGAAATAAAAATGATTCCTTAATTCTAATTTGTTCACGATGTTAAACTGTCCATTGCTTACTGATTTGCCCAATGATGGGTGGACTATGCGCAAAATGTTTTGTCATTTCTACATTGCCATTGTTCATCCAATGGATGAGAACACCTTCAGAGCAAAGCAGACAGTCTGCACTTCAGTCTAGTTATTGTATCTTTTCAACTAACTACTAACTAGCTCAAAGTGAACCAAATTTGTTTTTTAAAAAATGTGTCACTGTCCAATAAATTGTGGTCCTCACTGTACATTACAAAGGAACTGAACATGGCTGTCTATGTTTGTATGTTACCCAATGCATCTGTGTGTAGGAAAGAGGTCTTTTTTCTGCTTGTGTATTTTTATGGTGAGAAATAAAAAACACTTCACGATTCATCTGCTACTTCTGAATCATTTTTTGAACTGATCTTACCTGCTGAGTGCTCTGCTATGAGGAGAGATAAGAGTTAAGTTGACCTACTACAAGTTTTCTGGACATATTTGGCCTATTTGTTTCTTCAGCATCGCGTTAACACCGGAGAGCGGCGTGCTAACCTTTTCCTGTTGCTCCATTTGTCTGCGAGTCATCGTCTCGGCTGTGCCCTTTCTCCTCGGTGATTTGTCAGCACTGGTCCTTCTGTGACATCACAGCAGGAGTGACAGTGCAGGGCAGCATTACACACGCCCTCGGGCCTTCGCCTGACTGCGTGGAGTCAGACACTGAGAGCGAGGTGACAGGCCGAGACTGCGACCCGACCAGCATCTAATGGCAAGGGAATTTACTAAAGAGCTACACTACAGGCCCCTCTGTAGAGTATACAGGCTGGAACATGCAGGCTTAGAGCCGACACCATCAGTGTTCCAGTGTGATGGCTATTATTCTCAACAAGCACGAGGAGATTCGGCTCTCTTTTGCCAAATCTTCTCGTCTAAAGCAATCTACATCAAACTACGCATAGACAGCGAGATCCGTAAGAATTTCATCACCGAGGTTCTTGGTAAACGGCTTAAGTTCAAACATAGTTGACTCAATGTACAAGGCTTGTACAACACAGGTATAAATACTGATAACCTGAAGCTGGCAGTCTCCATTCTAGCCTCATATTAGTCGTTTTCCCAGGCCTGTTTGCTGGAGCACAGGTCCGAGAGGCGGAAACTGTGTCACTGTCCGAATACTTATGAACGTCCCTGTGTTCGTGCAGCACAGAGGCTGTAACAAGAATCCCCCCCCCTCACAAATCTTTCAAATGTCAGAGCCCCCGATGGGCCCGGCCGCGGCGGCCAGGAATTCTACGCTGGGTCTGTGTGGCAATCTGGCATCCAGCTGCCAGCCTGAGCCTAAGGCTAGGCGGAGTTGGCGGAACGGCAGGAGGCCGTCTGCCCGGCTGGCAGATCTGACAGGGTGTGCCAGCGGTGTGGTGGCGGGGGGGGGGGCGCTGTGGATACGGACAGCGGTGGCATCTGCGGTCGACTCCGTCCCACTCCCCTGCCGCGATCACCCTGCGGCTCATCGTGAGACCTGTGATTTGTGAGGTGTGCCCTCATGAGCGCGGCGCACCCCCAGGAAACAGAGGGAGGAGGAGAGAGGGGAAAACAGAGGGAGAAATAGAAGCGCTTCATCTCTCCTCCGACGCCCGCGACCGCCCCGCTCCGCCCAAATTCGACTTTTACTCCCCTATTCGTTTGCCTCGACTCCCTGCGTAAAACAGCTCCGACCTGAATCAACCTTCGCATCGCTTCCCCAGCACCAAATTACAAAATTGTTTATACCAATTAACAGCCAACTCTGCCTACCTTTCCACCCACGTTTCTGTAAAAGAGCACAAATTAGGATTCACAGTCTGACAGCAGTGTACCCTACCCCTCCGCACTAGCATCTAAATGCGGAGCTCAATTAAAATAAGCAACAACAAACCGCCGAGCGGACAGGATATCCGCACACCAGTGCGCCACACATCGCCGCAGAGCTGCGGCTCTACTTTCTTCCCATTCCAGACCACAGCGGCTCTAGCCAGGAAGCTGGCAACCTCTTACTCATCACCTCAAGACCCGCGTTCGTGTCCAAAGCCTTACACCAGCTGATAACACCAAAACCGGCCAGATAGATTGATGATTTAAAATTATTCTTTCTGTCTGAAGACCTGGGTAGGCAGAGAAGAATATAATTTAAGCTTTGCAGCACATCTCCAATTACAATCCTCTCTTTGCCTTGTATTGTCATTCATACAATATGATTAGAACATCTTTAAATGGGGGTGGTCAGATGACTAGCGGTAAATCATGCCGTGGGGTTGTCTCGCTAATGAATTAACCAGGGAAAACTGTGTGTCCCACAACTTAATTCTGTGACTTTTCTGCATTGTAACAGCGGAGGAGGGGCCGTTGGACTGAAATGTGAATGTCTGAATAGTTTCCAAGCATCTAAACGCTCAGCATTTATCAGCTTAATCACTCTTTCAGTCAGGATTTTGTTCAGGGACAATTTATTGCAGAAAACTCAAGCAGGTCATTTTAGAGGGAGAATTTATCATGAACAGGTAGTTTGAGAATTCATCTGCGTCAGAGGCAACGTGCCGTAAATCTGAATGCATATTCTACACGCCAGTTCTGTTTGTAACAGGCTGTATATTCTGCCATTAGCTAAGGCAATACGCAAACCAAGGACCAGGCTTACTCAGTGTATTGGGGATGTGAGAAGAATGTTTCTTGCTCTCTCTCTCTCTCTCTCTCTCTCTCTGTCTCTCTCTGTCTCTGTCCATCTCTCTCCCTCTTTTTCACTCTGTGAGTGTGTATGTATGCATGAGTGTATGCGCGTGCACATTTGACTGTGTGTGTCTGCGCATGTGTGTGTGTGTGTGTGTGTGTGTGTGTGTATGTATTGGTGTTTCCGCAGAAAATCTTACTGAAGATACTGCACTGGAGAAAGCATTTTTTTAAACTAAGCAGTCTTTTCCTCACAAAATTTGATCCATTCTAAGTCAGACCCAGCATATTTTTTATCCCAATTCGCAATAGCCTATTTTTCGTGATGCACGGTCCTGCCAAGGCCAATATACAGTTGTGAAGATTAGGAAATCCAGTTATGCATGCGCTGAGTTAATTGCGATGTCGCGGCCGCGAGCGTTAGCAGTGACCTCAGCAGCAGGTATCTGGGGAGAGGGCTCGAGTGGGGAGCGCTTGTATTACAGCAGATGAGAAGGGGATTATGGGCAGTGAGACCCATGATCCCCCTCCACATGCCTGTTTAAAATGGCTGCGCCTGGATCTCCAGCGACATCGGATTAGGGATGCTGCCCAACTCACGCGGTTTTCTTCCGGAGCCCCTTCTGTCTTCCACTCGGCCTGCACACTCCACCCTCCACCGCTCCTCTCAGATGTACGGAACCTGCCATTTTCTCATCAGATTCGCAGTTTGCAGCTCGCTCAGAGAGCACGGCACCGCTGTTTAATTACACCGAACACATTCGGATTCACTCTGAGGACTGTCAAATTTCGAAGTCTCTCTTTAAAGAAGAAATCCACACAAATTTGCAAAGAAAGTCACCCAAATTGACATTCCAAGTTAGTTAAATTTCCAATTTCAAAGGGAAGAACATTCTTGTTACTCAATGTTAACAGCAAAAAGAAAATAGCTCTCTATCCTTCTGCACATGAACTAATGACTGCTAGAAGTTGCTTTAAAAGTCACCCCATCTTCAAGGCTCAGTACTCGGAGAGATACGCCAACGACTTCAATAAATGATTAAACTGATCTCAAATAGCTGAATTTGGAGTAAAATTATTCCATAAATACGGGCGTAACCGATTCGGTTTATAAATTAGGAAAAAGTTCATTTAAGACCGGGGTCGCACTGAGGGCAGTGGAAACAAAGATGGAGGTATCCTAGCAACCCGCACCACCATAATTCGCGTCCCCAGAGCGTAGACCTTCGACATAATGTAATAGTAAGGTAATTACATTTGTAACTCTCAACGGTTTTAATGACACTGGCCAAAAACAAATAAATAAAAGAGATAATAATAACAATAATAATAATAATAATAATAATAATTGCGACAACAATAGCTCTCTTTCAGTGCTCAAAATTATCTCCGAGCTTTCCACTCTCAAGTAAATGACGCTGAATCGACTCCACCGCGCCCCGGCTGTCCACTGTCCATTCCGCACAATCAGAAGGCTTCATAAGAGGCTTCACGCTGGAGTGAGAGTCAACTGGGTTTGTGGGGTGGGGGAGAGAGGGATAAAGCCGGAGGAATCAAGGGATCAAGCAAGAGGTAAGGGCGGTTCAGAAATAGAAGATGTCACTTGGATCTTTTCCCCTCCTTTTTTCTATGAAAAGGAGGAGCGGCGCGGATGGGAGGGTGACAGCGGCGAAAGAGAAAGACAGAGCCCAGGGGGGCGTTTCCCCATGATATTTTTCCAATACATGGTCGGAATCGTGTCACTGACTTCTGCGTGAAAGGAGACAATGGCAGAAATACGGGCAACGGGTGAGTTTTTGAATCTGAATACCGCGCTATATATTTCAGATGTTATACTCCGGGGCACGTAATCGTTCAATAAAAGTGGACATTCATTTGGTGTGATGTTCATTTATTGACATGTTTATGATTACACTATATCATTGAAATATCTGTCGACAGAAAGAATATGAACGTGCCGGGCATATTCGCGGATTTGTTAAAGTATGCAATCAGTTTAACGCTAGCAAGTGGTCCCACCACTAGCGCATCAGACATCGGCGATTATGATAATAATATCTGGCTGACAACAAAAGACTGCTAATTTCTGAATGAAAATCCTGCTTTCATCGCACTATCAGGCTACAGGGAGGACGGCGCCCTTTGCGTAACCGTAGCTTCGGTTTGAGGTAGTGAATTTAGATTTAAAGAGATTGCCATGTCCATCTTCCGTTATCATGAATCCCAGCAATAGAAAATATTTACTTCCAGTCAAGTTGGACGTTTAGTTGATTATTGTCTTGGGTTAACAGTTCGAAATAGGCTATTTCAAACTGTTTCACTGTGAATGTAAGTTCTATCCGTTCACGTCTGTCAAACCCTGTGCAATAAATCCCCTGTTAATTTCAGCTGCACAGAGGCATACATTTTTTATCACATGTCAACGTGTTGGAAAGAATTCAGTTTTTGTTGATTTTTTCAACGGAAGTCGCAGACATAATGCCCAACAGATGACGCGCTAAAACATAGCTAAAAGCTGTAAGGTAGCGTATCATTCACTTCAAAATTGAGAGCATGAGAGGACTGGAAAAAACGGAACAAAGCAACTATAGCTTACTAAATGTTTGATATTCAATGTTACTTTCGATTTTTGATCATAGAAATGCCATAAGAAATGTGACTACTAAGCCATTTACTTACTCCATGAGATGTGAGGCTAACATGAGGGGGTAGTTTTGTTGCGTGAGATAAAAATCCATACATTTTCCAAAGTGGCAATACCGGAAATCGTACGCATATACAGTTGCCAATATTGCTTTACGCACACCAACGTAACAGCCGTGGGACACACCCGAAAAAAAAATTGGCTGCACGCATCCTTTCAGCTCTTAAACATACTCTTTAAATGATCACGAATGTCTCAAGTCGAAATATGTAGAACTCTCTATCTGCGTTCTAGGCGTATTGGATCGATTACTTCACCTATTTCACATTCAAGTGGTTTACGGACATAATCTTAAAGAAGATCTCGGATGACTTTGCTCCTTCGTTGGACACGTGATGGTCCTGCGTGTGGCCTATACAGGCGGCAGTAATGACGGGTTGGTTCCCCGAAAGGATGTTAAGTACCTTCACATTATCTTTTTAACGGCGGAATTAGGTGTATTTTTTCTTCATTCATGATTCAAATAGTTGCTCTGCTCATCTGAGATTTATGATGGAATTTATGTTCATATTTTCTGTTATAAAATACTCGAGCAGTAATGTAACCCAACAAAAGAAGAAGAAGAAAAACAACAGCAACAACTATAATAATAATAATAATAATAATAATAACAACAATAATAACCTGATCCGGTGGAAAATAATCCCGTTCTTTAGTTCTGTAGTCGTAATATACTTCTAAATAGGCCCCTACTGTTTAGTTCCAATCACATATCTGTTTAAAATGTGTAATTAGCCAATTGGTTTCAAATATTGTGCTCAGTGGGGATTGAGAGAAAACACGTAAGGCCTCACCAGGAGTATTGCTTTGTGACTCACGTGCAACATAAAGAAATGTATGTTTATATCTAAGGTTTAGGTCTGCTGATTTCGAGCCTGTCTGTCTGTCCATGCTGAACAGCTGAACTCTAGTTTCAGATTGCTCTGTGTAAAGGTGAGCTCCTTTACCAAGAAACAAAATGGACTACAGCAGAGGATAAGGGTAGTTTAGCTCTCACTCGCTGTTTTGGCACCTTGGCTACGTGCTGTGGGGGAAGGGCTTTGAGAACAAGCCAGAAGGCATGCACTTACTGTTGCCTCTTCGCAGGAAGCACATCACTGAAGACTCAGTGAAAACATTAAATCATCATTCTTTAGCCGAGGGCAGCCGTGTGTAATTCATGAGGTGTTGCTCTGCGCTGCTGTTGTGTGGTCCCAGGGAATCCATGGTGAGGGTGCAAACTTTAAATCATTTATAGAGCGGTATTCTGGTGTTTTATCTGTATAAATCTCCATTGGAAAGGATATCAGAACCATTGTAATATTGCACCAGAAACCCGAGTGAAATGGATCAAATTTCTAAATGCGGCAGCGTTGGAATCGCAATTGAGGCTTTGTTTTCATTTCACAGAGTTATGGAGGCTGAAAAAAACCTTCCATCAGCGGGAAAATGTGGAAAATCGAAGGGAAGAAAGCACAAAAACTAGAGATAATGGATGGCGAGGACAGGATAAGACAAGAAAAGGATGAGAGATGAGACAAGCAAGAGAGAGAGAGAGAGAGAGAGAGAGAGAGAGCGAGAGAGAGAGACTTCAAACTAGTGCTAAAAATCACTGGCGGTAGCTGTCCATGGTTCTGATGTGCTCCTGCTCTCTCTCCCCACACCTCAGTGGTTGTCCATATAATTGGCATGTCCTGGGCAGGCAAGGTGCAGATTGACTCCCAGTTATATTATCCTCAATGGGACTGACAGAGAGCAAGAGCGGGGGTGGGGAGGGTTGAAGCTAAACAGCTGTTTGATAATTGGGTTCCCAGTTGTGCTGTGGTGTGTACATCGTACATTGACACCTTACAAATAATTACATCCCTGGCTTCTTCAGTGGGATTATATATATAAATGTATATATATATATATATATATATATATATATATATATATATATATATATATATATATATATATATATGGTAGGTTTAAGAATGGAAGAGGGTTTGAGAGCCAGAGAAGGTGACTATGCCATGGTAATTATACACACATTTCTCTTAGAACATAATTTGATGTTAGAGTGCACTCTTTCACAGTAACATGACGTCTCCAATGAAGATCTGATTCAGTGCGTTTAACGCAGGCAGAACTGGCGAGATGCCGTGCTCTTAATTGAGTCCCTTGCCCTGCCGGTGTTTTTTTGAAGTGCCTCGACTCTATGAATAGCCGTATGGAGCCTTGAGGAGACTTAAGGTTTGGATTTGGTTGGCACAGATGAGCAGAGAACCACTCACGAGATCAGGTTTCGCGGCTCGCGAGCCCCATCGGGCAGAAGACGAAGCAAATCCCTCGAACCACTCAAAAGAATAATATTGTAAATAATGGATAGTCGTACAGAACTCGCTCCCCTGCGACCCACGGGGGGAAGTGACATTGATGCTGATGTAATCCCAGCAGTGCGAGACTTTGGCAGGTACCCTACTGCACCTCTGGGAGGACTGGAGATTAATTCTGGGTAAGAAGTTGCCGGATAAAGCTCTCCCCTGCCAAGGCTTAAGCCATTCTCAGAGTGAACCCGCTGCTCTTCAGCTCTTTGTGTGCCCTGGTCCTCCTCCAGTGAAGAAGAATGGCTGGCCTCTTCACTCTCTTCAGCACGTAAAATGCGGAGTGGAATTGGGAAGGGAGTGCGGTTCGAGTGCTCAAGAGATGACGCTGGGATTTTTGCTCTTGGAGTTAAAATGCTCTCATCAATCTGCATCTACACCAAGTACCCCTCAAGCTAATTCCTTGATTCCATCTTTTAGGTGCCACTAAAGTAACGAGTGAGGAGGCGTTCAGGGGATTTATCGAGGAGATGATGCGGCCTAAAAAGATAAGCGCTGTTTCCTCTGTCATTTCTAATGCAATATGCACAATAAAGGCAAAGTGACATCTTGATTGGCCTCTTTTGTAAGCTGAATTTATGAACAAATATCATCTGATTAGCAATTTCAAACACCTCCGCGGCTAGCATACCTGCCGTATAATAACATGGATGATCCATGATGTGTCTCTACTTCTCCTGCTAATGCAACAAACTCTTATCCCGACTCGTCATATGGTGACGCTACCAGACCAAGCGTCGATATACAACAAAAAAGGAGGCTTTTGAAGTCGTTTTTTGACATTTAGGGTTAGGGTTCTGGTTAAGGGTTAGGGATTAGAGGGTAGGGTTTGTTTTTAACTGGCATCACGTAAGGACACCGAAAGCCTCCTTTAGTGTTGCGTAGCGACGCTTGGTCAGGTAGCGTCTCTGTCTGACGAGTTGAGAGGAGACTGGGCTCATTAATGCACTCAGTCCTCCATTGCAATCTGCAAGTGTTGGTCAGTCTTTATTGGATACCTACTCCAGCTGAGCTACTGTGACTGTACCTTTGAGGAATCAGTCGTGTGTCTGTCAAGCACCAGAAATGCCTCCCAGATAACGACATGACTCCATTAGGCTCCACGGGCGCAGAACAGATTGAGTGACTCATGATTTTTTTCTCCGTTGCCGCTAAATTACGCCGCGCCTCTTAGTCCGTGGGGCGACGCATGCGCACCACCTGAGTTAACCCCCATTAGCTGGGAATTTTAAATACTGTTCACAAATTTCCACAAACCCATTTACTTCCAATTTGTAAGAACACAATTTAGAAAAAAAAAATCTCAAGGCTATGTTTCCAGCGAGCTATTAGTCTTAGACCGTATTGCATATTCATGTCCCAGGAAGGTACTTACTGAAAATGCAGATTGTGAGCTCATATGCTGGCTTTGAAGGGAAAGATTTCTCGGTTGTGCTGCTAGAATTCTGACATCTGTTTCAATTATGTCTTTGAAAAGAATATGATATCCACAATGAGAGAGAATGGTTCTGTATTATCCAATGACTTTGTCCAATAATATAAATAATATAACGCAGAGAGCTATTTCATGTGAATGTCCATAATAATGTTGCATAAGCCGATATGGGGCCATTAGTTAACTTTGATTATTCAAAGTTGGACCACCTAGCATTTGTGCATGGTGCTAAACACGTGTTTTAGCCAAAGCATTCATGCTGTTGAAAAATTAACCAACTCCTTAAAAAAATCACTGTTGGAACATTAACAACAACATATGTACCTTTGTGTATCAGTATGTAATGCATACTTGGTCATATCAAATAGCATGTAAGCTAATAGCGTATTAGACTCAATAGCGATTAACCCGATTGCGTAATTAATGGAAAAGTGTACAATAAATGTATGTTGTCTTGTGGTGCAGTGGAGTGGTCCTTTTCTACAATCCTCCCTTTCTCTGTGCTATAGTGTTGGGATGTGTCCAGCTCTGTGCTTCTTAATGGATCACAAATGTTTCCTCATATGTAATCAACTTTGTCTCAGTGTTTACAGCATTGACACAGTTTGGAGATGCTAAATGTCTGTCGGCTTTTGGTGCAACTAATATATGAGATATGCGTTAATGTGACTGCACGCACTGACCGTAAGATGAATTGGTCTGAAATATTCACATGATCTTTCTCCCATGCATTCTGTTTTCAGATCAGAGCCCTCCTGTCACGCCTGGAACCAAGACACCACCTTACCCCATACATCCTGTCCTGAGAGGGGGAGTGTGTGAGCGAATGTGATGGAGAGGGAGTGTAAGACAAAGAGTACGAGAAAGACAGTGAGAGGAAGTGAGAGAGAGTGAAAAAGAGATGGAAAGACAGAGTAAGAGGGAGAGTGAGCGAAAGAAGTAGAGAAAGCGGGAGTGAGAGAGGGAGTGAGAAGGAGAGCGATGGAGAAAGACAGAGAGAGAGGGATTGAGTGGGACAGTGAGTGAAAAATGGAGAGGGAGAGCAGGAGTGAGTGAGGCAGCAAGTGAGAGTGAGAAAGCTGGAATGAGGGAGGTAGAGAACGAGAGAGAGGGAGAAGGGAGAGACAGTGATGGAGAGAGAGAGATGTTGGGGGTAAGGTGGGGTGACCCTGACGCTCCTGTCTCGGCCACGGGTATTCTTGGGTTGATAATACAGATGTGGATGTTATTGCTTGAGAATACGCGTAGCTGAGCGGAAGCCATTATCTTCACGGGTCTGTTGTGGTACTAAATGAGGAATCCGGCTCAGAAGGACCACGATCGTCCTCAGAAGAACTCTGAAGAACTGAAGAGGTGGGGCCAGACTCAAATGGGTGGAGTCAAAAGAAAGGGGTGGGGACAGACATGAAGGGGTGATGTCAGAAAGAAATGGGTGGGGTCAGATATAAGGGGGTGGAGTCAGACAGGAAGGGGTGGGTCCTCTTGTCCTGAGCTGTGTCCCACCCAGAGTTTTTGAGACTCACGTCCTTATTAGGTAAGCACATTGTGCTGATTCTATATCGAGAATTATCGAGCCATTTTATCGTAACTCCGGAAAGTGACTTCCCTGGGAAAGTGACAGTTACAAGGTGATGATTTCAGCAGCACTTCTTGGAACACATTTTACCATTTTTTATTTATTTTCTACGAGTAGCAAATCACATCATACTCTTCCCACACACAACCTGTATCTCAAAAACGTGCATTTTTGTATTGTCCCAATTTGAGCGAGCACTTAACTAACCTTATTGATAAGCGCGCTCAATTCAGACTGCCTGGGTTTGCTATATTTACAACATTCTTGACTGCAACCAGCACTGTTATCGCAAATGGCCATGCTAATTCTGCATCCTCTACACATCCTTGTGCACTGTTTTACTGTGATGAAGGGATTCAGTCTATTGTAGCATAATTGGAAATAGCCTTTGCAGCGACAGACTGTACCCCAGCATAAGGACAAAAGACTCGGAGGAAAATTGACAGGTTAGGGGTATGTGTTCGGGGAAGATTGTGGGGTTTGGGTCAAACCGCTTATTCCTTCCATTATTTCAAATTGTTAAGCTCATAATTTTGCTGGTTCTAAATTGGTTTTAACAAGATTATGTAAATCCCCAGCTTCACAGAGGGGAGTTTAAGGTTCTTTCAGAGAAATTCCTCGTCAAACCCTTGGAAGTCTCGAGGAAAATGGATTCTCTCCGCCCATGCGGAGCTTGGAGTGATGCTCCTGGGACAGGAAGATATGTGTGGGACGGGCTGTGGGCAGGAGCTGGCCTGTGGAAGTGTGTGAGAGGGTGGGCCAGAGGAAACTGAGTAGGTGTGCGAGTGTGTGTGTATTTTTGTGTGATAGCTTTTGAATGTTTCTGCAGTTTTCTGTGTGCACTATGGCATGCACGTACATATGTGTTTGTGTGTATGTGAGCATTTGCATATGTGTGTCTCTGCATGTCGGTGTATATGTGTGTGTGCATACATGCATGTGGGTTAACACACTTTTTTGCGAGTATGGGTGTTTGCATGTGTGTATGTATGTCTTTGTGTAGCTGTGTGTGTGTGTGTGTGTGTGTGTGTGTGTGTGTGTGTGTGTGTGTGTGTGTGTGCATGCATGCATGCATGTGAGAGGGCATGCATGTGTGTACGAGCATATACATACATGCATGCCGGTATGTAAGTGTGTATGCATGTGAGAGTGTTTGCATGAGTATAAAACCATTTGCATTAATGTATGTGGGTCTGTAGGAGTGTGTGTGCAAGTGAGTGTACATGCATCTGTGTAAGAGCGTTTGCTTACACGCATCCGTGTGGTTTCTGGGAGTGCGCATGCTGGTGATTCTGCAGGATAGACATAGAGGTATGAAAGGAAAATTATGTGTAAATGTTTGCAAATCGTGGCACTCTTGTATTTCTGTGAGTTGGCACAAATACTCGATGTTTGTGCTATTTACTCTCATTTTGGTGCAGTATTTGTGTGTGCATTATCCCAGCGCCTGTCTCAAAAGCCCTCAAATGACAAGCGGTAATGCGTTCCAACATCAGATCGTCTGTAATTCCAACGCGGCGCAAAGCAAAACACTCAATGCAAATTCATGAAGACAGCATAGCGGGAAATGGTCTGCCTGTTATCTGTGACTCTTCCTCATGTACCGAGCTCTCTATAAACCCCTCAGCGGCGATGCACATCGATTTGAAACTGTTCGTTATCCGGACATGTTTCAATGAATCCTAATGACGGACCCCTTTGTAGCAGGGCAGACCGGCTATAATTAAACTCTGTAGATATAAGACTTGCATTTATGCGGACAGCGATGTAGCGGTTAAGCGGGTGAGCTCGGAGTCAGGAGGTTACAGGTTCAATTTCCTGGCGGGGAGCATGATTTGCTCCCATGCGCGAGGATTCAGCTGTTCAAACCAACTGCGGTTCGCCGGCTCCATGTCAGGCCTCCCGGTCGGCAAATGAGGCAATGAATAAATGCATCTCAAATATAGTGGTAGGGTTATTTACCCCTATTTATAATTCCATTGAGATCCCATCGTAATATTTTCCAACCAAACAATCACATCCCAGCAGCCGAGGGACTCATAATTAGCCCAGCTAATTAAGCCGCCCTCATTAGGTTTGATTTAATTATGTCCAAAGACCTGGAATAAAAGTGTGGCCGGCTTATGTGTCGTGGCAGATTCAGTGTAGTGCGGAGGGCCGAGGACGCGCAATAAAGCCGGTGATTTGTTATTATCATAACCGGCACCGTCATTTGCCTGATGGTTTAGTTCCACTCGAGTGCCCTTTGTTTGCCAACACCGGCTGTGCAACAGCATAGCAAAATATGTGTGAACGCTTATGCGTTAATGTATGTGTAACGGAACCGCAGGAGGTTGTTTGGACTGCATTGTGGTCTTTTTAATTCTTCAAGAGTTCCTTGTGAAAAGAAATTAGAGAACCAGATCACAATTACTGAAAATTTACAATGTATTATCTTTCAAATGCATTTGTGTATAGGCAGACATACGCAGTGATCTCTGTAACATTTGGGAGAGGGGACATATTTTTATTGCACTGGCTCAGTGCTCCACTGTTATGGATTTGTTATCAGAAAATTTTCATCTGTTATAAAAGAACGCATTCTCAGCTTTAATTAAAGGGTTTTTTTATGCACTTTGGATTCACCTTGTATAAATTACAGCGTTGTTTACACCATGTCCCCCCCATTTCAGAGCACTACCATTTGTGTTAATGTTATATTTTGTAAATGAAAGTAGTCGTTTGGTAATTTATTGCATATCTTTGTAAGAGCTGCTTTAAGTTGGTGACCCATCAAAAGCGTTAAAGCACTTCTCATGTTGAAGTTCTGCCAGGCTTGTACTTTAAGGGCGTACAGTTTATCAATATAAGCGACAGAAAAAAAAAATATTAAAACCTGAGATGATTGTGTTATGCGTACAGTATGTGCAATATCTAGGTTTTTTAGCTATGGCCCTCAAAAAGATTTCACTGGCCGTTATATAAGTAGTGGTGAAAATCTGCCAGTTTTTAGCAAATGGATTAGAGGCCAAATGGGATTGGCAGTGGACAAAGATGTAGTTGCTCGATTGGGCAAACTGAATGGACAAACATGGTACACTTTTGTGTCTATGTAAGATGCTCAAATTCAGGAAGCACTGGAGATGAAATTCACATATTTCCAGCTATTTTTGAGTTGTGAGCCAGATTTGTTTGGGCTAGGGCTTTATCTAAATTGCCTCAAACAAGCGGCCTTTTTCTTCACCACTTGACCTTGCTAGAAAACATCACACGGGTCAAGGGAAAGTCAAATAGAGACGTCGAAGGTACTAGGTGACGTGATTGAGAAAAATCCTTTGTCTGTTCCTTCAACACATCATGAGCTTGATGGCGATTGATGATGACTCAGCTGATCCAAAAGGAACACTAAGACAAATGATGAATCCACTCACTGCAGCTGCAAAGAATTGTTGTCCAGAATCTATCATTCCTTTCTGCTGAGGTCAATCCCATGTTTACTAGATGGAAAAAGCAACAAAGAACTATTTGCTTCCTTTCTTACATGAAACAGACAATTTGGACGCCCCTTCTCATGACTACCAAACTATTTCCAATTCATGTCTGTGATCAAGAAAAGTTCCTTCGAGAATTTGGATGCACCCAAGGTTGTTTTTATTTATTTAATTTATTAATTTATTTACTTTTTTTTTCTCAGCGCCTCAGTACATGTAGCTCAGTAACTGAAAATTCCCACTAAACCCAGCTGGAGTCCCCAGCTGGGTAAAGATGGCCCAAGCTGTGTTTTGGACTCTTCTGGTAGGGAGTAGCTGGTGTGTTGGTGGGGAAGGCTGGACTGCAGCTGGGTGAAGCTGGCTTCAACAGCTGGTGGTTAAACTGGTGGATCGGCGGACGATGCAGGCATGTGAGGTGATGGACCAGCTCAAAGTGTCCAGAAACCGTGGAGACCATATTTTCTCACCTTTATTACAAGCCCTGAGCTCAGACAAACAATTTTGTATTCTCCAGCGACCTGCTTCAAACGACTGATAGCTGTGACACCTGAGTCCGCCAACTCACCTGACAACATACCCTGACTTCATTTACGCAGTGCAGGCACACTACCAACGACACCCCGCCTACGCTGTTGGAGGATTACACTGTCAGCGTATGTTCACTTCAGCCAGCTGCAAGCGCCTGGCTGACCAGCAGTGGCCACTAGCGAGCACAAAGGGAAGCAGATTTAACTGTATAAAAAGACGGACGAAGCAACCGTGACATCACCCATTGGTTTCAGCGTACCATTTAGGAAGCCTCGATTTTGGGAGTTTGAATTGCGCCATTTTGTCATTTTGAAACGGGATGTGATTCCTATTGGACGAGAGCGTGAATTGAATATCCAGGGAAGAGCGAGGGGTGGATCTATGGGCGGATCTGACCATATCAGACAAGGACTAGAGGATAGCCACGCCCCTAAAGCATATCCAGGGCTGCCCGACCCTGTTACTGGAGAGCAACCATCCTATAGGTTATTACTCCAACCAAAGCAAACCACACCTGCTTTCCCAGTTAGAGATATTGACGAGCTGTTAATGTGCTGAATCAGGTGTGTTGAATTAGGGTTGGAGCTGAAGCCTGCAGGATGGTAGCTCTCCAGAAACAGGGTTGGGCTGCCCTGCTCTGGTCTATTTGGGACCCTAAGTTACAAAAATGAACATCATGATATATCCAAGGAGACTTGAAACTTGCAATACATACCATAAAATTATGTGGAAAATTATTATTTAAATAATAAATCAGGTGGGAAAGTAGGGTCATTTTCTCATAGACTTCTGGATTGAACTTCTTTCTGCAACCACCGACCTCACCATCTGCTGGCCATTAAATATAATGCAAATTTTGGAGATTTCCGCATTGGCCTCCAGTTTCCAGACCCAAGTTCTGCGTCCATCTTTTTATACAGTCTATGGATTTAACCATCTTAACCTGTATAATCCCCAAGAAGGCTGGGCCAATTATTGCCTCTCGAATGTGCACCTGTGGCCATAGCGGGTAATGCCGTGACTGGGTTTTGAATCCCCATTCACCTGGATCCCTGACAAGCATGAAATATCTTGACCAGCTTACCCTGGTTTTAGCCGAAACTTTCAACAGGCATTGCGAGTGTGCGTCAAACACAAATCGAATATGAGGACTATGTCCCGAGCAATGTAATTGAGTGTGGGCTGGTCTTTTACTACGTTTGTGTGTCCAAAACTTCCTATTGGTGACTGTTGTTTTCGCTATCAGGGACACACAGAAAAGCTAGTGATCAGCACAGTCCTCCAGGTACTTCTTAATGAACAGTATTCAAACCATTCTGTCTTCATGTCTAACTAGTTGCTAAAGTCAGTGTAGCCAGTGCAGTGACTTAGCCCATGACACCTTTAATCATTCCTGAGATAGTTTTTCTTATAATGATGTTCCAGACACTTTGGCAAGGATAATGATTGGTCTATGTCTCAGACACTTTTTTTCTCTTGGATATTTCTGTCTCATAATAGCTTATTTGCCTTTCGCTGGCTTAGCTCTTGTACTTTAGCAAAAGCCAATAACAGATTCCCAAACTAATCAACGAGGGATAATCAAGACTACATCAGCCAATCGTTTGGCGACGGTGCAATACATACAATCCAACACATTCTCATTCCGACTCGTTATACGGTGATGGTAGCTGACCAAGCGTCGACTTATGACAAAAAAGGAGGCTTTTAACGTTTTTATGCAACACTTCGGGGAGGGGTTCAGGCTAAGGGTTTGTTTTAAACTGGCGTAAAATAAGGTCACCAAAAGCGTCATTTTGAGTCATATATCGACGCTTGGTCAGGTAGCATCAATATATGATGTGTTGCGTGAGACTGGGCACATAGTATCATGCAGATGCAGGCCAGCAGCTACAGTTAATGCTCACTTCAAACAGCAGAATCGGGCAAGAAATGTGATCTCAGTGGCTTTGTTAATGGCATGGTTGTTGGCGAATGGAAAAAGGAAAAGACGCCTGCATACTTACTCCAAGCCACCGAGAAAATCTTTATTGATTAAAATCGGACAACGTTTCGATCCAACTTGGATCTTCGTCTGGTCATCAAGTTTAAAAGGGGGAACATACCCATATTTATATATTGTCCACACCAATATGCTGACAAAATTAATTATAATAGGTGTGTTTAACCCTCCAAAAACGCCCAGAAAGGTCATATAGAATAAAAATTCAACATAAAACACGAAAGGAGTAAATGGGATTACATACAAAAATCAATAAACAATGGACCAATATACTAGATATCAAAACCTCAGCCCATACAAGAACAATACAAACCAGGCTTGAAAGACATTTTGGTTTGTTAAAAAATTATTCATACATGAGCACTGTATTCAAGACAAACCAAGACTTCAATGTACAGGAATCAATCGTAAACATAGAGCTACCAACAGCATCGTGAAAATTGGACGTAGTATAAAACTTAGATCTCATACATACCGAGTATGTGCTTCGAAGTATATGCATCAAAGTATGATGACCTTTAAAAAAAGCACAAGACCTACCACCAGTGTAGTTATAAATGTAATTTAAGAAAAGGTTAAAGATCATATTCTTGATTAACTCCTCGAGGTGGTTGCTGGTGCCAAATGACTTGTGTGTTTTTAAAACCCTCTGATCTGAACTTTTTACTCACAACAGTCTTTAGGCTACATAGAATGGTGCAAGTAGACAAAAAACATCCGACTCTGCAGCCGGAAATGCATGATGATAACAGAGGTAAGAGGAGAATAGCCCAGCTGGTTGGAGCAGATGTAACTCGGAAAACCTCATCCCAGATTGTGGAGTAGAAAAGCATCTGAGAATGTGCAGCGTGATGAACTGTAAAGCAGGTGGGATACAAGTGCAGAAGACCATGTCAGTCTCGGTGCCTGACAACCGAGAACTGAATTCAAAGGCTACACTGGTCACAGGCTGGCCAACTCTGGACGGTTGAAGGTTGGAAAAATGTAGCCTGATCTGATTAATCTCAATTTCTACTGCGACAGGCGGATGGTCGGGACAAATGTCATCACCATACCTTGAACTGCTGGCATCATGTATGAAAAAGTACAATTTCTATAGTTAGAGCAAAATATCAGAAAATACCAAATAACATAAGCTGAGAATGCATACTCAGTAACAAAAATGAGTTGTAACAAAAATCAGTCACAAAACAGTTATAAATCTGATATATAGACAGTCAATGCTAAATAAAGACAAACTGCATCATTGTCCCGAATATTATGGAGCTCGCTGTGTATACTGCATATCTTGTTTTGTAGTAACAGCTGCATATATTTATGTGCATTTTAACAAGACAAAAAAAAAAAACAATATAAATAAATAAATTAAACTCACACACATTGCTCCAGGTGCCTAGCAACCGAATCCCTCGGTTGCCAGGGAAACAGTTGCTCTGGAATGTGAGGTGATTGGCAACCGTGACAACGCAGAGGGAATGACATCTGACCTCCTGTGCTGACAGAGGGAAAGACGGTGCATGGAGAGAGAGAAGGAAAGAGAGAGAGGGATTAACCCTTTATTGTGAGATTAAAAATCACTAGAATGTCATAGATAGCGACCTGTATGCAGTTCCGGAAAGGGGATTTTGAGCGGTATTTTGTAAATGCCATGGAATGGTGGTTGTAAATGCCATGGAATGAATAATGGCAAGCACATAAATAAAACCGCCATACCTTCGCAACCCCACCCCCCAACACCCAACACCCTCCACCCACTCCCACCCCCACCCTATCAGACACCATGTATTGACAACTCGCTAAATACAGTCTCTCGTGATTGCAGTAAAATGGTATTTAACCTTTGTCCACCTTCTGCATGGACCCCTTGTATGAAAACAACATGCAGCAATGCCCTCTGGGAATTCACTGTCGCAGGTATCAGTCCTAATGCAGGTAAGAAACATGAAACGCAATAGCCGCACCGAACCCCTGCTACACACATCCTGAGATCTGCACTGGCTAATTTATTTCCTATTTTTCTTTTTATTATTTTTTAAACCCATCTTTTTTTCTGTATTAGCATATCTTTTCCATTTTTGTTTCATTTGCATAGTCTCGGCTGCCTCATATTTGTATCCATGCCTCTGTACTGGACTAAGGTTAGTATGCTTGTCTCCTCAGCTGGAGGCGAGATAAAAGAAGAAGTCGTGACATCCTTCCCTTCCGACAGGCAGTGCGCTCGAGCTGACCAGAGAGGAGCCTGACACCTGTAAAACAAGGATCCCTGAGATCTTACTTCAGTGCGCAGGATGCCTGCACAGGCTGTGCTGAAGGAGTTTGGAAATAGTACAGTCTGTCTCTCATCCGCTTTCTGCCTGAGTGGGCTGCCTCCCAGAAGTAATGGCGGTATCTTCATCTCACGGCTGCATGGCGGGGGTACCACCGTAGCAGCAGACTTATTGAATGCTGAGTTGGAGAAAAGAATCAATCCAATTTCTCATTCACTTCCTTCCTTTTCTTCTTTCCTTGAGCCTTGGTCCCTCACAAAGGGAACGTCTCAGTTCTCTTAACCCTTTGAGCGCAGAATAAAATTTTCAAGGAATTAATGTCATTATGATATTAATTATATTTTAGCTTGACAGTAAAGTGCTTTTGATCATTTTAATGTTAAAAGGCCCTATTTTAAGTCAACAAATTAAATTAAATTATCCTGAGCTGTTGAAAACCTATCATGTGGCAACTTTTTTAAAAGAGCTCCCCGGTAGCTCTTTTAAACAAGTTGCCACATGAAAGGTTTACAACAGCATTTGATTTTTGATACCATGCATTATCGGGCAACTATAGTCGCCTACAGCGCTGAAAGGGCTAAACTGCGCCCGTGAATGCTTATCATCATGCTAATAAATGCTTCCTCGCGCCCTCTTCAGCGACCCAGAAATTGTTCCGCCGTCACAATTATGGAGGATGTTTCAAAACTTTATACGCACCCAGAGGAGATGCGGAGCTAGAAGAGAGGAAGCTTCTGGAGGAGCTTACGGCGAGGAAACACTGGTGTATCCTACGCGGAAGCCTTTTATGTTGTGGCGTGACTTTTAAACGCCGCATCTCCGCATGTGACGTCGCTTAATGGAACGAAGGATTTCTCATTTGGCGGCTTTCGGCTCCTCCGTCCTTATAAACTCTTAACTAGAATTCCTTTTAATAACTGGTTAAATTTTGATGAATGGTATGATAAATTGAGTGCTGTGATTAAATAGAGTGGTAGTGACCATGCTCTATGAATATTTGTATACTTTATGAGCTTTTGTTGGAATTGTTCTGTTTTAAAATGTATGACTATGTTAAAAGCCAATAAAAGCCAATTGTACTATGGTTTGACAAGTGCCAAGCATGTTTTCAATAATTTAGCTTATGCTGATGATATTACGCTATTTGCGGCGAGTGCATCTGGTCTTCAGGTCCTGATCGATAAATATCAAACGTACTCCCATAGGTGGCGCTTAAACTTTGGCATAAAAAAGACCAAGTTTATCACTTTTGGTAAGGATATTCTGAGTCATTCTCCTGTTTAGTGTCTTGGCTCTAATTGTATTACCACCACGGACACCACTGATATTTTGGGCGTTTCTTTTACGTCTAATACCAAGTCTGATGTGCATGTACAAAGCAGAATCTCTCCGGCCAGAAGACGGGTTTTCAGCCTTCGTAGTCAAGGCTTTTGTTATCCAGGCCTTTTCACTGAGGTTTAAAAATATCTTTGGTGCAAAATTGTTACGCCTGTTCTGATGTTTGGGTGTCACAGCATTCCCCTTTCCTCGAAAGGCATTAGCGCCATTGAGAGTTTTCAAACCGACCATATTAAGAATGTTCTTGGACGGCCCAGGAGGAGTCACCATGGCAAGTTGATGAGAGCTGATGCTTTCACACTGGACGCAAAACGAATTTTTCGCACGACAAATTACATTCAAAGTCAACGCAAAGAGGCAAAAAGCGCATATTTGCGTCTTTGCATTGACGTTGCATGTAAGCTGTCGTGCGCAAAATTCGTTTCGCGTCCGGCGTGAAAGCAACTTAAAATGACCTCGGCTGATGTCTGTTCTCCGGGAAAGGAGGGCAAAACTCCTCCACAGAATTTTTCTTAGGGATTCCCCAGCTAGGACTCTGAATTCTGTCCTGTTTGCGGAGTGAATGATTGGAGGTACAGTTGCAGTGGAACTCTTTTTGGTGCCATAGTTGGAGATGGATTTTCCCCATATGATCTGATATGCTCTGTTGGTGCTTGCCCACTGGGTCCGGCTGGGCACTGGCACTGTACCTGACCCTGAGGAGGGGGTCGTAAACACTCAGGTCTCTCATCTTCAGTGCCACGTTTGGTGTGTCGGACTCAGCGGAGCATACTATGGTCAAGTTGCTTGTGAAAGCTTTTTAACATGTGTATACTGATCTTACGTGCTGTATGTCTGCTTTGAACTTGCCTATCTGTACAGAAGGTTGCTATAAATAAAAATAAATAAATACGGCGCCTCCTCGAATCTCTTCCGCCAATCCTCACAGGGAGGAGCTGAGATGCGACCAAGAGACGCAAGTGACGAAAGTGAGGAGACTTGGAGAGGATCCCATGTTTCCCTCACTCGAGTCATTTCCTTGCATCTTTGTCCCTCTCACCAGGGTTGAATAGAGAGACGCAAGGAAACCATGCGAGGAGATAAGAAAGAAGATTTTTTTTTGAAAAATAAGACATCCTTTCCACTGAAGCGTCATGTGAAGTGATTTCCATTTCTGGTGACGGTAACGGAGGATCTAACCGCTGGTGTCAGTCCTCGCTGATTGTCTTCTTGGATTTCAGATAAAACCCTTCTGGGAAGGCTGCTCTCATGGTATCCTCTCTCATAGCTCCTCAGAGCTCCCTCCTCGCAGCAGAAATAAGAGCTTTGGGACAGCTAACAAGATGGCAGATCCGGAAATAAATCTGGTTCAAGTGAGGAACAGGGAGCAAAGAGAATTGGGCTGTGCCCTATAGGAAGACAAAGCCCCGTTGACATTTTGTATGCACTGTTTTTAACATTTTTTTCACATGCTGTTCCATGGCTCCAGTTTGCGTGAAAAAATGAATTGAGCTTATATCATTCAGTCATGTTACATTATTCATTTTAAGATGACAGAGCTAGATATTCAGTTATTCCTGAATCATAGGAGTCGTAAAGGCAAATAAACAATCTTGCAACATTATGTTGACAGCACAGTATATTTTATCACTTCTTATCAATGACACCTGGTTTTCTGGCATCATATTTCAATAAAAAAAACAGTTGTTAAATTAGGCATCCTTTCACAGACACGAGAAAGGTGCCGACATGTACACGCAAATACTGCTTATAATTACGGTGACTGAAAGAAAATAATATTTGCTGTCATAAAGCAAATCTGTTTCTCAAATTCTCTGTTAGTGTGTAATGGGGTTGGTGAGGATGTAGCAAGGAGTTTGAGACCATCCATCCATGCAGAATCTCAATAGATCCATTCAATTCCTTAGTCGATATACTGTACATGGACTCTTCTCTTCAGCGCGTCCCACTGGTTTTACATTAGTTTTAGACCAGAGTACTGGCATGGCGATGACAAACTCTTTATTCTGTGATTTGTTGCCATTTTTTCTATTGAATTCACTGCGCGTATTAGAGCACTGTCCCATTGGAAGACCCAGACATAGCCGAGTGAAAGCGTTCTGACAGAGAAAATCAGGTTTGGATTTAATAACCGCGGGAAGGAATCCATGATACTACGAATCCTGAAAAGTTCTTCAAGGCCTTTGGAGGAAAAAAGGCCCACAAAATCAAAGCCTGACCACCACACTTCACAGTGGGGATGAAGTATGGAATGGTTAGCTTTGTGTTGATAAAAAACTCATCCCAAGTGTTTTTCTTTCTTTTCTTTATTTGCCAGCAGCCATACTACTATCTGATCTGCTCCAGCTGTGTGGCTGAAGCTAAGCAGGTGTGGGCTTGGTTAGTACTTGGATGGGAGACCACCTGGGAAAACCAAGCTGTGGCTGGAAGAGGTGTTTGTGGGCCAGTAAGTTGCAATTGTCCCTCTGGTGGAATAATCCCCAATGAAATGATGGGGACACTGTACTGAAGGAGACGCTGTCTTTTGGATGAGACATTAAACCGAGGTCTTGACTCTCTGTAGTCATTAAAGATCCTTCTACGCTCTCCGACAAGGGGGTTCCCCAGAGTCATGGCTAAATTCCCAACCTGACTCTTTTAACCTGCCGCCTAATCATCCCCTGATCTAATTGGCTGTGCAGTTTGTCCTCTCCACCTCAACCCCCAGGGCTCCCATGAAAAAGAGATTTCAATCTCAATGGGACTTCCCTGGTTAAATAAATTTGAGTTTCATCTGACCATAAAACTAGGTTCTGTTAGAAATTGAAATTCCAATACAGTTTAAGAAACTGTGGGGGGATGAGCTTATTTTTGATGACAGCTCAGGCTTTTTGCTCAAAACACGCTCAAACATCCTGAATATGGTGTCTGGTCATAGTTTTGGAGGCTATCTGTCCGCAAGACATAATTACCGTCTGTAATTCCTCCACAGAGATACTTGACGTTTCCTTTACCATTTGCTCTATACCAATCTCAAAGAGCAGGCTTTCGGAATCAGCACACGTTCTCTCCAGGTAGCTTTTTTTAACATTGCCAATAAGCCTTTCACTCCATAAATATTGCCTTGACACTTTAAATGAATATCCTCAATTTTTTTACACTGCCTGGCCGAGCAAAAAGTCAACACCTGGATTTAACTAAACAAATAGACAAGAGCCTTCTATTGGATAATAACTGCAGTGATCAATATGTTTCAATTGGAAAAAAGTTATTTAACTATAACTGATACAGTGAGTAGCTACTCATTTCTTAAACAACGCTCTTGGAAGACATATCCTGTGGTCAAAGAAAAGATGTTTCTCTGTTTCAGGAGGGTCAAATTATGGGCCTGCATCAAGCAAAGAAAACAACTAAGGAGTTTAGCTGAAGCTACTAAAACTGGGTTTAGAACTGTCCAATGCATTACTGAAACCTGGAGGGATAGTGGTGAACCATCGGGAAGAAATGTCACCCAAAAAAAATCTTGAATGATTGTGATCAGAGATTACTTACACGCTTGGTGGAATCAAATCTTTAAAAAATCGTTGGCAAAACTCACAGCTATGTTTAATAGCAAAAGTAACACCAGTTCCATGTGCACAATACACGGAGAACTCAAGGCTTTGGGACAAAAGGGCTGAGCAGCCGAGAGACAAACCACTTATCACTGAGGCTAATCGAGAAGAAAAAAACAGAAGGGTTCAATTTGCTAGGGAGCACAAAGATTGGACCCCAGAGCAATGGAAAAAGGTCATGTCGTCTCATCAGTCCAGTTTTACTCTGTTCCAGGGCGGTGAACAAATCAGCGTAAGTAGAGAGGCGGATGTAGTGATACACCCATCATGCCTTGTACCTACTGTACAAGCCTGTGGGGCGGTGTTATGATCTGGGGTTGCTTCAGTTGGACAGGTCTAAAGTCAGCAATGATATGTGCCCAAAAATGGAGGTCAGCTGACTACCTGAATATTCTGAATGGCCAGGTTTTTCCGTCAATGGATTTATACTTCCCTGATGGCCCAAGCATATTCCAAGATGACAAAGCCAGGATTCATTGAGCTCAAACTGTAAAAGAGTGTTTCACGGAGCGTGAGACATCATTTTCACACATGGATTGGGCACCACAGAATCCAAACCTTAATCCCATTGTGCTGGAGAACACTTTATGCAGCAGTCTGACTCTCCCATCATCAGTTCAAGATCTTGTTGAAAAATGAACGCGAGTCTTGTCAGAAATAAATGTTGTGACATTGCGTACGCTTATGGAAAAGATGACACAGTGAATGCGTGTCCTAAGCTAAAACAGGTCCAACAAAATACGAGTGTGTGACTTTATTTTTTTTTTCATCCAGGCAGTGTATTTTTATTTAGTCATTCTCCACTTGTAAAGCACAACTACTATCTATCACACATCATGAAAGTAAGTCTATTATTCTGTCTGAAGGATGGTGATGGATGACAGAGGAAAATTAGCCTGTGTGTGACCTCACATTTGTACCATGGGGAAACAGCATGTCGCGGTTGAGCAGTCAAGTTTTTCCGAATCATTATGTTGAACTTTAAAAAAAGTAAAATATAAATATTAATATTTCTCAATTAGAATTTTCCAATCTAGTTTTCCAGGGGTGCCATCTGGTCACAGCACACACGTGTTTTTTTTTTTTTTTAATTATTATCATCAGATTAAAGTATATTTTACTGGCATAATTTTCATTCATTAAATTTTTGCTAACATTTTGAATAAAAGATTTGGAGGATTAAGAGCAAACACTTTTCTATTTTTTCCCTTAGGCTCTTAAGCTATTTACCAATGGTGCCAACTTTTCTCAGATAATTATGGACAATAAGAGGAAATTGTCTATTTGTCGAATTATTAAGTACCAGGCGGAGATATGTGGGAAATCTCATTAAACCCATCTGCAATACGCAGGAAATGTATTTCAATTGAGAGGCAAGTAACGTTTCTTCACACACTGTACTGTACATTCCGTCAATATATCACTGAGTGACAGCTGTGTGGTCCTACCGTATTACAATGATGCCACCTAACGGTGAGTCATAGTACGAGAATAAATCACATAACTGAGTTCATTAACGGTTATGCAGTTGTATCATATCTCCTCGGCAAATGTACTAAATACCATGGAAAATATATTTAGCTGATCTTCAATATCCACGTGAAATGACCGTCTAATGCCAGGCAGCACAACGAGCAGTGGAATTAAATATTTTAACAGTCGACTGTTCTCCAGCGGGTGCAATCGGTGCTTCCTATAACAAAAGGCTTCAACTTATTTAAGATTAATGTCATCTTCAGTCCTTGCATTACTCTGTGGAATGGCGGTTATTGGTTCTGTGGAGCTCGATTTTTGTTTTTTCATTTATTTATCAGTGGGCTATATCATAAATAAGTAAATAAATAAATAAATAAATTATCAATCAGATGTAATTATTCAAATATAACTCGATTTTATCCCGGGTGTAGCTAACCTCAAAAGGAGTTCACAAATTGAAATTAAAAGGACTTGGAAAGATCATGAAAAGAAAAACCAAAAGTAGTGGAAGAGGAAGAAGAATAAATAACTTGCGAAAATTGGCACGTATATTCACTACGGAGCAGCATGCATACTCCGGCAGCAGGCATAAAGAGTGGAACCTAATCCCCCCCAAGTCTTTAAAATGCATCATTTGCATTTATGGCACTTTAAAATTCATGACTTTGAAAAAGAAAACGTTTATAAGGAAACTCAGTCGAGAGCAGACGCGCGCGTTGTGGAAAACGTGGAGAACTGAGTCACTTTCATTGAGAACGATGGTGCCGGGCAAGGAATGCGCCGTTACGTGGACGGGCGTTATTTGAGAAGTGGGACGGCTGAGACGTGCTGACGTCACCAGTATGCATGAGCTGTCAATACTCGCTAAGACAAAACGAACAAGGGAAAAAGGCTTTAGAGGCTGTCTACGTTCTTTAAGGGTCTAATGGCTTCAGACAATTAAGGAATGATCTCCATAAATTCTTTAGCGATTAGCTATTGTAGGATTAATGCATAGCGACAGAGGAATAGATCACAGGTCAACAATCAAGTGCCTACTAAAACCACAAAGAAAGTGCGAAGACTTAGCAGAAGTGAGTGGTCGACACAGGCATATGCGACGGTTTTCAGGTAGTTGTCTACGTGTATCGATTTGTTTCCATTGCAGTACTTCAAAGTAGCCCCCATCTGGTTCATTTATAGTGTGCCGGATATTGCATCCATTCTTGTTCATTGTGCTGACATAAATGTACGAGACGAGCTTACCGAAAGAAGATCAGAGGTCTTGGAGGTAGATCATGATTTGTTTGCTGTATTGTTAGCTCGTGTTCAGTTTTGCATAAACAGCCAAACCGCCCCTTGAATATTTGCTCATTTGTTGTAATTACACTTGGTAAAATCACCAACGGGATAGTGTTTGTTGCCTGTGCTATTACTGAATCAGAAGCTGATTTTTTTATTGTAGGTTGCTGTGATGGTTTTTCTTCTTTCTTGAGCATGCTCCTGCTCAATGAATGGGTGTGTTTAATGTTTTTTGTTATTGGTTTACCGGTGTCTGCCTGTTTGATTTTTAACATTTATCTAATAACGGGCTACTTTAATCGACTCGATTTCTTCGGTGGATTGCTCCGCTTTGGGTTTTCCTCTTTAGATATAAGGAAATGGTAATCAGTCTGTAAGGCACTGAGGTAAACCACAGAAATGAAATAATGTCGAGGCTTGGGTTTAAGTTTACTTTTCATTCCAACAGACCAGAAAGGATACAGTATAACTTTAGCTCGGCCGTATAGCTCAGTAAATATTTCGATAGCTGCTTATTATTATTATTATTATTATTATTATTATTCACACTTTCTTGGGTGGTGTGTTCAATGCAGCCAATATCAGCTGCTTCATCTGGGCTCCTGGACCCGTCTGTCTTCAGGAACCTTCAAGTGATAGTTACCAAGACTCTACTGAGCATGTGATTATCTGCCAGGTACTTAAAGCTTTAAGATGTGAATACAAATAATAATAATCCCCCAAGCTCTGTGCGAAAGCAAAGGCAGAAGTTAAGGGGTTCGGTCGAATAGAAAAAAACCGGAGAGATTGGCATTTATTATTATTACAAATGCTGCAAACAGTTCAAAGGTGTCAAACTTCAGCTTCTAATCAGTGCCTAATCCCGAGTATGTGCATTCCGCTGTAATAGGCATGACTGCAGCGAGTTAAGACCTTTCAGACTGTGTCCCGAATTAACCCTCCTCCGTTCAATTTTGTGCTAGAAACACAGAACGCTACTTGCACTGCCAGATGGGAAGGTGGATGTTTTCTCCAGCGTTTTGCATCATGGCATTTGTCGTATAAACTGCTGGTGGGATGATAATGGACAGCTGTGGGACTTGAAGAGGGTCATCTTAAAATCACATTAAGATCGCAGAATCCACTTCACCTTAATCTCTCTTCTGGTATTCTCTCTGACCTTGTTGTTTGGGGCACAAGCGATTTCTCTGTGCCTCCCATGGTATCCATTTTATGTGTAACATTCGATGATTTCACATTTCTAACTATAGAAACCCTGCCCTCGGGCAGTGGGGCATTAAGGCCATCTGCTGTGAGTCAACAGTAGCTGCTCTGCTGGGAATTATGGGACACTGACCCACCTACTGTGCCTCAGGATCAGTCAGTGTTGTTCTCGTTTGTCTGTCTCCTTCTGAATTCTATTTCCTCTTATTTTTTTAAGTTCCTCTTTTCAGTCTCTCCAACAGCAGATACAGGTTTTGTTTGTTGGAGAGCCTCTCTCTTTCTTGTTTGCTGTTTGTTGCTTCTGTTCACTCATCCGGACTCTGTGAATATGTAGACACAAGTTGTGTTCTCTAACTTCTCTGGTCCAGATGTTCCAGAACCCAGATCTGGCTCCTCGGCTTTCTGTCTCTGTCTCTTTCTCTGTGTCTCTCTCTCTCTCTCTCTCTCTCTCCAAAATGGGTTTCTAAAGTGCCAATTCCTATACCTTTCTCCCTCTCCTCTCTTTGTTCACTCTCGCTCTGTCTCTTCCCTTTCTCCTCTTTATCCATTTTTCCTTCCTCCACTCCTGCTCTCCCCCCCCCCCCCCATCTCTGCCGCTTCCTCACTCACCAGCTCATCCAATCTCCCTTGTACTCTGCTGCTGTTGTCTCAGGTGAGCCCTGAGGATGGAGGTGAGAGAGTTGTGTGTTGTGGCTGGGAGCTTCGCTGGGTTCCAGGTGCTCTTCTCTGTGGTCGGCCCCTGGCTCTCTCCCGCCCTGGTCCCCGGGTTCAGCCGCCTGTCCCAGGACAAGCACACAGAGTGGAACTCCAGGTAGGCCTCGTGTTGTAGAGAAGGGTGCCCAATCATGTCCAATCCAACTGTGAAGTAACAACTCAAGTATTAAGTGTGCCTATCAGCTTATAAAACAATGCGTCTACCTTCTGTAAGTTGTGGTTGACCAATCCTTTAGATTAGGGTGCGCAATGTTATCTAACAGGGTTGGATTTAGCAAAGCACTGATTCAACTGATTAACTGTGTGTGGTCTGCAATCAAACGATCGTTGGGTAGAAACATGCTACATTGTATTGTGGGTAAAAACAAAACCTTGTACCCCAACTGCGGTTGATTGGTGCGACATCACTCTTTTCAAGAGTAAACATGGCTTTATCTGGCCTGCCCCTGATGAACATATTAATGTTGCTGTAGCGTTTGGTGTTACTTTAATGAGCCTCACTGGACTGGGAGGCATCCTTGAATCAGCTTGTCTATTCGCCTGTTCATCCATTAGTCTGTGGACGCAATTTGGTCGGGAGCTTCTTACATAAACCACACCGTGGTTTGCAATAATATCTCCATAAGAAACTGTGCACCTCCAATTTTGAAAGTGATCCAAAGTATCTGTTTGGAGATTTTACAATTTTTTGATGTAGAAAGTTTAGTGCTGGGGCTGAATGTTTTCTAGAGCTTGGTTCCTTAAATACATGTCGGATTGTTTTCAAACTTGGCATCTGTTGATTATTCTGACTGTGAAAACCTGTGCACCTGCAGTGGCCGAACAAATTTTCATGGACATTTCACCTTTCTTCAACTTCAATAATTTAGGACTGGTGGGTGAGCTTTATCCTGAGCTTTATTGATACACCATATGGTGGATTGTTTTCAAACTTGTTGTGCATTATTATCACAATGGGAACCTGTGCACCTTGCAGGTTTGAAAGTAACATGATCATTTTCATAGAGATTTTGTTTTTTTTTGTCTTGAAAAAAATCCAGCATTTTGGGTATCATTTCAGTGCACAGTGTATGGTGACGCCTACCTCAGTACGGCATTTGACTGAATGTGGGGGGTATTTTTTGTTCCTCTCTGGGACAGGCACATCTCTAGTTTTAAGTGACATGGGAGCAGTTCATGAACGAAAGTCCATGTTCCGCCTGCTGATGACGTGCTGTCATCTGATTCCAGTAGCTATATTTGAGAATGATTACCTTTGCCATGGAGGTTATGTTTTCAACCATTTGTTTCTTTGTTTGTTTGTCTGTCTGTTAACAGGATAACTCAAATAGTTATGAATGATTTGGCAAGAAATTTGCTAGGATTATAGCTGGTAGTCTGAGGATTGGTTAATTCAGTTTTGGAAGTAATCGAGAACATATTCTGTAAACAAAGCAACAGATATATGGCGTGGCGGAGCAATGTGCTTTACCGAGTGCCTGCTAGTTTTCGTACTGTAGCCAAGTTTATGAGAAGCTAGCCATCTATTCTCAGTTCTTGACAGTGAAATCACTGTTGCTGTCGGTATGGAGGATGTTGCACTCCAGGGTATACTGGTGCTCATGTATATTTATGTAACAGGTGCAGCTGCTGTGCGATGAGCTTTAATTGCCACTTGATTGTGAGGAATAATCGCTTCTCTAAATCATTCAGGCTCACATACTTGCCAGACCTGACTGCTCATGGCTCATGCGTGTGAGGGTTTCAGAGCGGTCAGTTCTGAGGGACTTCCTGCCGAGAACAAGAGTCTAACAGCAGGACCAGCGAGCACTCAGTGATAGTGTGTCCTTGTGTCATTGTTTAGCTGAAACACTTCTGAGTGAGAATGTTTGAACTTCTGTAACAACGTACAAGTTATGGGCTGTTGAAGAACTGAGAGATTAAAGCCAATAGTCTTCTATCAAGTTTATTGGGCAGATAAAATTGTGAAAAAGTGGCGAACAATACCAGTGAAAACCAACTGCTGAAGTCTGTGGCTCTGTCTGGTACCAGCAAGGCAAGAGGCCCTGAAAATGGAGGCCCAGAGATTTATCCTGAAACAAGGTGGGCTGTTCTGTACAGTAAAGTTGAAACTGATTGGATACAAAACACAAATGGAAGGGGATACCAATTAATGATCTGCAGAGGGGGTTTGGAGGGACACTCAAAGGATAACCGTGGGAGTGGATTGGCGGAATAGCCAGGTACTGACAGGACGATGAGGAAGGGGGAGGGGAGAAGTGTCTCCTTATACCACAAGGCTGTTCTTCACAGTTAGTATCTATCTGTAAACAGAAGCATTATGTGCATTTGAATTGTTTGAATTTACTTTCAGACAGTACGGTGGCCCAGTGGGCACCACTGCTTCCTCACAGCATGATCGTTGAGGGCTTGAGTCCGGTGTGGGGCCCTTCGTGTGGAGTTGCATTTTCTCCTGATGCTGGCATGAGTTTCCTCTCGGTTCTCTGGTTTACTCCCACAGTCCACAGGCACGCGCATCAGGCTAATTGAAGACTCTGACTGTGTGTGTGTGTGTGTGTGCGCGTGTGTGTGCGCGTGTGTGTGCGCGTGTGTGTGCGCGTGTGTGTGCGCGTGTGTGTGCGCGTGTGTGTGTGTGTGTGTGTGTGTGTGTGTGTGTGTGTGTGTGAGTGACCTGAGATGGATTGTCAAACCGTCCAGGGTGTGTTCCTGCCTCTCACCCAGAGTCTGCTCCAGCCCCGCTCGCTACCATGAGCAGGAATACGCCTGTCGGATAATGGATGAATGGATTGATTTCCTTATTTAAGCTGAGATAATTTAAACTAATGGGAACACAAGGCTTTGGTTATTGAGTGAAGCAAATTCTTTGGAAATCCTCCTCATATTTGTCATGTAAACTGGGCAGAAAATTGATGTCGGTACAGGTGTTCATTAATGTCCTGCCAAACATAATATGCAGTTGTCACCAATTCCCAGCACCTAAGCTGCTCATTTCTCACTTAAATACCTGCACTGTTCTCCTCTGTGTGCATTTCCATAAACGCGTTATTGAGGTTATATCCAGTGCAGCATTCAGTCAAATCTTGAAAAGAGAAAGATCTCCTGTCCGCGTTTAACTGCCGTTTCATTCAGTCTTGGCGACGGCTGACGTCACAACTCCGGATGATCCAGATGGCAAATAGCGCTTAGGCAAATCAATGGCTGTCTCGCCCCCTTTTATTACTCCTTTACGAAATGGTCTTATGCTTCCCTCGGCCTCTGCTCGAGCAAATGATGTCACTCTCAATACTGACGTCTTCATAAAACGGAAATGGCTGTGGAAACTTGTAATCTCTGTTGTCTGTCTCTGAAAGTTTGCTGTTATAAAACCGATCCTTCCTGCCTCGACCCACTTGCAGGTGTTGGGTCGTGCTCACATAGACATCTTTAATTTAGAAAATAATGGGCCTGCTGTCCCTTTATAGACCGCATTATCCCTCAGGGTTTATCTCTAGGGTAGGCTGTCACTCTGGCAGTTAAGTGTTTCTGAATGAAGCCTTGAGGGAATCCCTTCATTTTCATACTGTAGGGGTCCTGCCATGTGATTTGTGTGTGCTGGTGTAGAGTGGCCTTTGCACTGGCTCACATTCAGTAATGATCCATTATATAATGTGGATCAGTTCATATGTCTTTCATGTTGAAATTTAAGTAAGGAATTTGAATCAGCACAGTATGAAAATATTAGTTTTGAATGTCCAACACCTGTGGTATGGGTCCCAACTCCAGCAACAGATCACTTGCTCTTTAAATGAGGGAAGATGGTAATTCAGGCCTATGTTTTTCATTTATAATGCCACAAATTGTTTATATGTGAGGATAACCTTAGAGTCAGGACAGAGAGGAGCAATGTAACGAGGTCAATCCGTCGTACACAGGCCAAAACCAGGGACATCATTCCACTGTGCTGACATGGGTCAACTTAATGGAAAGATCTAGAACTACATTATCTACCTAAGTCCACCTGGATCTGGTCTCTCAGGGCTGTCGTTGTGTTCTTGATTGAAGGTTTGCGTCCACCATCCACGCGCTGATCGTGGGACTTCTCTGTCTCTACATCCTGTGGTTTGATGACGCCGTCAATGAGGACCCAGTCTGGTAAGACTGTTTGAAATATCGCTCCAGCGAGGTGCTGCTCCTCTCTGTTGTTGGTGAATAGATCTCTCTAAGCTGTGGTTTGGGGCAGGTTATGACGGGACTGTGATGGCGCTGTAGGCAGGTATTGGGGGTCCTGTAATCTCATTTTTATCACTGAGTTACTCATCTGTTCTCCCCTCATTTTTTTTCGTTAAGAGGAATTAATGGACTGACCTACTCAGCGCTCTGCCTCTGTCCTTCCTGATTTCACATAAAATAATACAATTAAACAAGCCAGTTGCATCGCCGCGCTCCCGTACATCAGTACATCAGCCAATCCCTGCGCATCACCCAATGGTGTCACCTTATGCTGTCAAATCATCCAATTAAATCAGACAATTCTCTACATGGAACCCCCCCCCACCCCACCATTACCCAATCACATCTGTCAATTCCTTTACATCACCCAATCACATCACCCCACCCCTCTTCCATAACCCAGTCACAATCACCTGATCCCTCTGTGTAACCCGGTGACATAACCCCATCTTCTCTGTGCTGCCCTCCATGCTATAACAGCTCTCCACATTACACAGAGTATGGAAGTATAATGTAACACTCTTTTTTTCTCGCTCCCTCTCTCTCTCCCTCCCTCTTCTTCTCTCTCCTTTTGTTCTCCCTTCATCTCTCCCTCCCCTTCGCTCCGGCCAAAAAATGGCCTCTTTTCATGGAGAGTAACAGATTTTCACTCCATAGCCTGGGGTCCCTAGCATGTGGCAGCCCCCCCACTCATTGACACACACAGACGTGTGCGCGCGCGCACACACACAGACACACACACACACAGACACACACACCGCAGAGCGCGCCTTGCTCTCGGTCAGATCAATACTCCAGCTATCTTACTTCCATTCTGTTCTCTGTCCGGCCTGCCTAATGGAGGGCGAGAAAATCTCTCTCTCTTCTCTCTTTCTTCAGCCTCTCTCTCTCTCTCTCTCTCTCTCTTTCTTTCTTTCTATCTCTCTCGCTCTCTCTCTCTCTCTTCAGCGTCTCCTGGCCTCTGTGGGGTGCCAGCTGCCTGTCTCTCCTTTGAGTTTTATTCTTTTCTAGCCGGGGCCTTTCGTCCTCCTGCCTCAGTTTAGATTTTAATTTCTATTTTACTGCCCCATTTTTGTCTTTTTGAATGACTCTTTTTTTTTCCTCTTTTTACTTTTTATTTATCTGTTTTTCTTCAGCCAGGTGTTTAAGCCTTCATTTCCTGGCCATCCCTCTGTTTTTTCATTGGACTCAGAGTCTCTCTCTTGTATATTTGTTCTCACCCTCTCGCTCTTGTTCTTTGGTTTTTTTTTACAGTAAATTTGCTGCACACATTCTTTGTCCTCTAATGACTTCATAATTCTGCAAAGAACAAAAGGCACTCTGGTGCTGCGGAGGTTTTTAAATAATGCACTAGATTGCCATGTGGTAGAACATACACCACCAGTACCCACAGCAGCTGTAATTTGAACCCGAAAATAAAATTATTTCTCCTTTGTACCAGAGACAGTTATTTTACTGTTCCCTTCCAAATCTGTTTTTGTGTGTTTTAGCACTGCAAGGAGTAGGCAGGCAGGGACACCGACAGGTTTGTGTATCCAGTGTCCTTTGCGTTAATGGCAGTCATATCGTAGCACAAACCTCGCCGCCTTGACAGCTTAGCGTCCCCTCATTAGCATTGCTGTATTTGGCCATCAGCAATCATCACATAGCCACATCAGTTAATAATGATCCCGATATGAAAGCACAGGGAGCACCACAGATCAGCGGCCATTATGCTGCTTCTGCCGCTGCCTGAGATTTCCGCCAAATCATCGTAAAGGCAGTCGTGTTGTTTCCATCAATTTTCGATCTGGTATGGACCTTGCTCATGACGAGAGGACAAATCCTTTCAATTTTAGGAAAAATGTTCCTCGTGATCAATAATATTTATTATTAATGGTTGTGATTTTTCCTTTTGTAATTTTGTTCTGGTTACTATTATCATGATTATTATTTATGCTAATATGAAGACCATGACATATGGGGGATATACCTGTTGTTTTGGATTATTGACTTCTCTTGTTTGACCACTTATTAATTAGCCACAGATGCAAGGTACATATGAAAACAAACGGCTGTCGGTGGTGGTCAGGTGTACCTGTAAGTTTGGACATTAAGTTCTCATTAGTGTCTGTTGATATCTGGCTGGGGGCCTTATTATTAAACGTACTTCATTACTAATACAATGTTCCTCAGTTCCATCATGTTCAGGCTGCTTTCACCTCATCATGTAAGGTCGTGGCCTGTTGCTTACTGATTGAGGCATTTGACCGGGACTCCGAATTTTGGTTGCTAAAGCCTAACTGCACCCACAACTAGATTATTGCAGCAATGTAATGAAATTCAGTCCTGCAGACGCTGACTGATTTTTCATGCAAGTCAGCATTAGTATAGTAATCGCTGTGCTTTTTTGCAGGGGCGATCCGAGCCTCGTCAAGCTCAATGTGGCAATAACCTGTGGCTACCTTCTCTACGGTGAGTTACAGTGAGCTGTCGTTCGCTCATGATGCCTTACATGAAGATTTTGTGTTTGGGTCAGCATGTATACAGACGGGTGACAAATTAAAGGGGGAAAAAAACCCCTTTAGTAAAAGTAAAAGTGTGGACGAACATATAAATGCACGACTCCATTAATTTTGCTGTATGGTTTGGGTCCACTCATCCCCTTAAAGGTGGAAGGGTGACACCAAATCAATACAGAGTTATTCTGAGTGATCACCTCTACATCCTGTGATTAAACATTTCTACCATGATGGGACTGGTCTCTTCCAGGATGGTAATATGGCTCAAGCCCCACAGGGGACAAGGGGCACTGAAGGGTTGTATGAGTATGAACATGATCCTCAGCAAACGCCACTGCCTTCAGTCACCAGATCTCAAACCAACAGAACTCTAATGGGAAATTCAGAACAACATACTATACGGCGCCTTCCGTCATCCTCAGAACACCGAAGAAGGGAATATCCCTCTGTAGAAATGTACTCCATCCCTCCAGTGAAGTTTTACTCTTGTAGACTCTGTGCCAAGGCGTGTCGAGGCTGACCTGACAGCTTGTGGAGGCCCACCGCTCCACTAAGGCTGTTTGTATGATTTTTCCATTAATTTGTCACCCGTCTGTACGAGTTCAGAGGAGATATGGAGGTGGATTGCATCTTGGTGTTACGTGGCTGCGCTGGCTTTTAGTGTAAGCTTACTTTACGAACAGGGTTTTTTGTTGGAAAGTAATCTTCTGGGTTCGCTGGGGTTCACCAAAGAGCAATTTAAACAGCAATTTTCCCCTCTCCACAGCCATATATCAGGTTTTACTGGGCAATAGATCTGCACTCTAGTAAAGGGTTCATCTCATTCCCGTTCTTCTGTTTTCACAGACCTGCTCTTACTAGCCTGCCACTGGAGCACAATGGGAGATGGCTTTTTCGTTTGTCACCACTTGGCGGCGCTGTATGCTTACGGATACGTCCTGGTGAGCCACGTGCTGTTGTCCAGATTTGAAATCCGTACTAATAAACATGAGGAGCGAGTCTTGATATTTATGTTAAGAGTGGAATCTGGCTTGGAAAAACAAATGCGTATTTCACTATTTATGTTGGTCTGTTTTGATATAATTCTCATGTGACATTCACAATGTTGTGATATCCTGGAAAATAAGTTGGCAGTGTCTTAGAAGTACATTTATGACTTATTATTTTGGTACAAGAATGCCTGAAAAGGTCATTTATTGAATATATGTTTACAGCGCTCGGCTGGGCTGATTAGTCTATTGTTTGTGTGCGTTTATGTGTGTGTGTGTGCGTGTGTGCACGCGTGCGCTTGTGTTTATTACAGACTCGCGGAGTGCTGCCCTATTTTGCAAATTTTCGTCTCATTTCGGAGCTGTCCACCCCATTTGTCAACCAGAGGCGAGTCCCTGCACTTCATTTCTTTTCTTACTCTATTCTTCTACAAAGCATGGTATTGGCTAAACTCGACTCTACTCGCTCGGAACTGGTACTGGATCTTTCTATATTTACTTATCCGCTGTACCTGCTCACTGTAGGCAGGGTTTTGAGCTGAGCGTCATAGCGATGTTGCGATTTGCTCTAATGGACTCTCGCTGGATCCTTTCATTGACATCCAAGCAGAGGAAGGCTGCACCTCGTCAACTTCTGCAGGCTGCAATTTTTTAAAATTGGGGTCAGTTTGAGAGGATAAAAAAAAAATCTATATCATTATAGTACCTGTGTACCAGATGTCACGCATTTCACTGTCACTTTAGTGACGTTTCTCTCTGACCAATCAGTGCTCTGCAGTGATTTCACACCACCTTTTATCAGCTTTGCTTGCTTGGAACCTCAAGGTGATACTAGAATAAGTACCAGGTATGATCCACAAATTTTTCAAATGGAAAATCAAGAAAGTATGGTTCCAAGTGAGGCAAGTGGAGTCAAGTAGAGCAATACCATGTGAGAGGAACAAGGCATTTGGTCTGTCCTCGCTATCTCTGGTCTGAAGTAAACACTCCAAATGTACATTATATTCTTTTAATGTGTATGTGCCAGCTCCTCTGCTCTCTGCTTTCAGAAATATGGCTTCCTCTCTTTCCTTATTTAGATATTCTGCGAGGCCCTTTTAGTTTTTGGACATAAACACGGTTTTAAAGGGCTGTTATTCATATGTAATTTACGCAGTGTGGATGTAAGTGCTCTCAATGGAAAGCCAACAGTCCACACTTTAGTTTGAGTGTATTTACATATGAGGTGAACTGCACAGAAAAAAATGCGCTACTGTCAAAACACTTGCCAACTTCATTGAATTTGCAATGTCTGAAAAAAAATCTGAATCTATGAGAGGCCGTGTAGGTCATGATCTGTAACTACCCTCTTTCATATGCTATCAAACACTCTCTCATTCACTATCAAACTCTGATTTCCATAAAACTCTCTCATGCACTCTCAGATAAATTCTCTCTCAACTTCTGTCAAACTCAGTTCTGTCAAACTCTCAAGCACTGTCAAATTCTTTCTTGCAAACTATCACTTGTGTGATGTCAAACTCCCACATACACAATCAAATTTTTTCTTGTGCACATCAAACTCTCGCACACCATCAAACTCTCACACAGCTTCAAACCTCTCTCACACAGTTAAATCCTCTCTTGCACCCTTTTTCCCTCTCACCCTCTGTCAAACTGTCTATCACACCATCAAACTCTCTCACCCGCCAACAAACTCTTACGCGCTAACAAACTCTTTGTTTTCCGTCAAACTCACACACAATATCAGACTCTCTTACATGTATAATCAAACTCTCGCACATTATCAAACTCTCACATACTATCGAACTCTCTCACACGGTATCAAACCTCTCAGTGTCAGATTCTCTCTCGCGCACTGCCCCTCTCTCTCACCCTCTATCAAACTCTCTCTCACCAACCAACAAACTCTCACGCACTAATAAATTGTCGTGCACCATGAAACTCATGCATAATATCAAAATCTGTGTTTAATAGAGATGTTTAATACTATCAAACCGAGAGATGGTGTGTGAGAGTGTAGCAGAGGATTATGGTCTACATGGCCTTTGATAAGACTCTTCTCCCCCCCCCACTCCTCTTCAACATCTCAGGTGGTTTTTGGAGGTGCTGTCTTACCCACGCTCAGGTACCCTGGTGCTGGCTAACGGAGTGGCCATGACGGTGGCATTCTTCTTAGTGCGGATCGCCGTTATTCCATCCTACTACTCCAAGATGGTGGCCACTTTCGGGACGCCGGCCTTCACGCAGCTCGGGCTGGGCCCTCAGGTGGCCTGGATCCTCTCCAGCATCTGCCTGGACGTCCTGAACCTGGTCTGGATGTACAGGATCTCCCGGGGCCTGTATAAGGTGCTTAGTCATGTAGTGAAAAGAGCAGGGGACAGCAGTCCGCAAGAGCAGAACCACCACCCCAAATCTCATAACAACTGCCACTCAGACTGAGGGGCGGGCCATGCCACCGGGACTCTTCCTGTCCGCCTGAGCTGAGCTGTGATGTCATCACTTCCAGAGACAGCACTGTCTCCTCCTGTGGTTTCCTCTCTTATTCAGAGTTAATGGGGATAATGGAGACAGTGCACATGTTGCATACGAGCCTTGGACTGCACTTATGCAGTGCTTTACCATCATAGCAGACAAAGCAATTTACTGCTTGCCTCATACCCCCATACACACACGCACGCACGCACGCACACATCTTTGTACTTCTATCTTTGTGAGGACATTACATTGACTTGCATTCATTCTTCCTGTGACTCTTCAGCCTTTCCCTAATCTTAACAATAAGCAATGTATGCCTAACCCAAACCCTTACCCTAACCTTAACCTATCCTTAATTCTATCCTTACCCCTTACCTTAACTAGCAAGTCACAATTTGCCTTTGTAGATGTGAGGACCGGCCAAAATGTCCTCAATTCTCAAAAAAGACTTCACTTTGTTGGTTAAAAACTCATGCCGGTCCTCAGTACGTAGCAAGTACAAGAACACAGATGGTGGTGGAGCTCCCATGCAAAGCCCTGGTCTTTTGGGAGCAACTGGGAGTTCAGCTTCTTGCAAAAGGAAAAAACAGACAGGGAAAGCTGGGTTATCTGTGAACTCTGCTGTCAGTGGAGGACCCACTCTACCTTCTGAGCCACCGCCGCCTTCTCTGAAGCCCTTTCAGATTCTCCAGATTGATATTGATGCTTTGATGTTCCAGTCTAACCCTTTGCTTCAAATCAGATCACTTAAAAAACACAATTAGAACTTGACACTATATACTGAGCACCTTCACTTGGCACCATATTTTGTGACTCCTTCCTGCCACGCCTTCACTAGACACATTCTTGCAACATATTTTACCCAACTCTTTCAGTCCGCAACCTTATGTATTCCCACGACACATTTTACGCAGTGCTTTCAGTCAGAAACTTTGCTCAACGCATTGTACTCTATGCCTTTACTCGATAAATTTTACTCAACACCTTCAATCGGCATATTTTACTCAGCACCTTACGTCAGTGTCTTCAATCAACACCCTTTACTCAACACCTTCAAACCACCTTTCCCTCCAGATGATTACTGAACCCCACGGCTCCTCTCTCTCTGATCCTGTCCCCTGACAGATGAAGCCTTGGAGAGACTTCAGCTCTGCTCATTACAGAGGGATCTGGGCCACAGAATTCGCTGCTTTCGAGAATGTCCTCTTGCAGCTCAAGTGGCCTGACCTTCACCCAAAATCTCCACCCTCTTTGCGCACCTGAGCCATAGGAATAGACTGAGTAGGCCTGTAAGCCTATAAACGGGGTGATCAAATAACTGCGGAGCCATGGAATACTGCATAAATGTATTTGCGGAGCATCTTCACAGGAGCTTCTGCAACATTTCCTCGGCACATTTGTGTATTTTGTGAAGTTCCTTTGGGACCCAAATCTGTTTACTTTAGTCTTTGGGAATCACCTGCATTTTTACAACCTCTTTAAAAGGAACTGATGGTCTTCCATGTGTCAAGTTAGTACGGAGAAAGGTACTTAATACCCACACAGTGTTAAGCTTTTTTTTTTTTTTGCCCTGATTCAGGTCTTTCATTAACAAAGTGGTTAAAAAAAAGGTCACTGCCTTTTGGACTTATGAATGTACCTGCACTTACTATAAGTCTGTGAGCCTCTCTTTAGGAATCGTTGAAGAAGTCCATGGCGGCTCTCAATTTGAAAGTTTACATGAACTCCTTACAGGAACAAGCTTGACATTTCCCCACAAAAATACACAGTTAGCTGTGGATGTAATTGACAGAGAGATTAATAGTGCAGATTTTCCCTCTTGGATGTTTTTCAGTGGCAGGAAGGCAGAGAACTGAACTCATTGAACAAGGCAGAATTAAACTGAGCTGTCATGGTGACTTATTCTTCACACCTCCTGAGGAGAGTTTGTTTAACCAACCCAGCCACTGTCCAAAAAATGATGTTGATGTATTGAACATCACAAGCTGTTACTCAGTCTTCCTTCCTGGGTCTAGCATGAACCTACCTTAGGGACCAGTGGTGTGATATAGTTGAATTAGGAGGTTTACGTAGACCTTTGTCAAATGCTTTTAAAGTCAGCCTTTTCTCAATTCCTGGCATTAACACCTGTAAACATTCCCAGTCTTGGGTCCTTTGGGATCACTACTTCATGTGAACAACGTGAAAGGTCAGAAAAATGTAGCGAGAATGATTTATTTCTTTCATCACATTCCTAATGGGTCAGAAGTTTATATTGGCTTAGAATTCGGTGGCATTGCCTTAAAATTGTTCAACCTCTTAAACTGTAACTTCTCACTTAAGTTGTCCATTAACAAAGTCCAAGTTCAAGGTCCAAAAAAATGCTTTTTTTTTCATATTTCTGGACAATTTCACAAACATATTCTATTTCTGTTGGTCACCACGCTTCACTGAAGCTAAATCAAACCGATACGGAGTGAAATATTCAAACCCAGAATGCCGTGTTTTTATCGCCACGGCACTTCATCAAATGAAAAATGTCTGGATCTCGTGCATCATTTCATGTACATTTCCCTGCAATTCAGCAGGACATATTTGGGATTGTCAGAAACCCTGGCATCTCCTGTGGTGTTTAAAATAGGCCTGAAGTTCCACAGATTTGTATACAGCAGCTGCATTTGACAAACCCATATATGGGTCTATAGATTTTATGGGGTTAACTTGCGTCAAACGTTACGACACTGGGTTTACATGAAATCTCTGCAGTGGTTTAAAAAAAATTGGTTTTATTTACTACAGCCTCAGTGTATGAAAGCGTCCAACTTTATGTACATTTATTTTGGTTTGCTTCTGATTAATGGTATGAATATGGTCATTGTTAAGCTTTTTTGTCACTTTAGTTTTTTAAATAACTGTGCCATTTTATGCCATACGCATATTTCTGGTAATTTTGCACGGCATTCAGATGAACATGATCAAATTTCCTGGGTGAGTTGCTCTTCCACCACACAGTTGAGTCATGGGAATCAACTGCATGTTTCCCAAATACATCATCACTATGGGTGGAATTGAGTGTGAGACCACGATCTGCCACTGGTCTTGTGCCTTGGCTAAAACGGAGGCTTGAATGCAGCCAAGCATTGAAAAGAACAATGTAGTTTGTAAGTAAGAGGTGCCATTCTTAAAGATACACTTTATTAAACCTCAGGGGGTAATATGCCCTCTGCAATTGACCCATCCTTTTTACCGAGGAACACTGGGTAGCCACATTGCAGCACTAAGGGACCAACTCCAGTTCCTGAGCCAGAGTCTTGCTCAGGGGAGATGGTAGGAGGGCCCCTATAGTGCATGTTTTTCAGGGTGAGGGAAACTGGGGTATGGAGAGGAAACCCACTTGAACATTTGTGAACATGCTAACTTCTTGCTGACCAGGACCAAAACACAGAACTGCTTTCTCGTGAGGCTAACCACTGGGCCTCTGTGCCACCTGGGTGTTCGTTTGTTTTTTTCCCCTCTTTTTACATACAAGTATACAGTCAAAAAAAAAACTGCCAGTTTTGTCATTTTTAGACATTTTATGAATTCCTGGAGGCTGGGCTTTTGCCAGTAAAACAAAAAGGACCTATTGAGGTATGTTATGGCTGAGAGACGTTTCTGCTCAACAGTTGGAAAGTGCCGGATGCTAATGACCAGAAAGAGACATCATCCGTGGCTGATGGAGTGTTAGTGAATGAGAGAATAGTTTTGCTTCTCTCGACTGCTCCATTTTCTTCTCATTTTCTCCACCAGTGACTGAGAGGTGATGACACATTCAGGTGCTTCAGAGGATCATTTCATGGTTTATAATGAGAGACAAGTTCTTGATCAGAGAGTTGAAAAAGTATTATTATTGACGTGATATGTGCCAAACTCAAGTCAAGTATTGTATGGGGGGTTTTAATACAGGAAAGACAAAATTTTTTTTTTATTCAGAAGAACCAATCACATGTCCAGTTTGGCTTTTGTTTGTTTTTTTTTTTCCGCAAACATTGTCTGCAGTTTAAATGCCTAGGCCAGTATTTGGGTCCGGTACATTTTTGGAAATCTGTTAGCAAACACTGCAAATTGGACCAGTTACACCAGGGTAATTAGTGATGTTGGAGGAATAGGCTGTAAAATATTGGGCCTTTAAGCTTGAAGCTTGTTGTTATGAATGATGCTTTTGGGCTGTACAGGAGTCCAGCCATGTAGGCTGTAACTCCAGATGAGTTTATATCAGGACTACTGTCGCCAGCACATGCACCAGAGGTACTTGTCATTGCCAAACAGGTGGCCTATGCAGTGATTAATATTATGATTTGTTTTTTTTTTATATATAATGGGTTTTTCATTTTTGAAATAAGCATAATCCTGATTTTGTGTACAAAATCTGTAAATTAGAGCACAATTGTCAGTATTTCATGATTTATTAATGAAAATTGGATTTGTATGGATGTGTGAGATATCGGAAGTCTAAAGCACACTGTTGCAAGTGAATTTATACTCAATGTTTAACTGCATGCATAAAAACTGGAAAATATTTGCGGGTTTTTTTTTTGTTTGCAATGCAGTCATAAGCACAATGATAGGAATGTAGTCACCATTTATTCATACGGTCGTATGGTCATTCTGTACATAGAAATGCATGCATGTACACTTGTTTTAGTGAGAAAAACAGAATTCTTGTGCAATTATCTGGTACGCTAAGGGTTAGATGCATGAGTACGGACCCTGAGATGTTTCAGTCTTATAGCATGCATGTCATTTTATAGAACACGGAAGAATTTCCTGGTGTGTTTACGTAATCTGTATTTAAAACAGGGGGTATGTCCCGGATGAATGTGATAAGCAGTAATGTTTGAGATTGAGGTTACACTGCTGATAGTTGAGGCCATTCTGGTGGAAGAAAAATCAAAAGCCTTGCCTAGCAGAGCAAGGATATCAAATATCTGCATAGTTCCACAGAGGTCATCAAAACTCAAATTGAAGTCCGTTTAGGATGAATATTGTGTGTGAAGGGTCAAACAGAGTGAAATAGAAAAATCTGTGTGTGTAATATCAAGTATCCCTTGGACATTCTTCATGTCATTATACTTCAGTTGATTGGATTTTTGCCTTATATTTCATGATGTTACTTTAAATATTACATGTGTAAGGCACAGTATGACCGTCTTTATTCAAGAACTACATCATGCAGTTTTAAAGACCTAATCTTATTTTACCAGTGGAAAGGAAATTGGAGATTTACTTGAAAGTGCTGAAACAATTTATGCTCAAAGACTTTTGTACTGAAGTCTGATGAGAATGGTTCAATTATCTACACTTTTTGGCAGATTTCTTTATGCTAACAACTGCCAGAGCTATTGTATTTCTATTAACATGTTGGGAATCTTTATTTTGTACGTGAATGACAATTTTCTAGCCTGTGATCTTTTTTTACTAACTTGAATTTCATAAAAAAACAGCATCTCATAAACCTATTGTAAGTGAGTGTGATTTTTCAGATGTGGATTTTTTGTCCCAGCTAACGATTGCTAGCCTCATAGGCAATTATGCGATCTAAAGTTTTTTTTGGTTTTTTTTTTTTTGAGTATTTGAGAGAATGGATTTTTTTAAAAGTTTTTATGAAACAGGTTTGGCAAAAATATGACTTTTAAGCATTATGTTATGAGGCTGACAAAATATAACGGTCAAACAAAAAGGATTACCAACCCTCCCTGTCATGGCACACGTACGCACACTGACCAGATAACTCCAGCACTGCCTCCTCTTCCAGCTGTCCAGTTTGGCATATGATCGAGAAAATATAATGGTGTAATAATGCTGTTAAATAAAATAACAGGATTATTGAGGACGGTCATTGTGAAATTTGACCTAAAACTGAAATGCACTGCTTGAGCCAACTGTTGTCATTTACACTTTCACATCTAGTTTTTCTAATTCTCAGAAGCTGGCAAAGGTAAACGCTGACAGTTTGTTTAGGCCTTTTTGGTCTGGAGAAAAATGGGGAGTGACCGTGCTAATGTGACCTGACCGATTCCAGCTTTTGGAGTCTCTATCAGTGGTGCTCTACATTGCTATCTAGAGGCTGGGAGAGTGGCTGTGTCTTAAGTGTGTATTTTACCAAACATGGGCACAGAAACAAGGCCAAACTAAATCTTCCTCTGCTACAGAGCACTCTCCCCCAATCATACACATCCAACATGGGGAACGATTTGTCAATAAAATGTGGGATTCAGCATTCAGTCTCTGAGAAATGGTTGTTAGGATGTTTGTCAGCGTTGAAATACCCTATTTGAATCATCATTGGCCTGGCAGTCGCCTTCAGATCAGTGTTTCGTAATACAAGGCATGTGCTATATTATCACATAATTTTCCCAAAAGTAACTCCAACTGGCTGTATGGTAATGATGTTTTGTTAAGTCCAGCCATTTTGCCAATAAGTTTAATTCTTCATTCAGACTAAATTACATAGTCTAAGTCAGCGGAGGATGACGGCAGTCTGTGATCCTAAATTTCATGCCAACTACCAGCCTTTATTCGGTTATTTAGAATCATGAGCCAAACCATTTATGAAATCTTCCATTTGAGCTATATTACATTAAAAGCTCACGAATGACCACTGAAGACTATTCTTGCATCCCTAAATGGAAGCATTTTACTGTGTAAAAATCTATGTGGGATGTAATGTTTGCTCGCAGAATCATATACAAAACCCAAAACCAGTGAAGTTGGCACAATATGTAAATCGTAGATAAAAACAGAATACAATGATTTGCAAATCCTTTTCAACTTATATTCAATTGAATACACTGCAAAGACAAGATGTTTAATGTTCAAACTGAGAAACTTTTTTTTTTTTTTTTTTTTGCAAATAATCATTAACTTAGAATTTAAAGGCAGCAGCACATTGCAAAAAAGTTGGCACGGGGGCCTTTTTACCACTATGTTACATTGCCTTTCCTTTTAACGACACTCTGTAAACGTTTGGGAACTGAGGAGACCAATTTTTGAAGCTTTTCTGGTGGAACTCTTTCCCATTCTTTCTTGATGTACAGCTTAAGTTGTTGAACAGTCCGGGGTCTCCGTTGTCGTATTTTACGCTTCATAATGAGCCACACATTTTCAATGGGAGACAGGTCTGGACTACAGGCAGGCCAGTCTAGTACCCGCATTCTTTTACTACGGAGCCATGCTGTTGTAACACGTGCAGAATGTGGCTTGGCATTGTCTTGCTGAAAGCAGGGGCGTCCATGAAAAAGACATTGCTTGGATGGCAACATATGTTGCTCCAAAACCTGTATGTACCTTTCAGCATTAATGGTGCCTTCACATATGTGTAAGTTGCCCATGCCTTGGGCACTAATACACCCCCATACCATCACAGATGCTGGCTTTTGAACTTTGCGCCTATAACAGTCCAGATTGTTCTTTTCCTCTTTGGTCCGGAGGACACGACGTCCACAGTTTCTAAAAACAATTTGAAATGTGGACTCGTTAGACCACAGAACACTTTTCCACTTTGCATCAGTCCATCTTAGATGAACTTGGGCCCAGCGAAGCCGTCGGCGTTTCTGGGTGCTGTTGATAAATGGCTTTCGCTTTGCATTGTAGAGTTTTAACTTGCACTTGCAGATGTAGTGACGAACTGTAGTTACTGGCTGGTTTTCTGAAGTGTTCCTGAGCCCATGTGGTGATGTCCTTTACACACTGATGTTGGTTTTTGACGCAGTACCGCCTGAGGGATCGAAGGTCACGGGCATTCAATGTTGGTTTTCGGCCTTGTCGCTTACGTGCAGGGATTTCTCCAGATTCTCTGAACCTTTCGACGATATTAAGGACCGTAGATGATGAAATCCCTAAATTTCTGGCAATAGCTCGTTGAGGAATGTTGTTTTTAAACTGTTCGACAATCAGCTCACGCATTTGTTCACTAAGTGGTGACCCTCGCCCCATCCTTGTTTGTGAATGACTGAGCATTTCAGGGAAGCTGCTTTTATACCCAATCATGGCACCCACCTGTTCCCAATTAGCCCGTTCACCTGTGGGATGTTCCACATAAGTGTTTGATGAGCATTCCTCAACTCTCTCAGTCTTTTTTGCCACTTGTGCCAGCTTTTTTGAAACATGTTGCAGGCATCAAATTCCAAATGAGCTAATATTTGCAAAAAATTACAAAGTTTACCTGTTCGAACATTAAATAACTTGTCTTTTTAGTGTATTCAAATGAATATAGGTCGAAAAGGATGTGCAAATCATTGTATTCTGTTTTTATTTACGCTTTACACAACGTGCCAACTTCACTGGTTTTGGGTTTTGTAGTGAGAATGCCTGGAGGAAACAAAAACTGGTAAACACATTGGCCCGCCAAGACTGGTATTGCCCACCCTTGGTTGAGGTCATGTGAACCAAAAGCCAGTCATTCCACGCTGAAGGCAGCTGCAGCAATGACTACTTGAGTCATTTGTAAGTTGTACGACTGTGAGCCTGTTTATTTAATTACTTCTCAGATTTTATGTGAACGATAATAGTTGACAGACTTCGAAGGGCTTTCCCAGCCTTCTAGCTCCCACTCGAACATCAGCTAAACTATAAATGGAAGAACTCGTGAAAATTTCTCCTGATTATGGAATGCGTACAACTTATGAAAGAGTGTATATAAATATGGACGTGGGAAACACAAATGTGACTTAGTACTGTGGAAGTCGTATTCCAGGTACAATCGAGCATGTGGTTGCTGGACTGGCGCTGAAAATTAGGATTAATTCACGTGTACTGACTGACTCGCACATAAAAATACGAACAAGCCCAGACTCTTACATTCTTCTTAGTCTCACAGGTTGAAGGGAGCCTTTTCCATAAATAGCCAAGTAGCTCTGCGTAGAATCAGTGCCCTCAGACGATCTCTCTCCCCCTCTCAATTCCTCTCCTCTGCCCCTTCTCCGCCGGCTCTTGCTCTGTACACATACAGCTGTTGCCACTTCCTACATTCAACTGAATTTTAACAAAAAGTTGCTGTACAGCAGTTGTAACAGAATTATAGATAGAAGAACATTCCAATGTGAAAATGGACCATCCATTACGCCACACTGCATGTTCTAAAAAAATTCAGCTGATTTCCCAAAAAGGCGTTATATTACCTAATTTGAGGATGCGGACTTAAAAATGCAAGTCAAAAGTTGCTTTCAAGTGCAGTTTTTTTTTCACAAAATAAGAACGAAGATTTCCCTCATTATGTCATATGACTTTTTTTCACGAAGTCAGAAATTGTTATGTCACCGTTTGTGTGTAGTGGAACACCAACAGATGTAGCAGAAAACATCTGGATCATGTTTGTTGTATTTTATTCTGTCAGTGACCATATTACTAAGCCTGAAATTAGGATTTGGCATAAAATAATGTATTTTAAGTCAGTCGTAAATGTGAAAATCAGTCAGCAATGAAATAGAGCTCACCTGGTTCAGAGGAAGATGGAAATCATGCCTTTGTGGCAGTTTTTCTGGCGATTAAGAGATGATACAAGACTTCATAACCTTACAAGTGGCTGTCGAAAGTGACAATGCTATAATATGCACGTCATACATTGTGAGAAAATGTGATGTGCCAGAGCAAAACAGACACTATTTTTAGAATCAGCATCCAGCAATTAGAGAAATAGGTATTGGATTTTATTCTGCAAAAATGATGCAGGGCGGTGTTGTGTAACCTGCTTCTTCCTGTGACGAGCGAGCTGGAGTTCACCTGAATATTAGCATGAGGCGGGAACAAACCCTTGAGTTCACGAGTCCATCACTGGGTTCCCACACACCCCGCCATATCTACACGCAATTTAGAGTCTCAAATTAACCTAACATGCGTCATGCGTGCCTGTACTGCGGGAGTTCCCACAGCAAACCCATACAGACACAGGGAGAAAATTCAAACTCTGAAGAGAACAGATACCGGCTGGATTATAACACACATTACAGTGAGGTGACTGCGACATGGAGACGACCACTTAGAACTGCACTGCAATAGGATCCCTTAACCTCCACTGACTGCCTCCCATGGGGTCCTTCTCTTGCTCAGCAATCTCCTCTCAGTGCCCGTCCCCGAGGATTCTGGGTATGAGTTAGCCCTCATTAGCACCTGTCACCCCTTTTCCTCTGCTGCTCCAGTCACATCCTGTCTCTGGGGATTTGAGTTTCGCCCCTTTCAGATTTCACTGCTCACCCCTTTTGATTTGTGTCTGTGTCGTCTTTGAAGCCATGAAGGATGAGGTCACAAATCAACCGGTTCCTCCTCAGGGGGTAGGCTACTTTAATCCAACCAATGGAATAATTTGCCCTTGGAAACAAGTAATGACCTTTTGCGGTACCTCATTTTCATTACGCGATACCAAACCTTCTCGGCTAATTTCCAATTCGCAATGTAGACAATAGATAGATAGACAGGCAGACAAACAGACAAACCGATAGACTTGGATTTGAGCTCCCTCACAGGTAGCCCCAAAGAGAAGTGTGTTTCTAGCATATCTGTCTGGTAGGACCCTTCTACACACTTAAATCAACCCATTCATTTGCCTACCAATTCACAATCACACCTTAGCATTAGCATTAAAAAACCTCCAAAGGCTACACAAAATCATTCCCGCAACCGGCCCACTAAAGAGGCAGTCATTTTTGCTTTCAATGGATGCGCAACTGCTGAATATTTTATCAATGTGTAATGTATAGAGTGTAATTATATGAATAACAGTAATGGAAGGGCAATTGCCGCACCACCATCCAATAGGATCCATGATGCCAAGTGGCCATTTGCTCAGGCTCAGAATTAAGACTTTTAGTTGGTTTTATGGTATAAACAAATCCAAAACACAGCGGACATTATCTTGAATAGTCTGTGCAGAGTTTCAGTAAATCTAAAAGTTTCAAAACTCATCCATGAATAATTCACATTGAAGAGAAACTGTAGGGACCTAATGTGTGCATTTTCCATGAGATAGGAGCAGCCTGATCGCCGGAAAAACCAGTCCTCACAATTTGCCCTCTGTCCGGTAACCGAAAGAGTCACTGCCAATAGAGCACGAGTGATTTCCCACGGCGCATTACCGTGGCCGGAGAGTCCAACTGCCACAGTAGTTTAAAATTAAATTTAATGCCGCATGGAAACCTCTTCACTGTTATTGTTTCCATTTATACAATATTAGCTTTACTGCTTTCCCATTGACTCTGATTCAGAGGCCAGTATGAAATGGGAGCAAATTTCCTAAATCCATCTGAGAGTACTGTGATTTTATTCATGCTAACACAAGCAACTGAAGCTTTTTGGTCAATCTTGATCATTTATGGGCAAAAACAAATGAAACAGAACCCTGGATCAACTTCTAAACTATACCAGTCTTTAGCGCACAACAAACAGTAAACTTCAGTGTGCAACTTGATTTAATTATAGGACCTCCCAACCCCTAATGTCCCTGCAGTGTCCCCTGAACATTTTGTAAGGTTACTTTAAAAATTACATAGTAAATTTGACTCTCTCTCACAGAAGTACAAATATGCTATCGATAGTGCTTTTTGCATAATCTCATTGCTACCAAATGTAAATGTAAATGTAAATATTGTGTTTATTACATCGCATTTCTGGCTCAGAAGGTCTGATGACTAATTAGCACTTCTCAAAATGACAGTAATGGATAAACAAATTGACAGTTGTTGTTGCTTTTATTGAAATACTCCATTTCATTCCTACCAAACCATGTTTTTAATTGCAAATAAACTAACAAACTGGTTAGAGGCGAAAAAACAAAATGACAATGAACGTTAAGTAAACGCGCTGCATAGGGGGGAAAAAAATTGTGTTTTATCCTCTAAATGTTCTTCTTAGCCATGAGAATTCTAGGTATGATGAAAACACGAGAAGCATTTCGATCTGGAAGCTGAGAATCACCAGTGACGGTACTAGTCTCATGATAGTCAGCAGCAAGAAACGGGTCATTCGGAGGGTTCAGCTTTTTGTCTATTACCTTTATGGCTGTGGATGATTACTGACAGTTTGATTGCGTTCTTGACACTTAAATTACCTATGTGGCACACTCAGAGAAAAACATGTCTCCACAAGATTTTATTGACTTTTTCTTGTCTGTGTTCTATTTATTCAGATATATTTTAAATTTCCAATTTAAAAGGCTATTCTAGCTCAGAAAAAAAAAATCTGGATTCCAGATTCTAATTTAATTCCAACAATTGTTCAATCCAGGTCGAAGAATGTATAAAACACTCCGCAGCCTCCGCGGCCTGGTTATGTAAGTCACAATGTTAGTTCTTTCTATGCTTGATTAGTTCCTCAGGTCTCATTCCATGTGCATTTAGTTGCTACCATTTTTGGAGTGTAATAGCGCAATCAAAGCAGCAGCTGTACACTTAAGCAGAAGATGAGACAACAAAGGCTGTCTATTCCAAGAATGGCTCATCATATGATGTCATAGTACCAAAGCTGCATCATCATATTTAGACAATTTCAGGCTATTGTCTTAGTCACTGTCTCATTAATATAACCTGATAGAATCTACCAGATCCCAGGTGCATTCAGTCAAAAAAAGAGAAAAATGTTTTTATTAATTGGTTAAGTATGTTGTTGCTCGCATACAGTATAAACGGCCAGCCAATATATCCTGTATTGGCTGACCCTGTATTGGCCGAGTTCAGCAGGTGCACAAGCAGTCGCAGACCTAGCATTTAGCTCTTTAATGAGTCTTGTAGTCACGTACTTCAGAAGTCATAGTCATAATATTGTCATGATAGCACAACATATTCAACCAATAAGTATAGATATTATAAATTGCTTATTTTCGCATTGCCTTAGTATTGTCCTTTGTGTCACGATATTAGCGACCGCTGTCCAGGGTGGGTCCCTGCCTTTTCCAGTAGTCAGCTGGGATAGGCTCCAGCTTGCCCCGCGACCCCAGTGATACCCCACCTTCATCAAGCTAGAGACCAGCTACTCCAGCTATGACCAGCTAGGAACACAGCTCCTAGCAGCAAGAATTCTAAGCTGGTTTAAGATGGTCGGAGTCGTGTTGTTAGCTGGTCATAGCTGGTGTAGCTGGTCTCTATAGCTTGATGAAGGTGGTCAAAGCTGGTTAAGTTGGTATTTTTAGCTGGAGTCAGCTGGTGAAGGGCTTGTTGACCAGCTAAAACTGTCCAAAACACAGCTTAAACCAGCCTGACCATCCTAGGCTGGTCAAAGCTGGAATTTTCAGCATGGATTTATTTACAGATGGATGTAATATTAGTCTATATTATTCTTATTTCCTAACTTGGGCGGTCGTTAATATACAAGTATGTAGGGGAAGCACTGCAATTAACTGAGCACATTTCTGATCAACTGCACTCAACGTTATTATCGTAATCATCATAATGTATAAGACTGCGGCATTTTATAGGTTTATGAGGTCGTCATGTATATGATTAACTGAGTTGCTGGCGTTAGTCAAAACGTCCGCATGCTGCTTCTGTGCATTTTGTGTCTATTACATTGTCCTTCAGTTTGATCTGATCGTTAGTACTGGTTATGTTTTTGAGAATTAGCGTTGGCTATTGCAACGAACTAGAACTAGCTAACCAACCGTCAAGCTAGGGTATAATGATGCGAGCAGAGCGACACATGCTCACTCGAACTCACCAGCACTAGCGCAGGTGCGCACAGAGAGACAAACGCAACTGGGCGCTAACGGATGCTGACCACTGATCTATATAGATCAATGATGCTGACTGAGGCAAGGTTAAACTCGCTCTCTCTCTCTCACATGAGCACAGAAGTCTACTTAAAAAAATTTACTTACCACAAGGACAGATGATATATTTTTTTTAATATAGAACGGTTGAGTCTCATAGATTGGAAACACAGTGAGGTGAGAAATGTACACTCTATGCTTAAGATTTTTAATTGTGCAGATTTCAAATTTAAAGAAATTGGATAAATGTATAGATATAAATGTGATGAAACAGTTTGAATATTCACAAGATGTAATAAATCATGACATGTTACCCCCTGGCGTGTTAACAACTATGACCAGAAGTGGACGACTAGTAACTCATCCAAAAAGACTCAACCTTTAGTAATCTAAACTATTAATATAGGCTAGGAAGTATTGTCAATGACTGTCCATATCAGAAACCGCATAGAGCTGGTTTTTAACTGTTGTCATGCGTGTATACATGTATGTGTTTAGTTTCCAGGTATTTATGCTAGTATTGGCTATTGTGTAAATTGTATGCATGTTTTATGTTATTATGCAAATTATTTTTGTTTATTATTGGTATTTTTTATATTCTGTATACCCAGTAATGTGGTTTTACTCTCTTACCCTTGAAAGGGGGTCGCTAGAGTTAATAAACTTACTTACTTACTTGATTTTTATTGCTTTTCCAGAGAGCCACGAGAGAAACCTGGGCACATGCGCACGCAGCGACCAGCAGTGGATGGCGTCCTTGTGTTTGTGTTTTTTAACGTTTTTAGGTGTCTTTGTTGAATACTCCGTTGAATATTTTAGATTTCGTACATTGAGTGCTTATGGTTCCACTAATCTAAACTAGATTTTCTTTATTTTTCCACACTGTGGTTTCTTTTGAACCGACTTCTTGCCTTTGTTGTCGCTGAGGCTGTAAGCCTGACGAGGATTCAGTACTCCAGAGACAAGCTACAACAGCTAAACTTTGCCGGTTTAGCTCAGGTGACAGACCTCACACCACAGGTGCCGGTTCTTATTCTGAGGGATTGTAGTGGCACGAGCAGGGAGACGTGGAAGAAGAAGAAGAAGCGGGGTAGACGAGGAGGCATCAGACTACGCAGGAGAAGACAACGGCTTAACCGGATCCCTCTACCTTCGCTCATCATGGGAAACGTCCAGTCCCTGAGGAATAAACTGGACGAACTTCAGGGAATTGTTCACCACCAGAAGGACTCCAGGGACTGCTGCGTCATGGCCCTCTGCGAAACATGGCTTTCCGAGCGCAACCAGGACTCCCACCTGTCCACAGATGGTTTTGGGGCTCCATTCCGTTTGGACCAACGGGCAGAGGCAACGGGGAAAACTCAAGGAGGAGGGGTATGTTTATATGTCAACAGACGTTACTGTACATCGGTGACTGTCAGAGAGCATATTTGTACGCTTACCGTAGAACTTGTATCTGTATCATTACGTCCCATTTACCTGCCCAGCCAGTTCCCTCAACTTTTTATAACAACGGTGTACATTCATCCGAAAGCTAGCCTCTGCCTCTGCCTCCAGCACCATCTTTGATGTTGTGCAGAAACTACAGTCGATCTCACCTGATGCACATAACTTTATTTTAAGTGATTTCAATCATGTTTCTCCCAAAAAGACACTCAAAAAAACTTTTATCAGTATGTGTCCTGCCCAACCAGACTAGATCTTTGTTATGGATCAGTAAAGGGCGCATATAAATCTCTTCCACTCCCTCTGAGCTCTGCTGATCACAACAGCGTGCATCTGCTGCCCACATATAACACTGTCCTGAAAAGAGAGAAGAGTAAGATTAAGGATGTAAAGGTCTGGTCAGAGGAATCAGTTATCTTTCTGCAGGAATGCTACAACCGCACTGACTGGGCCATTTTCATACAGTCCTGTGGTGATGATTTGGACACATTGGCGGATGTAACATGCTCATATATTGCCTTTTGTAGGGATATGATCATTTCCATGTGAGCCTGTTAAAATATATCCTAATAACAAACCATGGGTTACCAAATCAGTCAAGTCCTGTTTACAAAAAAAGTCATTGCCTTTAAACAGGGAACAGCATCTGATCTGCATTCAGCCAGAACAGAGCTAAAGATTGAAATTTTAAAAGCAAAAAATAGATTTGGAGAGGAAAATGGCTGCAAACAAGCTTAGTTCAGCCTGGAAACGTATGAAAATTATTGCAGGCCTCCAGAACCCAGAGAGCTGCACTCATATCACCTTAGACGGTTTTAACTCAGATTCTGATCTCGCTAATGCTTTTAATTGTTTTTATTTTCATTTTGATGCTTTTGATTTTAGCAAAGAACTTCAGGAACTGAGATACAAACATTCAGCACTTTAACATTGACCTTCAGGATGTCAAAAAGGCTTTCTACTCTGTAAAAATTAAAAGCCATGGTCCTGACAATATCTGTGGTCGTTTAGTGACATCTTGTGCTGCTGAACTGAGTCCTGTGTTCCATTATATCTATAATCAGTCACTACAGACACAACACGTACCTGTCATCTGAAATATGCCGTAGTTGTCCCTGTCCCTAAATCCAACTGCCCTAAAACTGTTGGTGATTTCAGACCAGTAGATCTGACCTCAGTTTTAATGAAAACTTTTGAAAAATTGGTAAGGTCTGAGATTTTAATGCAGTCTGGATATACACTGACCAAAACTTCCAACGCAACACTCGGGTTTATTGCAACACGTCATTTTCTTACGATAAATTTTACAATACATAACAAATATTCAAATCAAAAACACAGTTTTAGAGTCAGGAATGAAGAACAGATTTTTCCTGGTTTCCAATTCATTGCATCAGTTGAAGGCGCAATTCTGGATCACAGAAGTCAGTATCTTGTATGGCCTCCACTGGCGTCACACACAGCCTGGATTCTGCGATGCATGGAGTCAATCAAATGCCGAATTTCAGCCTGTGTGATGCGGTCCCATTTCTCCTGGAGTGCTTGACGCTACTGTTGGACTGTGGCTGGTTTTGGATCACGCCTTCTCACCCGGCGATCCAGAATATCCCATAGATGTTCTATTGGGTTTAAATCAGGGGAATATGCAGGCCAATCAAGACACTGAACATTATTCTGCCTCAGGTAGTCCTGACAGACTTTGGCGACATGTGGTCTCGCGTTATCCTGTTGCAGCGTTAGGCGATAGCGATGGACGAGTGGAACTGCGACAGGGGAAAGGATGTCGTCACGGTAACGGCCCGCTCTGAGGTTTCCATCGATGAAAATGAGGTCTGTCTTGTGTCCACTGCTTATTCCAGCCCAAACCATCACACTGGGTCCACCCCAGCAGTCACGCTGCAGGATGGTAGCGTCAGTATAACGTTCCCGTCGCCTACGCCATACACGCAGTCTTCCGTCAGACACACTCAACTTGAACCTCGATTCATTGGAGAAGAGCACCCTGTTCCACCTGAGAGCATTCCAGCCCAAATGTGCCCTTGATCATCGCAGACGGACGCGGCGACGTGCAGGAGTCAACACCAAACCACGGCGGGGACGTCGGTTGTTCAAGTCGGCTTCACGCAGGCGGTTGCATATGGTTTGGTCGCTAATCCAGTTCTGGTGACGACCTCTGGTCTGAGCAGCAGTGACTGTAGCTGGCAGGAAGCGATTGGCCAGGTGCTGGAGGCGAATATGGCGATCCTGCTGAGGGGTGGTGACACGTGGTCTGGGGGCACATGGTCGATCACCGGTGCTTCCTGTTTTATTATACCGGCTCCAGAGACGTGATATAGTCGACACGTGGACGCCAAAGTTCCTTGCAACCCGTCTTTGAGGCATTCCACCAGTGAGCATAACAACGGCTCGCTCTGGCTGATTTTGACCTAGGCGCGGCATGGTCACACGTTGACCCAGGATAATGCAAAGGAATATTTAAGTTGCCCATTGCTACGGCTATTTATTGACCAAATACTCGAAGGATTGGACAATGAGCAAAATTCTAAACAATGTGCAATCAAGCAGAACGAGCTGCCCACATGACAAAATCAAAACAATTTTCTGAGCTTTTAAGTAGTAGTTGATGTATCATGGCTCAAAACCAATATCCCATTTTATGTACACCAAATATTTAAAAATTGTATGTGTGCGTTGGAAGTTTTGGTCAGTATACTTTGGATCCTATGCAATGTGCATATAGGCCTCACAGAGGAGTGGAGGATGCGGCACTCTCTCTGTTAAACATCCTTCTCCAACACTTGGATGTCAATGGGACACCTGCCAGACTTTTATTTGTGGACTTTCCGTCTGCTTTTAATACAATCCAACCTCACATTTAACCAGAAGGCTCCTTGAACAGTTCGATTGAAGTAAAAATCTAGCGGGTTGGATTCTCAACTTTTTAACCAGCAGGACACAGAGAGTCCGAGTAAATGGTATCCTCTCAGACCTTAAGTGTACGTCCACTGGTTCACCTCAAGGCTGTGTGCTGTCGCCTTTATTATTTATTCTCTACACAGACATGTGCCGGAACAGATATGACAGCAGATCCATTATAAAATATGCAGATGACTCTGTTATTGTCAGTCTGCTTCAGGAAAATGGGAGCAGCCACGGCTTTGTGACTGATGACTTTGTACATTGGTGTGAGGAGTCTTATCTCCAACTTAACACTTTAAAAACCAAAGATATGGTTATTGATTTCAGGAGGAAAAATCATATGCACAAAGTCACTTTAATCAAAGGTCAGACCATTGAGTTTGAAAAATGCTAAAATGCAACAGCTTGTGACACAGGAGAGAGAAAAAGAGCCTTTGGCATGTTACGGGCAGGTCTCAGCCGTCATTTGCACTGTCACCGTTCAACAATCAGTCGGCTGTCTATCCGAGAAGGGAACACAGGCACTGTCACTGACCAACCCCGCTTAGGGCAGCCACGAGTGACGATGGCAGCTCAAGAGCGCCACATCTGGTTACAGCCTGTACGTGACAGATTCCGGGCAGCAACCAAAACTGATCATGAGATGAGGGGTTCGAGACGATTGAGGGTGAGCGCAAGTACTGTTTGACACTGTCTACATGAGCAGAAAATGTGTGCACACGGGCCTTACAGAAAACCCAATTTTTGCCCATTTACGTATTGCTGCCCTTACCGTGGTCGGTCAGCGACAGTCCCTGTTTTCCATTCTCAGACAGAAACAGGGAAATAAAGCGCCAAAACTTTTACAGAGGCAGGTGCCCACAGTCTGAAGTGAAGATTTCCAACTCCTGTTGATGGGCAAAAAATGGGATATTCTGTAGGGGCTGTATGCACGCATGTTTTAAACTTGTGTTTTGATGTGTAGCATGTAGGTGAATGACAATAGACCCAAAACCTTTACCCTAACATACTAGCCCTGGGCACTGTTCAAAGTGAGGGTAATAGTTATAATCTGCCTGCATTGGTTATTAAGTACATGGTGGATTAAAATAAAAGTCTCTGACGTTACAACGCGGTCTTATTTCTGATTCAAGCCATGGCACACCAGAAGGAAGACTCAACCAACGGTTCAACCTAATAAATCTTGGAGCCAACACTCTACGGCACATGAGAAGTAAGTTTGGGGTGTACTTAAAGTGCCACTGTAGTAATTACACACACCCAAATATTTAAAAAACGCCCCAAAAACAGGTTTTTGTTGCATTCTTCAACTTTGAAGGCCCATATCTCAGGGAACAGCCATGGGATTCACACAAACTTAACTTCTCTGAAAGCCCTAACTGTCCTGCATTGAATGAGACTAAGACAAGCCAGATTGGTGGATTCATTTTTATTCTGTAGCACTGAGAAGGTGGAAAGGTTGGAAAAAGGCCAAATGGACACGAATTGAAACCCTGACCCATATATATAATTTCTTCATGTTTGAGCTGATGCAGTGTCTCTTGTGTTTCTGCCACATACTACCTGAATGCATTTCTCGAAACTTGTCACAACCCCTGTTTAAATATCCTCTGTGTCTCTTCCCATGCAGCAATCTGCGTGTCTATTAGGAGCAATGGCTCCTTTGATTGGTTTCTTCTTGTGTGTTGTCTTGTCCCTGGCTGAATTTGTTTCACTGTTACCCCAGCTCTGGTTTCAGAGACATATTCATATCCGCTCTTTGAGTTGCAAGTAGCTGGACTGTAATTTGTTGTGTGTGCTGAGAACCCCAGACAGCCATTGGCTGGAGATTTGCAAGGCCCTAACCTGCTCTGTCTATAACATCAGAAGTGAACTCTGTTATCCTCCTCTGGGCTCCATCCCACTGTTACAGTATTAGTATCAATAAATCCTACCGTTAGATTGTACTCTGCCTCCGCACTTGATTCCTGGTCTGGATCATAACTGAAACTGAGTCATTCCATGTCAAAAGTCCGAATTTCAGAGAAACTTCCCAATTGACCATCTCAGATTTGCCTGAAATTCTAGCTGGTGCATACACCTCCTAATAGGATAAATCCAAAATTTTAGCCCTAAACTCCTATCCGCAAATTTTGGATATGTTAATAACAGGCAACTAATCTTTTGAAAACAATCAATTTGATGTTGGTGGATGGTGTAATTGTTTTGGTATGGTAAAAAATATTTTAATTTTATTTTTTTAATTTTCAAGCCTTGATATTTTCTAGATTATACATGTGACGGGGCCAGAATTAGAATACAAAATACACAACAAATATGGGAAGCTGTATATGCAATACCAAATCCCTGTCTTTGAAATTATGCTTTTTACAGTCCTTCAAATATGCTAGCGCAGAGTAAAATTTTTTAGCAAATTTGAGCACCGAGAAATATATGATGAACAAAAGGGACACCGTTATAAGTCAATATTCCTCAAGTAATAGCAGCATATTTTTAACCCTGAAAATTTGAAGGATTTAGCTGAAATATTTCTCTAGATATAGCCATGTGAAAGTGGCTCCTCAGAAATAGCTGTTCAAGAAGGGCCGGAACTTAGTTGCAAAAATATTTTTTTATGATGAAACTATGAGTAGTTAGAGCTAAAATTTTGGATTTCTCCTATTAGAAGGTGAATGCACTTGCTGGATTTTTTTCAGCCAAATCTGAGGTGGTCGAGTGGGAGCCATTTGGACATTTGACATGGAATGACCCAACTAGAAAATGGTGTTATACATGCATTCTGACCATAGAGTTTGTCTGTTGTAAGCTTTTCATTTGCGTATTTCGAAAAGATATAAATAAAAAAACTTTAGGGCTTTAAAGGAAAATTTTGGAATAAAAGATGAAGTGTGTCACAGCCCAGTCAGTGTTCAACTTGGCTTTCCTAAATACATGAAAATCCAATGTTGTTTAATAAAAATAACAATACACAGTGAGGGCTATGACATAGTTGGGATTACAGAGACATGGCTTATTGAAGAGGACGGAGATGAATATAATATAGAAGGTTATAAGCTCTTTAGGAAGGATAGATGCAATAGGCGAGGAGGGGGTGTAGCACTCTATGTGAACGAAAACATAAATGTGCAGGAAATTCCTGAAATTGATCATTCCTTGCCCTGTGAAGATATCTGGGTCAGGCTCATTGGTAAAAACACGAGACTGGTTTAAACATAGGAGTATGCTATTGGCTGCCAGCTTTGGACAGTATTGTCAATGAAATGCTCTTTAAGAGGATTACACAAGCTTGTAGAGGAGGAGGGACTATTATTATGGGAGACTTAAATTATCCTGCTATCGATTGGGAAATGGTGAAAGGACAGGATAGGGGGGAGGAAGAATTTCTAGATGTTAGAAATTATAATTTTTTGGTGCATTATGTTAATAAACCTACAAGAGAGGAAGCAATTTTAGACTTAGTGCTCTGTAATGACCCAGATAGAATTAGCAATGTTGAGGAACTGGAGCCACTTGGGTCAAGTGATCACTCTACTGTTAATTTTGATGTTTCATGGGAAGTTAAAAAGGTGTCTTCAAAAACAAAAATGTTGCATTTAAGGCAAGCAAACTTTGACCAGATGCGCTCATATCTAAGTGAAATAAAAAGGGAGACACTCCTGGACTCTGAGTCCGTAAATGAGATGTGGGAAAGATTTAAGGGGGTTTTACTTGATTCACAATGCAAATTCTTTCTGAAGGTGTCCAAAAGTAAGCTGAAAAAGCAGAATCCTCAGTGGATGACCAAAAGTATTTGTAGGATTTTGAGGGAAAAGAGGAATCTTTATAAGATGTACATAAGGATAACAATGAGAGAATACTGTAAACTGTAGGCTGTGGTCAAAAAAGAGCTGAGGAATGCTAGAACTAAAAACTAACCTTCTGCGCTTCTTTCAGTACTGTGGCAGAAAAAAGAAAGTCAAAGAGGAGTTTAAGTGCATAAAGAATAAATGTGGATCGCTGCTATAAGATAACAAGGATATTGCAGATACCTTAAACAGTTACTTTGTTGAGAATATTACCACAGAGCGGGTTTTTATTTGGCCTGAGGGCATGACCAATGCTCAAGATTATTTAGTGGAAATTGAGGTTAGGGATGACAAAGTATTAGACAAGTTGCATAAACTAAAGGCAGATAAGGCGGCGGGTCCTGATGGCTTATATCCTTGAGTGCTCAGGGAAGTTAGTGATATCACCTTTAAGCCGCTATCTGCCATCTTCAGACGGTCTTTAAAAACTGGAAAAATATCAAATGATTGGAAGCAGGGCAATAGAATTCCAACATATAAGAAAGGGGACCGTACCAAGCCAGGAAATTACAGGCCAGTCAGTTTAACTTGCATTGCGTGCAAAATACTGGAATCTATCATAAAAGATGAGCTGGACTTGAACGTAATAATATCTTGAGGGATAGCCAACATGGTTTCCAGAAGGGAAGGTCATGCCTGACAAACCTTCTGGACTTTTTTGAAGAGGCCACCATGACTTATGACCAGAGCAGTGCTTATGACATCATATACCAAGATTTTCAGAAAGCATTTGACACAGTACCACACAAGGGACTAATTTTTAAAATGAGCTCAACTGGAGTTACAGGAGGTATTCCGAAGTGGATTCAAAACTGGTTGCAGGACAGAACACAAAGAGTGGTGGTCAGTGGTATCTCATCTGAACCAGGTATAGTGGGGAGTGGCGTCCCCCAGGGATCGGTGTTGGGACCCCTGCTGTTCCTCATCTACACTAATGACCTTGATAGGATTATTGAGGGCAAAATAGTTAAATTTGCAGATGAAACTAAATTGGGAGGTTTGGCAAATAGTTTACAGTCCACTGAAGTGATTCAGGATGATTTGGGTAGAATCCATAATTGGGCACAAATGTGGCAAATGAAATTTAATTAAGCGAAATGTAAAGTTGCACATGTAGGTAATAAAAACATTAGACAGGATTACTTCATGGGAGGTTTAAAACTGGAATGTGCTCCACACGAAAAAGATCTGGGAGTGATTGTTGACCAAACCCTCAAAGGCTCTAGCCATTGTGCCGTAGCAGTCAAAAAAGCTAATCGGATGCTGGGATACATTGCCAAAAGTATTGAGTACAAATCTAAGGAGGTGATGCTTCTTTTGTGCAACACATTCGTCAGACCACACCTGGAGTATTGTGTACAGTTCTGGATACCATACTTTAAGAAAGATATAGAAAAAGTTTAGAGAAAAGCCACTAAGCTAATTCCGGGTATAAAAGATGAAAGCTATGAGAAGAGGCTGAAGATCCTTAATCTCTTTAGTCTTTGGAAAAGGAGACTCATGGGTGATCTGATTGAGGTCTTTAAATATGTTAAAGGGATTAACAAAGTGAATTATGTTGGATTCCTTCAATCAAATGTTGTTAGTAGAGCTCAGGGTCACAAATGGAAGTTGACTAAAGGTAAATTAAGCACTGATATTCAGAAAAATTTCTTCACCCAAAGAGTAATTTTGATGTGGAATAGCTTGCCTTACCATATTGTTGAGGCAGAGACCATGCAAGTTTTCAAGACCAGGCTTGACTTAAAGCTAGATACCATTGAGTCATTGAGTATCTGAAGTGATATATTCACAATATTATAAAAAAAAAACTGGCGAACCTAGCAGGACTGAATGGCCTGTTCTTGCCATTTGTGTTATTTTCTGTTATGTTATAAGCGTTATAAGCTCCCCTGTGGAGCTCTTTTAAACAAGTTGCCTCGCGATAGGTTTTCAGCAGCTTTGATTTTGATATCATACATCATTCGCAACAACAGCTGCATTTAGCGCTCTCAGGATTGATTATTGCATTTATTCATTTTACCAAACTAATCCTGTTTCTTTTAAGCAAACCCTTGAATTTCATCTAGGATCAATAGAATCCTGAATCCAGAATAAAATGAATAGAATGAAATCGTCCACAGCCAGGTTCCCATTTAAACTTGGCTGAAAGATTCGGCCAGTTGTAACACTTGGCTGTGCCTCTATCATGCCCAAATAAAGCCTACACATTCCATTCGGCTTTTGCCTCTCCCCTAGTAAGCACATTGAAGCAAAGGTCTCATAAACATCTTTCCCTCGCTTTCTCGCCCTTTCTCGAGTTCTTTCCCTGAAATAATGCTTTAATTCTCCCTCATAGCCTGTAGCCGCCAGTGAATGTGTTTTTAGAGATTAATTCATATGAAAAAAATGTATTTTATCCACATAACTTCAATATCCTTCAATTTATAATGATGTTTTTTGTTTGGAGCTGCTGTTTGCGGTTATATGACAGATTGCTATATTCAGGCTGCTATGGCTTGGTTTATGGTTGACTGTTCTTTTTCAAACTTTTTTTAAACATTCGACTTTGTCCAAATGTTGGCCACAGGTTGCACTGCAGTGGTGTACAAAGCTAACATTCTAATAGTCTGGTTATAGCTCATGGTTGCTGGGAAATTTGTTAATACAGATAATGATCTTAGGTGAGGGTGGCGCACTAATACCTCACAGCAAGATGGTTGTGGGTCTGAATCTGGCCTGGGGCCTTTCTGTGTGGAATCTGCACACTCTCTTGGTGTTGGTGAGGGATTCCTACGGGTACTCTGGTTTTCTTTACAGTCAAAAGACATAATGGTCTGGCATACTGGACACTAAAATTGTCTGCAACTATGAGTGACAGTGTGTGTGTGTGTGTGTGTGTGTGTGCGTGTGTGCGTGTGTGTGTGTGCCTTGTGATGCATTGGCGAGTTGTCCATGGTGCGCCCCTGCCTTTCACCCATAGTTAGCTGGGATAGGCTCCTGCTCACCTGTGACCCCACTGAGGAGGATGCAGAATAGATAATGGATGGATGTTATGAAGATAACTCGGGCTCTACTGCAGCACACAGGAATATTTTCAGGCAGCCTTGCACAGTCTGTGTGGACCAGGAAGCCCTGTACTCCTCCTCCCTGGCAGTTGAGCAGAAATAGATTCTGTAGCATCTTTGAGCCCCTGTATACAGACTATGCCCACCAACTGATTACACAGTATAATACCATTCCAGAACATTCTCCATTAACGCAAATTATTGCAAACAAATTTTCCCCGAGTGAAAAAGCATATACAGCTCTGAAACACAGCCCAGTGTGAGTAAACACTGCCATATTTCAGGGTCATCCTCAGCCATTTGAACATTATTTGCAGCTCAAACACCAGAAGGGTTATTTAGCTGAGAGCCTGTGCTTCTCTTGGACGTGTCCTGAATTGCAAAGATAATGGTCTTTGTCAGTGAACATTTTTTTCTCCCAAATTAAAGTTTGAATCAAATTTATATTTATTCCTTGACCTATAGCATTACTAACATGTATTTTAAGTTTACATCAATTTTACTCACAAACATGTATAATAATGTGTCCATCACCAAATAAGCATTATTTCTGTACTAAATTTGTGAAATGTTTTGAAATCTTTCCTCTCTTATCCTCATCTATGGGAAATGCTCTTGACAGACCTAAGTATTTCAGTTTCCCCACATTGGTTCACTTATTATAACCCATCAGGGAATTAATGACTTCAAAGTGTCATAATAATGTTTGACACATATTCACATATTTACATTCAGGTTTTAAGAAAGATCATTTTAAGTGGAGAAGAATTCACACAGGCCTAATTACATTTCTTCTCCTGAGCATTTACCTCTATAGATCTTTTGAAGTTTGCCCCTGGTTTTGAAGAGGGTGGGCATTCATTCATTTACAACCTTTTAAATGGGGAGGGAAACACTCTTCAGATGAATAATAGATATTCAACTTTATTAATATGCAGTAGGAATGGCGACTTAATGTAGGTACATTTGTTCTTTAAGCACTTCAATTGAGTGACATAGGGTCACTTTCAAAGATACAGATTAAGCTTAATCCTGGACTAAATTAAAATTTTAAAGGAGATTCTTCAAATAAAACTCAGTTTAGTCCAGGACTAAGCTTAATCCATTGCTGTGAAACTGGCCCATAATTGCTTGTAGTGATAAGCAAATAAAAATGTGTGAAATCTCCAAATATGTCAATAATAGCATCTTGGCAGCTCAGGTTATGTTGTCTTAATGTTTGAGCAAAAATGATGCTCAACCCATGACAATAATTATGATCGCACCTCTGCAAACCTGTTGATTTATGCTCGAGTCGCTTACATTCGAGTTCACCTCCTTACACTGCAACTCACGACATTTCCAGATCCTTTATAGGAACGTATATGCCTTATTAATAAATAGTACTTCCAAGAAAGTTACAGACAGGCATCCGGAGACTGGCTCACTCACCCGACGGAACCAGGCCACTGCTGATGGTGGACGGTGCTGCAGCCCCTGCAGGTATATCCTCTCCTCCCCCTCTCCTTCAGCATGCAGCAGAGATGAGAACGGTAGGAGAAGCGCACACAGCCCTGTCCCCACACCTCATCCACAATGACGAAAGTAGACCGTGTGGGAATGGATATCTGCCAACTTTTCACATGATGAGAAGGTCCCAACTACAGCATTTTTTTTAATCAGGAAAAACATAATTGCAGACATAATTTAGCATTAAAAATTTGAGCAATGAAACAAATTTCATTTCAGACAAGTTATATAGAAGTGATTCTGAACAAATGTCTTACCCATAAGCTTTAGAATTAATCCTCTCTACAAGTCCTAATCATTGTTTATTAAAATCGCAGATTCTCTTTTTTTCATTCAAAGTTTTTCGCGCAAAGATGAGCATAGTTATGTACATTGTGAAGTTATGTTTTATTGTCTGGAAGCAAAAACAGCTCTCGTTTCATTAGCGTCTGCGCGCGCAATGTGCCTTGCTTTTCCAACCTATTCACTTCTCAGAGAAATGAAAGACACCGCATGCAAAGCACACCGCTGCGACAGGAAAACTTTTTGAGCTGTTTTTGCCCATGTATATCCACTAACTTAATTTTTAAGTAAAAACCTTCACCTGTGGTGGAAAAACTGACACGGCTCGAACCTAATGCCATCTTGGTGACATCATTGAGACGAAAAGGCATCGCAGTGATTGGACAGGTGCCCTAGCCAATCACAGTTTGCTTTACGCAGGCACAGATGGGAAGAGTTTTAAAAAGATTGAGTAAACTTCTGCGGACTGGTCCTGCGTGTTCCGAGGGGAACGAAGAAATAAGAGGAGTGATACACCCAGAAATATCACATCATTATCGCTATTGCTTTTTCTCCCCTACTGGACATTTTATTTGCAATTCATTCTTTTTTCTTTTACCAATTTATTTTTCACAATTTTTTTCACTGTCTGCGATTGAATACAAATCGGTTGCGATTTTACAAAGTACAGAATGACAACGCATTTCAGCAAAGGACCAACTTTCGGACTGTCAGCAGAAGTCAAGAGTAAGGTAGGCGGGGTGCCGTCATTCTGTCATCAAAAGGTGCTTGAGTTGATTAATTAATCATACGCTGAGCGTAAAGCACGTCATCTCTCTCTATCTCTCTCTCTCTCTCTCTGACACACACACATACACATCCTCTCTCTTATTCTCTATCACATTCTCTTGGACACTAATCGAAGCAATCTTCTACATTTTATAAGGTAGGCGGGTATTGAAACACTTTCGTATTCTTTACCTCACAACAAGATGAAATTAATGTTTAAACGTTTAATCATAGCCCCATGTCCGGGAATTAGTGAAAATCGTAAATGGCAATCACGCAACAATAAAATGCACTTCAAATCTGTGACAAGGACAGAATATCAATGCAGGAAAGGGTCTACTCTTATATCTACGGGAGATATCCGTTGTTTTCTGTAACAATATGGGTCTGGCCTACGTGAACCAATGTACTTCACTAAGCAGCATATTTTCTTGAAATGCTCTCGCCCGAGAAGGCTTATGCCGCGGGAATAAACCCCAAGAGAGAAAGTCGTTTTGCTTTCATTGACTGCGATGGAATTTTAAAAATATGCCCATTTGGGGACTGCGTTGAGGCATCCTTAACCTAAGCGGGTTAGCCTAGTTCTTCATCATGGCACGCAGGAATGCAGGCATCATCTGATTTGGTTTTACAGTGGCCAATCAGCTAAGCTCATTTGCGTGGCAGGAGGTAAAAGAGGAAAGGATGAGAGGTAGAACATCATATTACTCAATAAAGGGAGGTAAATTGAGAAATTAAGTTTTAATATATTAGTCCTCAAACCAGGTCATATATTCCTCGAACCCCCCCACAGCAGTGCTCACACACAGGCTATGAGGACTTAGGACAATAGTCACCAACCCTGTTCCTGGAGATCAGCTGTACAGAAACTTTTCATTCCAACCCTAATCTAGCACATCTGATTCTACTAATTAGCAGCTCAAAGCGATCTCTGGCGATTGCATGAGGTGAGCTTTGTTTTGGTTGGAAGGTAAACTTACAGGATGTTAAATCTCTGAGAACAGGGTTGGCGACCACTGACCTGATGATTTTTTGACAAAAGCTATTCTCGACTGTCACTGGCTCCTGAAAATCAGCACTCTGCATGCCCACTCATTACCTGAGGCCTGTTGAAGACGTCAGGAGCCCCCGTGAGCTAGTGTGTGCACGTCACCTGAAGGGGATGCCCCGCTGAGTGCCCGCAGGCTCACGTGTTACCCGTTCGGAGATGTTTCTCTTAGTGAGCAAAGATGGCGTCCATCAACTTGACTCTCGTGGTTGTGACATCAACTAATGACAGTTTGTCCACAAAATGCCCTGTGTGCATGTCTGGGACAACTTCAGTCGACCTGCCAGATAGGAAAATATTGTTTACCAAGCAACGAACCCCATCGTCTAGGTCTACAAAGAGCTAAACATACGCTTGCATCACCATCCAGATATGAACACTCATGGCTATCAGATAATGCTGAAAGGAATACTAGTTCAGACACCTCGTATGTTGCAGGACACCATCTCGAAAGATTGTGAGGTCGCCTGCTCTCGTTCAAGATCACGTTAAAAGGTGCGAGCAGGCGCTAACGCGTGCGCTTGCGATCTTGAACATGCCTCTGTGCTGACAAAAAAAGTGTCAGTTCCCGCAGCTTGTCATCCAGTAAAAAATGTTTGGCAGTGGCATGCCCGGACATATTGGGGTGGCAAAGGGTGGCAACCACCGTCCCCAACAAGAAGCCTAGCCACCCCAGCTTCCACCCCAATTAAGAATTTTGATCTAGTGATTATGATGCAAGTTTTTGTTGATATTTCAAATAAGTTTTTTTTCTAGAGTTAAACCTTTAATATAAACTCTAGAATTGAATGTATTACATAAGCTACCCCTCTCTTGAAAAATGGTTCTGCCCATAGGAAGCTCCCTCAAATGATTTGCAAACAATTTTCACGTTGTATTGATTTGTATTGACTGCACTTTTAGCAGTCGTCTGTTGTCTTTCCCTCTCAGCAATGAGGGAAAATTAAACGACTGACTGTTATTTTGAATTAATAGTTGTGTGTGGTTTGTCTTTGCCACCCCTTATGATCTGTGAACCACTCTTCTTTCACCCTATGAATAATTTTGTAGATCCGCCCCTAAGTAGTGGCTTTGCCATTGGTTGCATCTACTCTGTCATTGGTAGAGTAAACACAGGGTAATTTGAAAGAGAAGCTCCCTCCAATAGTACTCAGTATTGGTGCTTCCATGCTACAAGCAAGAGATAAACACCTATGCAGTCAGAGATGACCTTGGACCCTACTTATGAGTGGATGCAGTTGATCCATGCATATTTGATACAAGGATGGATTGTTAAGTTGTATCAGTTAAGTGTGTATTGTCTGTGACAGCATTATAATTTGGTTTGCCCTTACGTGCTCTAAATTATTAATCCTACTTCGCGCTGCGCACTGTGTGCAGAAGGGTAAAATAAAATGATTTCATGATTCTCTCACAACTTCAAGAGAGAAAGAGTTCCGCAAGTAGGAGCCATCTAACATCAATGCTGTGCTTTTAAATTAGGCTCAGTCACTGAGTGCGATGTATGCTGTGGTTGTTGTTTTTGACTTGCGCTGATATTGCCCGTTGGCTCTTTGCTGGAAGTCGATTGTCTTAAGTGGTAACACACAGTCAGTTTTCTTCATCGAGGCCTCCTATGAATGTGACTACATCACTCTGAAGATGGACGAATTTGGCTCAGGACTACACAACGCTTGCCTAGATGTTGCCTTTATTCAGCCTTAAACACATATTGAACTATCTTGCCTAGTGCTTGTTTATTTTTTTACTGCAATAGCAGAATCATTGCAAACACGGCGGTGTAGGCTACGCTCAACTTTATCAGGTCCTCATCAAGGTCAGGCTAAACCCGGCTGACCTGTTAGTATTTTAATACATCTGAAGCGCAGTTCTTAGCATGTGTTTGCATTCACACACCAATAATGATTGAATTTTGGGTTATAAAGACCAAACTTTACTCTGGCATTCATTGCCACAGCCTCTGTGGTGTGAATGTCAGGGTTGTACAACCCCTAGCAAAAATTATGGAATCAGGATGTTCATCCAGCTTTTTAATTTCATAACGAATAAACAAATGGCAGATGTGACACAAAACAAATATCTTCAATTAGCTTAGCGTTCAGATTTCATAAACCACACCACAAACAAAAATATTTTAATTAATTTCAAATATATTAATTTCAAATACCATATTAAGACTAATTAATAGACACAAGTGGGTTTTAAATTTAGTCCTAGCTTTTGTTACATTTCTTCTCAATAAACTTACTATTTATCAGTAATTGTGTGGATATTTGGAGAGGATTGGATGACTTAAAACGTAAGATCTTTCAAGCTCCTAATATTGAGTGCTCATACATTTGTGCCCTTTTTTCTCTCACGAATTAGGAATAAAACTTAACAAACTCATACATCTGGCTCATTTACTTACACCCAAAATACAGTAGGGGATTCACAGTTGTTAGCACCCTGTCATAACATTAGCGCAAATCCCTATCCGTCTGATGTATTGAGTGTGTTCTCTGGGCCACAACACCCTACAGCACCAGAGCCCTTTTAACAGGTGCCGTGTAAAGTAAATGTTTACAGCTGCTATGTTTCATCTATCAGACAGCAGTATAACAGGGACAGCAGTCCTCTTAGACGGCTGTCATCAAATGCTAAGCAGGGGGAGCCTCTCCTGCGGTCATTTAAAATAATTAATGTCACTGAGGACCAATACACCTGCTTTACATTGCGAAGTCACACCGTAATGCTCGTCACCGTGGGAAGGCTTCTCTATATATGCGGTGCTGTTTGTAACAGCTGGTGTGCTGGCATCATTTGGTCAGGCTTAGGAAAACTAGCACAAGTAAGACTGTTAATCCTGAGTGAAGCATTTTTACTTTTTCTTTATCCTCCCTCTCTCAATATAAGGACCAAACAGGTGTGAATTCCAGTGAGTCTGGCAATCTTGGATGCTTAAAAAATTGAGTAAATTGTCCTGAAATGAAGCCAAAACATTGGGTGCATCAAATCAGTGGTTTGGTGTGTTGTTATCAAGCGAGAATTGTTCTGTTGTGCTTAGTGTTAGTGAACAGCCAACTGTTGTTCATGCTCAATAGCTTGCTGCCTCCATTGTGTGACACGGTCATGGGGGCTTGAGTTAAATGCTAAGGTTTAGGCTAGTGTGGCTCTCTCTGGCACGGACTCTCTTATTTCCTTTGAGGATAGAACCAGTGACAGCAGCCATAGTGTGAGCTGTGATGCATGGAGAAGCATCTTATCTGCACAGATCCTACCAAATGCCTGAAAATTCATTGGCTGTTGCTTCACCCTGCGCCCTGCAAGAGGACAGTTCGTCCAATCACACTGCCAAAGCAGCCATGGAGTTTTAGTGGGCCAAAAAGCGGAATGTTCCTGACTAGCCAAGTCAATCACCCGACCTGAATTCAAATTAAATGCGTTTCACTGGACGAGGACAAGGCTAATGCCCGGGTGCGTCCAAAAAAGCATAACAAAAAACAGAAAAAAAAAAAAACTGCAGATGGCGTCTGCACAGGCCAGGGACATACAGAGTGTGTGGTGATTCCTATGAGTTGCCCAGAGCAGGCAATCATCAAATGTAAAGTAATTGTTACAGAAGTGCTAAGTGTGATACTTCATGAAAGGTTATTTTCATTTTTCTAATCACTTTTGGACCTCTGAAAATGAGAGTCGTGCTGAATAATAGACCCGTCGTGCCTGGACAGGCAGCATCACATTAAAGCTGATTGTCGGCAATTTTGCATCATATTCATTTGTTTCATTTCAATTTCAATATGGATTGCTGAGGCACAATAACGATTTATTTCTAACTCACCAAAGGCTAATTTTTCTTTGCATAAGTCACAAATACCGTGCCTAAAAAATCTGAAATAGTATTTTGAGTGATCCCCAATCTTATTATAAGGTGAACAGCCAATTAGTTATTACAGTCCATTTCAAAATCTGTTTGTTTGTGACGTCATATGATGATGTTCACTCAGAAACAAGAGGACTTCAGCCAATCAGTGAATCAGTTCCCTCATTACTCCAGTAGACCTCTCCTTCTCCTGATGTCACAAATAGAAGATTTTGAAATGCCTTTTAATGGCAATTTGGATGCGCATCTGGTAACATGAGGACCTTTAAGTTGCAAAAATAGCCCAGATTCCTTAAAGTTGAGTAAATTGATAGAATCATTTTCGCCCGGCAGACTTACGGACTTCTCAGGAGACTCTGCAGTAGACAGTGTACTCTCGGTGTGTGGTATCGACCTGCTGTTAGTGTCTCCCATGATTTCCTCAGTGGATTGGTGTGTGGGTGTGTGTGTGTTTGTGGGGGGGGGGCATAGCAGATAAGATAACCTGCGAGTGATGCTGCATTCAGGCAGCCAGTCGCTTCTCCACTGACCTCCATTTAAGGAGCGATTGCTCACTGTTGAAGGCTTCTGGAGGATGACCTGCTGCTAACTTTTGGCAGGACACTGCGTAATTTCTTTTGGCTGCGGGAGTGGAGTAGTGTCTGCTTGAAGTTCACACTGTGTGTACTTGAGAGAATGATATATATATGCACAGAGGCTACACAGACCTCCTGTGCTCTGTATATCTGCTCTCGCCGTTTTACCCCCTCAGACTCTCCCAGCTCTGTGTCTGGATTTAGGAGCTATACTTTTTATCGCTGAGATTTCTCTATAGACAGCCTGTCTATACGGCCTCGCCCTCTGAATTCAAGGAGAGTTTTACGACGTAGCCGATTGCTCAATGTGCATCAGGATGAGATCATTTTCGCTGTAGAAATGCACGGATCAAAGCAAAGAACTGAAAGGTAAACTATAAAATAAAAACAACGAGTGGGCTTAGAGCCCTCTGTCTGACGTACACGCGGTTTGCATGGCTGTGTGAACGCTCAGCCGACTGTAAAAGGGAAGGTTCCGGAAGGTCCGCGGAGGAAAAGAGGGAGAGAGCGGTTTCTTCCTAGTTTGGTGCGTTGGACTGGAAGCCGTGCAAACCCAAGGGCCTTGAAGTACCTGTTTGTGTTGGCTCCCCCCGTCTTTCGCTCCGTTTAGGAAAGAAATAATTCCTAAAAGGAGAGGGGGAATCGGGGAGGGTGGAGAGGAGGGCAGCCGTCCCGGAATTTGAAATATGGGGCCGTCAGACCTGCCAACGAGGAAATACTAGGAAATGTGGAATCAGAATAATTCCATTTAGGAGTTTCACTGGGTCTGTTTCTTCTAGTTTCTTCTCTCTCTCATACCAGCCTGGATTTGTTGTTAAAGGGACAAGGCAGTGCCGTCAGTAGAGCTGAAGAGGGGTGAATGTGGAAGAAAAAAGAGGGAAAAGGCAATTGGATCTTGTTCTTTTGCAGATTCTGGTGTTTCAGGAATAAATTCCAGATGGTTTGAATCGAGGGAGTCAAGGCCCTTGTTCTTTTGAATGTTTACTTACATTAACAAAGATTCAGTTCTACGAAACAGGAATGTCGTGGTAACCGTAAACATGACTGCAGGTTAGTTGGCGGCCTGCATGTTTTGCAAATTTCTTTATAATGGGAGCCCATGAGCAATGAGAGGATGTAATCAATTAGAAGATGAGCAATGCTACATTAGGCACACAGCATCGTTCAAGGATGCCCGTAGGATTACCTCATGAACTCAGTCCTCTTATAACATAATTGTAGTGTTGCTCATGTTGAACCAATTAAATGCATCCATCAGCATTAATTAGCATTTTGAGACATTCATCACCACTCATTTTGTGTTAGCATGCAGTTGACTTTCAATGCTGAGAAACACAGCAAAAATAAAGATATGGTAAACAGCCCTATGTTTTTATGTTGGGACTCGCCAACTGTTATTCTCTACTTTCAGTTGGCTCAGAAGTATGACCCCCACAAAGAGGAGGAGCTTCGTCTGTGGATCCAGGAAGTGACAGGACACAGGATTGGGAACAATTTTATGGAGGAACTGAAGGATGGAGTCGTTCTCTGCGAGTTAGTAGGAGGGCAAATGGCACGCATATACCGTACATCAGTATACTTACAATGAAAATCGATGTAACAAATAAAAATTTAAATGCCCAGTGTAACACCTTTTTTTGCCTTGCTTTTACAGGATTGCTGGAGTTTAAAATGTTATATGTTTGTACATGCTTCCGAAAATGGGAATGTGGTACAGTATGTCATTTTAGAGCTATGGAGCTGGAAGTCTGCCTCACTGCTTGGGTTTTCCGATGAAGCTCTTCTCTAATTTACAGTCCTGGAAAAAAATGGGCGTGCAGTTGGGTAAATGTAAATCATGATGGGACAGTTTCACAGATACTGATCAAGTTTATTTTTGGTCTAAATTCAGATTCTCCACTCTCCTGGTCTAAGCTTTATCTACGTCTGACTCTATGTCAGTCACTCAAGAAAAATAAAAACATTAATTTTCTTGGGGTGGCACAGTGGTTAGCATTGCTGCCTCACAGCAAGAAGGTCGTGGGTTCGAATCCGGCCTGGGGCCTTTCTGTGTGGAGTTTGCATGTTCTCCCCATGTTGCGTGGGTTTTCGCCGGGTACTCCGGTTTCCTCCCACAGTCCAAAGACATACATATCAGGCTAATTGGAGACACCAAATTGCCCATAGGTATGAGTGTGAGAGTGAATGGTGTGTGCACCCTGCGATGGATTGGCAAGCTGTTCAGGGTGAGTCCTTGCCTTTGCCCGTAGTCAGCTGGGCTCCAGCTCGCCCCGTGACCCTAGTGAGGAATAAGCGGGTATAGAAAATGGATGGATGGATTTTCTTGTAGGGGGTAGAATAAGAACTTTGTTCCAAGATTGAAAAAAGAGTAAAGAAATCAATCTACAATTAACTCAATTCAATATCAAATCAATTGACTCAATAATGTAGGATTAATATCATTATATTTGTTGAATATGTATACCTGTCATATTAAGTAGAAATTAATACCTGCAAAAGTAGAACTTATGGCTTACAGTTGAGAGGTGATCTGAAGTTCAGACTGTCAGAGAAAGGAGAGGATGATAATGGTCTGAGAAGAGTTCAGCGTTAGTGGTCAGCATCCTTCACTCAGCGGTGCTCAGGGATTTGGGAAGGATACAGGCGGTTTGGGTTAGCATAATTTGTAGCTCATGCCCCTACTGCTAGTTATCTGGGCGCTCGTCAGGTACATTCTTCACAAGCACATGTTCTGGTTTCCTGTGCCCTCGCTCTACGTAGGTATGTGAGGTTTGAAGCTGCCAGTGAAAAGAAGCAGTCGCTGACAGATGCCTGTTTCGAGGGGAGACCCACAAACTGTCTTCACTCTCCCTAGAGGGCAGCATGAGATGCACTCAAGCGTTCTTTTACATAGCTGGCTGATTGGACATTCCAGATTTGGGTGGGATTAGGAATACCAATTTTTTTTTTAAAGAGTTCAGCTTAAATTACCCTGTTCTCACTGCTGAAACTCTCTTCAGTTCATAGGAGGCTTTGAAAGACGTCAGCGAAGGCTGGGTAACCCAACCGCTATGCTGTTGTTTGGAGAAACTGTAGCTCCCAAATTGCCCACAATGACTTCCTCGCTGGCTATTGAGAGCACTTGTGCCTGTTCTGTTTCCTCCGCTCTACTGCTCAGGCTAATCAACACACTGCAGCCCGGTTCAGTGAAGAAGATAAACAACTCGACGCAGAACTGGCACCAGGTAAATTAACCTTGCCGAGTGGATGCAATATGTTCCGGTCTCCACGGAGGGATTATTGACACTGAAATATTCGGGGAGTGCAGCAACCACTGGCTCATTATTGACATTAAAAATTCACTGACCCACTTAGGCCGTTTGCTGTGGAAGGTATATACATACTGTAAATACACTCACATTTATGCAAACATTGCACGTACAGACGGGCACACACTCACACGTGCACCCCCGCAGCTGTCTGTGTATACCATCTTTGCCAAGCAGCACGAGTCTCAGTTTTGCTGCAGCTTGGATTGAAGTGGGTGCTGATTTAAAATAATGTGTTTACGTTCCATGTCTCTAGTGGGCTGTAAAAAGAATTTGATGTTTGTGCCTGGCCTCAGTTTGGGAACACTTTAGCAGCAGCATTCCTCTGAGACCAGCGGAGTCTCTCTGTGGACAAATGCGTGACGACAAACGTATTAGCCTTCAAAGGAAAATCCAAGAGTAAATGCTAGACAATGACAAATACGGCAGCAAAAGCAATAGTAACACTAACAAAAATGCTCATTCGACATGGTTAGAAAATCACGAACAAAGCTAGAGACAGGTGAAGATCCAGTCAGAAGATCATCAATACTGATTTGAAATTAATGCTCAAAATTCATGAAAGCCGAACAGAATATTAACTCTTTGGGCCACCAACAGAACTGTGTAACGGGGGCAGACAGTCAGCAAATATAAAAACTCAAGAGAGGAATCTGGAGTTATAGGCTACCTATCCTAGTCTTCGTTGCAGACATCTCATGTAGTTCACATCCCTCTCACAACGTCTGTGGACTCGAGCCGGGCTTTGTGTTGCATGATGTAATGGTATTGTGCGAAATGAGCCAATCAGAATGCATATCATATTACAGTCCTTTTGGGTTTCTGCTGTCAATTTTTAATAACAAAAATTGCGCGAGCAGAAAAAACAACTTGAAAAGTTGTTAATAATGATACGTCTTCCGTGGAAAAAATAATAATCGGATCAAAGAAAGAGAATTACGAGTATATGGAAAAAGCCATCTCAGTGTTCCTTCAGTTATGTTCTCTCCGTAAATACCTACTGCTTTATATTCCTCAAGCGAACTGTTCGGGTGCCCCACGGGATGCAACCGTTTATTAGAAAAGTTCTCAAGAATAAAAAACAGACGAGATGGGAACATAAAGGAAATCAAGCGACTTTACAGTGATAGCAACCGGCCCTGCGTCAAACATCTAAGCACCGAAGCACCAACCAAAGTGCGCTGCACTGTAGCTGAAGAACTTGTGTTCAGGAAAGCTTCAGCACCAAAGAAACCTGGAGAAATTCCATCTTTTCAACATTTTCAACATGTTGGTGTTGGTTAGCCTCTGTTGCAGACGTCTTATGTGTTTCGCCTACCCCCCAAAAGTAGTATGTGCCCTTCGCTTCATGATGATACCGTTATAATCTAAAGTCAAAGAGTCAGCTATGTTGGCATGAAACAATTCTATTAGCCTGATAAATTGTCTGTATAAACAAATGAATTATTAACATTTACGTTTCTGGTCCATTCTGATTCACCTTGCCATTTCAGCTGGAAAACATAGGAAATTTTGTCCGAGCTATTACGGAATATGGACTGAAGCCGCACGACATCTTCGAAGCGAACGACCTGTTTGAGAATGTCAACCACACCCAGGTGCAAAGCACGCTGATCGCCCTGGCAGGGTTGGTAAGTGCAGTACCCATGAGGAAGCACGTACAGACGGGTGACAAATTAATGGAAAAATCAACATAAACAGTCTTCGTGAGCTCTTGGGCCTCCATAGGTTGCCAGATCAGCTTCAACACACCTTGGCATTGAGCTTGGCGTGAAGAACTTCACTGGAGGGATGGAGTACCCTTCTTTTAAGAGATATCAGCTTCTAAGAACCATACCAGGCCATCCCATGCTTTTGTCGAAATTGAGTTGAGGTAGTCAGCATGCGCAGAAAACAGGTCTACATTTCCTAAATTGGCAGCCCAATCTGCCCACTTGGATTGTTAATTCAAGCAAACGTCTTCTCTGCCATTGTACATACGCACTGAACTGCCTGAGCAATAGTGGGCCATCCCACAACTTTCCTATAATTCATTGTAAACACAGCAGTTACGTATTTCACTGATGAGGAATTGCTTGCTATGATTGATGATGATGGTTGAGTGAAAAAATGACAAATACCTAGAGTTTGTCCCAAATGAATCAGAAAATAAGGGTTCCTCTTCAGAGGGAGCTGGGTCTCACTTTAAATGATGATTATGCATCCAAAACCTGCTCAAGAAGTGCATGCACATAATTTCACATATCTTGAGTTTGTAATATATGCAGTGTTTTTTGTAGCCAGTTACTCTAGATGACACAAGGCTGGCAACTTTGAGTCTTATTTTCTCAAAAGAACCCAAACATGGGCTGGCCTGGTATGGTTCTTCGGAGCTCATTCAGTTTTTTTCCCTTCTTGTGTGTTTTGATGATGATGACAGAGGGCGCTGTTTACCACATTGTTTGTAAATCTCCCACGAGTTCGGTTGGTTTGGGGTCTTAGCTGTGAAGGCGGTGGCGTTCGCTTAGCATCATTTTCATACTCGTAAAGCCATTCAGTGACCCCTCGTGCCCCGTGGGGTTTGGGCCATTGTCATCCTGGAAGAGACCTTCCTCATCATCACCGGAATGCTTCACCACAGGATAAAAAGGTGATCAGACAGAATAACTGTGCACTGATTTTCAGTGACCTCTCCACTTTTCAGGGGATGAGTGGGCCCAAAGCATGCAGGTTATGGATTGATTCAATAATGTGGTGACATTAAAGCTGTAGTTCTATGGCTATTAGCGGCTGTCCTACTGAGTGTCTGTCGGTCTCTCTCAGGGAGCTTTGACATGCAGCCATGATTCTTTTTACTGTTGCTGATTATTTATTTATTTATTTTAGTGTTTACTGTTGCATCCTCTCACTCCAGGCAAAGACCAAAGGTTTCCACACGAAGCAGGACATTGGGGTGAAGTATGCAGAGAAACAGCATCGCCGCTTCAACGTCGAGAAGCTAAAGGAGGGACGCAACATAATTGGCCTTCAGGTCAGCGAGTGAACAGTTTGTTACCAGTAGAGTTCCTAGGAAGACAGAGTAGCGACATGAGGATTCTGAAAGACTTTGTTCTTGGAGCCATTTTGTTTCCATCTCCTTGCCAGGCATCGTCTCATAATAATTGAGTTTTTTTTCCCCTGCTTTCTTTTTTACATATCCTAACCTTTACCCCTGTTATGCTGGAAAAAAACAGTGCTCACTGGTTTAATGTTTTTCCCCTGAAATTAATACATTTCCTTTCTGGTAAAAGAACCAAGACCCAACAATATCCATTGTCTGCGATGGCTCAGATTTGCATGATGGAAACAAATTGGCTCCAGTTGTTGAGTTGTTGGGACTCTCCATCTCAGGACTCTAGTTACCAGTTAGCATTAGCCTCAAGCAAAATCCATCAGAAGATTTTTGCATCTTCAGTAGATCTTAATTCAAACAGTACTTGACACAATTTCCCCAGGAAGACTGAATTTATCCAACTATTTTGCCAGAAAGACACAAATTATCCAATAATTTTGCTTTCTGAAATGCTGGCATGGAAGTATGGAGCATTAATTATTTATAAACACTGATCCCCAATTGTATGCATAATCGGCATAAACTTTAAAGGAGCTGTATGTAAGTTTTGTGGCCGAAACTGGTACTGCAATCACATTCAAAATAGTGCAGAGCGCAGTATCCCCTCCTCCTCTCCCTCAGACGAGAGGTTGCTAGCTAGGTTGCCGGATCCAGCAACAACGTCTACTACACGGAGCTACCATGGCTACGTCTCAATATCATCAATGATTTGCTCTGACAGGGTTGTGTTCAGTTCAGTTCAGAAAAGATTGAGACTAATGACTAACTAGAACTTGCTCGTCACTCTTCTGTTTGGATAGCCCACTAAAGTCCATACTGTAAAATGCGTAAGGAATGAATGAGGACTCATTTGACCGATGTACTGTCTCAACTACATTTCATACTGCCATAATGTTCCACAGCATCTCAGCATAATGCCAGAGAAACGAACTAATAATGCATTGCTAATGTCAGCAATGTAGAGCCACAGTTTTTATTTCTCAAACAATTTGTTACCCAGTCAATTCGATGACCAACCTGCATATGCACTAACATACCACGAACGAACATACATAACGTTATTCAACTGTTGAGAATATTTGAAATATTCGTGCCTACATTAAATAGAATTAAGATAGCCAAACTGAGCTGAATCTTACATGCCCAGGAAAAAATTAGCAACTTCGGCGTCGGTCTTCCAATTCCTCTCTGCTTTCAGTCGTCTCCATCTTTCAAATGCATGTCCTATACAGATCCTTGTTTTGTTTCTGACTTTGTTGCAACGTGTTTCGGAATCATAACAAGGCCTTTGAGGTTTAGTAACGTCAGACATTTGCGCTCCGAAACGCTGGTTGCTGCAGCTCAGTGGTAACTGGCAACCTGGATGCCGAAACGCTACTGACTTTGTGATTGGGAGATAGTTGGAGGGTGGCACCACTGGCCAAAACACAAAATGAAAACATAAACATTAGTTGTGGGCTGCAACTTTGGTTTTGTAATAAAAATATTCTGGCTGGACTACTGTTGTCAGTGATATAAGTTTGAAATTGACATCATTCCTTAATGTCTGGTGGTATATCAGGGCCATTTCATGATTAATCAACACACATTTCTTACATATTGCTCCTTTAAATAATGCCTGCTCTGTGCATAACCACATGAAATATTTTTCGGGTATTGTTGCTTTTCTTAATCAAGATGGGCACCAACAAGTTTGCTAGTCAGGCGGGAATGACATCGTATGGATCACGCCGCCATCTTTACGATCCCAAGACGGGCATGGAGAAGCCACTGGACCAGTCAACCATCAGCCTGCAAATGGGAACTAACAAAGGAGCCAGTCAGGTGGGGACTCATGAAGCTGAGCAAATCCGTCATCGTTTCTCTTTCTATATCATAGTTCAGATTCTATATCATTTGCTCACAACTAATACTATCGGCTACGCAGTATTCAACTTGTCTTGTCCTCAGCTGTAGAACAATTATAATAAAACAAGCAAAGTGGGCAGTTTATTGCTCCAGTGCTTTCTTAACTGCTTGTATTATGTGGCAGTTGGAATGGTGCTTTTTAATCAACGAGAAGGAAATAAATGTCTGGCCCTCAGGCCAACAGTAACAGTAATACTGGATTGCTGCACTTACTTTACTCAAGTTGTCAGCTGGTGTGCGCTCAGCTTACCAGTTCAAAATGGCTGAAGAGCCTTACACTGGTATTGGGCCTTACACTGGTGAAGTGGGCCTTACACTTACACTGGTGAAACTTGTACAGGATTATGATATGTGGTCAGTGAATGTTGCCATAAAAGCAGAATGTCTTGTCAGTTATTTCTGATACAAGAAAATCAACTCACTGCAAACTAAAGGTCCCTTATTATGTCACCGGGAGCAGAGCTAGTTAGCCAGGACATGCCATTTTAAAACATGTTCCTTTTTGACATCATATGGGGATGTGACTACTCAGAAACAAGAAGGACTGATCAACTTCAGCCAACCAATTAATCAATTCTTTCATTATTTTGGGTGGTCACTCCCCCTTGTGATGTCATTAAGGACAGATTTTGAAATCGTATCTAATGGCTGACTGGCTGTGCACCTGTTGACATAACAGGAGGCCCTAAATCTGCTTAATCACAACAGTAATTATTCTCTTGAGGACCCCAGAACCACGACGCTTGATTCTGCAGGCTGTAATGAAATTATTTTGTGTGTGTGTGTGTGTGTCTCTGTGTGCTCACGTTCGTACGTGTGTCTGTTTGTGTGTGCGTGTGTGTGTGGATGTGTGTGTCACAATCCCTCCAGGCTGGAATGACTGCACCTGGCACAAAGAGACAGATTTTCGATAAGAAGGTGGACTTGGAGTCGTGCGACGTGACCACCGTCTCCCTGCAGATGGGCACCAATAAGGTGGCATCGCAGAAGGGCATGACCGTGTACGGTCTCCCGCGCCAAGTCTACGACAGCAAGTACTGTAACATCACCGACAGCTACTTCGACAACGGCGAAGGGTATGACTACGATGGCTACAAATACTACCCAGACTAAAGAAGACGAAGCCCGCTACACAATTGGTTCTGTCTCCAACCTCTCATCGCTGGGCCTTGTTGGCTGCGGAAAATTTTAGGTCAACCAAGTATTCCCAAGTCCTTCCTTTCAAAAAATCCCTCTGCACTTTCTCGCAATTCACGGCACCGCTATTTCACCGAGGGGTTGGCTTATCAGTATTCTGACAGCTGCTTTGGATAAATCGAGACTGTGTTCCCGCAATTTTCCTTTAATGTGAATCAATTTTTGTAGATTCGTAAAAAAAAATTACGCCAAAACAGATCGCAGAAGTGTCGGCCAGTTTTGTTTCTTTCATTTTAGGCAACTAATGCACCCGTGCCTCATCTGGGAAGAAGTAGTAGTGATAGATCCAGTTGTTGTGCAACTCTAGTTTAGAACTTTATACATGAAGTTTTATTTATTTTTATTGGAAATTTTTAAGGTGCATTTCTGCTCGTATGTTTGACCATTGACCATAAAAGACCCAAATGCTTTATGAATTTGATCGCAAATCCTTTTCCCTGTGTACCTCTTACAGTAATATTTATAGCAATGGGGAGCTGTGGAATGTGTTCTAAGATTATGAATATGGAAGCTTCCTCAGTGTGGCCCTTTAATCACTGGTGGCAGTGTATCTGCCAAAACCAACCTTCCCTTTGGACAAAAACCACCACACACACAGCTCCATCGCATGGAAGATGGACAGTCAGCTGCAAGTACACCCTGTTGTTCCAGAGTAACATTCCCAATTCAAAATTATATTGACAGTTATGTGCACTGTGTCTCATGAAGCAATTTAGAGATATGGCAGACATTTTCTAATTAGGGCTCTGCTTGACAATTTCTGCACACATTTCTGCTGTTACTGTTAACTAGTGATATCACGCACAGCCTGAATTGATATTGAAATAAGTTGTTTTCCAGTTGATGACAATTTTCTGACACCATGTAGGACATTTGGAGTATGTAACCCATAATATAGGCTGTGCTTGTAATTGCCCTTGTTTAGCCAACCACCTGATGTTTTTCAGTGTTAGTCTTTGGTAAATACACTGTTGGTGCTATAAAAATGAGCATAATGTACAAACGTATGACGATAATTATCATCTTAAGGGCTAATCTGTATGTGCCATGATCCTGAGCACCAAGTATGAGGTTCATGCCCTTTCATGACCTGCAGGACTGCAAAAAATGAAGCTGACTGCAGTTAAATAAATATTTTGACTCCGTCATCCAGTGCAGTGGACGTAGAAAATCAATATAGGGTTAGACTGTGAGTTATAATTCACTGGTATTTATATTCTCAGCATTTAAACCCTGCGGGAACTGAATCTTTTTATTTCATCACAGTCCAAATACTTAAGAATTCACAGTCTGTGTGGCATTATGGACGCAGAATAAATATTGCGTACTTTTGAAAGGTGTATGGGATGAGATAGAATTCAAATTTGGCAGCGCGGTCTCTAAATGACATTTATTTAATTGAATTAATTTTATTCACTGCATATTATTCAAATACATATTGTTCGTGCGTAACGCTGATTTCAAGTAGTATGACACCATTAGTGACAAAAATTCCTTTTGATAGTCAATATACACTGCCCGGCCACAGCATTCATTTCTGTCCTGAGTTGCATTAATTTTTCTCCAAGATAAGATATACTTTATTGAACAACGAGCAAAGATATACTTTATTGGTCCCCGAGCAACGCCCGGGGACCAACTCCAGTTCTAAGGCCAGGGGTACTGGTTGGAGTGTTCCTATGGGGCATGTTTTTGTGGGTGGGGGAAACCGGAGTACCCGGAGGAAACCCACGCGAACACGGGGAGAACATGCAAACTCCACACAGAAGGCCGGATTCGAACCCACGACCTTCTTGCTGTGAGGCAGCAGTGCTGCCACCGTGCCGCCCAAGATCTTGTATTGGTGGTGGGACAGACGGGCGTCTGCGTAAAGTTTTTTCCAGCACATCCTAAAGACTTTTAGTGGGGTCAAGGTCAGGACTCTGTGGTTGCCAATGCATATTTGAACATGTCGTCTCACGCTCCTTGAGCCACTCTTACACAGTTTGAGCCCAATGAATCCTGGCTTTGTCATCTGGGAATATTCTTGTGCCATCAGGGAACAAAACACCCACTGATGGTAAAACCTGGTCATTCAGTATATTCAGGTTATCAGCTGATGACCTTTTTTGAGCACGTATCATTGCTGACCTTTGACCTGTCCGACTGAAGCAACCCCTGATCATAACACTGCTCCCCCAGGATTCTGATTTGATTTTCTGATTCTGATTTGATTCTTCCTCAAAGATACTGGTTCACTATCCTCCCAGGTTTTAATAACAAGCTAAACAGTTCTTAACCCAGTTTTAGTGGTTTCAGCGATTTCCTTGGTTGTTTTCTCTCCTTGATGCAGGCCAATAATTTGACCCTTTTTAAACAGAATAACATCCATGACCACTGGATCCGTCTTCCAACATGGTTGTCCAAGAAATGAGAGGTAACTCACTGCATCAGTTAAGTTAATTTAAATGAAACCTATTTCAATATCTGATTGCCCGCTGAAGTGTATTAATCACTGCAGCAATTATCCAATGGCGGGCTTAGTCATTTGCTTGGGTAAATCCAGATGGTGACTTTTGTTGGCCAGGCAGTGTATTTTTCAAGTGTGCTGCGATTACCAATACTGACTGCAGCCATTTGTTAGCAACTACGTAAAACATGACCCCTCACTATAGCGCTCTTCAAAATCTTCACACTGCAGCAAGATGCTGAAAACAGATCTAGAAAAGCACAAGATGTTCTTTATTTTTTTAATAATATTTTGACTGTTTACATTAATCCTGATATCCCTCCTCTGATCTGCCATGCAATATGATTTATCTACATGTTAAACTGTTGCGTTTTTTTTTTTGCTGCTCTGATTGTGTGTGTGTACTTCAAAGTGCTCTTAATTCTTTTAAATCTTTCTATATTGATGAGGAATGGGGCAGCATCAAGGGTTTTCCACCCACCTGGAGATGACATGCTGTACACTGCTCCAAGGATGGTAGACTACAGTCTGAACTGTCTGGATCGTGTTCCTGTCAGTCACTTATTGTTTGTTTGGATTCTCTACACCCCTCAGACTGAATGTTGCCAAATTCGCAAACACACCTGAGCGCACTCTGCGCTTTTTACCAACTGTGGAAAACACCTAGAGTTCCAGGAAAATCTATGAATATGAAACCAATTTGTAAAGCTGTATTACAGCATGCCATGGACACATTTCCCAGTGCTATGATAAATTAACATAACCCTTTCACCCCCACCAGTGCCCAGCTCTCCCTGCCATTTCTCCCCATGGCCTTTGGTGACATTTTAACTGAATTTCTGGCAGTATGTTCTTATTCCTGACTGTTAAAAAAAAAAAAAACACAACTGCCCACTCCCTCTCCACCTCAACCCCACAGGGCTCCCTTGAAAAAGAGATTTCAATCTCAACTGGACTTCCCTGGTTAAATAAATAAAAGGTAAAACAAATAAAGAAAGAGAGTGCCATATGGCACTATTAGGAAAAAAAATGCCAGTCACACAAGAGTGCCATAATGCACTGCTGGGGGCGAAAAGCTTGAATGGTTAGCCATCAAAATGTATCAGTCATACACACTAGCAGGCCATTTGAATACTGGTTCATGAATCCAAGCACCCTTTTTAGAACAATTTAAAGTCATGAAAAATGTTAATTCGAGATAAAACATTGAGCATGCTCAGGTCAGTGGGCACCAGTGATTAATAGTGAAATGTGTGACGGACTTTGGCTGTGCAGCCAAAGTTTCAGTAAGGTGTTGGGCGATAAATTGTTAAACTTGAGTTTGCCCTGACAGTTAAATGGAATGAGTGCACAAGGAATGCAAATACCTTTTCAGCAACAGAAAATTTGTACTTCCTCTCTTTTTAGGGACTGAATCTGTACAGCTGGTGATCACACTACTATATGGTGAGGAAGGTCTGTCCCATTATGTAAACTGTATTGCACTAAATCAGTGACGAGAAACATTAAAGAAAGAACTGCATGCTTGTCCTCTCATCTCATAGCTCAAGCAAACCAATTCTTGAAGGGAATCAAGATTTTTCCAAGGTGAATTTCATTTATTAATCAATGTTCACAAGAAAAGCTAGACAAGGAACCAGCCTAGAAGACAAAAAACTGATGCCAATTTTAAAATGACAGCAACAGGTTGTCAACCGGCATTTAACTTTTAACCAAAATTTACACAACAAAAAGGTAAAGGATTTCATTTTACTGGTAGCACATTCCAAGTGAAGAGTCTGATTTCATGGAAACAGCAACATTTTTTTGCGCAATTAAGTACAAATCGTCTGAATGGCCCTGATGCTTGTGAAAAGCTCAGGTCATTGCAAAAGGGTATATCTCACAGACAATTCCAAAACTACATCAGTCACTGATTTCCTTCTCTGAAGGAAGAGTGTGGACAAGGCAAAACAACTTGCCTGCAGGCAGTATTTCAAATTAAACCAAGTACAAGTTCTATGATAAAAACTGCTGTTGCAATTTATTCATGCATTAGATAATGTATTTTACATTTTAAACAAATTAACCCATTGTTTCTATGTACCCTCTTACCTCTATGGAGCTGATACCCCTTTAAAAAAGAAAATAAAACAAACCAAAGACAACATGGCGGGCTGCAGGCCACAGTATTCAGCCCATTAAATGAAGCTTTTAAATGACGCAACAAAGTTCCAACTCAAAGGGATTGAAAAGGTAGTCCAATACTATAAAGGCTAATACTATTCACAGACAACCTCCAGACCAAGTGTGTCTGAGGTAGCAAAGGTCTATTCAAGGAAAATATGGCAGGATGTTTTGTACGGGTAATCATGTCAAAACAAGATGTTTAAAATTTATGCTTATACTTAAGACAGGTGAAATACCTTATTTTCCATGCAGCAATTCAGAAAAGTTACTCTAAAAAACCAGACAGGTCTCAAATTCAGTGGCAACTCCCCAAATCAAGCCAATCAATGGACTGATAGAACAGTACTTTGGAGACCTTGGCTACACGGGATTCACCTTCAGGTGGCGTGTTCATTCACAGTTCACTGAATCAATTAGACACATGAAAAACCATTATTTATGAGAGGGTGAAGAACAGCTTACCCTCTAAAGGTTGACTGTAGCTGAATTTGTGACTTGTAATCAACATCAACTAACACACTATGGTCCACACTAATGCAACTAATTTCCCCATTATGACAATTGTTGGAATGACTCAAAATGCTATTGATTGGCAGCCTCGCAAGCATCTATCCAATCGCTATAAACATCCACCGGCTCCGAAAGATCTTGAGATTCATTAAGGAAATCATGAGGAATTCAGGACAAAAAAAAATGAAGCTGTACTATGGTAAATTAGTTCACACAGAGCATTTTAAGGGCATACTACAGTTAAGCGTGCAACAGGAAATGATGGCATTCTTACAGCAGGATGTCCTTGTCCTCCATTTTAAAAAGCAATTCAAGGATAGCTTCGTGAAAGAGAAGTTAAAAGGACACCCATTTGGATTTAAGAGTTTACGAAACAGTTTCTCCAAGGCCAGCTCACTTTACCCTATCCCTAATGTTCCAGATTTTAGGGCCCATCTCTATTTAATCTGAAAAGAAACGCAAGTTCCCATCATATGAATCTTCGGCCCTTACCTCATCACTTCGAGTGCTCATAGACAGATAAGTTTGATTGCATCGACAATGTAAATCAACCTGGAAAACGGGATCTAATTAATATCGGCAAAGTATATTAACCCATCAACAAAGAACAATCACAACATGCTTGATCATCAACGATGTATTCCTGCCTGAGCGGACAGACAGATTAATCGTGAGCATCACACATTCAGAAGGATACAGGTGATAGGAGTCTGGAATTCCTCCAAGCAAACTGCACATGATATAATGCCAGTATTTCTACTGCGCTCCCTGGGGGGGGAAAAAAAAAAAATCACACTCATTAGAATAAGACAAAATAACACCTAAAAGGACGCAGTAACACAAACAAACTGTCATTTTTGAATAAGTGAAGTTATCCTTAACATTACATCTTGACGTCACATGATTTCTCGTGGTTACAAAATGGACAGGTGAACTGAGTGTCAAGATTTCCCGTCATTTTCTTCTTGGGAGGGGGCTTCCGTTTCGACTTACGCCGACCCATCTTCTGTTTCTGCTGCATTTTGAAAAAGGAAAATGGAAAAGGCATTAGATGCATATCACATCACGCAGTTAATATGAGCTGACAATAAAAAACTAAATTGTGATTTTGCGGTTTGAGAAGTTAACAGCACAACCTCAATGGAATCACAAAAACTGGTATGTGTGACCAAAAAGTTTTATAATTTTACTAAAAATATGTAGAATGTAATGCATACCACAGAACATTCTCAGGCCCCGTTAATGCACACGTTTCTATGTTCCAGCCACTTTCGGAAGCAATTCTGGAAGCCTTCATATATTTAGGCCTATATTATGGACTTTATAATGGTTGGCTGAAAAATCAGCAAGTCCCTTTCCTTTAAGCTTCATTTAACGCAGTGTCTAGAGACACGGCAGTCGATTTCAAGGGATTAGGATATGGCAAGCACTAAATGAAAGCCTTTAACAATCAAAAGTTAATTTGGATAACCACAGCAGTGAGGAGGAATACTGTGATGAATGAGAAACCACTAGCCAATCTCTCGCAGAACGCGTTTGTATGAGACTCCAGCTTCCCATTTTCTTCCTGCATTGAATCAAGAGTTGCAGACGTTCAAATTGTTCCTCCGTGTTCGATTTAAGATGATAGCAATAAAATGAATCGCAGTTTATCCAACATGCACGATTCAGATCGCAGTAAACAGCTAGGCGGCGTCAATGATATATCAGTTACATATGAATAATGTTACAAAAAACACGAAAAACCATTTAGTCAGAACAAATAACCGGAGTCTCCTTCCTCACATAGTTACTGCAAAGAATAACTTAGCTAGCTTGTTAGCCTCATTAACTGTTACCTAACGTAATCAAGCAACAAACAGCAGCAATTCCCAAACAAGGGCCTACAGGAGCTAGCAAACAGGGAACTAACGTCACTTATCCGGTTTGAGATGAAGAAATATTTTGCATTCTTAAGTCCTGACACAAACAAGCAACCGACGAAAATACAGTGTAATTCAACGCAAAGAAATATGTCATAACTAACACGCTTGGACTTACCCTGTCTTCTTCTTTGAGTTGTGAACACTTGGTACACTGTGGTCGTTTGATTCACGCACGAATATCAAGTACGCTCTTTGAAACGGAAACTCAGAACCGGAAGTTTCTTCCTCTTCACCTATGAACCAAATAGAGGTATTCTGTGGATCGTAATGCTGCCCCCACAGGTAAAAGTTTCATACATATCCTACATGTTCAGGTAGCTACAAGCTAAGTTAGTTGAATTAAGAAAACTTACAATCGCCCTGCATATATGGTTGAAACTGTGTTACAAAGGAGAATATAGATTTGAAAGAGAAGGAGGAAAGACTGATAATTCCCAAAATAATTGTTTTCTCTCAGTACAGAAAGTTTTGACGAACACCTCATTTGTTTTGGACGCTAAATTACACTTCTACTACAAAACCCAAAACCAGTTAAGTTGGCACGTTATGTAAATCGTAGATAAAAACAGAATACAATGATTTGCAAATCCTTTTCAACTTATATTCAATTGAATACACTGCAAAGACAAGATGTTTAATGTTCAAACTGAGAAACTTAATTTTTTTTTTTTGCAAATAATCATTAACTTAGAATTTAGAGGCAGCAACACATTGCAAAAAAGTTGGCACGGGGGCCTTTTTACCACTATGTTACATCGCCTTTCCTTTTAACGACACTCAGTAAACGTTTGGGAATTTTTGAAGCTTTTCAGGTGGAACTCTTTCCCATTCTTGCTTGATGAACAGCTTAAGTTGTTCAACAGTCCGGGGTCTCCGTTGTCATATTTTACTCTTCATAATGCGCCATACATTTTCAATGGGAGACAGGTCTGGACTACAGGCAGGCCAGTGTAGTACCCACACTCTTTTACTACGGAGCCATGCTGTTGTAGCACGTGCAGAATGTGGCTTGGCATTATCTTGCTGAAATAAGCAGGGGCGTCCATGAAAAAGACGTTGCTTGGATGGCAACATTTGTTGCTCCAAAACATGTACCTTTCAGCATTAATGGTGCCTTCACATATGTGTAAGTTGCCCATGCCTTGGGCACAAATACACCCTCATACCAACACAGATGCTGGCTTTTGAACTCTGCGCCTATAACAGTCCGGGTGGTTCTTTTCCTCTTCGGTCCGGAGGACACGACGTCCACAGTTTCCAAAAACAATTTGAAATGTGGACTCGTCAGACCACAGAACACTTTTCCACTTTGCATCAGTCCATCTTAGATGAGCTTGGGCCCAGCGAAGCCGGTGGCGTTTCTGGGTGCTGTTGATAAATGGCTTTCGCTTTGCATTGTAGAGTTTTAACTTGCACTTGCAGATGTAGCGACAAACTGTAGTTAATGACAGTGGTTTTCTGAAGTGTTCCTGAGCCCAAGTGGTGATGTCCCTTACACACTGATGTCGGTTTTTGATGCAGTACCGCCTGAGGGATCGAAGATCACGGGCATTCAATGTTGGTTTTCAGCCTTGTCGCTTACGTGCAGTGATTTCTCCAGATCCTCTAAACCTTTTGATGATATTACGGACCGTAGATGATGAAATTCCTAAATTTCTTGCAATAGCTCGTTGAGGAATGTTGTTTTTAAACTGTTCACTAAGTGGTGACCCTCGCCCAATCCTTGTTTGTGAATGACTGAGCATTTCAGGGAAGCTGCTTTTATACCCAATCATGGCACCCACCTGTTCCCAATTAGCCCGTTCACCTGTGGGATGTTTCAAATAAGTGTTTGATGAGCATTCCTCAACTCTCTCAGTCTTTTTTGCCACTTGTGCCAGCTTTTTGGAAACATGTTGCAGGCATCAAATTCCAAATGAGCTAATATTTGCAAAAAATTACAAAGTTTACCTGTTCGAACATTAAGTAACTCGTCTTTGCAGTGTATTCAATTGAATATAGGTTGAAAAGGATTTGCAAATCAAAGTACTCTGTTTTTATTTATGATTTACACAACGTGCCTCTGTCGAGAGACACAGAGTCTCTGTCGAGTAACTCTAACAATGACCAGCACCCCTAAAGTACTCTTACGAAAATTCGCAGGCATCATTATTTATTTACTTTATTTTACTTTATTGCAAGGAAGAGATTCAATCGTTGACTGATGTTTGGTTAAGCTGAACTGAATTTGACTGATGTGATGAGTGGAACAGCTGGAATTTTAAACGAGTACAGCAGAACATACCCATATTGAAACAGGAAAATGATGGACACTGATCCATTTATTTATTTATGGTGGTCGGACCCTTACCTCCTGAAATTCAAGCACAACCCCAATTCCGATAGTTGGGTCGAAGAGTAAATTGTGAGTAAAATCAAAATGCAAAGACTATCAGATCACGAGCCAATATGTAATTTACAATAGAACAGATAAAATATCAAATATTGAAACTGAGACATTTTATATTTTTATTCACAAAATTAGATCATTTCAAATTTTCTGGCTGCAACAGGTCTCAAAAAAGTTTGGACATAGACAAAAAAGGGCTGAAAAACCAAGTAATATCTAGGAGAATCAGCTGAAAGAATATGTAGCAAGTAATTAAGTTAACTGGCATCAGGTGCGTAGCATGATGGGCTATAAAAGGGATGTCTTAGAGAGTCTGAGTCTCTCAGAAGTGAAGATGACCAGAGGCTCTCCAACCTGTGAAGGCTTGCGTAAAAAAATTTTGGAATACTTTAAAAGCAATGTTCCTCAACGTCAAATTGCAAAGGCTTTGAAGGTCTCATCATCAACAGTGCATCACATCATCAAAAGATTCAGAGAAACTAGAAAAATCTCTCTGCGTAAGGGACAAGGCCGAAGACCTTATTGGATGCCTGTGATCTTCGGGGCCTCAGACACCACTGCATCACTCACCAGCATGATTCTGTCATTGACATTACTAAATGGGCCCAGAGATACTTCAAGAAACCACTGTCTGTAAACACAGTCCGCCATGCCATCCATAGATGCTACCTAAAACTCTATCATGCAAAAAAGAAGCTATTGTTGAGCATAATCCAGAAGCGCAACCGTGTTCTGTGGGCCAAGGCTCATTTAAAATGGACTGTAGCAAAGTGGCCTGTGGTCAGACAAGTCCACGTTTGACATTCTTGTTGGAAGTCATAGGCGTGTGTGTGTGTGTGTGTGTATAAAGGTGTTAGAGCAACATATGCTCCCCTCCAGACGACATCTATTCCAGGGAGGGCCTTGTGTATTTCAGCAGGAGAATGCAAAACCACATACTGCAGCAATAACGGCAGCATGGCTTCATAGTAGAAGAGTCTGTGTGCTGAACTGGCCTGCCTGCAATCCTGATCTTTCACCGATTGAGAACATTTGGCTCATAATTAAGCAGTCCGTCAAAGGAGACACAAAACTCCAGCAGCTGGAAGCCTGTATTAAACACAAGTGGGATCAAATTACAATGGCTAATCTCAAGAAACTTGTCTCCTCAATGACTAGACGCCTCCACTCTGTGTTAAAAAGAGGGGATGCTACATCATGGTAAAGAGGCCCCTGTCCCAACTTTTGAGACCTGTAGCAGCCATCAAATTTGAAATGAGCTCATTTTGCCGGTAAAATTGAAAAATTTCTCAGTATCAACATTTGCTATATTATCTCTGTTCTATTGTGAATAAAATACTGGCTGGTGTGATTTGAAAGTCATTGCGTTTTGATTTTATTCACAATTTACACTTTGCCCCAACGATTTCGGAATTGGGGTTGTAAATTTCATACATTAATTTTTTGCGTTGAATCCGCAAATCGCACCTTCCGCTCACGATGTGGGCACACACCTTAGAACTGAAAATGACTCGTTTATTAGCAAGCCACAGTATCTAGCCAACAACTACTCCCTCAGAGAATATAGCATTGAATTGGTTTGCGTGACCCTGCTGCGAAATAAGGCTGAAGCTATCGAATACAGCACCGGAGCAACTGAAGATTCGGCGGTGGCACAGTCCCAATGCAGCAATTTGACTCTCCACAAGTAAATAATTGTTTACCTGTCAATCTCCAATATGATACTTAACATCTTGGAAATACTCGGTTTGTCCATGAGAAGTGTCAGATTACAAGACGGTATGACAGCCCATCCGTGATGCGGTCGAACTGCGGCGGATAACATCTGATTACCATTCGTGCTTCGCAGTTTTTCCGGGTTGGTCATGTCAGCTCAGGCCCAAACGAGACCGTGAAAATTGGGATCGTAGTTGGGTTCTATAAAAAATCAACTGTTTAAATTATTTTCATTAGTGATCTATCGTTCGAACTTGTGTTTTTGCGAGCCGCCTAAAACCGCAACCGGCGGTCGAGCTGTTGTTCCTTTAAAACACCCCGAAGTTAAGTCGTTGTGAGAGTTGATCAATTTAAAGAATATTTTAGCCATAGATTTACGTAATCATAGAGTTCACTACTCAAATTACCAAAAGTGTTATATTTTTATTATTGGTTCAGTCAGTTTGATATCCACACCGCTGGGCCGTGAGTTCTTGTAGGGTAGGTTTCGGTTCCTGAGTACAAGCGAGGACGAATGCATGTATTTGTCCTCGCCCGCTTTCATGCGCGGAACACCCACGTTAAATGTAAGTTGATTTTTATTGAAATCTTTCGGCTGAAGTGAACATTCACCTGTATTAACCTTGGTTGATCCATTTCGTTTTGAATATTTCAGATCTGATGCTAATTTGAGGTGGAGGGTGAGGCTCGCTTATATTCCTAACTTGCGTTGTCAAATGCGGCTCACACTGAATTGTGCTTCTTTTAAAGTCTTGCACGACATTGAAAACGTTTTGTTGGGGCATCATCGTCGTGGACCAACTGTGGATGAACGACATTTTCACAACTACATCTCATTAGCAGCACAGCCGCTCGAAATAAGGAGCTTTAAGGATAACTGAGAAATATATGCTCAACAAATGACTGAATTCAAAGCATTTTAGACAATTGTTTTATACACATTTCCTTTCAGGTGTACTGCTTGGAGAAACACACTACCTGAGATATATTAATCTCCACTCATCCATTCCTATGTGGCTCAATTTTGCTGGATTCGCTCACACGTCCTGTGTATTCTTATCTTTTCCTGGCCTGCAGATGTCTCTGAGGCACGCGGTGAAGATGGTTGGCCTTGGAGTGGTGGCCCTCACCCTCAGTGTGGAGTGGCTGGACTGGCTGATACGCCGTCTATGGTCCCGGTATTGCCGTCACAGTCCACTGAACGAAGTGCTCTTCTTTCCGACCGCAGTCACCTGTGTGGAGCACTTCTTCCATCCTGGTCCAAGAATTACCGTGTAATACCATAAACTTCCAATATTACTTAGGTTTGCATTGGTTTCTGCTCCAGTTTCCGCCGAGTTTGAGAAATACACACTTTAGGAACACCTCTCCAAGGCCCTTGACCAAGGCTTTCAACTAGGTTTGGTCCCCAGGTGCTGCACTGTGGCTGCCCACTGCTCCAAAGTAACTTAGATGGGTCAAACGTTTTGTGGCAGATTGCCCCTCAGGGCATGACTGAAGACCATCTGGGATTGTGCCAGCTGCGATAGGGAAGCCTTTATTACTTAAAGTAGAGCTCAGAATATTCCCACCCTCTAACTCACCTTCCTTTTTATTGCAGCTGTTCACCTGTGCAGTTTGAGGGCTATATCTTAAAAGGTAGCTATGCTACCTTGTTCACAAGAATTGTCCACAGACAGACAGACTGAAATGTAAATACTTGCAAAAATGCTCTAAATAGCTGTCCTGGTAGTCTTATAGTAGCTTTGGAGTAATTTCACTGCGGTCTGGCCTGATGACATGCCGACAGACAGGTCAACTGAAAACAATACCATGTTCATTGTCGTGGCTGGTAATGAATTATATCTTAATTCGGAACTCAAGCTCAGTTAATGTTTTTTTTTAGAGTCATTTCATTTCTTTTCCAGATCTCATTTTGCTCACTGTCCTGCAAGAGGTTCCAATATAAGTGTTACACGTAGGGTACTGGTGCTGGTATTGATGGGCACTTGTACAGTATGAGTGGATTTACTCGCGTATGCGCTCAGTTCAGACCCATTGTTGCCATGTTAAAATGGCCACGGTGAATCAATGACATTCTCTTGAATGTGTTTGACTGTCCTCCTCCATTTTAGGTGAATTCCACTACATTGAAAAATAGTTCCTCCTTTCTTTCTCCCTCATATCACTCCCCATAATTCACGATAGGAGCTGAGAGGAGGAAACAAGGATAGTTTATTTCTGTATCACAAGACATCCAACTCTCCCTGGGAACACCCCTGTGGAATAATTCCAACATTGATTCCTCTGCTGTGGTTCTCTTGTGTATAAAAGGAGGTTGCATGGGTGGGTGTATCAGGCTTTTAGCTTGTTTTATTACCCGAAACGAGCAGTGTAAATACACTGTCGCCCACCTCTTATCTTACCTCCTGGGCTCAGGGAAATTGGGTTATTGCAGCTTGTTTCACTCACTTTTATCGCCTTTGTAAATTTCAGTACTTCTAACCAAGCTTACCCAGCTGTCACTCTTTTGTAACCCATCCTTGTGATCTCGTTATGGGAGGGTCTTGACAGAGTGACTAAGACCAACTGCTTTTCCCCAATGCGTATTTGGGGCCTGTTAGAACAGCCAAATTTTGTAATCTTGGTTTGGTAATACTAAAATGTAGTCTTTAACTATAAAATTCCACAACAGAGACCGAGATGGAAAGTTCAAGGTAGAGGCTTTGTTTGGTGCCAGAAGTGCACTGTGGGAACAGTACTATTATTCAGCTGGGAGTGTCGGCCCCTTAGGTAGGAAGCTTCCTGTCCACCCTGCATGGACGACAATGTAGCACGTTAGCCAGAGATGCCAAGTCTCACGCATTCGGCACTGGTCCTGCTCATTTTTTAGGCTTATTCACCGCAGTCCGCAATTATTCATTGAATGCTTAGTGAGATTCTCACGCGGAATTAAAATCCTTGTGCACTGAAGTTTCCGTTTCACTTGCGTAAAGGTGCACCTCATCATAAGTAACATGGAAAGCGATTATGACTCCGGACTTCCCTGCTTCTCTTTACTCGGGGATTGGAAACAGTGCATGTGTTTCATGATCTTTTAAATTGTTTAAATGAAATAAGACCATTTGAAACCTTTTTATGCAATTCCATTGCTTTTAATCCCGCTGTAAAGACAAGCCTGAGAATTCCCGAGTCATAATTTATTTCCGTGTCATTAGTGGGGAAATCCACCGTAATGTACGTGAAACTGATTAACTTGATGCACAATGACTTCAATTCCACGAGTGAATTTCTTCAGTGCTCATTGATTGAATAATTGCTGACTACGGCACAGAAACGTGAATGCCACTAGGAGGAGAGACTCGCGCCTAAGACATAAGCCTTGGCATCTCTGATGTTAGCCCCACATAAACGGCACAGCCTGTTAGCCCCAGGAGAACTGCTTTTTAGCGCAACACAAAAATATTGCAAATAGGCACTTCTGGCACTTTTCGATGGAACTGGGGTATATTTTGACAAACATGCTAGCCACCAAGATGCGTTTTGAAATATCTAACTATACGCTTCGGTACCCAGGTCGAACATGACCCTGTGAGTGAAAATATAGCATGTTAGCCCCACATTAATGACTTTGCATGTTAGCCCCATGTGAACAGTGTAGCTCGTTAGCCCCTAGTTGAGGGTTGAACTGCTCTGCTGTGTTCCCCCAGCAGCCCCTGCCCTTGCCCCCTGCCGCACGGCCTGGAGACCTCCTTCACGCGGCTGCTGCAGCACCTCCTGTCGGCCGCCTCGTCTCTGGACCTGTGCGTGTTCGCCTTCTCCAGCCAAGAGCTGAGCCGCGCTGTGTTGCTGCTGCAGACGCGGGGTGTGGCTGTCAGGGTCGTCACCGACAAGGACTACATGAGCATCACTGGCTCCCAGATTGGCACCCTCCGCCGTGCAGGTACTTTGTCACTGCTGTTGCTCCTTTAACAGGCAGCATGACCTGTTCCTTGGACTAACGGAAAGAGAGACATGTTTTACAGCTACTGAGAAGGGGTTAATCATTCACTCTATAATGGTGTGCTGCGCAGCTGTCGAGATGCTAACCCTTGGGGAAAAAATATTCTACTAAGCAAACCAGATTTAAGCTTTAACTTTAGGTATTCTTTAGTTTTACATGGTCTTTCTGTATTCAAATTTTACACATGGAGAGGGCAAATTATGCTCTGTCTGTTTCATAAGTTTATTAACTTGACTCAATGGGATTGGGGAGGGCTTTTAAGCAATTCAGTCTCAACAATAGGCATATCAAACTTCTTCTGAGCCTTCTGTGTCGGGGCTGACCTACTGTATCCTTTGGGTTTTGGTACTTGTATTATTTGGTGTGGTTTCTTCTGCGTGTGTTGCCATAGAGAAGGAAGTTATGTCTGAGCTATTTGTTGCCACCTACAGGTCCATTTCAGAGGCTGCTGAAGTGAACATAGCTTTCCATGGAGACACTCAGGAATTAGTCCTACTGATTTCTGCGATGTCAGTTTGCACATTTGGTAGACCTTCATGCTATCCGCCCAGCTTGAAATCACTCATCTTTCTATGCCACTTATGTGTGAGTTAAGCATTATGGCTTGCTCCTTAAACTTACAGCGCTGAAATCTTCAAAACTTTATAAATTAAACTAGAATGTATTTTTGCTCGTAAAAACATACGTCTCCCCCTGGCCCCCTTCCCTGCCTAACCCAGCGGACAGATGGACTGGCACATATCGAGAGGCACTAGTGCGGGACCTGAGTAGTAAGTACGCAAAGTTGCGTTAAGATAATGTAAACGGTTTAGGAGTGATGCTCCAGACAGAAATTGATCACATCCGGCAGACAGACAGATGGACGGACAGACAGGCACACACCGAAAGGCTCCACTTCAGGACCTGAATAGTTAGTATGTAGAATTTTGTTAAGATCGTGCAAATTCTTTTGAAGTTGCGCCCCGGAAACAAAGTGGGAACGCCGACGTGAACGGGAACCGAGCCTAAAACAATATATCTCCCCTCTCCCTCTGGTGGGGAAGACATAATTATCTTGTGATCATGTGGAAACTTGTTTAAACGGGTTGCCACATGATAGGTTTTCAAAAGCGTTGAGGGACACTATTTGTATTCAGCGCTCTAAGGGCTAATTGTAGCTTCTTCTGCAGTCTCATTACTTTAGGCCGTCTTCACCTCAGAGAAACTACCATGAGAAAAGGGCTTTTCTCCTTTGCTCATCGGGCTGATGAATTGCTTTTATTCCTCAGCAACTTAAAGTCCATCACTGTTTGTCAAGTTGACACTGTGCAGCACTCAGAAGGCTGTTCGGGTGTTGGAAAACCCAACTCAGGCCAAAAATAGCAGTGTGTACTTGCCTTCAGGGGAACACCAGTGATTTACTTGTTGAAGTGGCGACACTAATCAGTTTTTTCACCACTGAAAGCCTCACCTACACTTGGTTGCCATAGTATTGGGTGCCCTATCTTATCCCACGTTAGCAGACACTGTCTCGTTCCAGATTTTATTCTGCAAATGTGGGGAATAAAATATTAACAGTATTTGTATCAAAAGAAAAATGTGAGAAATGTAATATGTGATGTTTTGTACAATCAGTCACTCTGTTTATGTGTTTTGTGGTTAGTTAGGTGGATCAAGAATTTTGGTCTTCACTTAACCTTATGACACAAATATGAGCACCTAAAATTGGATTTTTTCCCCCCAAATATCCAACAAACATTTCAATTTCATGACGTTGCATGCAAGTTATCTCAAACGCGGTGCCCTTGTTTAAATCACTGCTTTAAAATGGTTAACACGGGATAGGATTGGGGTTTCCCAATAATAATGAACCCCAGTGTACATATCTGTCCTCTATCAAGATGCTTACAGAGTTGCGATTGTATTTTGAAGCTTCCCAGGACCTGACAAATCTATGACTGTGTTTGCAAGGTCTTTAGTATCCCGGTTTTGAGGATTATCCCAGCTTTGAGCAGATCTGGGATATGATGTTTACGTGGACCGCAGAGAAACCCGGTTATTCATATCCCTGTACACTTGATAAATTGACTGGAATCTGTAGCATTGCAGCTATTGCATTACCTGGCTTCCAAGTGGCCACTTTGGTTAGCAAGGCTATTTTTGGAGGTCCTTCGGGAAGGTCGCGAATTGGTCCGCAACAGAGAAGAAGTAGAAGTCTACTTGTCGGTCAATGAATGACCGTATGGATTATCTTTCCAGACGGTCTTGACTTAATGGCTTGCTGGCTTACTTCAAGCCAATAAGAGCTAAAAAGGTTTGGGCGCTTTCAGTTCCAGAAAAGTGCATATTAGCTTTTTTTTCCTGAGGTTTTTAATGAAAGTGTTGGAAATGAGGTGGAAGGGTTCATAGTTTAAATGAGTGAGGAAAGGAGGGAAATGAGATGCTGAATGAGGTTCGGTCCCCAGCGCTCACTTCCTAATCAAAGTTACATAATCAGCGCTAATGGGCAGCTGGACAGCATGCAAAGCAGTAATTTAATCAGGGAGTGTGGGAGGGAGGGAGAGAGGGAGCGAGAGAGAGAGACGTGTGGAGGGAGGGGAAGATTGATGGATGGAAAATGTGCTCTTAAAGAGAAATGTCGGATCCAGAGTAGCAGAAAAAGGTGGAGAAAAAATGTAAAAGTTTTACAAAAACAACTTCAGGTCGACTAACGGGGTGTTCCACGAAGTGAGACTATTGTGAGTTGGCGAAGTATGTTGACCATGAAGCTGTGGTCATCAGTGTCCCAAAGGTTGCACTCCTAACCGTCCCTGGTAATGTATGGTGTCACTGATTGTGAGTAAGCAAAAAAAAAAGCCTGGCAAATGTTGAACTTGCTATCAAGTGCACATTCCTGGTAAATCACATTTAAAAAAAAAACTTAGAAACTGCTGTGAATCTTTGTTTTTTTTTTTAATTTGGAGGTATTTGCATTGTCATAGTCTTTTTTTCATGATGACCACTGTAAACTTAGTGCCTTGTAAATTTAAAAGGATTATTTGGTCAATTTGAGACGGTGGCCATTGGGATTGAGGTTGTCAAAGCTAATTTGATTTCAGTAAATGAAGTGTCCCTGTCCTTCCTTAAGAGAGTGCTCATAATTATGCTAATTGAAGATGAGCTGAACGAGCCTTTACTGCCCCTCTGTAGAGCACCCGGCTCACCACAACACAAACAGGGCTACCTCTCTCAAAAGCATCATTGCTAACTAGGTTAGCAAGGTATATACTGATCTCAACATGGCCCTGGTTCAAACTGTGTAACTGGCTGCCATAGCTGTAACTTCTGACAATCAGAAGGACAGGTTAGCCATAGGGTCTCAGGGAGTGCTCCTAAGACTACAGTATGATAAACACACAGCTCTGTACCAACTTTATTTATCCTTTTCTTGTGCCTCTGAAGCGCTCGATTCCTGTCCCTGCAACATGATCCTCTTCTCTGCCACCAGCCAGTGCCCCTGCCCAACTGCACGTACGCTGTCCCATCCAAGGGCCAGATACACTCAGATCTTTGGCACAATTGAACAGTTGGCACGTCCAAAACCATGGCTAATGATCGGTGCCAAACAAGTACCCTGAACATTCATTGGGCATGTTATGAGTTTACGCATGTGCTCAAAGGTTTTTGCACCTGGAAGAAGTTTGAGTAAATCGGACCCTAAGATGGGACTATGTACATCCATTAGAGCAGGGACTCTGTTAGTAAATCTGGACCTTCTTCTTGAAGAAAATCGGGCTAGTAAATATGTCTGACCCTGTTCTCTGTTCTGTATGTTGTCTGGTGTTTGACCTGCGCTTTTTCCTGCCTGTCTCAGGGATTTGCGTGAGGCACGAGATGGGAGCCGTGCACATGCACCACAAGTTTGCGGTGGTGGACAGGCGGCTACTGATCACGGGCTCCCTCAATTGGACCCTTACAGCCATCAAGAGGAACAAGGAGAACATTCTAGTGACGGAGGACCCGGACCTGGTTCTTCCGTTTGTTCTGGAGTTCCAGCAGCTCTGGGATGCCAACGACCCGGCCCAACACTTCCCCGGGGCCTCTCCACCCTCTGACTCATCGACACGGCTCACCAAGAGCGCTCCCTCAGTGTAAACACCTGTGTGTTTATATACAGTGTATTGTACACGTGTAGCCTATTCAGAAAAGGGCTGGTATGGGTGCAGGCTTTCATTCCAGCCAAGGAGATACACACACGATTCTTCTCATCATGGACCTGGGCAAAGATTCTAGGGTTTGAGTAGTAGAATCAGGTCTGAAAGCATATGGCTTGAATGAGAGCCGGCACCCTGACAGGACATTCTTGATAAGGTTAAGAGCGCTTGGCACGGTGAGGTCTGCCATTAAATTTTATATTCGGTCGTGTGGTCCTCCGGCAGCCAGGGGCCTCTGTGTTGAAGTCCTATATCGCCCCAACTCTTTGCGGACTGTACCCTAACCTTAGACTGCTGACACACATCCTCATCAAACCTTTGAGTGCAGTTTGCTTAACACACATTCGTCTATTTCTTTTGAGAATATCTACCGTGATTGCCTATTTGCATGTGTATGCTTTGGCAACTGTTCAATGTGTACTTTTCATTAGTTTGATGAAAGAAATGTGGGGATATTGGAATACTTTTTCCGTGTTAGCTCACAGAGTATATTTCCATATTGTTTAACAGGAACCTCACAGAAATGTACAGAGGGGTGGCAAAGGAAACGAGCAAAATAAATGTGTGAACAAACATGACAAACACAGAAGCTTCTGTTCATTTTCCTGCCCTGGGTTTTTCTCCACTCATCCCCTCTAAGGTCGAAGGGTCACTGCAAATCAGTGCAGAGTTACTCAGTGTGATCACCATTATGTCCCATGATGAAGCATTCCTCCCATGAGGGGAGAGCTCCCTACACCCTACAGGTCACAAGGGGCACTGAATGGTTTTTTTGAGTATGAAAACGATCCTAAGCAAACGCCACCACCTTCGCAGTCACCAGATCTCAAACCGACTGAACTCGTTTGGGAGATTGTGGAACAACTTGGTGGACTTGCTGTCATCATGAAAACATCAAATGAGCGAATGCATCTCAATTAAGGTACTCCATCCCATCAGTAAAATTTTACACATGTACACTCAATGTCAAGCTGATAGTGCAGCTTGTGGAAGCCCAACTCTCACCTGAGGTTTTTAATGTTGATTTTTTTTCTATCAGTTAGTCACTCCTCTGTGTATGTTGTCATGACTTTACACTACTATCAGCCACGACATTGAATTGGCCTGCCTAATATTGCGTAGGTTCTCCTCTTGCTGCTGAAACAACTCTGACATGCCAAGGCATGGACTCTACTACTCCTCTGAAGGTGTACTGCGGTATCTGGCACCGAGACATCAGCAGCAGATCCTTTAAATCCTGTAAGTCATGAGATGGGGCCTTTATGGATCAGACTTGTTTGTCCTGTACATTCCACAGATGCTAATTTGTATTGAGATGTGCATCCTGGTGCCATGACTTCCTCGGGTAAATGATGCACATACACCCAGTCGCCAACATGATATATAAGAAAATATGATTCACCAGACCTTCTACCATGGCTCAGTTTTGACGCTCATGAGCCCATTGTAGGCGCTTTTGGCGGGGGACAGGGGTCAGCATGGGCATTGTGACCTGTCTGCAGCTGCATGAACCCATACGCAGCAAGCTGAAATACACTATTTGTCTTGACACATTATTATCATAGCCAGCATGAACGTTTCTGGCAATTTGTACCACTATAGCCCCTCTGAGGGATTGAAGCAGGCGGACCTGCCTTCGCTCCCCACGCACATAGGTGTGCCTTGGTAGTTTCGCCATTGCAGTTTAGCCCTCGTCAAAATCACTCTGATCCTTACCCTTGCCCATTTTTTTCTGCTTCAAATACATCAGCGTAAAGAATTGACTGACCACTGCCTAACATATCCCACCCCTTGACAGGTGCCATTATAACAAGATAATGTTGTTCCCTACCTGGCAGTGATTTTAGCGTTATGGCTGATTGCCGTACATGAGCATCACACAAGGTGGATTTTGCCACTCTTACTTATTCAAGGAAAGACAAGTGCATTAGTTTTCAGTCTGAACATATCAGTAGGTTAACCTCATTGTTCAATTGACTCTGTTATTTCCTCACATTTCAATGAGTTGCTATTAAGACGGGTATTTCAGAGTACTAAAATGTTCAGAGGTGCGGGGCCCCATGTATTTCTACGTTCACCTTGTCTTTTCAAGTATCTATAAATATCAAAGTGGAATTGGCCTCCTCTGTCCATACAGAGATCTGTAATCTGTAGTCTTTTTTGGACTTTGTGATTAAGAGCAAAGTAAGAAATTACCTCCTCCAAGTCTGAGCTGCAGGTGAGACAGCGCTGAGTTGTCTGCCGCATTGTAGTCTGGGAGCTGTAAAGACTTGCTCGTCTGAGAACAATACAGTCGCATCAGAGCTGCAGTCTGGCGGGCCGCACTGTCCAGGCCCGGAGCTGCGCTTTAATCTAGTGCAAACTTGATTAATGCAAGAGAAGCGCATGACAGCATCCAGACCTCCGCGGTTGCGAAAGTCGCCACTCCTCAGTTTGCCAGCAGAATCAGCAGACTTCGATGTTTGGCTCCATCGATCTTCCGACGCAAGGGCACGACTGTCGGCGTATATGTTAACTGGGATTCGAAGATGAGATGCGAGATATTGCACTCGTAATGAAATACTGAACTGGCGAGCTGTAGGTGGGCTCGATTTGGACAGAAATGAAATTTGACCAAATCATAAAACTGACGCTCCGCGGCTTGCTCCTAATTTAGTGCTCGCCAAGCATTTTTAATAGGTTTTTTTTATGTGCGCCTTGCAGACGTTCCAGCTTCATGCCGTCCCGTGGGCTCAAGAAAGTCACTGCTTCATGATCAATGGCGCACTTCTCGGCAAAGCGCTGGAGGCAGATTTTGCAGCGAAGCAGGCCTGCTTTTAGTGAAATTAACTGCTCCTGTCAGTTCTCATCACATAGCCTACAGTGCTTTCTACACACACGCGCGCGCGCGCGCTCACAGACACACACACACACACACACACACACAAACTACTGTGTATATTAGTCATAGTCTGCACTGAACATGTGCTATGTTCAAGTGATATGACTTTTCTGTGCATACAGGTGATGGCCCACTGAACCCCAGAGTTTATGGCTGCCTCATAATTTGACCTTTGTCTATATTCTACGTTAATTTATCGACAGATGGTCAGCGGTGTCATTTGACAATGTGATGCTTATCAATGAGAGATTGGTAAAACAGGTTAAGTGACGTCTATGCATTTTTTTTACATTATGCACACATGTAACGTATAACTCTGTACAGAGAATGAGAAGGTCTGAGATATGTAGTCTTCCTCGAGCTGTTCCAAATGAATCCTGTATAATTTGGGATTGAAAATGCTGCTGTATAACTCTTGAATTTGTTTTAAGCCAGTTACAATTCCTTGGCGGTACACTGGTTGATTACAAATTTACTTGTGATTGGATGTCTCTGAGATGTTGGTCTTGGCTGAATAGAGGCTGGGAATAAACCCGAATCGGCCCAAATAGGCATCTCACCATGTGGATAAGTATGCATATGTAGTTAAACATGATTGATCAAGCCATTTTAAGTGATTTACAAACTGAATGTCATTGCACTGCAAAGCAATCAATCAGTGTGATAAAAAATGTATTTCAGGTCTCATGAGGATTGTTTTGGCGATGGGAAAGAGATATTAAAATTCAATTTAAAGTGAATGAAAGGTCGGGCTGGTGGAAAACATTCTTCATGAGGGTTGTCTTAATTTCTCTATTCGGGGAAAAACAACGGGACGCCTCATTTTATGTTGTTCGCTACGCTAGTGAATGTATAGATTCAATTCGAAATAACAGGCTCATTTTGCAGCAGCCAAGAATAAGCTTGTGCCTCAATATGATCACGCAAATCCCAAATTATTCAGTGGGGCTGTTTGACTCGGCGGAATTGGATTGGGTGATGTTGCGTTTCGTCTCGGACGCGCAGAATATTTCGACACACTTCCGTATTTCCGCACAGCGGACGGAGCAGCTGAAGTACGAGATCCGGGAGCGCAACGCAGCATTCAGCAATGAGAGAGGGTGGGAGTGGATAAGGAGAAGAGGATTCACTCGACTGGAGGTCCGCCCTTGCATTTATCAGTTTTAAAATTTTGGCTTAGCCCATAATACCAATTTAGCGACAAGGGTAAAGGAGGCTTCTATTGCGAAGGTGGGTCAATTTGTTTTGTTTTTGATCTTTACGCTTTAAAGATTGTGAATGAGGTTTTAGTTGGGCTTTGCCCGAGCGAATCGCAAACACCTATTTCTTCAGAGGCGACCATATGGTAGCCGTGGGATGAATGCGTGAGACAGAAGCCGGGATGACGGGCTTAAAGGATCTAAATTTCTCTCTTGTTTAGAGGAAATTCTTCAGTTTTTTCATAACTTTATTTAGTTTACTGTGTTACCTGTGTTTAATTGGTTGTGTGGTAGCTGGCCGCTGACAATATTCCGTGACTGAAGATGTCAGTAAGACGCGCCAGATGCCAAGCATAGGCTATTGATGTCCTGGGCAGAGAATAACTAAATTCAGCATTATGTCATAGATCTCCTTCCACTTTATAGTCGCTTTAACACTCCTTATGAATTTGCGAATATTTGTAATTTAGCGGACATGAGGGCCTTTTAATTAGATGGACTAATAGATCTTGCTTGTTGGGGGGGAAAAAAGTAACTTTTTATGCGTTAGTCAGTTAGCGCACTGAATATTTTATTTTTTCACCACTCATTTATGGTTTTGCTTTGTGACTGGATCGTGAAAAGTCAAGTCCAATTCGTCGCTGTATTCGTGATAAGAAAGACCTGAGTTTTTAGTTTGCTAATAATTGTCGGCTACGTGCTTTGGAGTATTAAGCGGTGAATGTTTAATTTTCTGAAGTCAAATGTGTTTGGCAAGGCCTACTTAAAAAAAGACACGCTCAGCTAAAATGTGGGCTTACGCCACGATGAGCAAGGAATTAATTAATTTCTTAACCTGCATTAGTGACCAGCCTACGGCACGCCTTGAAATTATTTATACTGGTGCACATGGTTAACCCTCTATTAACCAAACCCATTTCCAGTTGTGTTAAAAAATTTTTGCGTATGGAAATAATTTTATTTTGGGCCATTATTTGAAAAACAGTAGACAAAAAAAAAAAAAAATTGACACATTTTGGCCCAACTTTCCAAATTGTAGCAAATCTACTACATTGGGCAATAATGCTAATGAATAAATTAAAGTGACATACCATTCAAGTTATTTTCAAATGTTTATGTGGCAATAAGAAACAAAACCAACAGGGTGTCCAGGCTGTTAACCCCTTTACTTCATGTAGCAGATATGCTAAGGTGGTTAACGGAGGGTTAAAAGACGGTCCACTTTGAAGGAGTTCTTTTTTTAACGCTTCAGTTAATAGAAGGAACATGTGCCAAGAACTCCTGCTGTAATTAATTTGGCATTTATCTGCGAGACTTAGGTGTGGGTCATATCCTGTTTGAAGACATACATTGTTGGGTGGCACCAGTTTGTTTCTTGAACGAGCTACGATGGTGCATTCGCTAATCTATTTGTGATGCATCCATTCGTGCTCTTATTCTGACAAATGCACAGCCAAAGCCCAGTCTCCTCTGCTTCTGGAGATTAAAATTATTAACTGTGGAAACTGAAAATTAATTTCCCAACAAAAATGGGTTGGATGAGGTTTGTAAGGGAACACAATTAGGACAGACAAATCCTCAGTCCTAATGGCGTCATCCTTGGCAGAGCATCTGTATAATTGTCATGAAACTACATAACTGCATTTCTTTTGAAGTCATGAGGGCAGAACGAGCAATATCTGCACTGGTACTGACATGTGATTGGATTGATGGTTGACGAGGGTTAACCAACGGCAGGTGAGTGTGTAGGACTGTGCTGCCAGTTCCAGGTCTGGAGTTTTGCCCTCAGTGCTTTTTGATATAACTTATAATACCTGCTTTGATATAAGTCTTCTGCTGCTGTCATATTTTGCGCTTCTTAAAGCACTGCATATTTCCAACGGGAGACTGCTGGTTGGCCAGTCTGGCAGTCACAGTCTCTGAGTAGGAAGCCACACTTTTGCAACAAGTGCAAGCTGTGGCTTGTCATTTTCATGTTGAATTAAGCAAAGGTGTCTCTGAAGGAGATATCATCTTGAAGACCGTGTATGTTTCCCCATAATGCATTTATGTCCTCCAGCATCAATGGTTCCTCCACAGTTACCCTTGCTATGGACAAACACTGTCCCGCACCATGACCAATGCTGGTTTTTAAACCGCAAATTAGTAACAAAGTGGATGGTCTTTCTTTGGCTTGGAACACAGCATCCGTTGTTGTCATGAACAATTGGAAAGTGTTACTGGTTCAATAACCGCATTTCCCCATTGTGTATCAGTCCATTTTAGACGAGCCCAAGCCCAGAAAAGATGGTGTTTCTGGACATTTTTGACGCATGGCTTCTGTGGGCCTTCGCGCAATCTTTGCTTGCCTTGGTTGATGAAGTAATAAATTGTGTTCATTGGCTAAAGTTTTTACCCATCAGCCCCAACTAAGGGGCAGAGGGGTATTTGTCTCTCCTCAGGCCCAACTAAGGGGCAGAGGGGTATTTGTCTCTCCTCAGGCCCAACTAAGGGGCAGAGGGGTATTTGTCGTCACCTTCGCAGATGGACAGACAGGCAGGGACGGGGAAATTTTGTCCAGACGTCTCTCTGTAACCACTTGGGTTAGGAACTTGATTTTGTGCATGGGGCTGGTTAAGGGGAAGTAACGGACGGACGCAGTTATTCAACTATGTACTTCATTTATGGTATGCAGCATGATGAATCTTTTTGTTTCAATTCAGTAAGTTGGCCTTGCTTAATTTCCCTAATCTGCTATAGTGCACAATATACATAATGTCCAAAAAAAAACTTTGGAACGGACGGACAAATGTTCACTTCCCCTTGACCAGGCCCGTATGTGTACTCGCTTTAGTGGGTGGGCGTGCCTCATCAAGGGTTCGTACACAAATGACCTTGGACCTTGCCTCGTTGACCTTCACCTTTTAAAACTTTGTCCAGGCCATTTCTCTCAAACTGCTTGGGTTAGGAACTTGATTTTGCAAATGAGGACTTGCCTTGGTGGGCAGGCATGCCTCGTCGAGGTTTTGTACCTCAATGGCCTTTGACGTTGGCTCGGTGACCTTCACGTTTAAAACTTTTTCCAGGCCATTTCTCTCAAACTGCTTGGGTTAGGAACTTGATTTTGCATACGTGGACTTGCCTTTGTGGGTAGGTGTGCCTCGTCCAGGTTTTGTTCCACAATGGCCTTTCACTCTGGCTCAAACACCTTCACCTTTGAGTCAGTGTCGAGGCTGAGGGGTATTGCCTTCACCCCCGCGAAGCATATTTTTTAAAGTGGTTCCAGCACAGGTGGTTACATCTATCCCAAAAGGGCCATCTGAGGGATAAAAAAATGTTCAACTTCATCCTATATGCAGAGATTTCTCCACATCCCCTGAATATTTTCACAATGTTCGGGTGAATTGCCTTAAATATGTATAGTTGCACATTGAGATTTTTTTTTTTTTTTTAACTGTTTGATCATTCAATCATGCAGTTTTTTGAACAGTGGCGAGCTTCGGCCACTCAGTCATAAAAAAATGGGGCTCCTGTGAATGCTTTTATATTCAAGCAATAATAGTATCGCCTGTTTAACATCTGTACACGGTTTTTTTTTTATTTTTTTTTATTTGGCATTCCAACCATTTCCAGGTCTTATCTTGCCCCGTTCCTACATTTTTGAAACTTGTTGCTGGCTACAGTTTCTGAATGAGCATGCATTTCTAAAAAATCATTAACTCTAGAAGGTTAAACATGAAATATTTTCTGTTGTCCTGTTTTCAGTTTAATACAGGTCATAAATGATTTACAAATCCTACTTTCTCTTTTAGTTGCATTTTCCATACTTTTCCAGGCATGGTGTTATTACAAATATCATCCTGAAATGGATTGTTTACAAGCAGTTGGCTAGTTTTTGCAGTGTTTATTTTTTACTCTCAAGCTTTATGAGAGCTATTGATGTGGATTAGTCCTTGAAGCAAAAAACAGCGTAAGGATATAACTTATGTTCAAAAGCAGTTCGAGATCTTGGAGGACATTTTTAGAAGTGTGTCTATGTCAGTCAGCTTTAGATATTCAGCTTCCATACAGAAGATTGTGTCTTGGGTCAGGTTGCAGTGAGCAACCTGACGCAAAGTTTCAAGTAAACTGTTTGCTGTACTGCTCCAAGTGTGGTTAACTAAGCTTGGATTTTTTAATATTTACATTTGATCACTATTGGATCCCTTTGCATTTTCAAACCGGAGGTCTCTCAAAGATTGCGATGCCTTTGCTGGATATCTGCTGTTTACCACCAAGCTTATGAGCTTTCATGAGTTGAGCATCTGTAGATTACGTTTTATACCCAAAAACTCTAAGCTGAAGTACTTATACTTACTTACTCTAATGCTTATTCTTTATATATCGAGGGCTGACTGCAACAAAAAGTTATGTTGAGATGTTTTAAATTGGACGTAACTGTTAATTGCAGTCAGCCCTCAATAAACAGTATGATATGTGACTCGATACGATTATGATCAATCAAACTCTGCCATTGGCTGAAGTGCTACATTTCCTTCACAGCTGTGTCTACCTGAGGGGTGTGCGTGTGCGTGTGCGTGTGCGTGTGCGTGTGCGTGTGCGCGTACGCGCGTCTTTTTTTTTTTTTTAATTATTACTGTAATTGGCTGTGTTCGTAGACACTTTGTTGCGGACACTCTACAGGCTGTAATTTTTGACTGATTTCTTTTATATTTCTCACTTACGACACCTATCGATTTTGGTTGCCATGGCAACAGAATTGGTGGAATAATATGCAAATCGGTGGCAAAACATAGATTTCCTTGTGGACCCAGTACAGGCTGCAATTTTTGACCAATTACCCCAATTCTGAAATAGTTGGGAACTTGGGACAAAGGGTAAATTGTGATTAAAATCAAAATGCAATGACTTTCAGATCACAGGAGCCAATATATTATTTACAATAGAACATAGATAACATAACAAATGTTGATACTGAGACATTTTACATTTTTATCCACAAAATGAGCTTATTTTAAATTATCTGGTTGCACCAGGTCTCAAAAAAGTTGGGACACCAGCAAAAAAGGGCTGAAAAAGCTATTAAGAGAATCAGCTGAAAGAAAATTTAGCAAGTAATTAAGTTAACAGGCAACAGGTGTGTAACATGATTGGCTGTGAAAGGGATGTCTTAGAGAGGCTGAGTCTCTCAGAAGTAAAGATGGCCAGAGGCTCTCCAACCTGTGAAGGCTTGCGTAAAAAAAAATTGTGTAATTCTTTATGAACAATAAAATGATCAAAAGATTCAGAGAAACTGGAAAAATCTGTGCGTAAGGGACAAGGCCGAAGACCTTTACTGGATGACGCCTCAGACGCCACTGCATCACTCACCGGCATGATTCTGTCATTGACATTACTAAATGGGCCCAGGAATACTTCAAGAAACCACTGTCTGTAAACACAGTCTGTTGTGCCATTCAAAGATGCCACCTAAAACTCTATCATGCAAAAAGGAAGCCATTGTTGAGCATGATCCAGAAGCGCAACCGTGTTCTGTGGGCCAAGGCTCATTTAAAATGGCCTGTAGCAAAGTGGCGAAGAGTCCTGTGGTCAGACGAGTCCAGATTTGACATTTTTGTTGGAGTTCATGGGCGTCGTGTCCTCTGGGCTAAAGAGGAGAAAGACCACCCCTCCTGTTATCAGTGTTCAGTTCAAAAGCCAGCATCTCTGATGGAATGGGGATGCTTTAGTGCATATGGTGTGGGACACTTGCATGTTTTAAAAAGCACCATGAATGCTTAAAGGTATATAAAGGTTTTAGTGACATGTGCTCCCCTCCAGACGACATCTATTCCAGGGAATGCTTTGTATATTTCAGCGGGACAATGAAAAACCACATACTGCAGCTATTACAATGGATAGATAGATGGACAGATATACTTGAACCCCATGGGGTAATGCATTTGACCCAACCTATAGCTAGGAGCAGTAGTTAGCCACAGAGCAGTGCCCAGGGACCAACTCCAGTTCTAAAGCCAGTTCCTTGGTCAGGGGTACTGGTTGGAGTATTCCTATGATGCATTTTTGTGGGTGGGGGAAACCGGAGTACCCGGAGGAAACCCACGCGAACACGAGGAGAACATGCAAACTACACACAGAAAGGCCCCAGGCCGGATTCGAACCCACAACCTTCTTGCTGTGAGGCAGGAGTGCTAACCACTAACGCCACCATGCCGCCCAGCATGGCTTCATAGTAGAAGAGTACGTGTGTAGAACTGGCCTGATTGCAGTCCTGATCTTTCACCGATGAGAACATTTGGCGCATAATTGAATGAAAAGTCCAACAAATGAGACCCAAAACACTCCAACAGCTGGAAGCCTGTATTAACCCTTTAAGGCCTAATGCAAAAATCCCAGCAGAGAATCATGCTGCTGTGTTTACCATAGTAACCTGTACGTGGGCTGAAGCACAGCTTCTCAGTTTTCAGGAACAGTTGGAATTTTTTTCTATTGCACGAAACTTATAGTAATTGCGGTACTCAGAAAATAGCGTGCATATCTGTGTTGGCGGCTACATGTTTGGCTTAAAATGGTTAAAAAAAGTGGGATCAAATTCCAATGGCTAAACTCAAGAAATTTGTCTCCTCAATGCCCAGATGCCTCCACTCTGTGTTAAAAAGAAGAAGGGATGCTGCACCATGGTAAACAGGCCCTTGTCCCAACTTTTTTGAGACCTGTAGCAGCCATCAAATTTGAAATGAGCTCATTTTGTGGATAAAATTGTAAATTTTTTCAGTTTCAACATTTGCTTTGTTATCTCTGTTCTATTGTGAATAAAATACTGGCTGGTTTGAAAGTCATTACATTTTGATTTTATTCACAATTTACACTTTGTCCCTACTACTTCGGAATTGGGGTTGTATTTGGTATGGACATGTTACACTTCACTTATGACACCTATCAATGTCTGTTGCCATGGCGACAGTATTGGCCAAATGATTAGCAAATTTGTGCTGAAACATACACCCTTTCTTGTGGACGATATACAGGCTGCAATTTTTTACCGATTACTTTTATATTTGGTATGGTCATGTGATATACTTCACTTATAACACCTATCAATATCCACTGCCATGGCGGCGATATTGTCTGAATAATGCTTAAAAAAGAGGAGTAGTGGGCTTTCGGGGGCTACACCCATCTGGTTGCAGCCAACCGTACTGTCTAGCTTTCAAGACGCATTTGCGTGCGGTCCTCTCTGTGACGTGCCGTCCTGATTGTGTCAAGGATAACTGACTTCATGTATTCAGTATGCATCAAAGCCATCTGTTCCCTTCACATTGTCTGAGCTCTGTCGCTACCTTATTCATTCCTTGTAGATGAAGCAATGGTTTACTCGAGTTGCTAAACCTGTCAGCATGTTGATATTCAAGTTTAGCCATGTCATTCCTTAATATCTGGCAATTTTCATTCCATTAATAGTGTAAACCCTGCCAAATGATGGCTAGAGCCTGTGTGCTTTGTTCATTCACGATTGGCATTTATCTACAAAATGAAAAAGTTAATACTCATGGCGGCATTCTTGCTGCCTGGTGTGGCAAATCTGCCGAACATGACAATCTTGCATTTGTTACAAAATACAAACAAGGAGCGATGTACCTGGGGTACATGATAGGGTTACATGATAGGGTTACTTCTGCAAAGATAAACAATTATGTAGGTGGCAATTGTCCAATATTTTTTTGCTAGAATTGCCCAAATTTCTTTGGAGGGTCAGCTCCGCTCTTTCCATCCAGAGTAGAACAACAACTATAAAATTAATGAAAGTCTTTTTTTTTTTTTTTTTTTGGATACTTTTTTTCTGTCATGCTGAAGTCCATTCATTGTAATTAATTTTAATGACTGAAATATTTGTTTGGTCAAAATATCTAACCTTCATCTAACTTAAATACACATTTCAGAGAAATTATATCAGGGGTATAGTAGGTTTTTATCATTCAGAGCTGTTTTATTAATTTATTCCTGGCAGCGACGTTCCCTGAATTTCCTCCTGCATTGCAGTGTTGCTCCTGAAGCAATTAGCATGAAAAACGTAAGCTCTTTGCCAGAAATTGACACAAGCCCATTTGGCTCGGCTGCAGTAATGGTGCAGACGCTTATCCCGACATTTGTGTGGTCAGTTGTGTCGATTCGATTTCACTGCATTAGTCATAAAATTGTGCTCTGTGGATCCTCCACAGACTTGGACAGTTTTACCATTTTGCTGCGGGATGAAGACTGCAAATATTTCTGACATAAATCAGTCTTCTCCCTGCTGGAAGGGAACTATTTCTCATGAATAAGGAAAGCAGCGGCAGAATCTCGCATAAAAACAATAAACAGAGTTGGACGATGTGCTTCTAGAACAGGGCTAGCCGACCTTGGTCCTGAAGGGCCCCAGGGTGTGATGATTTTCGTTCTCACCACCCACTTTAGACCAAAGAAACCAGGTGAGGAGAGTTACCTCTTTCATCTACTGCTTTAACTGATCAGTTGCAATCAGAGTAACTCCTAAAACCTGCACACCTTGCGGCCCTCCGGGATCATGGTTGGCTACCTTTGTTCTAGAATATTCTGAAGAAGGTTTAGAAAGAAAACCTCACGTTTCTTCCAAACTCAATGCAATTTTCAGTTCAAGAGGGTTTGATTTCTGTTCCAAAGTTTCCAATCGGCATGAATTACTCATTGTAATTGAGTAATTGGGGTCTTTGGCTAAACACTTTGTCCGATCTTTTTGAAGTGAAATTCAAAACGTGGTTAAGAAAAAGCTAATATGACTGAGAGAAAATTGATGAAACTGGTTGTCCAAAGTGGGTGCAATTTCCTCTTCCTTCCTAATCTTCCTGTACATGTCATTAAACTGCTAACTCTCTTCTCAACATAGAACTTTTCCAACTTGAAATTACTCTTGAAAATAGGTTTTGTTGTTATCGAAGCCTTTAAATAATTCATTACCAGGGAGAAAAGATTATTTCCTCAGGCTATTTCAGTCAGGCCTTTTGTAACATAAACGGAATGTTCCTGCACCTCCTATTGACTGAATTCACCTCACTCCTCGGGTACGAAAAAATATCATTTTAGTTCCTTGAGCCCTAAATGGCTTAATAAAGTGCGGTGGACCCATGGAGCTTGTATCCGGCTGAGTCCATATCTTGCTTTGTTTGCTGGGTAGTGTTCGTAGCTTGCTTTTTTTTTTTTTCATTTGTGTAATATCGTTATTTCCAGCAGTGTTCTGCGCTGAGTGTCTGCTGGCTATCGTTTCACAGGCCTGGATGCTTCGTGCCGGGCTGGTTTCCATGGAGACCTGCCCTAATCAGGGGGAAGTGGGCCTGTGCTTGTATAATTTATCAGTGCTGTTTAGGGTGGGCTGAGGGGGATGATGATGGTGGGGGGGGGAGGGTGCTTCTGGCTGGGTGCTTAATGAAAGGTGGAGGCTAAAATGCTGTTAGCATCTCCACTGCAGTGGTCCACACTTGCATAATGACAGAGGAAATCTCCATAGGCTGTAGATTCTCTGCAGCATTTCAGTCTATTTGAATTGATGCCCTTATTTTTTTATTGACTGCATTTCTCTTTTGTGGCCATCGAGGGTTGGCTCAGTCGGGTCTACATAGATCTAGTTGATTAGCCCTTGCTGAGAGCAGTCCCTGCTTGAGCACTGAGGGGTTTAGTGTTTTGTTTATTGGGCAACTGCTGCGCTGGTATTTATTTGCTTGCACGCGTGCTTGAACCGCGCACCCTCCTGGCCCTAGCTTAGCATGTTAGCCACTGTGCTTTTGGCCAGGGATTTGCTCTTGTACATGCTTCTGTTGTGAGTCAGCATTGGGAATGAGATTTATATTCTCTTGAGAATCTTAGTAAGCCTGTCTAGCAGTGGGGAGAGATCTCAAGCAAAAATGGATTAGGCTGCAAACGTATGTAATTTTATTGCATGTTCAATAGCGGAGTATGACACTTGAGTGTCTCCGTATTTCACCCGGAGGTAGAAATGTGAAGTTGTTCCCCCTCCTACATTCTTGTTTTTACATTTTTTGACGAGGATTCAAAGTTGTTAGCGTTGTTTTGGAGGTGCCTACTTAATATCTGGAAAATGTCAAGTGCTTGGATTCTCGAAACTTCAGAGGTCAGCCTCTTGACCGCCGCAGTTCTTTCTCTTACCTGTAGATGGCGTCTGCGAACGACTCTCGGCAGCAGCAGCAGGCTCAGAAGGATGCTGCAGACCAGAACTTCGACTACATGTTCAAGCTGCTGATCATCGGCAACAGCAGCGTGGGCAAGACCAGCTTCCTGTTCCGCTACGCCGACGACTCCTTCACCTCCGCCTTTGTCAGCACGGTCGGCATCGACTTCAAGGTCAAGACCGTCTACCGCAACGAGAAGAGGGTCAAGCTGCAGATCTGGGTGAGTTTGATCAGAGGGTGAAAGTTTCACATTTGATTAGGAGAAGAGGGCAGATGAATCATTATGTACCCTGCAGCAACGCCCAAGCGAGCTCAGGACCTCCTCTTCGCTGTGGATATGGCGGTGGGAGGTAACTCGCTAACTGCAGAAAGTTAGTCAGTGTTTACAGGCATTTTATTCCTGTTTGTTGACTCTGGCTTAGGTCAAGCATTGGCAAGACCTTTTTTCACCTTTCAAGATTTGCTTGTGGGAACAGGTTTCAAATTGCGTGGAAAAATAACATTCTCCGTCATATCACAAGGACTAAATTTGCATATGACAGACTTTTTTTTGTTTTTTTTTTGTTTTTGCAATACTCTGTGTTTGAAGGTGGTGGGGTCATCATGGGTTAGTGACTACAGAATTGGGGCATGATGTACAGCTGTTTGATGGTTTTGCTGTGTGTCCTAAACCATTGTTATGGTGACCAGAGAAAGTCTCAATGTTAGTCACAATGTTCCTCTGGAGTTTTGATATCTGCCTTGATTTGGATTTGTTGTACCAGGAAACATCACTGGCACAGTCGGTGAACAAAGAGGATGTTGCATAATTGAGTTTATCTCCGGTTGCTGAGCATTAGCTCGATTTTTCCATGGGTTTTGGTCAGGGTAGGAGCTAGTTTGGAAACGAGGAAAACTACACTCCGAGGTTGGTAAAATGCAAGTCCCTGGTGGTACATATTTCTAGCTATTTTATGACTGCGCCAGTTCAATTGAATTCTCTTTTCCAGCATGGAAAGCTGCTACTGTCGGTGTTTTCGGTCAGATATGCCAGTCAGCCTCATGTTGCCTACAAAATCACAGTGATGTTTCACTCCGCTCTGCTGCAGTGCAGATGGTTGGACTGATGATTGATGATGTTCTCTGAGTCAGCGGAGGGGACATATTTGTCAGCTCTATAATCCCAGAGGGGCAGGTCCGCTGTGGTATTTTTGTGTACCTGTGGTGGTTTACACAGCGGGCGTGGGATCAGTCAGTGACTCAGAGAGGGATTCCTGACACGCTGTTAGCTGTTAATGATCAGCTCTATGCTGGGCAGCCAGGCCTATTCACAAGCATTCCCCCTTCTGTAGCTGCAGAGCTGTTAACATGCCCGAGCTGTCTGGATCTGAGTTTGCTGTAATGAACTGTGTTTTGGGCGCCAGTTGCTTTACTGTCTACGGTCTTTTGTGTGCAGTGGTTTGAGACAAAGCCTTGACAGTCTGAGTCTAGTGCCTGAAGAATGAAAGATGACAACTTTGTGGTCTGTGCTTATGACCACAAGTATACACTATCTGGGCTGGTTTTGAGTGAGCTGAACTTGGGTTCTTCTGAGGACCATTATGTCTACCTACCTCTCATAGCTGAATGAAAAGCTCCTTAAAGGCACCCCCTGATCAAATCTGCTGTCCGATCTATTTCCGCTACAAAGGTCATAGCAGCAACAACTTGGATGATTCTCTTTCAAGAGTAGTCTCACCTCTTTAGTTCTGGCAAGAGCTTGCCTATTCTTGTATCTGTTATTTCTAACTTTTCATGTTTTGGTTGTGAATTTCTCAAATGCAGAATGGCAGGATTCATTGGCATACATGAAAGAATCACTACGTCTTACCTTTAACAGTATATTTTGTTTTCATCTAATTTTAAAAACGCTGACTGGGCTTACAACTTCAATTTACTTGGGTAACCAGTTGATGTGGGCGATTACTCTAATATCAGGAACATTCTATCGGTCAATCAGTTTGTTGTTCTTTCATGAATATTAATGAGTTTTCCCCTGCCAGCCTGAATTTTGGAAATTTGCGTGTGGGTCTGTTTTAGTGCTGCTTTTGTTTGCAGGTTACTCTTCAGGGTCCAGATTCTTCTAAATAGTCAGCATGTGATCTGGAACCTGAGACATTTCCTCCCTCTAGGGTTAATGCACTTGAATACTGACACTTTGTGTTATATGTGAACTCAAGGTGAGATTGTCCACTAAATTCCTGTATTGTAATGTTTTGTAGATCATAGCTATAAGAAAACTGTTGTATTTAATGAGGTATTTAGATGGGCTCATGGGGGGCGAAAAAACAGAGGAATTTGCCACGTATCTCTTGCTCTGCATGCAAGAGTCTTGGCCAGAGTTTGCGAATTTATGTGTGTGTAAATGTGTGTGGATGTCCGTGTAGCATCAGTTTCCCAGATGCAGATTAAGTTTAATCCGTGACTAAATCAAATTTTCAATCGAAAAAATCCATTTAAAACTCTGCTTAGTCTTGGGCCACGCTTAATCCAGGTCTGTGAAACGGACCCATAGAGCTTATCCTGGCTGGCTTTGTTTGGCGTGAGGGTTGCTGTGTGGATCATAGCGGGGAGAAAGCAGATGAAGCCTGACCTGCAGTGCAAACATGACGCAGAGGAGGAGCGCTGGGCGGAGGCTGGTTCACTCCTGGGCCTGGTATTTGCCTGTATGAGGTCATCCAGGATGTGTGTCAGTGTGCCTTCATTAATGGTGCTGTCGAACCTCTGCAGTTTCTCCTGGCTGGAAACCAGCTCGACAGAGCCTCGCCTTGCCAAGAGAGATCCGCTCTGCTGCTTGATTTGACTTGCGCTTGAATTGTAGCCAGAGTGTCTGCTGACGTTGCACTATAGCAAGACGAGGTAAAGGTTTGTTTTTTCTTTTTTGATTATGAACATTGGAATTCCTAAAGCGGTCCTTTTACCAGACGATGCGTATAGTTGGCCAGTGAGAATAGGTGTGTTTGGAAGCAAAGCAGGTTTGTTTGCATGCGGGGTATGCAACTGTAGCATCTGTATGAATGGCTGTGCCGCCGTGAACGCTGAAGAACCGCACCTATTAAATCTCTTACCTTCTTGAGGCTAGTGAAGCTGTCTGACATAGTGGCCGACTTTGGGCAACCAAGTCGCGTTACTCTAGTAGTAGATTGTGATCCAAAATGACCCCTGCGCGCATGTTTGCATAGCTCCGCCCCCGAATGGGAGGATCACAGACACAATTAACGCCACGGTTTTAGCCGCGTGAGGTCACTACTCGGAAAAACCCTGGGCAATGTGGGGATTATGATCGTGAACTCTGACCCTACCGTTGTAGAACAATTTTGGTCACCTGACGCTGTGATCTCGGAAATTTGAGCGGTCGCCCGAAGTCGACCTGTGTTCTTGCTCGGGTCATTAACGTCGCTCTGATCTTTTGGTTGTACCCTTCTTAGAATAACCAGGTTATGGGATTGCTGTTCATACTCTGTTGTAAAATGTGTTTGGATCTATAGTGTAACTTTATCAGGTAAAGGCTTCTTGGGAATTTTGTGGTTTGTGTAATTGGCATTAATAGGCTGGCTCAGTTTACCCTACTCTCTGACCTTGGCTGGTATGTCAGGCACGCTCACAGGTGATAGCGCTGTTGGCTTTTCTGCAGGTTGAGAAAGAGCTCTGGATCCACACCTGGGTTTCAGCTGCGCCATAAGATCTACTAGTATTTGTTTCATATTTCCACTATTCGTTGGAGACTCCGGAGCTCGGAGCCTACATTCAATTGGCATAAGTGGGTTTGCTTGTGTGAATCAATGCGTTTAGGTCATATTTCACAAAAAGAGACGCCTGTCAAGTACACTCTGGCTGATGGGTCTTCGTGGTCTCATTTACGCTGAAACATCGGCTCAGCCTGCCAGGTGGCTCCGAATGGTGCCGTGATCAAAATGCCTCTTGCAACTGAACTGGAGAACCAGCTGAATTTTCAGACTTGGTCTGGAAGATCTCACACCCTGTTTGTGGGGCTTTTCACTCCAACCTATACACAAAAGCAAGAGATTCTGCTTAGCTGCTAGTTAGCAGAGTCAGGTGTGCCAGATTAAAGTTTCAGTTGAAGCCTACCAGATGGTGGATCTCCATGAGCAGGGCTTGCCATTATTGTAGCAAAAGGTCATCATCACCATTTGGAGACTGAGGAAAAAAAAGATTTTAAAAAAATGTTTGTTTGTTTTGTGTTGTGAAAAGGAATGTGCATGCTTCTTGACCTGTGCTGCAAAAAGCTTGCCCGTGCCAGGAGGCTTTCAGATTCCCTATCTAATGTGAGTGTTAGCTGGTCGTGGCAAGGCCATGTTTGCAGGTACACAGGTTATGTGGGGTGAGACATCAGTGTTCAGAATGAGTCCCTGTTTGTTCTGGCAGGGCAACAGCTGAACTAAATTGACACCTCATGCTTATGTTGAATCCAGTACCTTTGCCCCCTCTAAACAGCCTGTGGTAAGACCACCTCCACTTCTACATGCATCCCCTTCTTAAGAAACTGAATTAATCATTAAACTTTCTTGCATTAGTGTTGTGGTTCAAGTCTATAATATTATCCCCACCCCCCACAGCGAATCCATGTTTTGATATATGTTTTTTTTTGCTTAGTTTTTTGAGTCGCCATCATAGAACTCCATCACTTTCAATTCCCAGTCATGATTGTTACTTTAACATTCTAATGAAGCTAATGTAAGAACATTCTTGTTATATGATGTTTCTGCATAAAGGTGCAAGAACATGCTGAATAAGTCAGATTATCACTATCAGAGAAGCCTATTTATTTGAGAAGGTGGGGCCAGGGGGGGCTGATTGACTGAGAGCAGGTGGACAATATTCCGGAGTGTTCTGTGAGAGGGATGGTTCTCTGCATCACGTATTAGGGGTAAATGTTGGAGGCTTTGGTGATGGTGACGTTATGCTCTGATTTTTATCACCCTGAGAGCTTGTCAAAGTCTTTGTAGCTGAGGGGGCGGGGCCAGAGCTCTGAGTGAGGTCAGCAGGGCATGAGTGGGAGTTTTTATTTTGGTAGGGGAGGGTCACACCTCTGTAGTCACATCACAAGCGCTGCTGTTGATCTCAGCATCGTTTACCTCACCATTCATTCTGCCTCAGGACTGCAGGCTCCTTATAAAAAGGACATTTTTAGTCCCCATTCACAATGGACGAAGGTTAGTGGGAGTCTGGGAGAGCCTCAGTGAGGATGAGCCGTGTATTTTTTTTAAAATCCACATTCAGAAAGGAAATGGGCTGTTAATTTTTAATTTGTGATTTTTCTTGCCCAAAACCCCACACCCCTGCCTCTCTCTCGTGTGTCATGTTTCTCTCTCACTCAGGTACATGAACGGCAGCACAAGTGGATGGAAGGGTTATTTACTAAATGGTTGGATGGATATTAACCCAGACTAGCATTCTTGAGATTTGGTTAGTTTGTACTCGAGTAAATCAGATATGTTTTTTTTTTTTTTGGGGGGGGCGCTATGGAAATGGCCCATGTCCAAATCTACAAATACCTATGTGCCTGTGTCTACAGTCTTATATATTTCCATGTTTGTTATGATTGATGTCACTAAGGTGTATTTAAGTGGTTCTAGTGGTACACTTTCATATCTGCATCACTGGTTCTTTGGTGTTTGGTTCATGCGGGTCAGTGGTGTCCAGTGTCTGTCCTGCAACCCCCCCCATGTTGGCTGTTTTTGTTTGGCAGAATTTTAATGAGGCGATAATTGATCTTAATTTCACTGTTCATATTTATCAAATATTTATTTACCCTCTTAAGCCACATTATGTCTGAAATGGCCATGTGTTCCCTGAAAAGTTCTCGGTTCATACTACATTGCAAATGTTTTTCATCACATAAATGGGGGAAGACGTTTTAACCGTTGTTGTGAGACTCTTAGTGAGAACGATTTGGCCTCTAATTAGTAGAAGTATATAAAATGTATATTTTTTTAAGTTTATTTTTGCCAAATTAGAAGTCAAGGTAAATGATAACAAGCCAAACCCGCCTTGTGTTAAAGGGAAAAATTCAAATGTTTGACAGCGTAATTGGAGCCCATTTGATTCATCATTTCTAATTTGGTTAGTTAAAATGTGTAATGCAAATGTAAGAAAGCACAAATGTATCCTACATGGTGTACAGCTACAGGTAATTAGCACAGGGTGGATGAAGAGGGTAAATAATCCCTTCAGAAAAAACATGGCCCATTAAGAACGCTTAAAAGTGGTTTAGAATTGTGGTAGCAGTTGTGTTTACTGTTGGGCCTCAGGCCTTACACTGGAAACCACTGATCTAGGTTGTAAGCACAGGGGGGACAATGCAGGTTAAAGCTGGATTTATGGTTCTGCGTCGACTCCACGCAAAGGGTATGCCGTCACCTTGACACAGTCGTGGACCTTTCAAAGTTCTGCGTTGAGGTCATTTGCGTTGTGCTGTGCTGCAAAGCAATTCACCGCCAAACCGCTAGATGAAAAGTGAAGTGCCAAAAATGAGGTAGTAGATTGGACCAATCGGTGCCCTTGCGGTCTACATCACTTTGATGTGCAGTTAGAAAATTTTTGAGGTGCACAGCAGGCGATGCAGAGGCTCTGCGGTGGGGGTTCATGTCGCCGCAGAGACTCTGCGTCGTGACGGTGTCGGTTCGACGCAGAACCAAAAATCCAGCTTTAGAAAGTAAACTCCTCCGCAGTAGTTTGTCCCAAACACCTGAATTTGTAATTTACCTCTACTTCAGCCAGCAGGGTAAACGAAGGCTGTGTTGGAGTAGTCTTTCTTTTTTGCTTAGGAAAGTCCCGAACTCCTTAAATGATCTTGAAGGATTGTTGTGGCGGCCAAGATTAGGCTGTTTGAATTCTCATAATGTAAATGAAAGGTGTTTCAGTGCCTCCCAACTTATCTCATTTAGCACAGGGGACACTGGACCATCCTTTAGGAAAAGAAAGGTGAGAAAGGTGATACCATCCAACAATTCCTTGTCGCAGCATTTTTTAAGTAACGCACCGTCCATCCTGCCAATCACGAAAACAAAGGAATAGCTATGGGCAGGAGACGCAGGATCATGTCGCCCAATGAAGTGGGTTCGGATTCTCTTAGCAACACGATTGTGTTTTCATAAATACTTACGAATTCTCTTTCACAGCTTTTCTGAAGCTCATGACATTTTCCATTGAGGTTAAAGAAAAGAAGTTAGGAATGAGATGATGGGATCTGTGTTTTTTTTTTTTTGTTTTTTTTTATTTGAATGCAGCTTAAGTACTGAAGCTGGCTCCATGGGTGGAAGTAAGACATGAAAAGACTTTTACTCTCTGACCCCTGGAACAACCATCTCTGCTTATAGGTTTTAATACAAATATGTACTTGTTTTTCAGTGGTGGGGCAATTTCAAGAAATGTGCTCGTCTTAAAAACCCTAAAAGGAATTTTTGTTGCTTGAATGTATACAAATTAGCCACTCTTGTTCGAATGTTTTTACCAATCACTGAGCATACACTTCTGGCAGCTTGCCTTTCCAGTGCACAGACCTGTGTCATGGAAACCATGTTGAGTTCGCATTTAGAGATGATGACTATGCTAGACAGGAGATCAGGAAATGATCGACGACATTGCCGATGAGCAAACTGAAATGTAAGGGTACGGGGCCTGACGCTTTGTTCTGAGGGCCTTGTTGCTTTGTGCGGAAAGCTGACTCAATTGTCCCAGAGCGTTGAAGGCGTCATCCCGCTACTCAATGTGTAGACGTGTCTCTTTTGTCAAAAAATAGAGCATCTCCAGTGACCGCTCTGATCACAACGCATGCACCCACAACCGGAACACAGCTGCTGGAGTGACCCTCAGTTACCTGGGCAACCCCAAGGTGATGTCACAACCTCGTGCGTAAACGGGCACTTAAGCCCTGTTACCAGGTAACAAGAGGAACTGGTTACCATGCCGCACAATGGGTTTGCACAATGATTTTGCGCAATGATTGCCTCCGATAATAATCGCGTCCTTTTTTATAGTCCATTTCATTTTTGTGCCCTACCTGTTTTTAATTCACAAGACTGGGCAGATGGATGAATTAAAAATGTTCTCTGCAGAATAAAGCTTCCTTTCTGGCGGTGATGTTGGGTTATTCACTTTACAAATATGTTGTAGGGTTTACTGTGCTGTCAGGTATACGTTATACATTATTATCTACATGTGCACGCTTGCAGGGACCCCACTGCTGGGTTTTTGTAATACTGAATTACTGTAATGGGGATTTTTTATGGTATTTGTGTGGAACTATGTTGGGGCACTGAATACTGTGTTGCCATGACTTGGATTGGTGTCATTCTGGGTAGCTGTGATCCTGGTTTGCCTCATTGTCTTGCCGTGATGCTGGTGTACCTCAGTGATCATGTTAGTGTGCCATAAAATTGAGTTGTTGTAATGATTAGTTTTGAGTAATGGTTGGTTTCATCAATATTGTGCTATTGCAGATTGCTGTAATGCTGGGTTACCATAATGCTGGGTTATGGTAACACTGGGTTGCCATAATTTGGGGTTGTATTAATGATGGGCAGCCGTGATGCTGCGAGGTAGTGATGAAGGGTTGCAGGAAGGTTGGGTCGATCTGAGTTACTGTAACGCTGGATTGAATAAACTGGGTTATTGGACCGTTGGGTGGCTGTGAATTCTGGGGTGCCCATGATTTCTGGGTTGCCCCTTGTTTTTACTTGCTGTGATCTTGATTCTTTGATGTTGATTTGCTGTGATTTTTGGGGTGCCCTGGTGTTGCGTTGCTGTGAATTTCCCATGCTTCATAGTTGGGTTGCTGTGATGATTCCCTGATGCTGGTTTGCTGTGATTTTGGGGTGGCCTTTTCTTTGGTTGCTGCGATTTTGGCATGCCCCGGTGTTGAGTTGTTGTGATTTTGGGGTGCCCTTGTGTAGGGTTGATGTGATTTTGGAGTGCCTCAGTGTTGGGGTGCTGTGATGTTGGTTCCCTGATGTAGGTTTGCTGTCATTTTAGGATACCGGTGTTTTCGGTTCCTATAATTTTGGCATGCCTCAGTACTGGGTCACTATGATTTCGGGGTGCCCTGGTATTGGGTCGCTGTGATTTTGGGGTGCTTTAAAGGAGCAGTGCGTAGAATTTGATTGATATTTTGGCAGAAATGGAATATAACATTCAAAACTACTTTGTTTTCACGTGATTATACACTACTAAAAATCTATGAGTTTCATTTCGTTTAGAATAAGTCCTTTAAACCTACATGGGAGCTAGTCCACTTCCGTGGAGGACAACATTTTGCGCCGCCATTTTTTGTACAGTAGCCCAGAACGGGGAAAAAAGTGAATGACTAAGGCGCTCTCCTGTGTCAGTGCTTTTCACGTTTTCACAAGTTTTCCGGCCACCATAGGTTTTCTGAGAAAAGGAATGGTCAGTTGGTTGCAATGTATAATCCGACCAGTAGATGGCTCTAAATCTTACACAGTGATCCTTTAATGTTGCCTTGCAGTCATGCTGTGTTATTGCCTGTTTGTTATAGGACACTGCTGGTCAGGAGCGCTACAGGACCATCACTACAGCCTACTACAGGGGAGCTATGGGCTTTCTGCTGATGTATGACATCACCAATCAGGACTCTTTCAACGCTGTGCAGGACTGGTGAGTTTGGAGGAGTGCTTCGTCTACACCTCCTGTCCCTGTCCTCTACCTCTCCCTCTCTCTCACTCCATCCTCTGCTCCTGTCCCCTTTACCAATATCTCCCTCTATACTCTACCCCTCTTCTTCACACACACTGTCTTTTCCTACTGTGTTTGTCACTCCCTCTCTCTTCCTCCACCACTCTATCACTCTGTCCCTCTCTTTCTCTGTTCCTCTCCCTCTAATGGCCGCTTCCTCTCCCTCTCCTCGGCAGGGCGACTCAGATAAAGACGTACTCCTGGGATAATGCGCAGGTGATCCTGGTGGGGAACAAGTGTGACCTGGAGGATGACCGCCTGGTGCCAACTGAAGAGGGGCAAAGGCTTGCAGATGAGCTGGGTGAGTGAACTCCACCTGACATGCATCTCTCACACACACACACACACACACACACACACACACACACACACACAGACAGACAGACAGAGTAAGGGGTTTGGTCAGGCATGTGCTGATTATGGCTAAGATTCGGGAAAGGATTTAGAGATGCACAAACAATGATTGGAATTTAATGTCCTCCAACTCTCTCAGAGAGAAAAGTACCTATTTGTCCCTTTGGGGGTACAAAGGCTTGTCAACTGGGGCAGTACCCTCAAAAGTACTGCTGTTGTACCCTCAGAAGTGGGTACGTATTTGCCTTGGAACATGGAAGTCCCTTTTGGGCCCTCAAAGGTTCACACAGGTACCTTGAGGTGTAGTGTAGAGGCACCTTGAGGTACCTTGTGTAGAATATAGCTTGGGAAACAGACTCCTGCTGTACCCCTATTTCTGACAATAAAAGGATAGAGTTACAAGGATTCGAGTGTGAATGTATTTTTATTTGGGCTAAACACTTTGCCCAAGCATATTCAGAGCATTCTTGAAATTACCGAGACGTCCACGAGTATTGGGGAAGTGACACAGTGTTTGCATGTTAGATATGTTACGACCCGGTCTTGGACAGGCAGCAACAGGTAAAGACAGTAAGGGAAGGACGGGCGGAGAGAACTGTAAAAGGCACGAATAGCACGCTGATCAGTTACTCCGGTCCCTAACTGCCTAACCAAACCTGAACCTAAATGGTTCGCCGGGCTCGGGGAGGCTTTTAAACACTGAGCTCCCGAACTCTCTCTGCAGATGAAGACTGAGGGAACAGATAGTGAACCCCCTATGGAAACACGTTGTGAGATCCAGCTGGGAGCACGTTTCCTAACCAGAGTAAACCTAACAGCGTGCTAAAAGGGGCAATGCGAGAGGGGTAGTCAGTACAGAAACCGAGGTCAAACGCCAGGAATTCACCAAACAACCAGACCAAAATGCAAGGGCTAGAATTCGAGTCGAGATGGGGACAGGCCAAGGGTCAACCACCACAATCCAAACAAACAAAATAAAGGGCAAGGTGGGAATCGTAAGTCCAAAGGCAAACCGAATCAACAGCGTTGGCAGCAAAATACTCACAGTACGTGAACGCGAGGTACAAAAGCAGAAGAGCGAGTCTCCAACTGGCACTTGCAAGCGGCGGCCTTAAAAAGCTCCGCCCCCTCCGGAAGTGGAAACATTCAATTAAGAGCAAGGCGAAATAAACAGTGTACAGAGCTCGTAACGGATGCGTACTCCAGAACACTGCGTATCAAAACCATTAAAAAACAGCTTCAAGTAGCGACTCAGCTGTTATGTGTGGGAATTTACATCCATATTAATTCCCTGCAGTAACTGTAGCCTTTGTTTATGGTGTCACTGTCTAAATGCTTATGAACGCCATGACAAGGCCTTTCCAATATTAACCCTTAGAGCGTTAAAATGCAGCTATTGCTGCTGAATGATGCGAGATATCAAATTTAAAGCTGTTGAAAACCTATCTTGTGGCGACTTGTTTAAAAGCTACAGGAGCTCTTTTAAACAATTTGCCACATGATAGGTTTCCTAACAGCACTAGATTTTTTTTTTCTTTTTTAATTCTAATTTAATTATTTCAGGGCTCTAAGGGTTAATTTCTTTTAATTTATTCTCACCTGCGATTTCTCTGCCTTCTTCCAGGTTTCCAGTTCTTTGAGGCCAGTGCCAAAGACAACATCAACGTGAAGCAGGTGTTTGAGCGTCTGGTGGACGTCATCTGCGAAAAGATGAATGAGAGTATGGATGGAGAGCCCAGCCCTCTAGCCAATCACAAGTCCCCGTCCCTGCAGGAAACGCCCCCAAATAGCCAGAGCGGGTGTTCTTGCTAGCCTTAGCCCGAATCATTTCAGCTCCAAGATGCAAAACAGCCCCCGAACCACCCTGAAACACAATAATATGAGATGACACGCGACCTGCCCCCACCCCCGCCCCCCTAACACGCTCTCTGCGAGGCCAAAAAAAAAAGTGCAGAATTTCCTTCCTAGAGCCTACTCACCTCCTTCACTCATCACCTTTAACTGGCTGCCCGTGTTTTTGCCTGAAGTATGTTTGAAGTGCACCCTGCTATCTTGCCAGTAATGGCGTCCAAAGTGCCCAACAGTTCCCCACCCTTTCCTGTGCTATCGGTGCACAAACTCCTCTGCTTTGATGACCCCCTCGGTTTATTTAAGCCTTTGTCTCTTAATGAAATACTGACACGAGTAATGATAAACACTGTGAGCCCTTTTACCCAAGTGCAGTTTCCCTTTGTTTCTAAAGCTCTCTGTTACTGCGAACACAAGCTTGCTCGCAGTTCACATCGCAAGTAGCAAAACCAGAAGACTTGGTCGTAAACACTGTTTCAGCATTCTTGCACTACTCTTGTGTTTTGTTTTAAGAGGTAATATACCGACGCCCGCCACGGGTCCTCGTCCCTGTTCTGTGTTAACGGCCTCACAAACGTTAGAGGCGCCTCCAAGGGAGAGATGACAGATACTGCGCTTTCAAGTGCCGGAGGAGGCGCTGTCTGAAACCTGTTTGAGTGGGTGAATAACTCTCCTCATACCTGTTGGTGTAGAATTGTTAGCCGGCTTTTAAGATGGCAATATTGCGTCATTTACCGAAAGCCACGGCACGTGTCAATTCCGAGATTTAAGCTTTGTACCCTCGGCTTTATCGAGACCCTGTTCTCACAAGCGTGGCGAGTGGCAGTAAGCAATGTCGTGTCAAGTATCTGTAAAGCAATTTCTCGTTTTTTTCCCATCTTAATCGCCTTCTGATTTGAATCTCCTTCTTTGCCTCGCAAATTAGTATTCTTGTTCATTTTACTAGAACAGCAGTTAGAAGTTGAGTCCAGGCGGCCCTCTCAGTATTTGAAGGGATCGAGCCTTATCAAAACCTTGGTGTGCTTGTGAGACTGCGTGCAAGTGCTTATGCGCTGGCATTTTCATTTTAATGTAAATGGCCCTGTTCAACCACCCCTCCCCCCCAGTTCTTTAAAAATTAAGGCCCGAGAGGACTGTGAGATATGTACTGTTATGCTAATATTTATATTATATTTTTTTTGCTTCCTGTTTTTCAGGCTGTGTCTGTTTTATCAATATTCATGCACCCTTATTTCATTTCATGTAGCCATGGATATTTTGCAGGGAGGCGTAGCCTTAGGTTTTTTTTTTTTTGTATTTTTGCTTTGCGGTGCAGGGCTTCCACCTAGTGGTGACGAAGTATTACTGCACCACAACTAAATCTATGTCCCAGTTGCGATAGCTGCTGTTGGGGATTTTGTCGCATTTGAGCGGTAAATGAGGTGCTTTAGAATTCCCTTAATATTTCTCATGTCTCATGAAGTGTGGCAAAAATTCTGTATTACTTCACACTTTCCCCACTGTCTTTCCGCGATCTCATCTCTTGCAGTCTCATTTTGAACTTTTTGAATGTTGGCAGCCGGCAGCCGACTTGGCTGCATTACAGGGATGGCTCCACCTGATGTGTTTTTTGCCAAAAATTTCTCCGCTAGTGGGTAAGTTTATCATGACTGATGTTTTTCGTTGTTACATCTTGAATATTTGTCGGTGTTCAGGATATCGTTTATTCATATTGTTTATTTTTTTTTCCAGCACCCTTAGTCAAAATGGTACAGAACTTACGCTCTATGATTCCTTGCACCCTAAACTGTGCAATTTATGGGCGAACTGCCGTAACCTCTGGACGGGAACACACTGTAGGGATGGGAGCAGTGCCGATGCTGAAAACTAAAACAATAACTTAAACCTTTTGGTCATTTATTTGGCAGTATTGTCGTTTTCAACCATGGATTTTGAACTGAAAGAGCCAAATCAGTACGTATGTGCGTACTTGCATGTGTGCACCGCCTTACCTCGTATCAGTGTGTGCATGCGTGTGCCGGCTTTCGCTGTAGTTTTTACAAAGCATGGTCTTCGGCTGATGGAGACTTCTGGAGTTCTAGTTTATTGTGGCCTTTGGAAAGTCATTGCCTTGCTCATTGACGAACAGTTGGATCAATTTAATGAAGTAATGGAGTCTTGGTATGATTTCTAGTTAAGACAGCTTTATGTAATCTAGTACCCGAGGGAAAGAAACTAAAGAAGGGCTGGGTGTAAGCACACTGGAGATGGTTAGGTGTGTTGTTTACTTTAGGTTGACGATGACTCTTTTCTTGAAGAAGTGGGAATCGTGCTATCTTATGACTGCTTCGTGTCCCTTTGCTTTCTGTATTTCTGCGGCAGAAAACTGAGCAGGTGGAAGACGCGATGGTTACCACGCCGTGCTAATCAATCACATAGCATGGAGGTGCCATTTTAGTCTCTGGAAGTATATTATGTTCTGTATGAATTACCTATGTATGTATTTTTAAGCTTGTTTGTTTCAAGAATGCAAAAATACAAGGCAAAAAACATATAAATATAGCATTATATTTTTATGTCTTGTTTTTTGTTTAGGATATGAATGTACTTGTCATTTAGTGAGAAATGTGTTGATGAATTATAAGAAATATTTGTTTAAATGAAATAAAGATTGTATTCATTACCAGATGATCTGTGCGCTGCGTGAATTTCTCAAAATATTCATATTTTGATAGAGGTGTAAAATCCAGGTGCATAAAGGAAAAATCCACTCCACTGTTTTGTTCTAACCCCCTTGATCTACAATTCTGCGCGCATATTCAGTCCGTAGATGGAAAGTCACCTGATTGAATTTTGGGGTGGAGGAGAAAATGGTGGCACTTAAAGGGCATCTAAAGTCGTTTCTCAGACGGGACGTTGAAAGTCCAATGTTTACAAACAAATCACTTGCTTTTGTTGACATCTTGCATTGTCACATGACCAATTTCTTTCATATAAACCAATGTTTTGTGTGCATGTGTAGATCCTTCTATTTCAGTTCGTTTGCACAGGTGCAGCTTGCTGATTAGCCGATAAACAAAAATAATGGGAATCGACTTCAGATGCCCTTTAACCTTCTAACCGCTAGATTTGCCTCCTCTGCGCTAAGCTATTAATAAAGAATATATTTAATATATTGTTCTAGACTTTCATTCCTTCCTGTGTTGATATTGCAGTTTTTTTTTTTTTTTTTGTTTTGCCATGGTATTCACTCCAGTTTATGGCATCTTTGTCGCTTCACACAATCCATCTCTTAAGGGGCTTCAAAGGTTCATTTGACTTACCTTGTTCCAGCACACCACAGTTTATTATTTCAACACAAAAATGTACCATTCCATTGGTTTTTATTTACAGTGCTACCATGTAATTGATGTTAAGCAAAATCACGGACTGATTGTGACAAGCCTTACTCCCTAACCACGTCACCTCATTCTTCTCCCCCCCCCCCCCCGGTTACATATGTCGTATCTATGCGATCACATGAGGATTTTTCTATACATTGTGCTTTTTTTTTCTAGTGGTTATTCTAAAAAAAAATCCTCAAATGGGTCAGTCTGATGACACGCACACTTTCATGAAATTAATGCCTTTGTCCCGATCAGAAAAAGCCTATTTGATTGCATACAGAAATAACCAACAAGTCTACAGTCAAAATTGAGGGTAATTTGGTTGAAAAATAAAAAGTTATCAGCGCCTCAAGTGTTGAAAGTCTCCAGATTTTAGCTGACATTACATAATTCGAGGAGGGAATGCATCGAAAAAAAGTCCTATTTTTTTTTTTTTTTTTTTTTTTTTAAACAAAATTGGCAGGTACACGTGCCCAGGGAGAATAAAAAGGCTAACTAGTAGAGTGCCAAAAATGTCGCAAAATTTCCCAAAGCAGGGAAAAGGAATGAGCGGCGCCGTTCTCAGCGGAGCAAACCCTCCCTGCGGTGGTTTATAAGGATTATCGGGAAATTATCACAAGGGAAAGGGAACACAACCTCCATCAACAGGTCGAGAGAGGTGGCCTCGCAGAATACCGCCGACAGGCTAAAAGCATAAGTGACACAAAGCAGGCTAGGCTGTAATATTATTTTTAAAAAAATCCCACATCAAAGGGAAAAAATGAATATAGATAAGCCCGATTAAATCTAACAATTAAATGTACTACTGAAATTCACCAAATGTGTACTGATGGACTTTAAAAACTTAATAACCAAAATTGTAACCAAACTCTGATTCAAATTTGTAACCATTTATTGACTTCACCCATAACAACAACTTCGACAAAATGTCAGATAACGTCAACAAAAGAAAAACAACAAAAAAATCAACAGTGACACGTTTAACAACAAAATGAACAACAAAGATCAACTCAAATCTCAGTACAGAGTATGACCACCACATGCCTGCAACAAATCCATCACTTGTCTTGGCATGGACAGCCCCATTCTGTTGCTGGGGAATGGCCTGCCACTCCTGGAGAAGGGCTTCTTGGAGCTCCTCCCTCGTCCTGGGCGCTGGAGTGCGTTGCCGAACCCGCCCATCCAACAGGTCCCACAAATGCTTGATGCACTTCATGTCAGGGCTGAAAGGTGGCCGTTCCATGACTCGTACACCATTCTGGGCCAGGAGCTGCTGGGTCACGTGCTGAGTGAGGTTGTGCGTTGTCTTGCATGAACGTGACCTCAGGGTGGTCTGTGATGTACGGCACGACGTGCAGTCTGATGACAAGGACACAGTAGCAGGCTGCATTAAGATTTCCATTGATTATGACCAGGTCGGACCTACAGCCACACCGAATGGCACCCCAGACAATCACTGAGTCTCCTCCGAAGCCATCTGTCTCAGCAATGCAGGGGGCCGCGTATCTCACCACGTCCTCTGTAGACCCTCTGTCTTCCATAATGTCGGTACAGACAAAATCTGGACTCATCACAGAAGACAACATTCCTCCAGAATCGGTTGGGGACTGGTGTCTGACCATATTCTTCAGCCCAGCGAAGCCTGATAGCCCTGCGTCGTGCATCAAGCTGCATTCCAACACACGCCCTGTGGGCTCTGATCCCTCGCTCTGCAGGTTGGCGACTCACTGTTCTTCTGCTGATCATTAGTCTGTGGATTCCTAGGGTCTCCTGAGCCGTCCTAGTGCAGGTTCGAAACCAATCTCTCAGGTGGACGAGGCAGATCTGATTGTCCTGGGCTGAGGTCGTGACCCTGGGCTGACCAGCTCGGAATCAATCATTAGTGCTTCCAGTCTCCTGGTAACGAGCCACAAGGTTAGTGATTGTGGGTTGGCTCACCCCAAAATGCTGGGTAGTGCAATTTTGGGATGTTCCAGCCATCCACAGCCCAATGGCTTGATCACGTTGGGGTCTGGAAAGGCGAGGCATGGCGCACGCAGCGTCTTTGAACAAATGCTCTCGGCTTCTGGCCTTAATGACCTCAAGGATTGTTTTAAGGCATTTGACAGCATTGCAGTTGTGATCAGTGAAGCTGTACGAGGTTACATTACTAATTCCTCAAATCCTTCTCCACAGACACAAACAAGGTCATGACCTCACACACTGTTTTGTCTCTTTGATCAAAGACAACTGCTTATCAATCACGTAATCATCTAATTAAAATTCCCCGAACCCAAGTATACTATTTTTGTCAAATCAGACTTATAAGTTTTTAAAGTCCGTCAGTCTATTAATCTATTTTAGAAAGTGATATCACATTTATCAACTGATTGCTGCGTAAATGTTAGATTTAGTAGTGGGATGGGAGAGCAATCACATTTTCATGTGGTTTGGTGTACATGTCCAATCTTTTGATTTTAATGCCTTCGTTTCATTTTATTAAATTTTTGGGGTTTTTTTGAAGTTTGATTTTGCCTTAATTGATATGATTTTTTTAATATATAATTTATGTTTTTTAATTAATTATATTTCTGTTTTACAAACACTACTGCTCAGAAGTTTTAGAACACTCCAATTTTTCCAGTTTTTTTATTGAAATTATGCAGTTCCAGTCCAATGAATAGCTTGAAATGGTACAAAAGTGAGTGGTGAACTGCCAGAAGTGTCAAACAAAAGGTCAGGTGTTTCATTTCACTGCAGAACAAATCTACCTTCGGGTATTAATAGGGTAACCTGAAATCTGAAACCTGAAATCTGAAAGGTTACCCAGGTAATTTGTACGCCACTGAGTAGGTGAAAGGATGGTTCCTCAGTGTATCACAGCAACTTTCAAACTTAGTGGAGGAAGTGTAACGGTCTGGGGCTGTTTTGGTGGATCCAGGGTCAGTGGCTTACAGAGTGAAAGGCACCCTGAACCAAAATGGCAACCACAGCATCCTGCAGCACCATGCAGTACCTCTGGTATGAGCCTAGTGGGTTAGGGGTTCATCCTACTGCAATAAAATGACCCAAAGCGTAAGTCCAAGCTCTGCCAGAACTATCTGCGGAATATACAAAACCCAAAACCAGTGAAGTTGGCACGTTATGTAAATCGTAGATAAAAACGGAATACAATGATTTGCAAATTCTTTTCAACTTATAATCAATTGAATACACTGCAAAGACGAGATGTGTAATGTTCAAACAGAAACTTTATTTTTTTTTTTTGCAAATAATCATTAACTTAGAATTTAAAGGCAGCAACACATTGCAAAAAAGTTGGCACAGGGGCCTTTTTACCACTGTGTTACATCGCCTTTCCTTTTAACAACACTCAGTAAACGTTTGGGAACTGAGGAGACCAATTTTTGAGGCTTTTCAGGTGGAACTCTTTCCCATTCTTGCTTGATGTACAGCTTAAGTTGTTCAACAGTCCGGGGTCTCCCTTGTCATATTTTACGCTTCATAATGTGCCACACATTTTCAATGGGAGACAGGTCTGGACTACAGGCGGGCCAGTCTAGTACCCGCACTCTTTTACTACGGAGCCATGCTGTTGTAACACGTGCAGAATGTGGCTTGGCATTGTCTTGCTGAAATAAGCAGGGGCATCCATGAAAAAGGCGTTGCTTGAATGGCAACATATGTTGCTCCAAAACCTGTATGTACCTTTCAGCATTAATGGTGCCTTCACATATGTGTAAGTTGCCCATGCCTTGGGCACTAATACACCCCCATACCAACACAGATGCTGGCTTTTGAACTTTGCGCCTATAACAGTCCAGATGGTTCTTTTCCTCTTTTGTCCGGAGAACACGACGTCAACAGTTTCCAAAAACGATTTGAAATGTGGACTCGTCAGACCACAGAACACTTTTCCACTTTGCATCAGTCCATCTTAGATGAGCATGGGCCCATCGAAGCCGGCGGCATTTCTGGGTGCTGTTGACAAATGGCTTTCGCTTTGCACTGTAGAGTTTTAACTTGCACTTGCAGATGTAGCGACAAACTGTAGTTACAGACAGAGGTTTTCCGAAGTGTTCTTGAGCCCATGTGGTGATGTCCTTTACACACTGATGTCAGTTTTTGATGCAGTACCGCCTGAGGGATCGAAGGTCACGGGCATTCAATGTTGGTTTTCCGCCTTGTTGCTTACGTGCAGTGATTTCTCAGATTCTCTGAACCTTTTGACGATATTACGGACCGTAGATGATGAAATCCCTAAATTTCTTGCAATAGCTCGTTGAGGAATGTTGTTTTTAAACTGTTCGACAATCAACTCACGCTGAAAAAGTTTCAAAAGACTTGCATTTATTCCCTGACTGTTTTTCCCTGACCTTTAACCCTCAATAGTATACCTAACCCTAACCTTATCCCAACCCCACCCAACCTTAAAGGTGACCTCAAATGCTATTTTTCCAAGTTTATATTTTAGTCTTTGACTCCTATAGAGTACTCCTGATTGTGCAAAGTAAAAAAAGGGTACTTATTTCGCTCATACTGCCATCCTCAAAAAACTCCATTTGTAGTCCATAGTAGTCTCTGCTAGAAACGTCTCATTGGGGTGGCTCTTCCGCTATGGCCCACACTCCCCATGTGCCCACTTTCTTCTGACTGGCCAGCTCTGTGGAGGGCGTATCTAGGCGGGACGAGGCAGCAGAATGCTGTATTCTAAACTGACGCATCTCCCAAAGAAAGTGACGGGCATATTCTGCAATCTAACGCAGTACATGTGGATAGATCTGATGAAATTAACTTGTTCTGATAACGCAACAGCAAAAGTGGAGGACGCAGTGCTGATACGCGGTCATGACTTTGAATGTAATCTGTCGCAGAAAAATTAGTTTCGCGTCCGGTGTTAAAGCTGCTTAACACGCCCATAACGTGTGTATTCGCATCTTTGCATTGACTTTGAATTTAACCCCTCGCGTGAAAAATTAGTTTCACGTCCGTTGTGAAAGCTGCTTAACGCGCCCGTGACGCCTGTATTCGCGTCTTTGCATTGACTTTGAATGTAGGCTAATCTGTTGCGCGAAAAATTTGTTTCGTGTCCAATGTGAAAGCAGCTTTATGGATAGTACGCGACAGCTAGAGAGAGCTCCGTTATGTTATGGACATAATACAAGTTTTGTAGACCGTAAGTTCCGTTAGCGCGGACAAGTTGCTTATGTGGAGCTAGCAAATCGATCACTTCTGCAGGAAAGTGCAGACCTTACCTTTTTAATCTCCGCCTTTTTCGGCTTTTTATTAGCCCCACAATTTCTAAAGGGGGATGAAATTATGTGAAGGTAGTGCAGAGAAATCATTTGTTAACCGGTAGAGCTTCTGCGTTTCGCATTGCTTTCATGGTAGCACCAGAGAGCTTGCTCAGACATTTGTGAAGTATCCGGCTGATCCCAGTCATGGATAAGTGAAGCGATCACTAACTGTAGTGGCTATAATTGAGCAACGTTATGATGAAACTGCCACACTGATGCTTACCAAAGTAACACAAGCATACTGATCAGAATTACTGCAAATAAGTTAACCAGGAGCATTTTTAATTAGCACGGCACGCAAACTAACATGCAGTGGCTGGTAACCGAGTGGTCATAACCACAGAGGCAAACCCTTGCAATACAGGTTTTACAGACAACAAGTTCTGTTGCTGTGAACAGTTGTACCAAGCATCCAAATTACAAACAAGTATTAAAAGTTAGCTTCAAATGAGGTTTATGTTCACATACCTTCTGCAGAATTTCCCCTGATATCACTCTTGCATATTTAGGACACAAACATTAGCAACAGTCACTTGGCTACGTTAGCCACTGCGCTACAGCCACAATCAACTGGCTATCATGTCAGGTTGGCTAATGCAGTAAAAGCAACTTACAGCTTCTGTGTCTGTGAGTCATGGACAGTTGAGACCGATACGTGCTTTATCTTCAGATATTTTTCAAAGCCTGCGTTTGAGGCCGGTTGTTAGAGCTATCATTAGCAGTCCTGCTAACCCCCGTAACACGTTAGCTTCACTTATATTATTTGCTGTTATATGGTTACTTACAGCTTGTGGCTCCGAGCGCTTTATCGATGCAGCCACTTCAGATTTGAGAAGCAGCTGAAACGCTTATCCTGTGTCAAATTATCCTTTATTTATAAAGCAGTCTTTGGTAAAAAGCTGAGCACAAGCAGCTAACATTCCCTTTAGCCGTGGCTTTTTGCTGCCAGCAAACAAAGAAAGCAACCCACTGATTTCTGGTGGCATCCTCTTTTGGAAGAGAAATAAGTGTCTTTCTTAACGTCCAAAAGTAAACGGACAAGCAGCTTTGAGAGAGACACTGACAAAATTGCACCTCAAATGATCCGCAGTTATTTTTTTGTATTTCCAAAAGTGTCAACGCTACTAAGGCATAGTATGATCTGCTGTTGATAGTGCCTGCTAGAATAGTTTCTGGTGTGGGCAGGTCCAGGGCCGAGGTTGGCTCTGACTAGGTCTGTACTAATTGGACGGCACAACCTGACGTCAGGTTTTGTCCAGATCTTGCGAAGATCTCAGGAGGAGCTGTTCAGAGAGGAAATCACGCTCACAAAATCACGTTCTTGGATTACGGCAAAATGCCTGTATCTTATGCTTAGAAACTTTTCAGAGGTTGAGCATGGGCAACCAACATTATAACATTACTAATATGTATTAAAAGACGGATCAGCATGTTAGGTCCCCTTTAACCCCTAGCCCCAAAATAGCTCAATTTCTTCATGGGGACCTGAAAATGTCCCCATAGGAATGAAGAAATCTGGAATTCAGTGTTTTTTCCCCTTGAAGGTAGGTAAACATGGACCTCATCACACACGCACACACGCACGCATATATGCACGCGAGCGCGCGCACACACACGTTTGCTTTCATTTGGAGTTTGTCTGAATTATTTGGTAAGCATACATCCGCATCTTTTGGCTCATCCGAGGTCCGCGGATAACCATATCAAGCCTCCTGCAGTAAAACTGACTGATCTGAAGTTCGTCGCATAATTGGAGACGCAAAGCTAAGCAGAGAGAAACGCTAGTGCAGCAGAAGTCGAACATGGCGCATATCTCCAATGAGGAGACCAACACCTCTCATTCAAGTGATAGCGTAAGCAGCGCGCCAAAAGTGAAACTGTACCTTTCAGATAAGGATTATTTTCAATGAGGCTACTTGCGTCCCCAAAACATATTGTACTCGTGCGTCCTTAGCCACGTCGCTAATACACGTAGTGACGTTAATAGCCTTCAATTTCCATAACAAGAATTGCCCCTTCAGCTGTGCAACAGGCAGCATCTGGCAACGAATGTTTTACACCGGAGAATTTTCCAATAGTTGCAATAATTATGGTGTTTTCATCCAGGCTGTGGGTCACTGCCGGAACAGCTGTGTAACATTAACTTATTTGTTTGGGTATTGTTAATTCTTTTTCACCAGATGGGACTGGACTAAGGTGCTCGGTGATTTATTTAATCGACCAATCAACTTGTTCTACCAGCAGTTATTGCGATTGTCATCCTAAAAGTATTTAAAAAAATCAATGAGAAAATTACGTTTTCTCGTTTTCGAATGTGTAGTTTTTACGCTCCGCCCCCAATGACCAGAAAACTGGGTAAACAGTTTGGAAAATGTAGGTTTATGACAGTACAACACGTTATCTTGGGTGATGCACACGTGTAGTATCGTACGCTCCCTGCTATCTCCGCAAACAAGCTGTCACAAGTCACTTCACTGTTACAACTAACAACGTGGTGTGCACGAGTTATGCAGACTTGACTGTTAAAGAGGTATTCCGTAGGCTACGGGGAAAATGTGTGAAATTAAGCTTGTCGGTTTATTTATTTTCTTCTGCTTTGAAAATGGTGGAGTGGCGCAAAGTGACCGAGAATTGGAGACCAAAGGTATGTATGACATGTTATATTCATATCTCTGCGGTTGAGAACTAACCCAGTGTTCAACAATTTGCCTATAGTTTGGAGATTAGTCTAGGCTAGTCGTAACCTTGAATAGATTCGAATTGCTACTAGTTCTACTGTGTGTGCGCTAAATGAGGTGCAAGTTTGACAGCAGCATCGCGGGTTTCTTAGTGTTGTCCTAATGCAGCGGCCAGCAGCCGACAGTACCTTTTAGGATTAACATTTTTTGGAGGGCGCGCTCGTTGCTTGATGGAGAAAAGTTAATCTAGTCGTCTCAGAGTGATTGCTCTGGAAATCATGAAATTGCCTCTTGTCATTTTTATTTCTCGCACACAGTATAGGTAGAGAATGCAGTCTGTCGCAGCCCAAAATGAAAAAAGTTGACTAAACTTCAAAGAGTTATCCATCCACCTGCAAAGCATTTTTGACTTTGCTCGACTGCAAGTCTCAGTGGCTGCGTTAATTTTTGAAAGAACCTGGAACCTGAAGTTTAGCCAACTCAAAAATGCTTTGCAGCTGGTCTCCTTAATTTTTTTTCTCAATTGAGTTTCATTTATGTATTTTTACCATGTTGATGAAAAGGAAATATTTTGTAGCTCTGTCAAGTATTTAATAATAATGCCAACAATTTTGTTGGCTGTAATTTTTTTTTTTTTTTTTGCTTCAAATGCCAAACGGTATTGAAAATATCTGTTGTCCCACAGTGGCCCTGTTGCTTAAAGCTGAGCCTGAAGACCTGAAATGCTTTGCGGAAGGGAAGTACGATCTGACTTGCTTCTGGGAGGCTAACGCCACGCCTGAGGAGTTCACCTTCCTATACACTTACCAGTGAGTTTCAGTGATTGTCAGATTCAAATACTTGCTTGCTGTGGTTCCTTTTTATTAGACTTAATAATTGTATTTTGAGTATGTTCTCCAACGCAGTCTGGATGATTAAATGTGGAAATAAACTTTTAATTTAAGTTGGCCCCTCATTGATGTTCAAAGTTTTGTGTTCGTATCTTACAGCAGTGGTTCCCGACCCAGTCCTCGAGGACCCCCTGTCCTGCAGGTTTTTGTTGCAGCTTTACTTTTGCACACCTGATCCATTTAAGGCCCGATGCACCTTCATGCACACCCTGTTCAGGTAGATCTCTTTCAACCAATCAGCATGAAGCCCTTAAATGGATCAGGTGTGAAAGAGTAGAGCTGGAGCAAAAACCAGGGCAGGGGCTCCTGGTTGGGAACCACAGTCTTTTTCTTATGGTACTTGCTGCGGAAAGAGCGTTCTTATGATGAGAGGAGGACAATGGGAAGAAATCTGATGTAATATTAGCATTTTATCAGAGATGATTCATGAGTGCATTGTATGTCAATACTAAACTCTTTGATTTGTTTTCTCATGGATCATTCAACTTTTTTTGGTGTCCTGTTCCATTTAATTCCTCTTCGTTACACTGCAGACATGAGAAGAGTATGGGTTGCGCTGTGACAGCCCAGTCAGTAGGGGGTGGTGTGACACGCTACTTCTGTAAGCTGTCCAAGGTCATGCATTTTCTGCCATTGGATCTCCAAGTGTTTCAGGCCGGGAAGCAGATCTACAACCGCAGCATATTCATCGACCGCATGTGTGAGTTTTGGGTTTGCTGAGTTGACTGACTGCTCAAAGTCCAATCTATTGCCATGTTTCTGTTCCCTGAATTGCCAAGAAGGAGAGAGAACCTGCACTGGAATTGGATTTGCGGGTCAGGTTTGGGTAGCCCTGTGAATTGAACTGAAATGAACTGAACCTGACTGCTTGGTGGAAACAAGGCTAAAGTTTCTATCGCAAAGTGCCAAACATGCCATCTAACCACTGCCTCACATTAACCCCAACAGTTCTGCTGGACCCTCCTGTCAATCTGACACTGACGAGGACAGAGAGGCCTGATCAGCTGACGCTCTCGTGGCTGCCTCCTCCTCTTAAGTATATGGACGACAGCATGATGTATGAAGTCAACTACTTCATGGCCGGTAGCCAGATGGGCAAGGTAGAGTCCTGCCTTTTCTGTTGATGTGCCTGGGTGCTTGGAGCTGTCTAAGCTTGGGAATGTCTGTATAACTATCCTCGAGATCATTGCGTAATGAGTGCAACCAAGAGACTCAACTCTCTTCAGCGCTGGGTGGCTCAGAGCCAAAATGGGGTATGGCTATTGTTGCTAATCCCCTAGCTTGCTTTAATTTCTTCTGTGAAATGCTAACGCATTGCAGTATATGCGTGTTAGTACTGGTTAATGACGGTCTTAACTGATAATATACAGAGTACCTTGTTATATTGTATTCTTACTGGGAGGACTTCTTTCACCAAATGGCGAGGTGAGGGGGTCCAGGTTGACAGTCTGGAAAGTGCTACTCCATCGTGACATTCAGTTTAGCATGCTGAAACTTGAAACTTGATTTCACGCATAGTGTTTTGTAAACAGCTACTCATATAGGTTGAGTTTCAACAAGATGGGAATTCTCATTATGAACGGGACCTTAACTCCTGTTTGTCAAAAGGGTTGTTTTGAAACAGTAAGGCATCATTAATCCTTTACCTTCCCTCATGACAGCGGGAACTGGTGCAGGCCCGAACGAAGATCATTCTACGAGGCCTGCAGCCTGGTAGCAGATATGAAGCTCGGGTTCGAGTGAAGTTTGATGGCATCGCCTATGATGGATACTGGAGCGCCTGGACACCCACGGTCTCCATGGAGACACCTCACATGGGTGAGTTTGCCAATACCAGCTCTTTGTCTCCACTCTGACCTCAGGAACTGTCTCACAGTACCAGGTAGTGTAGAGGGTCTCTACCTCATGCAGATAGGGCTGGTGTGGGCTCTGGCTTTAGTTCCGGCCATGCAGGGTACACACCTGATAGGGGGCCATGGTGCTGCAGGACTCCCCGTGTTTGTGTGGGTTACTCTGGGTACTCCAGTCATCTCCTATAGTCCAAAGCCATGCATGTTGGGCTGGTTGGAGGGACCAGATGTCCTATATCAGTATCTGAATTAATATGCACTTTCATTCCCACAAGTGTTTAGAAGGGTACAACGGATGACTCTTTACAGCTGTAAAACAAGTGAAAAGGTGAGCACGGCTCACTAACACCCCTGACCCTTGTGCACTGAGGAGATTACGGCATATTTTCATATGAATTGGCACTGCTCCTCTGCATGAAGTATAGAATGCATGACTGAAATTTGAAAACAATCTGATTAGCATTTTTCAAAATCGGTCAGACAACATTTACAGTGGTAAATTTTCTGAGTTCAAAATATGGAAAACAAAAGTAATATTTGAAAATATCATCACATTTTCATGAAACTTGGCATTGCACTTCTACATGAAGTGTAGAATGCATCACTGCATTCTCCAATCAGGTGAGCGGCTTTTGAGAAATCGGTCAAACAAACTGGTGCGGATGGACAGACTGAATTATTTAGTACTGTATATACACCAATAATGTGTCAAGATGAACACAATGCAATAGGTAAATGGATAAATGTGTGCCAAAAACCCCCAGAGAAAGGGTGTCAACAGTTTCAGCCAGTTTTTGGCGTGTTCACACGCAAGGGATTCATCCCAATCACCGATTGGCTAAAGAGTCCACGCACCTTGTTCACAAGGCATTGATTGGATGCTGATAGATAGGAGACCACCAATGGCTGTAGATGCTGTGGCCCTCCCAGAGTTTGACTCCTCTGCCCTTGAGTCTTTGCCAAATACCATCATAAGGAGAATTAAATGTATAACTGCCTGGTTGTAATGAAAGCCTGCACCCACACCGGCCCTTTCTGAAGGTTGAGAACCCCTGGAGTTCCTTGTGTCAGTCTGCACAAGCCCACCTCAGTGGAGGCTGGGGTTTGCTCTTCAGCAAGCTGTGTTCGGTGTGGCTCTCTTGGGCACAGGAGAGGTGTTCTCACCTCAGATTAACAGTCTCCCCTCTCTGAACTCTACAGACACAGACCCTCTCATTCTGTCCCTGAGCCTGGTCATCTCCTTCATCCTGCTCGTGCTCGTCCTCTCTGTTCTCGTGTCCCGTCGCAGGTCAGGAGCACCTCCTCATCCCCAACACCTCCTCTCATATCCCTCCATTCTTCTCTTCATTCCTCTCTGTTACAGTACAGTACAGCTCCTGTCCTTCTTCCTACAGTTACAGTGCTGTGAAAAAGTATTTGCCCCCTACCTGATTTATTATTTTTTTTGCACATTTGTCACACTTAAATGGTTCAGATCATCAAACAAATTTTTATATTTGACAAAGACAACCGGAGTAAATACAAAATGCAGTTTTTACATGGCCATTTCATTTATTAAGGGGAAAAAAACCAAAAAAAAAAAAATCCAAACCTACCCGGCCCTATGTAAAAAAAGTATTTGCCTCCCTTCAATCATGAATTAACTGTGATTATCTACATTTTTTTTAGTTCAATTTTACTCACTACACCCAGGCCTGATAACTGCCAGTCCGGTTGAATCAAGAAATCACTCAAATAGAGCCTGTCTGACAAATTGAAGTAGACTAAAAGATCTCAAAAAGCAACACATGCAGTGATCTAAAGAAATTCAAGAATAGAAGAGATACAAAATCATTGACAACTATCAGTCTGGATAGGGTTTCAGTGCCATTTCTGAGGCTTAGGGAATCCAGCGAACCACAGTGAGAGTCATTATCCACCAATGGAGAAAACTTGGAACAGAGGTAAACCTTCCCAGAAGTGGCCGGCCTCCCGAAATGACTCTAAGAGCGACTCATCCAGGAGGTCACGAAAAGAACCCAGAACAACATCTAAAGAACTGCAGGCCTCACTTGCTTCAGTTAAAGTCAGTGTTCATGATTCAACAATAAGAAAGAGACTGGGCAAAAATGGCATCATTTGTAGAGTTCCAAGGTGAAAACCACTGCAGAGCAAAAAGAGCACGAAGCCTTGTCTCATATTTGCCAAAATACATCTTGATGTTCCCCTAGACTTTTGGGAAAATATTCTGTGGACTGATGTGACAAAAGTTGAACTTTTTGGAAGGTGTGCATCCCGGTACATCTGACGTAAAACTAACACAGCATCTCATAAAAAGAACATCCGGCCAACAGTCAAACATGGTGGTGGTAGTATGATGGTCTGGGGCTGCTTTGCTGCTTCAGGACCTGGACGACTTGCCGTTATTGATGGAACCATGAATTCTGCTCTCTACCAGAAAATCCTGAAGGATAATGTCCAACCATCAGTTTGTGACCTCAAGCTCAAGCGCACTGGGGTTATGCAGCAGGACAATGATCCGAAACACACCAGCAAGTCCACCTCTAAATGGCTTTATAAAAACAAAATGAAGGTTTTGGAGCGGCTAAGTCAAAGTCCGGACTTAAATCCAACTGTGATGCTGTAGCATGACCTTAAACAGGCCATTCAAGCTCGAAATCCCTCCAATGTGGCTGAATTAAAACAATTCTGCAAAGAAGAGTGGGCCAAAATTCCTCCACAGTGATGTGAAAGACCCATTGCCAGTTATCGCAAACGCTTGATTGTAGTTGTCGCTGAAGGTGGCACAACCTGATCTTGTTCTGGCTGTACTGGAGTTGGAACCACTAACCATCTGAGTTAACCATCACAGTCAATTGCCAAAGCTTAGTCCATTGCCTGAGAGTCTGATCTAATAGCATTGAAATCTCATAAGAGTGTCAATACCTGTATCTTCAGACAGAGGATTCATGTTACTCCACACTGCATAAAGGTTGTGTTTTTGCACTTTGACTTTAGGTTCCTGTTGAAGAAAATGTGGCCTCTTATTCCAAGTCCTGAAAAGAAGTTTCCGGGTTTGTTCACTGTCTGTGGTGGTGACTTCCAGGTGAGGGGAGCTGGGTGCTTGTTTCTGGTCCTGGGATAGCTGGGGATAGGGACTTTAGTGGCAAAAAATAAAATGTTAACAAAGAATTTGGCTCCGAGGTGCATGCATCCATTTTGGGGTTAATAACCTCTCCTGATATTCAGCACTCATTATTTCTAAAAATGAAGAGGATGCAATCTTCTAATATGTGGTATGACATTTTTCCCACAAAATAATTGTTTTAAAGGTTGAAGTTGACTTCATTGATGGTTGACTCGAGTCTTTAATTTGGAAAGAGTTCAGATTTAATGCGAGCAAAGAGGTGATTGTCTTGTTTTGGAATTAACAAGAAGCCTCAAACTCTCACTTACGAGTATCTGTGGATGTATTTATGTCTATCGGAGCTCCATCGCTCCTGTGCTAAGATGGCTGTCATTTCCACTGTTGTCAGGCCTGGTTGGTCCACAGCACCGCTGTTTTGGGATGGAGGCCACCATTGAATTACATGGAGGAGATCCCAGCCTCTCTGGAGGTCCTGTCAGAAGCCAGTTTTGGATCCTGTCCTCCTGCTGGAGCCCTTCCCCCCAGGGTCTCGCGCGCTCCAGGGGCAACGGAAGGTGGAGCGGCGGAAGGTGGGGTCAGAATGGCGGAGGTCGGTTTGCCTTGCAGTCGGAAGGAGAAGCCCCAGGAGAGATGGCTGCCAGAGCAGTTGCAGAACCCTCACTTGGATCACGCCACCCTGGAGTCCAAGGATGCCTACGTGAGCCTAACCCCAGACGACGCCAGGCAAGTACCCCGCGATGATGTTTCGGAAGAATCTCTACCCCTGCAGATGCTCTTCGCCACCCCCGGGACCCCCACATCCCAGTCGTGCACGGGGTCTTCCCGAAACAGCGCGGGTCTTGGCACGCTGTCCTCACAATCGAGCTTTGAGGACTCGCGCAACACCTGGCAACCCAAGGGCCCCAGCTATGCCTACTTGACAGTGGCGGACTCTGGTATCTACATGGACTACAGTCCCATGAGCTCGGCCAGAACAGCCAACGAGTACGAAAACGGCCCCTTCATTCAGAGCGCCGGGGAGGATCTGACGAAGAGAGATCTGAGTGGGCTAACAAAGGCATGGTAACATTCAACAAGCCAACGTCAATGTTGTTGGGCACTGTCACCCAACCTTCACAAATTAACATTTTCCTCATGGAATCAAAAACCAGAAACAAAAACAAACACGTGACGCAACTGGGAGGGGCGAAGACTGGAATATAACTCCTGACCGTTAAAAATGTGCTCAGACTCCCTCCTGGAAATGGTTGAAAACCAAAAACCATCCAAAATATAGTGGCACATTCAGACAATAGCAATAGCAAGCCAACACATTTAAGAGTATCAATAAACAAGCGAAAGGAAGCTTCGTTTGTGTGGAAAGTCAGAATGAACAGGCCAGTTATGACTGCAAGTTCTAAAGACTGAGGGGTTTTTATTTGTCAAATTTTTTCTTCCTGTAATGGCGTCTTATCAGCAAACGCAGCTTGATAAAGTACAATGCAAGACCAAGCAACCAGCGTCTTGGTTAATACGCTTCATTATCAAACTGGCAGCTACCGTTGGTGATGAAAGCAGAAATTTCAAACTAACTTCCATTTACTTTGCAATTAAAGTAATGCAGTGTACACAAAAACGATGATGTCAGTGCATGTTCATGTATAATGCTTTTTACTCCTCAGCCCTCAAGGCTGACGGGGTTTTGCTATCCTTCGTGCGGTTGGGCGAGCGGGCGGGCGTCTCCAAAAACTTCGACATCGGGCTGAGGGGTATTCTGTGTATTGCACGCCAATTTTTTTATCTGCTAACATGAGGGCTCTTGATTTTATGTAAAAATCAAGTTAAAAGTTTCGCTGCGGGGTATTTGTGGAGACGCTGCATTGATGACACACTCCTGCGAAAGAAAATGTACACCATATATCTGTGGTAAAATAGCAGTTTTAGCTGATTGAATTTACCCAGAATTGCTATATGAGCCTTCCTCTGGTTTTCTTTTGTACGTTTAACATGTGAAACACAAAGAAATATGCACTGCGCAACCTTTTCTTATTTTAGGTAGTTGGCTGATCAGAGCTGTCCCCATCACTGAATAGGGTATATTGCAAAATTATTGAGGTGATGAGCATGTTCTGTATTTTCATGAAAAAGCAGTATATCTAACTATAATCAAATCACCATAAAATAGGAAAGGCTTTTCTCCACTGCATTTGTTTTTAGTTGAGGATTAATGATTGCTGATAGCAAGCCAAGAAGAGCAATGTACAGTGCTTAACAAATGTATTAGACCACCCCCCAATGCAAGGTTTATGCCCTAAATTAACAGTGTTGGTAATTACCAAAATATTTTTTATGTTTCTGTAATGGTTAGTCCACCTGTATGTACAAGCTCTTTAACTGAAATTATATTTTTAATGCTAAAATATAATTATTGTTATCCATGAATTTCTGAATTTGCCGTTTTACAAAAAAGCAGAAAAAATAGTTAAGCACATTATTATTTTTTGATTAAGATGCGAAATAACAGTTATTTTCTTGCATTCCTGAACATAAAATTAGTTTTAGTGGTTGAATGCAAAAATGAAAGCTGTTATCAAGGCCATAGAAAATAGTTTTTTTTTTGGGGGGGGGGGGGGGGGTTACGTGTAAATAAGGACTATTTAGTGGTTTCACTTTGTTATTTGCCAAAGAAATAACAAAATAATTTTTTTTTTTCTGGTTTTTTTTATGACAGGTGGTGTAATAAATTTAAGCACTGTGTGTGTATATATGTGGTTAAATGCGCCTTAAAATACTGAATGCTTTAAAACTACTGATGGGCCCTCTTTAAAAATGACTTTATGCAGGTAGTTTTCATTTTTAAATGTTGTGCAGGAAAATTTTAAAAACATAAAAACATGGATAAACTAAACTGCATTTTAAGATTTCCAAATATTCAATAATGACTCAACGTCATATTGCAAACTTGTTATAATGAAAAATGTGCATGAAATGAGATGTGAGCATGTCAGTTTTTATGTACATACACATCTCAAATCTGTAATCGAAAGGAAACTTTCAATTTCAAGAACTGGCATGCAGGGATAAGTGATAAGTCATGTAGATATTATTTATTACTGTTACGCTTTTTTATACCACTGAAGCTATACCTGTACATACTGTCTGTAAACAGCAGCTTGCTGCGTTTTTTTTTTTTTTATAACTTTCAATAAAAAGAGGAAAAGATGAAATGAAACTCAAATCAGTTGGGCGTACTGTTGGATTTTGTTCCCTTAAGGAGACGTATCTCGGCAGGAAGTTTGCAAACTGAACTAAAACGCACATCCAGGCTTCCTTTTCAGCGATTGTGTGGTGCAGGGGGGGAGTTGGGAGGACTGTTGCTCTGTGAATGATAAGCCTATCTGTCCTGTAAATGAGAGACTTTGCATAGAGTCAGGGAGGCTGGAGAGATCTCCATGGAGACCGAGCGGCGGGTGTAGATGCAGAAAAAAATGAAAAGAATCTGGAAGATTGTTGCTACAGCCACACATTTATCTGATTGGATTTCATTAGAATGGTTCATTCGACCCACTGTTTGGATGGCTTTCTAATGACAGGTCAACGAGCACGAGCATGGAGGTCTGTTTCAGTGGAGTCGAATGTACCGCACGAGAGACAGAATCCATGGTGGAGATTAAATAATCACAATGGGGGGAGCCCCGCCTTTTCCACAGAAACTGACACGGACATTCATTCCGAGGCGGAGAAATTTGCGTATCATCTCACCTTACAGTGGGAGGGACGCGTAGAAACCACAATCTAAACAACAGGACCGGCGATCGAAGGATAACTTCATAAAAGCTGCGTAAGATTTTTGGTTTGCTCCTCAAACAACATGAAAATGGGACTATATAACTTCTACCTCATTGATTGATTTTATTTATTTATTTTTTTTGCTTGGAGGAATATATTCACACCGCTGTCCTAGCTTTGCTAGAAATCTAGTCTATGGTTAAAAAAAAAATAAAAAATTGTCATTTGTAAGGAAATATAAATCTTGCAGTCAGATTCTTTTAAATATTAACCCCTATGTCCTGTGTCTGGGACAGTCTGTCCTGAGGCTCTGTAACAATCGTGTGTAAAATCTGGCGGAAAAACAATTAAAATCTTCACAATTGTAAACCTCATTCAGCATATTCTAGGAAGACCTATTCCTAAATGTAGGGTTGCCATTGACATATTTATGAGAAAATAAATACAATCCCCAATTAAAATAAAGAGTAAACCATCAACCGACATTGAAGGACATTTTTGTTTTTATTAATGTGTAAAAACTCTGTGCTTCACCTTACGTCAACATTCTGAATTGTGTAACACAGACAGGATTATTTAGAACCGCAATCGCTTGCTATTCTCATGGCTAATACTCAAGATTTAAAGCAAATTTTTCCATTCAATTACTTGGCGCATTTTCCTAACTGACCTGGCAAGTGTAACAAAGGGATCTGAAGACACACCAAGCACACCTCTCTCCCTATCTCTGAACACAGGCTTTTACAGTCCTTCACAGTCCGAAAAAACACATTTCATGTGCCAATGATTAATTGAGGTTCTGTCGTCATGGAACTTGTGAGCGTACTTTATGTGTGGGAGTGTCGGAGAGCAAATGAGAGGCTGAGAGTGTGTGTGAGTGTGTATGAGTGAGAGGTAATGCGTATGTGTGTGTGTGTATGTGTGCACACATGAATGTGCACGTGTAAGAGAGAGAGATACTGAGCGGAGACGTTTGGCAGCGTCTATGAGCGAGAGGCAGTGTGTGTATGAGTGCATGCGAGAGTGCCTGTGAGTATGCGTGTCCTTTCCTGCGTATGAGAGAGAGTGCGTGTGTGAGGGTGAAAAAGTGTGTGTTTGTCAGTGGTTATATGAGAGGAAAAGTGCGTGTGAAAGAGAGAGAGGGAGAGACAAAGAAGAAATTGTGTGTATGTGAGAAAGCAAAAACAATATGTGCGTCTCTGTGTGTGTGTGTGTGAGAGAGAGAAACAAAGCAAAGAGTGTGTGTGTGTGTGTGTGTGTGTGTGTGTGTTTGCATGATCATGTGAACATGCCTCCTTCTCGAGGAGGGACTTTGCCCACTGCCCCCGCCCTCTCCTCTCTTGTTATATTTGCCCCGATCCATCGCGACCAACAGGAAACAAAAAAAGACACTTTTCTCACACTCCCTCCTGCGAACCTTTCACTGTCACCTGGCTAAAGGTAGGTCTTTCCTTTATTCTCTCTCCAGATTTATGCGGTTTCCTGCTTGTTAGATAAAGTGACTATTAATACTGTGACTTTTCTGGACGGGCAATAAGCAAATTAGATGGAATATTAGGAAAATATTAGTCAGACTTTTCCCCCTTCTGAGTGACCTTTGAGTTTTCTTGGAGAATACCTCAGCTGCAGTATAACTGAACCCGCAGAACAAAAGTGGTCCGGCTCCATTTTCACCTTTTTTTAAGTTCTAGCCATAAAACCATTCCTTGATGGTCAATCTGTTTAGTGCAAAAATAGATGTACTTAGTATAGTTCCAGTACTATACAACATTAGGAGCATATGTTCCAAAACTTCAAGAGCGCATTCAGTGTCCAGTGCAGTGTTGGTCAAAAATGAAATAGAGGTGGACTACTCTTGCTTTAAGGGGCTCATTTATTCTTTGGTCATTGGTCATGCTATATCATGTACTGCAACATCACATGATCCAGAATCTATTATTCAAGGTGGTTGTTTGAAGTTAGCTTAGAGGAACAACTAAGTTAATTTACCCCATATAAACTCATTTATTAACATGTATGTGGACATGTAAATATTGGTGCAACTGATGGTGGGGCATCTTCGTCAACATCCAACTGAAAATAAAGAACGGTAATGAGAAAGGAGCTGGAAAATTGTCAACTGACGCATTGTATTCGCTGACCAAAAATGAGATGTCGCCGTGAGGGCTGACCAGTCTAGTTATAGATGGATGATTTTTTTCCCCTTGAAGAGCCACAAACGACGACAGAAGAGCACAAACATTTGCAGTTGTTTTCAAAGTTACCGTAACGATAATACCGCGGCATTTGCGGTCCCTTTAAAAAATGTAAGATTGGTAAAGATATTTCTGATTCAGCTAAAAATGAGAGAGATAGATGCTGTTGTTGTCCAATGATAGGCGGAGGGTGACTGTGCTACGGAGCAGTTGAAACTGCACACCTGTATTGAGGATCCCTTACCACTTAGCTTCGAGACTGTTGACTACTGTCAGCTCTCAAACAATATAGCATGGTCCACAATCTGTTTACATTTACACTCTGTTTTGCCCAGGTTCTTCTGCCAAAAAGCTCCTGTTAAAATGCATGGACCAATGTAAAAAGTACCACAGGCTACCTGACAATCAGCATTCTCAACTGCTGAAATCGCTGAGGAAAGTACAACAGACAAATCACAGAAATGGCTATTTTTCTTAAAACCATTGCGATAATATTGGGGGTTCATTTGGCTTGTTTCGTAATACAAGGAGGTTGTAATTCTCATTCTACTCTATCATGCCCTTGTGCAAATGAGTAGGTTTCTGTCACTTTGTCCTCAATCTAATTTTTCAATGAGTGATTTTCCATGACACTGTTGGCATGAATACAGCATACCATAAAACCGCATTGGTCTCTCCTGCAACAAAATTCCAAAATTTGTACTGAATTATAACCATAAGAGTCTATTTTTGGACACTGAAAATGCAGAAAAGCCAACCATAACTAGGTCAGTTGCTTTTGTGCGATGTTGAAAATGTCATAGCCTGTGTCATCGATGTAGCTAATAAAGATGTCTTATCTTTCAACAACCTGAAAAATGAACAGTGTATTCCTCAGAACATGAGGTCTTAGGACAGAGGAAATTTGTTGCATGGGTGTCACAATGGCCCTGTCAATTATTAACTTCAATTGAGGAAGATGGATTTCCCTGAGAGTTCATACACTCCGTCCCCCTCTTAACTTCACACATAACATACATACAAAAACACATATATACAGTATATAGCCTATACAGTTGTGTAATACATCATTCTAGTGGATACATATTGAACAATTTTATGTAGCCTAGGCCTACACTAAAACAATAGTGTCAGATATACTTAAAAATGTAATGTCAAGTGGATCCACACAACTGCTATTAGTTACTTCTAATTGAACTCAAACATTTTTGGCCAGTTTAATTTATACAAATGAGTCAAATGTACTTATCTCAGTTTTGTGGAACCAGCTGACACGACCTAAATCTAACATTTTTCTGTGTATATTTCCCAATGAGTGTGCTATAATACATTCCAAACAAAATAATAACTGTTTACAGTTTTATGTCTATAATTCATATTATAGTTATACCTAAGAGGCTGAGAAGATCATTTTTTTTCTCCCAGAACTGTACCTTCCACATCTATTGATTTTACTCATGCGTCTGGAGTCGCTTCCCCAACTAACAGACCCTCCCGCACCCCAACGAACCCTCATGGCCCCTACGGTTCAACGATTGGGTCCGTCGCCAGATTGCTCACCGTTCTGTTCTAAATTCGCACCTCAAGCTTTACATCCGCGTTTAATAGGCATTTGCCGGTGCAGAATCGGGGTAGAGAGAGAAAAAATTTTCACCACTTCCATGACACCAAAACTCGGGAACACAGGTGGTTTATCGGTTCGTGAAAAAAAACAAATATTATGACATGATCAAAAATGAAGAAACGATGTTTCCACTGTGGTATAACAGAGAAGAAACCGGGCTCAATGAATTAAGGCAGCCCATCTCATATCAATTGCAGTCGTAAGTTATGGCTGCTGGTGTCTCTCAACAGCACATGACCGCAGCCAACAAAAGTGAGAATGACGCACAACAATCAGTAAGGAACAGGGAAAGAACCACAAAATCAGACAGGAATAGACCGCAGATTTCAGTAAAAGCCGAAGTGCCCACTATAATTATACACAATAAAAGTGCAGTAAGGCTGCAACAGTCAAACTGCTAAATGACTTCCTGTTGTAAACGAATGGAAACAGGGAAGTTTCATAACCAGCGATCATTATCAGGAAATATTTTACTTCCGGAGTCCTCGTTAATTATCACAATAGCATAATTCAGAAGCTGGAATATGGCACTTAGGTGATGTAATCATTGTAATATTTAATATTGTAAAACTGATTAGGACAGATATATAAACAAAGTTTCACAGTACAAAACATACCTTCAGTTACCAGTTGACTACAAAGTGTCCTACAGTAACTCCATGAAAATGGCAATTAATATTTTTATTTGCACACAATTTAACTGCCTCTTACTTCTCATCACAGCTCAAGAGTTTTGTCTGGGATATTAACTTCAGAGAAAAATTTCCTTTTATTGCTGTCATTTCTTTGAAAAACGAATTGTGCCGTGAGTAATAATTCTTGAACAAATTGAATTTGGAGACATGGAGGCACAGTGGGAGGTACTACTGCCTCACAGCAAGAGGGTCATGGGTTTGAATTTACCCTGGGGCCTTTCTGAGTGAATATTGCATGTTCCCCCCACGTTCATGTGGGGTTCCTTCAGGTACTCCAGTTTACTCCTGCAGTCCAAAGACATACTTGTCAGGATAATTGGAGATTCTATGTTGCCTGTAGGTATAAGTGTGCTTGTGCATGAATGGTGTATGAGCCCTGCGATGGATTGCTGAACTGTCCAGGGTGGGTCCCTGCCTTTCACTCATAGTCAGCTGGGATAGGCTCCAGCTCAACTGCGACCTTAGTGAGGGATTAAAAATGGATGGACGAACTGAATTATTCTGAAAGCTTAGATTTTGCATATGATTTTAGAACTTAGCAAAACCATCTTCACACTCCTAAAAAGATGTACTTCACTTAACGTATAATCCTTGTGTTTATTTAAACTGATCATGAATTCTCTTCTCTTTTCTGGAATTTTCAGCAAGGGGAAAAAAATGGGTTGCTACGGATTTCTCAAAGTGATGATGTTCCTGTTCAATGGAATCATCTTTGTAAGTCTTCCCATTTTATGGGCTGCTTATGCCAAATCTCAAGTCTACCATTCATTTAGTATACAGCCAAGGGGGAATTCCCAGCCAGCCAGTTCCCGCGCGAGCCCTGGCTTATATGTAATCTTTCTCACTTTCTTCCTGATTAAAGTCTTTATGACATTTGCATTCATTTTCTCAAGGTCACTCAACAGGTGTGTATGAATGACCATGACATTGTATTGAGGAAACTGGCATCACAAATATCGTCGGCCTGCTGATAAAACCTCGTACCATCAAAATGACAAACTTCACAGGAAAGCATAAAAAAGGTTTAATTTTGCATGTAAGAATGCAGTCGAGCCGTATTCGGGTAGGATGACTATTTTTCTTCCAAGAATGTATCCAAACAATAAAATTTGTATTTTCTAATGTTTATGTTTTACGAGTTTTTGTTTCATATCAAATTGGAGATATGAGGTTTTATCAGCTGGCCGACGATATGCAGATTGCAATAATCTATATTTAGAAATCTATATTTAGCTTACACTTGAGAGTCCCTACTATAGAGACAATGACAACTCAATCTATTTTTCCCCAGTAAAATTCACACCTTTTAATTTCTTAACTTCAGTTGACACCAAGTTACTCAGGAGACTGTGAATATTTGTTGTATCCAAGTGGAGTCAATTATTCCCCATAAACCCATGCGGCAGGACCTAGGCTACATTAGCAACAGTGACAAAGAATGAGGGAATGCAATTCACCTGATTTATTATGAATGGTATTTGTTCAGCTGTGACAGAGGTTGGCAACCCTGGTCTTAGAGCACCGGTGCTGTTCCAAACCAATGGCTGAATAACTGGATCGAATTGAATCAATTTGGTTCCCATTTGCACAGTTAACCCATGTGCTGAAGAGCTCCCAGAGATTTGTAATTCAGATTATTCAGCGATATCAATGGTCAGACAAACTTTAAATCACCCATGAAACTCAAGTAACAGTCAGGCGCGGATGGAACTAAACAGCACTGGAGGGCCAGGACCAGGCTTGCCTGTCCTTGAACTATGACCAGGAAATGGTTATAATCACACAACCTCTAATCCTGGCTAAATTGCATTTGTATAGGTCCACATTCATACCAAGGTTTCCCCTCTCTTAGCATGATGAAAGAAGCAGAACAGTCATACGGCCTAACAGAGGCCCAGAATAAATTTGTGATTTACCATTGGTAAAGAACAGATGCACACTGTCAGAGTGACTGATAAAGATTTTGTTAAATTAAATGATGTTCACTAACACCATTCTTCTCTCTGCATTTTGATTTATAATGTACTCTTGTACTCTCTCACAATGTTAATACACCACATTCGACAGTTATTACCAAATCTGGGCTTCAAAAGCAGTTCCAGTCCTGGTTTTCTTTTCACCGAGCTAAATACAGCATTTACTGTTCAATTAGTGCCTCTGACTGTCAGGTAATACGAGAAGGGAAAACCAGCAGCTCTTGGCCCTTGAGAGCTGAGATTTCATAATCCCTGATAACACCTTGCTGCAGTCGTCTCCAAATACCACCTTTGAATGTTATCAGTCGATTTGCCGGGTATAATCATCTAAGTGGGAGAGAGCCACAGTCTACTGACGCAATAATCTAATGTTTTGAGAAAAACAGACTAAAAATGTCTGTTTTCAGTAAATTCAGGCGTTTGCCAGATTGATTTTATTTCTGGTGAAAAGAACTTGCAGCTGATGTTAAAGATGTATGATTTAAGTGTGGTCAGAGGGCACTACACATACTTAACTAATTTTTCACAAAATAGTAGAGAGAAGCCTCTGGTTCCCACCTACTCATCTATTATTGTTGCCGTAGATATGGAATCGCAGGGCCCTTGATGTACCTGACTTTAGGCTGAGTGGGTTTTTGTCATCAATGTCTACCGTTGACCTGCTAAGTGGAGGTTGCGTTTAAATGAGATGACGTCAAGGGTCATGTGTGGGTCATATGAAGCAGAAAGTCTACATAGGGTGGAGGGTAGTTTGATAGGCATATAAAAGGACAAACCTTCTCACAGGTGAGTGGTTTTCAAATCCCATCACTGTAAACCCCGACAGCGTGGTGAACTCAAATGTTTTGTGGATTATCTTAAAAAAAATAATAATAATAAATAAATAATAATAATAATAATAATTGTGGTGGCCAACTTAATTGCATTATTTGGAAGGCACTTCAAGAAAATAAGTTGGTTTTTTTTTAAACGTTTTTCAGAGCTGTGAAAACAAATGACTAAGTTGGCGCACTCAATATTTTGGAGGTAATCGGTTTCTACAAAACATTTGAGCTCACCGCACTTGTCATGGTTTACAGCGCACTTTTGCGAGTTTAACATTTGGAAATGCGAGGAAGACTCAAGGGTCTTCTATAAAACCAAGATCGCCTTTCTCTAAACCTGAACCCTGACCTTAGCCTTTAAAAAAAGCTATGCCTTTCCCAAATCCTGAACCTTGACACTAATCTAATGAAAAGTGCCGTTGTCGAGCCGCTTCAAGCAGTTACAGCGGGGATGTATAGATGCGCTATCCCACATCTACAGCACTGAAAACAGATGATAACAGGCATTCAAATTGACTGATGACATTCAAAATTGGTGGCCAAAACCTCTCCACAGGGCACACCATCCTGATCCAGGAGTTAGTTAAGTTCCACATTAACCCTTTAACGGCTTCCTCAACCTTTTGGCAGAGCACATTTTAAGTCGCTATTTCTATTTGAAAGATATGTTGATCTTAACAGATCAGTTTTTTCAGCATTACAGACTGCAAAAGATTATCGGAGAAGGCTTCAATAGGCTAAGTTCAACACATCTTTCAATTTAATACAGCGACTCAAACTGTGCTTGACCAAAAGGGAGCAGGCAGTCAAAGGGTTAAGGATTCAGTTGAGCTTACAGTAGAGCACAACGAATGCCAGGATCCGGCAGGGAGAAGTTTGGGAACCAGTGCGTTACTGCTCAACAATGCTAATCTGCTGTAGGCCCTTAAAATGTTTTTTTTTTATTATTTATTCTGAAACGCTCACCGACCGTATCCACTCTCCCTCCTTCAGCTGGCAGGTGCCGCCATTTTGGGCGTGGGTATATGGGTGAAGGTGGATAGCAGTTCTCTGCTGGGGGTCCTGAATAACATACAGAATGCCCCACCAGAGCTGGACCAGCTCCTGAACGTGGGCTACCTGCTGATCGCTGTGGGAGGAGTGTTACTTATCATGGGCTTCCTGGGCTGCTGTGGGGCCATGAGAGAGAGCAGATGCATGCTGCTACTGGTAAGCCTTTGGGCCTTGTTCGTTGAAGTAATTGACACCATGCTAAATTACCCAGGATATCTAGGGCATCCTTTATCAAAGCCTTCAGGACGCACTAACCCATCCTGGAAATCAAGGGCTTTGTTTAATCGAAGCCGTTAGCACAGCGCTACCGCACCTGAACATCTAGGGCCTCCTTTGAGGAAGCCTTTAGCGCAGCGCTAACCCACTTTGGATGTCTAGGGCCTCTTTTAACAAAGCCTTTCACACAGTGCTGACCCATGCTGGATATCAAAATATTAATTTCTTTGAAGCATTTAGCGCAGCAGTAACCTATCCTGAATATGTAAGGCCTCATTTATCAAAGCCTTTAGCACTGAGCTAACCCTTCCTGGATATCTAGAGCCTTATTTATGATAGCCTTTAGCACAGCACTAACCCACTCTGGATATCTAGGACCTCATTTATCAAAACCTTTCACATAATGCTAAACTAACCTGGATATCCAGGGCTTACACTCCTGTAGTAGCTGACCTGGCTCTACTAGTCAGCAAATAAAGAAGGTCTCTAGCATTAGTCTGAGGTGTGCTTTGTCAGGGTTGGAGTGAAGATCTACAGGACAGTTGTGGTTATATACTGCTGCTTCAGTAAATTAGCCTCACTGTGCTTAGACTACAGTAATGGAAACTCACCCAGTTCCTAGAGATATAAAGTCCCGTAGGATTTCACTCCAACCATAAAGTGTGTGTCAGTCAACAGCTGAAGGTGAGCAATGGGCTTCTAATTAGAGGAGTGAAAACCTACAAAGAACATGGCCGCTTGCCACTGCAGTAAATGCTTTTGATAATCAGCTCTGCTGTACTTGAACTGTATAGCAGCGCCCATCAATTCTGTTCCTAGAAATGCATCATCCTGTAGTTCGACACCAACCCAAAAATACGCCTCAGTCAACAACTAGAGATTTAGCAGAGCTGCTAATTAGAAGAGGTAGAAAAGCCAAATTATAGTCAAAGTGAACCTGTAAACTATAGAGCTGGACTCCCCGGAAAAGGGAAAACCACCAGTTCATAGATCTCAAGGACCGTGATTTTATGTTCCCTGCGTGGTCTAAAGGACCATTAAAATGTCACACTAAACCTAGGCCAGGTTTTCATTCCTCCTCTTAATTTAACTGAACAATCAATGCATTTGAATTGGCTGGACCACCTTCACACCTGGGACATGTTCAAGATTGCGGGGGTCAAGCTAGAGCCAGCGAGTTCTTGCCTCTTGGATGACTAAACTATGTTTGGTCTCGCAAAGAACACCTGCGAACAGTGTCGTCTTGTTTTTCAAGATGGTGTCCAGCATTGCCACTGCTTGTTCAATGGAATTTGATGCAAAGCTAGTTGGAAGCCATATTAGAAAACATGCAAGGACTTGTGAGTCATTCAAAACCTCAAAGTCTTCCCTTGCGAGACCTAGGCGTAAGACTCTTCAGTTTTGCACATGCCCCTGATCCAGATAACTTTTTGGGATATTTGAAGTTTATTGGTATAGATTAGCGGGCAGTACAAATGTATGTGCAATACATTTGTCTAGGTCCCTTAATTTTAGAGCAGCGGGGCTGACCTTCAGACTTTTAATGTAGAAAAAAAAATCTTGTGGATGCGATTGATTTCAATTGTAGGACACTGAGTCATAAAGTAAAAAAAAAAATCTAAGGCCGTGATTTAATAAACCATTTATCACAAGCAAAATTTTGCTCAGAAAAATGATTCAGAGGGCATATGACTGGAGCAAATGAACTACCTCAACCTAACTGTAAATTCTAATTTGAGCCTTGCTTTTTCGTCCTACAGTTCTTCGTGATAGTGCTGGTGGTATTCATTGCTGAGGTGGCGGGAGCAATTGTAGTCCTGGTCTTTCAACCCCTGGTGAGTCGAATAATACCAGCCACAGCCTGCAGTAATGGGAGAATGAGTCATGTCACTCTCTAAAATTGTGACGTTTCCACTTTTTACAGGCAGAGGAGCTGATTGGTCAGCTGGGAATGGAAGCTGTCAAAGTCATCAATGAGGATTATGGAAAAAACCCTGATATCACCGGTCTGTGGAATGCCACCATGGACGGGGTATGGCACTGTGATCAGGCAGGGTCCTTTGAATTAGTGTAGAAAATAATATGGAGTAATAGTAGAGCTAATAATAATTAACTAGCTAATTAACAATCTAAATAAGCAAATTAATTTACAAATAAATGAGTTAGAATTTTATGAGCAGTATAAATGACCCGGAACACAAAATAGAGAAACTGGTTTTAGAATGTGCTGTTCAAAAGGCACCAGCATTTATCAGCCTGGTGAAATGCTCTCAAAAATGTTCTAAGTTTCTGTTTTAACACTCAATACTTAACAGCTTAATAAAAGCTCTTCCTCTGAACTGCATGTCTGTGTTTTCTCCTCCTGCTAGCTGGACTGCTGTGGATTCCATAATTACACAGACTTCACAGACTCCCCCTTTCACATGAAAAACGCGACTTACCCAGAGCAATGCTGCCGGATTGGCGTGTGTACTTCAGCCAATGCTCAGGCGTCGGTAATGAATTCTTTATACCATGTTTCTTTGTAATAGGTATGATACAGTGTCTCTTTCGTCCTTTAATCCCCCCCATGATTCGCCTTGCAATTCTTTAATGACATCCCTCGCTTCTGTGTCTGGAGAATATTGCGGCTTATTAGCATTAGCCTTCCTTGCTAGTTACCCACTGCAACGTCTAGGCTCAATACTTGCGTATTATTTTTTGTGATGTCTTTTTATTGTCTCTTTTTGGTGTTTTTAACCAGCATATATAACCATTGTTCTTCTTAGGTTATTTAGTGATCTTCTTTTCAAATATATCATCAGTCCTTTTTTCATACTCTGCCTTTAACAGTGTTTTTGTATTTCTATGTGTTGCTGCAGAAGGTCTTAGGCTGCTTACCTAAACTGGTGAAGCTAATAGATGACAACATCATTATCATCGGAGCAGTGGCGCTGGGTATAGCTGCTCTTGAGGTAAAATGAAAGCTCTCCCAACTTGAGAGAAGCATGTTCACATAGTCACTCTCATGCACACACTACTTCTTTCTCTATGACTATGACTCTCTCTCTCTCTTCACTGAAATATCAATGAAGCAGGTAAATATTAGTCCCGTGAATCTTATAGGATGAAAGCCCTGTTATAAACCGGTGGCTCTCGATTTCATTCCTGGGGTACCCGTTTCTATGCTGCCCTTTGTTCTAACCGCAATGACAATCTCAGAAATTTAACAAACTTCACTTTCCAAACTAGAATCTTATAGTGTCACATTCTCTTATGTCACATTCTGCCAGAAATGGCTATGCATTAGCGAAAAATGAATCTTCTTTCGGCATGCAGTACTTATTGGATTAAATTTCAAACTGTTAATTTCAATATGGATGAAGAGAGGTAAATTATCTGTAACCGATTAAATTAAAGACTGAGGTCGATCAGCAGGCTTTTAATTGCTATGTACACCAGGCCAGCAATCCTAACCATTTGGAAGATTATTAAGAATTCAATAATGACGTAAATGATAATGAGGCCCACCTGTTTTTCGCTGACCAAGTAACCTGTTTCATCGTTAAGTTGGCCAATTAACCTAATTTATTTGTTACCTCTTTATTTAATTTCTTGCCTATAGTGCAAAGAGCACATGTAAAACTGATCATCTTAGGGGCATTGCAAAGCTACATTTGGCATTCTGTGGATTACAATGGTAAATTACCTCTCAGAACAACAAAAGCATCCAATTAAGCAAAATTTAACAGCTTGTTAAAATTCTGGAATTGCAATTGTGGCTGGACTGAAAACCTGTGGAACAGGTATACAGAGGTACCCCAGGAACGAGTTTGAGAACCACTGTCATGAACAAGGGCAAAACAGATATAAAGCAGGTTACCATTCATGTAGTAATGACTGGCAGTCCAGCTCTCCAGCTTGGTGTTACTTGGGTAATTATGTCCATTTTTGCATGTTCTTCTTCTTCTGCAGATCGCAGCTATGGCTGTATCCATGTCGCTATACTGCCGGATAGGCTCTGGGACCAAGGGTTGACAACACCAGAAGAAGAACGCCTTCCCTTGATGTGAAATGTTGTCATGGTTTTTACGCCAGTTATGATCACCTGTACCCTTTTCGATTAAGAACTGTGAATGCGCTCAGTCTAATCAACAGCAATGTGTTACACAAGCAACAAGTACCAATATGTTGTTCACTACGACACAAAAATTTGATGTGTTTGCACTGAAGGTCATGTCAAAATATATATCTAACATTTCATATCACTTCACAAATCAAAACATCGCGGCATTTCTCAGATCGTGTCAATTTGAAGGCGCATCACTCGTATATATGGGAAATGTCTATTTCTTGTGTACCAGAAAAGCATGATTCACACCCATGAGAAATGTTTCGAATGAGCAATTCTAGCACACAAGAAACTCAAACTTTATAGGAGAAATGCCAATTTCTCGTATACCAAAAAAGTCAAATTCCCACTTACGAGGGTTATGTTTTGTATAACCCTAACTCTAACCTTAGCCTCAACCTTAACCCGGAGGAAAAGCAAAAGGAATATTTAAATCTATGCCATGACTTTAACGACTGTAGGAAAAAAAAAAAATTTAACAACCTATTCATCTTGAGTATTATCAATTTATGCATACAAAAACTATTCAATTCATGAGTTTTCATGAGTTTTATCAGTTCAGGTATACCAGAACTATACAATTCTTGCTGACAAAAAAAAAAGTTTTACATTGCCACATTCTGGTACGCAAGAAATGGACATTTCTCATGTGTACGAGCAGTGTGCCTTCAAAGTGACTTGATTACACTTCTAAGCTAAACTGAGTGCGCTTTGTATCAGGTGCTAGAAACTCAAGTCCCAGACGGTGGCTGACTCTGCCGGGTTTTAGTGAGTTCCAGCACTTGTGTGTCTCATTTACCTCACCGATTAACAAAAGAGTTGGCACACCTTATGCCTAAATTCACTGATAGTTGAAGGGAAATCCCAAAAAAATCTGTAGAGACTGCAGCCCTCCAAGCAAGTTTAAGGCACCTGCTTTACATGGCGTGATGAAGTTTCAGCAAGGACCACACACATACACACGCACACACAAACGCACACACACATACACACGCACACACAAACGCACACACACATACACACGCACACACAAACGCACACACACATACACACGCACACACAAACGCACGCACACACAAACGCACACACACGCACACATACACACGCACACACAAACGCACACACACATACACACGCACACACAAACGCACACACACATATAGGTTTCATTTTAATATTTCAATTGTATCTCCTATATCATACAACGATATGGTAAAAACAGTCTAACACCACTGTATTAAATCTATTTTGTAAATGTACATATATAATATCAGATATTATAAAGAAACACAAAATTTAAAAATTTTTTTTTTCAGAGGTGAATGTTTTCAACTGTTTCAACTATAGAAACCTTGCGTCAATTGTATATTTCATTGATCCAGTTTCGTTTTATTTGTTGAATTTTTGTTTGTTTGTTACATTTAGCAACATGTAATTTGATTAAAATAAAAGATGAAAAACTGAACTGCTTTGAAGTTCACATTTTTCTGGCAACCTTGCAATTTGTCCAGTATCAATTCTCAGGCTTACACTGTGAAACACATTGCGTGTTGTGACTGCAGCTTGTGTGACATAATCAAGCGGATTGTAATTTAATGCAATTTAAAAACTCGGCTTATGCCGTCGGAGGTGACGGCTTGGGGTATATCCCCGAACGCCCCCAATCGTCCAATTCCCCAATCCTTGAATAGACCCAATTCAATATAAAGCCCCTCAGGTCTGTCTAAATGTGTGATAGTGAGCACTTTTGCTTTGCTGAGACAATCCATCCCACCTCACAGGTGTGCCACATCAAGATGCTCATCAGACACCATGATTAGTGCACAGGTGTACCTTAGACTGTCCACAATAAAAGGCCACCCTGAAATGTGCAGTTTTTGCTTTATTGGGGGTCTGGGGACTCAGAACCAGTCAGTATCTGGTGTGACAACCATTTGCCTCATGCAGTGCAACACATCTTCTTCGCATAGAGTTTATCAGATTGTCAATTGTGGCCTGTGGAATGTTGGTCCACTCCTTTTCAATGGCTGTGCGAAGTTGCTGGATATTAGTGGGAACTGGTACGCGCTGTCGTATACGCCGGTCAAGCACATCCCAAACATGCTCAATGGGTGACATGTCCGGTGAGTATGCTGGCCATGCAAGAACATTTTCAGCTTCCAAGAATTGTGTGCAGATCCTTGCAACATGGGGCCGTGCATTATCTTGCTGAAATATGAGATGATGTTCATGGATGTATGGCACAACAATGGGCCTCAGGATCTCATCACGGTATCTCTGTGCATTCAAAATGCCATCAATAAAATGCACCTGTGTTCTTCGTCCATAACAGATGCCTGCCCATACCATAACCCCACCACCACCATGGGCCACTCGATCCACCACATTGACATCAGCAAAGTGCTCACCCACACGACGCCACACACGCTGTCTGCCATCTGCCCTGAACAATGTAAACCGAGATTCATCCGTGAAGAGAACACCTCTCCAACGTGCCAGACGCCATCGAATGTGAGCATTTGCCCACTCAAGTCTGTTACGGTGACGATCTGGAGTCAGGTTAAGACCCCGATGAGGACGACGAGCATGCAGTTGAGCTTCCCTGAGACGATTTCTGACAGTTTGTGCAGAAATTCTTTGGTTATGCAAACCAATTGTTTCAGCAGCTGTCTGAGTAGCTGGTCTCAGATGATCTTGGAGGTGAACCTGCTGGATGTGGAGGTCCTGGGCTGGTGTGGTTACACGTGGTCTGCGGTTGTGAGGCCGGTTGGATGTACTGCCATATTCTCTGAAACGCCTTTGGAGACGGCTTATGGTGGAGAAATGAACATTCAATGCCCGAGCAACAGATCTGGTTGACATTCCTGCTGTCAGCATGCCAATTGCACGCTCCCTCAATGCTTGCACCATCTGTGGCATTTTGCTGTGAGACAAAACTGCACATTTCAGAGTGGCCTTTTATTGTGAGCAGTATAAGGTACACCTGTGCACTAATTATGGTGTCTGATGAGCATCTTGATGTGGCACACCTGTGAGGTGGGATGGATTGTCTCAGCAAAGCAAAAGTGCTCACTATCACACATTTAGACAGATTTGTGAACAATGTTTGAGAGAAATGGTAATATTGTGTATCTGGAATGAATTTTAGATCTTTGAGTCCATCTCATGACAAATGGGAGCAAAAACAAAAGTGTTGCGTTTATATTTTTGTTGAGTGTACATTCCACTGATTTATCACAAATGTAATAACTGTCTCACACACACATTCTTGTTCTTCCTATAGCAGTAAATGCATAGCTTTACTCTGATCAGTAAGTCACATTGGCTTACAAAGTGGGCAGGACAACAGTAACCTCTAAAGCCTAAGCTATATGGCAATATACACTGAGAAAGGTCAGGTTACATTGATTAGAGGCCTAAAGTCCTGCTGGGGAGCAATCCAGTGACTTAAAAATTATGTAATGGAATAGAAATTATTTTGAAACTGCAGGAAAATTTTGCTCATGTATCAGTTATTTTACCTTGGACTAGGCCACAGCGTAGCCCATTGTGCAGTGTGTTTGTCTGACAGGTTTTTATTATGCTGTTTTCTCACATCAGTATCAAATTGTGTTCATTTACTTCACATGATTGATGTGGCAGTGTGACAGCATGGCTCTGAAGGGGGCAGAGGAAGCCCTGGGCCCCTGCATATGCTCCGGCAGCCCTGACTATAAGCACTTTCCCATGAGTTTTGATGCATTGGACTGGATCTGGGCAGATAAGATAACCCAGCACAATTCAGAATTCACCATACTGCCCTTGTCAGCAGCCTCATCAGTGCATTCATGGGAATCAGTCCCATTGGCAGAGACACATGCCCACACATGACCACGCTTCACAGATGTGGTGGTATGCTTTGGATAATGAGTAGGACCTTCCCATCTCTATACCCTTCTCCATGCATCATTCAAGTTCAGGCTGATATTTGTCCTATGCTTTCATAAGACTGACTTCAGAACTGTGCAGGATTTGCAGAAGTTTTTGTTGTTGTTGTTGTTGCTGTTGCAAACTTCCAGCTTTTGAGGCTTATCAATGGTTTAAATTGTCTGGTCAACCATCTGCATTTGCCCTGGTGAAGATTAATCTCAATGTTTGACATTGTCACTGACACTGCTGTTTCCTGGAGAGCGCTCTTGTTCTGGCCAACTGCTATGGAGGGGTTTTTAATTCTGTCAAATACAACAGCCATTATCCATGGTTTCTGTGCCTTTTGGAGTTCCTGAGCTCACCAATGTTTTGTTTCTTTTCAAACCTGCACCAAATAGTTGATGTAGCCACACCTTGCCTATGGAATTGTTTTGATTTTTTAGCCTAGTGATGGCTGGCTTCGCAGACAAAGACAGCTCTTTGACCATCATAACGAGAGATAACAGCAGGGGTGCAATGTCCGGGTTCAGAAAGTAAAAATCCTCCCCAGAACTTTATTCCAACAACCTGCATTTAGTTTGGACAGGAGATTGAGCCAATATGAGTGATCAGCTCATTCTGTGGGAGGGAGAAAAACTTGGCAGGACTTTCTGACCCCTGGATTTTACACCTCTGGGTAACAGCGAAAATTTCCAAATGCAAATGTCGCATCTCAAATTGACTGCAGAAGTGAAAAGTCAGTGATGAGAATAACACTCACTCGGCCTCGGAAGACCATGCAGCAAACTGTCCAATTACATTTGGGCCCTTAAAAAAGATGGATGACGTATAAAAGCTGTTTTATTTCCTGCTTTATTCGCCCAATTTGGTTGTATAAACTTTGGACTACAGCCAATAGTTTGCACAGATTCATTAATAAATGTAATCTCCATTATTCAGCGGCAGACATCATAAATAACAATAACTTAGTCCATCTCCAAATATTTATCGACCTCGCTGCTCACGGGAAAATACAAGGCATAACATTATCGGTTATATAACGCCCTCTTGTGGAAGTAACTGCTCATGAACATCATGCCGAAATAGAAGTAACGGATGGTGGTTAAAGCCTGCCCAAGATGGTGCAACTTTGCCTGAGGGACGTGACACGCGTGTACCTATATACTGCATCTGTGCATCAGGCAATGTTGCACCGTGTGGGGATGGTTTTTGCTGCGTAACTTCCTTGCGTGACGGTGCAGCAGCGTATCTATAATGCTAGATATTTTCGCGTCAGTTACTCACCGTGTGGGGGCTGCCTGCTGCAATGTTACACGTACTCGTCCAGTCACAACGTGCAGACCTGTCATATGATGCGCAGACGAGTCACATAATACAGAAAAATGGCCACAATTCAACTAATTTATCCTCGGCCAGGATGTGTGTCTTAGGCCTAATTCCAATCCGCCCCCTGAAGACTCAAGCCTCGCTGATCCCTCGCTGACTTAATTGACGTCAGCTGTAAGGGACTGAGTCTGTGAGTCTGAGAGGGCTCCAGATCCTATAAATTGGAATGGAACAGCACTTACTCCCTTTCGTGTTACCAAACTATACGCAGTAATGACAATCAACGTTAACACTTACTCGTAAACTTTTTCTTTCTTGCTCCTTCCATTCCTTCGATCGGAACGCTCTTTGCTTTATTTCCCCCTTTTTTTGTGTACATTGCCGGTATTCCGACGGCATCCCCCGTATTTGACTTCACGAAGCCATGAACTGCGGCTAATGTCCTTAACCAAAGTCAGCATCGGTGCTGACTTACGGTAGGGGGGCAGTAAGTGCTCATTCACAGACTCACTGACTTGATGATCTGACAATGGAACAGCCCTCACACACGCACGGACTTCCGGCAAACGCGCCTCTAAGTCAATGAGTCCGTAAGGGGTCGGACTGGAATTGGGCCTTACAGTTCCAGAGGGTGCCGCCATTTTTCTGTATCATGTGAATCGTCCGCTCATCTCATGACGGGTCTGCACGTTGTGATTGATCGAGCAAACGTAATATTGTAGCAGGTAGCCCCCACACGGTGAGTAAATTCCTCACGTGACGCGAAAATATCTAGCATGCTAGATACGCTGCTGCACTGTTACGCGAGGAAATTACGTAGCAAAAACCATCCCGACGCAATGCAACATTATACCTGTTTCCACCGAAGAAGTTCCTGGTAGTACTTGGGGGGGCAGGAACTACTACAGGAATCTCCTCTCACTCGGCCCTCTCAACTGCCGTGTCTCCACCGAGAGGACGAAGGAGGAGGGACTCCTTTAAAAAATGCGACCCTCATCGTCTGCTGAGTTAATTACCCCAAAGTTCCTGTGGTGGAAATGGGCCTTATGGCTGATGCAGTATACACGCGTGTCACCTGCCTCAGGCAAAGTTGCACCATCTGGGGCAGGCTTAATAGATAGGAAAGGGCTGGCTGAGTTTCCGCCAGAAACATGTGGCCCGTTTCCACCGAAGGAACTTTGGGATAATTTTACGGGGTCGGGGCCGTTGTTGTGTATCTCCGCCATCGGAACCATCCTCGAAGAACAGAGATCCAGAACTTTTACAGGGGCTAAAAAAGTCCCTGCCTCGGAGTAGGTACTCTGAACGGCCCCGAAAAACTCCTGGGTGGGGCTTGGGGTTTACTTGGCGCTGATTGTATTTACTCAGGGCAGGATATTACGTCAACAGAAAGCGATAAAATAGCCGGCATTTTTAAAGCTTAGCAGATGACGAGGGGCCGCATTTTTAAAAGGACGTCACACAACTTTACAGGAACCTCCCTCCTACTTCGTCCTCTCGGTGGAGACACGGCAGTTGACAGGGCCGAGTGAGAGGACGTCTCTGTTGTAGTTCCTGTCCCCCAAATACTACCAGGAACTTCTTCGGTGGAAACGGGCCTAAGAGGTAAATGGCTTTGTGACACGAATCAGGGTGTGTGCAGTCATTCCACAAGACTCAGTGAACTACCAGTAAGCACTGTGTGAAAAGGTCTGTTCTAAGTGATTCTGTGTGCATCGATGGGAAGTTATGGAACTGAAGTTTAGCACACATTTTGTGACTTAGCACTACACCGAGTGTGTGTGTGTGTGTGTGTGTGTCTTAATGTTTTTGTCACATATTGGGGACCTTTTCCAGTAAAAACATTGACCTTGTCAGGACCAGTAGTACTTATGGGGACCAAAGCCTGGTCCTGATACGGCAAAACGTCATTTCTGAGGTCATGGATAAGGTTAGGGGTCAGGTGTGAATTAAGGTTAGGCCAAGGTTAGGGGTTAGGCATGATTTGGCTAAGGTTAGGGTTAGGGTTGGGATAAGCCTGTCCATAATGAATAGAAGTCAATGTAATGTCCTAATAAGGATAGCTGTGCAAACTTCTGTGTGTTTGCGTGTGTCTGTGTGTCTGTGTGTGTGTGTGTGTGTCTGTACCTGCCAGTACTTATATGGGTATATGTGTTGAACAAGGTACATGAACTTTGCTTTGGCTACACTATTGTTTGAGTGAGTTGAATTCATCGCATGCTGAAATAAATTTAGAAAAACAAACGTTAGGCACCCTCCCAAAGTACAAAATCAATACCACACCTCATGTTTATGTGTTTCTGTGTCATTACCTGTAATCATCACAGTGCAGGGGACTGGGCTCCTCGTCATATTAAATCCTAATGATACAGTTGTGACTTGAATTGTGTATTCAATGTCCTGTACTGCAATATATACGCCGTCCCTGTACCCGCTCTCATCAGAGCTGCTTTTTACAAAGAATGAGACACTCTATCACATGTGAACACAGACGCGAGGATAAGCCGGTACACACACACACACAGGTAGGCCTGTCGGCCCCCTTATACCAATGAGGTCAGAGAATTGAGCACTTTTTGGGCCCCAAACTATTTCCTTTTACACAGCCCCATTAATCTAGTGTACAACAAGCTACTATTGATAAAAGGATCAGGTAAATAGCTGTAAAGCTGCTGTAATGGGGAAACAGAAACAGGACCCTTGTGATCAAAAACCAAAGCAATTTTTTGTGCTGTGGTTGCCAGTTGAAGGCTTGTAAATTGTTACAAGGGTCGAATTTTAAATGTTAATTCGCATCGTTCTATACTTACCACCTCATCGATCATACTTTTTGCGGTTCGCCCTTTCAAAAGAGCTCTCAAAAGTTCTCCATCATCGGTAAAATAATCAACAATCTGGACACAATATCTGGCCAATCAATCATCATCAAGTTCATGAGTCAATGCATCTGGGTAGCCTACATGTAAGAGGCGAATATACCAAGGGGCATTACGGAGCGAAGCGTGGCTGAGAGAAACCCAGTGACTCCAGAGCCGAGCAAAGAAATGTTTAATAGTGTTTACCTTTAAGGCTGTGCCGTGGTCCCTCCTCATCTCCACCGGGCGTGTGCCACCTAACAGTTGCCCTATCACTTATATGCGGGTCCACTGCTACTTTCTGTAGTTTTCCTAAGTGTTTGGTAGCTATGCAGCTGACTTCAAGAATTCCCTATTCGTGGGCAAATATGACTTCATAAATATGGTCAGTTGTTTCACTAGCAATAGCCTATGTAATTAAGGATTAATGGATCCATGATTGTCAATTAATATTTTCCTATTGGAAGTGTCTAGAGACATGGCAGTTTTTATTGGCACGGCAGTCAATTGCAAGGGATTAGAATAAGGATTCGGGATTATGGTTAGGGGTTAGGGTTAGGTTAGGGCTTGAAATGGGGACTGCCGTACCTCTCCACATTGAAATGCATTGAATAACTACCGTACCCGCAGCAACTGCCATTACTATTTCAAACAGCACACAGCAGCATTTTCCGTTAAATGAAAAATACCTCTTCTGACTCATTGAAATGCAGATCATTATAAAGCCAAACTGTTTTTTTTTTTTTTTTGTAAATGAACAATTTCACGTTGCTCACGCACTCGTGACCACCGTTACCGGAGGTTCAAGCCCGGAGCTCAATTTTGATGCAGCGCGACAAGTGTTTCAGTCTCGCAACTCAAGAATGAAAACTATGATACCTGTGCGGAGCGTATCAGCTATTCTTCCGGAAATGTGGGGGTTTGTCGGCAGAAATTAAGGATTTGCGTTATTCACCTAATATATCCTACTGAAGAGAACGTACGCGTGTAAGAAAGAGCAAACTTATCTGTGTGTGACTGGGTTTCTAAGGAGGAGTCCACTTATGCAATAGTCAGCCTATACTCGACTGGAGAGCAGCTGCTTCGAGCGTCGCTGTTTTCAGCGCTGAGTATTGCGTTTCTTTTCCCTGCTGTCGTACTAATGGGCCACCCGACTTTGCAGAGATGAGAGACAGGTTTTTACTTAAACCTGGCGATTCAGAGAGGACCGTGATGTAGTCGGCGGGATATCACAAAAAAACATCGCTTCTTCTGTGATTACACTCCATTATCAAGCGGCTTTCGGCCAGACCCTGAGAAAAACCATGTCAAACTGCGGGAAAGTCTCACATTCGACCCAGAGGTGAGTAACTTGTATGAACCGTTTCTGCCGCAACGGTGACGGGAAGTTTCTTCAATTATGTGATAACACAAGTGACTGGAGATTTGGGCTCGACCAATAAAAATTACTTCAGTTGCCATGTAAAAAGCCCTAAAACAGCGGTTGGTAGACGTGAGCCAATTTATTGCCGGGATTAGGGGCTGTGGTCTCTTTTGTGAAGGATATTTCAAACGGTTTCATCTCGTTTGTGTTCCTGCTGGACTGTTTTACCGTCCAGAGTCAGACTATCATTTTACTGTATGTCCCCTCCCCCTTTCCGGTTTTTCCGAGGCCCTCGGGAGAACATTTTCCATATAGGCCCAGTGCCGCTGATACTGTTGAAAATAGCCAGCAAGAGTTTTGTAATGCAAGAGAGAAAGGATTATTTTCCTCAGAACTCAGAATTGAATTGACTTTGAGAGTAGAACAGACAGAAATTAGATTCACGCTTCTTTAATGTGGATAAGCACTCTTTGCACAGATAGGGCTTCGTCAGTGTCATTGAATATTGCAGCACCGTCATTGGTCTCAATAATGTGGTCATGTAGTGTGGCAGTATTATGTGAGCATTCTGTTCGGTGTATGAGCTGTGGCCAGTGTGGAACTGTTTTGCATGCTGTATCCTGCAGACAAGACTGTTTGTGTGTTCATTCGTAATGTGTGTACGTGCACTTACGCGTACATGTGTATGTGCATTTAATTATGTGTCCGCGTGAATATGCATGTGCTGATGTCTGTTCGTGTGTGTGTGTGTGCTCTTTTGTGTTTTTTTTTTTGCGATGTGTGTTTGCTTGTTTGTTTGTGTGTGTGTGTGTGTGTGTGTGTGTGTGTGTGTGTGTGTGATTTCAGACCCTCACCCCTCGCTCTGCAGGTGTATCTGGATGAATGTATGGAGGCTGTCGACTTATTTCTCAACAATCACTTTACCGAGAGCCTGGAAAAGCTGCAGCCCCGGTGAGAAACGAGGGATGACATTTCTCCTCTCGCTGGTCCTTCTCTCCCGTCCGCATCCTCAAATCACCGATCTTCCTCCTCCCAGCCTCCCTCTGCTTTCCTCTCCTCCAAAATCTCTCTCTACTCCTCTGTCCACCTGTTCTACACTTCCTGTGCTAAAACAAAATATGTGAAGTTAGTTACAGTCTTTCTTCTTTGAGGAGGGGAGAGGTTCACAAAAACAGGAGTGAGAATTAAGGGAATGTTTATTGAGAAACATGCTGTCTGTAAACTTGAAATATAATTTGAAACGTGTCCTTTGTACGCTGTAAAAAATGATTTGTTCACTCAATTTGACTAAGTCAAGCCGTCTTGTTGCTTTGACTGAGCTAAGTTCCGCAAATTAAAAAGAGTCAAGTTTATCATTATTCTTTACATTCACAGAAATAAACTCAGCCAAAACAGTAAGTTGACTTGACTTAATAAAATTCATCAATAAGTTCCAGGCATATAGTTGGACTGCCTTTGCCGCAGTTTGGAACTGCCTGCCTGTATGAGGCTTTATGGGTGCTTGGTCCAGGATGTACAGTATTGACTGACGCAGATGCCCCAGGCCAGGGTAGAGGCCCCTGACAAATAATGAACAAGTGAGATTCTGAAGGGAGGATGCAGAAAAGGAGGGAGGAAAGGATAGAGGATTGATGAGAAAAATAAATGCAGCAGATTGAATCATCGATGGATGGCAGGCATGGAACAGTAATGTAATCAGCAGGAAGTGTTTTCTATGTGGAAAGTCCTGAGAGCAGAAAGTCAAAATGCTGCCATGTCTTTCCTCCACCCTCAAACTCAGCTTATTGCAAATTAGTTACACCTCCAGCCAGAATAACTGGCAACCCCAGGTGACGAGAGCAAAATCATGATGTGGCCTTTTTCTTTTTGAATCTGGATTTTTCACCCTTGCTTATGGGAGCAGACTGTGGAATAGTGGCTCTGTTCTTTTAACTGGAACGCAGAAGGACAATATGCTAGAAACTAGTGTAACCACCACATTAGCACTGATGTTGGGCCCTTGAGTGAGGCCCTTAACCCCCCACTGCTCCAGAAAGGGTTGGCACCTGCAAAGTCTAATCAACTGTACGTCCCTTTGCATGAAAGGGTGAGCTAAATGAATGTGATAAATTTGAAATAGCGAGTGTGTTCTGAGTGTCATGTTTATGTGTCTGCTGCAGGATAAAGGACAGTATGTACCATGCTCTGATCTATGCCACTATGCTGGAGATGCAGGCCATGATGACCTTTGACCACGATGACATCATCAGGGCCGGAAGTATGATGAAGAGCGCCCAGGAGGTCTGCCACAGGTGGGTGTAGCCAAAGCGGCTGAAGGCTTTGGGGTCATAAAAATCGAGGTGCGTGCAAACACACGCCCACACACGCGCACACACACGCGCGCGCACACACACACACACACACACAATCACGTATCACCACATGATTTAGCCAAAAGGCTAGTTTCCTGTATTAACATCCCACATTGAGTTCTTGGAGCAGTGTTGCAATCAACCACTCACAGCCCTCTGACATCATCAGCGTGTTGCTCCAGTGCATGCTTACATGGCTCCTCAGAGGTAAACACTTCTCCAAATAGTGCAACAGAACAAAATCCTTATTGGCATCTCTTTAAGTTATTAATATTTAAATTTAGAAGTCCAGTACCTACCTCAACTATAAAGCACATTGTTGATGTCAGAGGGCTGCAATTGGTTGATTGCAAAATTGGTCCAGGACTGCATTGTGGGATGTAAATCCAAGACCATGTCCTACTTGGCAAAATTACATAGTGCTAAATGCATTAGTGGCACATGGTACGTACACATGTACGTGTTCATACGCACGCACACACACACACACATGCATGCTAAAACACATATATGCTCACAAACACAACACAAACAAAGAGCCTTTTGCTTAAATACTCTGTGAGTGCAGATGATACCTGTTGGTACTACCTGTGACTTGGGGACCCCAAGAAAAAAAAATGTTACATTTGGCCCCACCACCCTCAGTGCCATTTTACAGCATTTCCTCAGGGGCCTTGTCATTCAGCGCCCATGGGATCATCCTAACCTTCTTCTTACAGCAGCCCTGATGGCATGCCTTCTGTGGAAGATCCATTGTTTATGCCTGGCTCCTCCTGATGTTGAAAGTGTAGGTGGTGCCCTGCCAGTAATACCTGTGCTGTTGACACAGATAGGGATGGGTGGTAGTGGCTCTGGAAGGGACAGTTTGGGCTTATTGAGGTTGAAGGTGGTGCTGCAGTCACACAGGAACACTGTGTACAGGAGAGACAGGACACATACTGTCCCTCTGTATGGTGGCTGTCTTGTTGATAGAGAGGCAACCATAGTAACCATCTCAGTTACTTTGTGCAAATTTGCCTACGATTTACATGCCATCTAAAAGGAGTTTGACTGCAGAGCCCTACACATGACAATACATGTGCTCATGCATGCACAGTACATCTACACGTGTGCTCATGTGCATGAGTGCACATGCATTACAATATCTTTAACAACCTGTGTGACGCTGCTCTATGAACTTGAAGTTAACCCCATAAAACGTATGGACCCACATTTGGGTACTTTAAATGCAGCTGCTGTATTCAAACCTGTGGAACTTCAGGCCCATTTTAAATTCCAGACGAGATCCCAAGATTTTCAATAATCCTTAATATGTCTTGCCAAATAACAGGGAAATGTATGTAAAATGATGCACAAGTTGAAGATATTTTCCATTTGATGTAATTTCAGGGCCATAAAAACATGGCATCCTGGGTTTGAATATTTATTTCAATGTTAGTTTGATGTAGCTGCAGTGAAGAGCTGCAACCAGCAGATACAGAACATGTCTGTGACGTAGTGCGATAATATATAAAAAAAAGCTTTCTCTGACTTTGAACCTACTTAAAAGAAAACTACTTAAAGAGGGGTTTACCTAAATGTTTAAGACTGATGTAATGTACTGTAACATTAAAAAAACAACTGATTTAATTTTTCACGGCTATTTTGATTTTTTGACCCGCTGTCAGATTTCGAAAGAAGGCAGCAATGGGTGGTTCTGTCTCCAGCTTTAGCAAGTCATTGGGGGACATGCTGACTGAAGGTATGGGCAGCCGAGTAACGCATATGCTCACAAGAGGCAGGCAACTAATGCACTGCTACTGTGGAACAGCCAATCATATTAATGGAAGCTTTTCATAAGAGTTCTGGGATGATAGACTATTCTGGTGTCTCGGTGTGTGTGTGTGTGTGTGTGTGTGTGTGTATACAACCCCAATTCCGAAATAGTTGGGACAAAGTGTAAATTGTGAATAAAATTAAAAATACAATGACTTTAAGATCACATGAGCCAATATGTTATTTACAATAGAACACAGATGATAATACAAATGTCGAAACTGTGACGTTTTACATTTTTATCCACAAAATGAGCTTATTTCAAATTTTCTGGCTGCAACAGGTCTCAAAAAAGTTGGGACACAGGCAAAAAAGGGCTGAAAAAGCAATTAATATACAAGAGAATCAGCTGAAAGAACATTTAGCAAGTAATTAAGTTAACTGGCATCAGGTGTGTAACATGATTGGCTATAAAAGGGATGTCTTAGAGAGGCTGAGTCTCTCAGAGGTAAAAATGGCCAGAGGCTCTCCAACCTGTGAAGGCTTGCGTAAAAGAAATTGTGGAATACTTTAAAAACAATGTTCTTCAGCGTCAAATTGCAAAGGCTTTGAAGGTCTCATCATCGACAGAGCATAACATCATCAAAAGATTCAGAGAAACTGGAAAAATCTCTGTGCCTAAGGGACAAGGCTGAAGACCTTTACTGGATGCCTGTGATCTTCGGGCCCTCAGACACCACTGCATTACTTACCGGCATGATTCTGTCATTGACATTATTAAATGGGCCCAGGAATACTTCAAGAAAACTCTGTCTGTGAACACAGTCCGCCGTGCCATCCACAGATGCCACCTAAAACTCTATCATGCAAATAGGAAGCCATTGTTGAACATGATCCAGAAGTGCTGCCGAGTTCTGTGGGCGAAGGCTCATTTAAAATGGACTGCAGCAAAGTGGCAAAGTGTCCTGTGGTCAGACGAGTCCAAATTTGACATTCTTGTTGGCAATCATGGGTGTTGTGTCCTCCAGGCTAAAGAGGAGAAAGACCACCCCTCCTGTTATCAGTGTTCAGTTCAAAAGCCAGCATCTCTGATGGTATGGGGATGCATTAGTGCATATGGTGTGGGACACTTGCATGTTTTAAAAAGCACCATGAATGCTGAAAGGTATATAAAGGTTTTAGAGCAACATATGCTCCCCCCCAGATGACATTTATTCCAGGGAAGGCCTTGTGTATTTCAGCAGGACAATGTAAAACCACATACTGCAGCTATTACTATAGCATGGCTTCATAGTAGAAGAGTCCGTGTGCTGAACCAGCCTGCCTGCAGTCCTGATCTTTCACCGATTGAAAACATTTGGCACATAATTAAACAAAAAGTCCTTCAAAAGAGACCCAAAACTCACCAGCAGCTGGAAGCCTGTATTAAACAAGAGTGGGATCAAATTCCAATGGCTAAACTCAAGAAACTTGTCTCCTCAATGCCCAGACGCCTCCACTCTGTGTTAAAAAGAAGAGGAGATGCTACACTATGGTAAACAGGCCCCAGTCCCAACTTTTTTGAGACCTGTAGCAGCCATCAAATTTGAAATGAGCTCATTTTGTGGATAAAATTTTTCAAAGGAAAACAAGAGTCCCGCACACTGTTAAAATAATACAGTAGATTAGCTTTTATGACATGTACAACTGTGATACATGGGCGATGTGATAGGGATCCTTTGAATATAATCCCCAATACATAACTCTGTGGGAGATGGTTGTGTATATATATTCTTTTCTGGTTTCATGCATGTTTTATGAGTGTTTTTCAGGAAATAATAGGTGCCACGTCATTCCTTAAAACTATGGGATGGGTTAGCGCGTATACATACGGGTGACGGGTCGAGACTCTCCACCACACCCTATTTAAGATGGCTTCTTTATATGTGGTTTTTGTATTTGTCTGATGAAGCTTTTAGTCCCGAAAAGTCACAATAAAACTTTTGCTTGTTGCAAGTTAGATGGCGTGCGGGTCTTTTTTATTTTCCTTTGAACTGTTTATCCTAGTCCAACGCGCCTGTTGTTAGAAATAGATGTGCGAAGTGTCTACTCATTTGTGGATAAAATTGTAAAATTTCTCAGTTTCAACATTTGCTATGTTATCTCTGCTCTATTGTTAATAAAATACTGGCTGGTAAGATATGAAAGTCATTGCGTTTTGATTTTATTCACAATTTACACTTTGTCCCCACTATTTTGGAATTGGGGTTGTAGATATATGTGTGTGCATTGGTACGTGTGTGTTGGTATAGATGTGTGTGTGTGCGTGTGTATAAATGTGTGTGTGTGTGTGTGCGTGTGTGTGTGTGTGTGTGTTTGTGTATAGGAGTACATGCTCACTCCACACTGTTTCTCAGAGGAGCTCCATGCTGAGCTGTGTTACGCGGAGTGCCTGTTACAGAGAGCCGCTCTGACATTCCTGCAGGTAAACCCTGTGCAGGGACCAAGCCCTGTTACAACCGTACCCACACTCAATTTGTAACACCATATACAAGCCTTTATATCTAAACAGGCATATTAATGTCATTGGTCCTCAATCGCAAAAATAACATTTTAGCAAGTATTTTCTCCTTTTATTGACATAATACATGAATACATGACTTATAACATGTATTTCAGTGGCAGATTTTTTTCTGCAGAAAAAAAGTAAGAAGAATAAGTGCTTTCAGTCTAAATACAAGATTAAAATGTTCGGGAAGATTTTGTTTCCGCAGTGTCTGAGATTTACGTATTTTTTCTCATCCAAACAGCTAGTAAGACTTATCTGATTGAGTAGCTAAACAGCTATGCAGAGCAGACATGATGTATGTTTCGAGCTCAGTTCAGCAGTGTTTGTAAACCGTGTCAGGCCCCCAAACTGGTCATGTGATCATGAGAGCTGGGTCCTAAAATGAGTCTATTTCACTGTACTTTCCTAGTTTGTGTATTTGATATGTCACTGGAAGATAGTGTATACATAATTCGGTTTTAAAAAATCCAGTACCAGCCCAGTTCAGGACATTATAGGCCTTGATAAAGCATGTGAAGTAGGTTAATGTTAGATTGTTGAGTTGATTGACAACCTGTCATTTCTGCAAATGCTTTTCTTTCCTGCTTTGAGCAGGATGAGAGCCTGGTGAGCTTCATCAAAGGGGGTATGAGGGTGCGGAACAGCTACCTGATATACAAGTGAGTGTCAGATCAGGAGATGGAAACAGATGGCAGAGTCTCGAATAGAGCATGCTCAGATAACTGCTATCACTGTGAGGAGGAGCTCTATGAGAGTACATTTGCTTTTCCTAGTTATCATTAACCCCTCATGTTTGGCTCCTTTTTAACAAACATGGAAGAGGCTCCACTGCAGTTTAGGCATCTGAAAGTTGAACTTTTCATTTGGGTAGCTCTTGCTATTTTTTGTGTAACAGTAGCTGACATGAAATGTTTAGTATTTCAAGTATTTGGGGGGCTGTAACTTGGCGATCCAGGTGGTCCCACAGCAGCCCTATGGTGTTTTGAGTCAGCCATGGCATATTTCGTCATTTTGCTTCCAGAGCTGCACAGTTTTGACTTGCACGTTGGGTTATTCTCTTGCTGTAACAGAATGTTTCTTACATGAAATCTATTTTACAAATCATTAGTAATTTCAAACTTTTGAATGGAAGTGTATTCTCACTTTTACAGGGCTAGTTTCATAATAATTTTTTTTTTTTACCAGGGAGCTGAACACCTTTATTCATGCAGACACTTTCTGCAAAGGACCAAACCATTTGCACTTAGAAGGAGGGGTGTCCCTTGGTATAGGGGCCTTCAATTTGGTATGTCCCAGGACTGGATCTCTGCGGAACTTGAGAAATGGTGTGCAAAGCTTGATATACATCACTATGCTCTATCCTCTGTCTCTGACAGACCCTGTCCATGTTTCCCCCACGGATTCTGAAGCTGCTGGAGTTTGCTGGCTTCTCTGGGGACAAGGTACGGCTGACAGGTCCCGCTCCATCTGACTGCAGCACTGACTGTATGTCTTTTTAAGCCCAGAATTACTGAGACCTTCAGTATGGGCAAAATCTTTTAATATATGTTTAGTCGGTAACAAGACCAGGGATTGGTTCAAACTTATGATTTGTACTACTTGCTGGCAATGTTAGTACTTTTACACATTCTAGAGATCTTTGTAAATCAGGCCTTTATTGTGTGTTCTGTCTGCCAACACCTGCTCTACATCAGGGCATTTGTGCTGATGCTGAGCTGCAGACGGTGGTTTGTGCTCTTGCATCCATGCACAGACGTGCGTCTGTAAATCTTGTTGTGTTTGCCAATGTTTAGCACTGTTATCTCTCCCTTGTTATTCCAGATGTGTGTATGTCCGTGGGTGCATAATTTTAAGGCAGTTGCTACAGGTACGACAGTTTTCCAATGCATTTTCAATGCCGAGAGCTACGGCAGTCCCCATTTCAAACCCAACCCTAACCCTGACCCCTAACCCGACCCTAACCCCTAACCTAACCCTAAAATCCTTATCCTAATCCTTATCCTAATCCCTTCAAATCGATTGCCGTACCAATAAAAACTGCCGTATCTGTAGACACTGCATAATTTTAAACTCTGGTGTTAAAAGCACTTTAAGACACAAATGTCTATTTTGAAAAAAAGGGTCTAAATATTTAGACACATTTAATGTCCATTTGAAATAAAAGAAAATTGACTTGGGTTACCATAAAAGGAGTTTTCCTATCCTTACCTCACGGGGTGTGAAAATTTTCTACTTTGGTGCACAAAGGAGTGTGGTATCTTAGCTTGTTTTGGTATGTAAGTTTAAGGATTGGTTTTAATTTGTCACGTTCTATGCTCCTGTGTTTGTGCGTGTGTGTGTCTGTGCGTGCATGTGTGTGTGTGTGTGTGTGTGTGTGTTTGTACAGGAGTACGGTCTCTCCCAGCTGTATGAAGGAGCCAATTCTATTAACCTGCGATCCATGCTGTGTGCCCTGCTGCTGCTCTGTCACTACACCTTCCTTTCCTTCATCCTGGGTAACACACTACCCTAAAGTCACTACACCTTCCTTTCCTTCATCCTGGGTAATGCACCACCCTACAGTCACTACACCTTCCTTTCCTTCATCCTGGGTAACACACTACCCTAAAGTCACTACACCTTCCTTTCCTTCATCCTGGGTAATGCACCACCCTACAGTCACTACACCTTCCTTTCCTTCATCCTGGGTAACACACTACCCTACAGTCACTACACCTTCCTTTCCTTCATCCTGGGTAATGCACCACCCTACAGTCACTACACCTTCCTTTCCTTCATCCTGGGTAACACACTACCCTACAGTCACTACACCTTCCTTTCCTTCATCCTGGGTAATACACTAGCCTACAGTCAGTACACCTTCCTTTCCTTCATCCTGGGTAACTCACCACCCTACAGTCACTACACCTTCCTTTCCTTCATCCTGGGTAACTCACCACCCTACAGTCACTACACCTTCCTTTCCTTCATCCTGGGTAATACCCTACCCTACAGTCACTACACCTCCCTTTCCTTCATCCTGGGTAATACACTAGCCTACAGTCACTAAACCTTCCTTTCCTTCATCCTGGGTAACTCACCACCCTACCGTCACTACACCTTCCTTTCCTTCATCCTGGGTAATACACCACCCTAAAGTCACTACACCTTCCTTTCCTTCATCCTGGGTAACACACTACCCTACAGTCACTACACCTTCCTTTCCTTCATCCTGGGTAATACACTAGCCTACAGTCACTACACCTTCCTTTCCTTCATCCTGGGTAACTCACCACCCTACAGTCACTACACCTTCCTTTCCTTCATCCTGGGTAACTCACCACCCTACAGTCACTACACCTTCCTTTCCTTCATCCTGGGTAATACACTAGCCTACAGTCACTACACCTTCCTTTCCTTCATCCTGGGTAATACACTACCCTACAGTCACTACACCTTCCTTTCCTTCATCCTGGGTAACACACTACCCTACAGTCACTACACCTTCCTTTCCTTCATCCTGGGTAACACACTACCCTACAGTCACTGTACCTTCCTTTCCTTCATTCTAGGTAACACACCACCCTACAGTCACTACACCTTCCTTTCCTTCATCCTGGGTAACACACTACCCTACAGTCACTACACCTTCCTTTCCTTCATCCTGGGTAATGCACCACCCTACAGTCACTACACCTTCCTTTCCTTCATCCTGGGTAATGCACCACCCTACAGTCACTACACCTTCCTTTCCTTCATCCTGGGTAACACACTACCCTACAGTCACTACACCTTCCTTTCCTTCATCCTGGGTAATACACTAGCCTACAGTCAGTACACCTTCCTTTCCTTCATCCTGGGTAACACACTACCCTACAGTCACTACACCTTCCTTTCCTTCATCCTGGGTAACACACTACCCTACAGTCACTACACCTTCCTTTCCTTCATCCTGGGTAACACACTACCCTACAGTCACTACACCTTCCTTTCCTTCATCCTGGGTAATACACTACCCTACAGTCACTACACCTTCCTTTCCTTCATCCTGGGTAACACACCACCCTACAGTCACTACACCTTCCTTTCCTTCATCCTGGGTAACACACTACCCTAAAGTCACTACACCTTCCTTTCCTTCATCCTGGGTAACACACTACCCTAAAGTCACTACACCTTCCTTTCCTTCATCCTGGGTAATACACTACCCTACAGTCACTACACCTTCCTTTCCTTCATCCTGGGTAATGCACCACCCTACAGTCACTACACCTTCCTTTCCTTCATCCTGGGTAACACACTACCCTACAGTCACTACACCTTCCTTTCCTTCATCCTGGGTAATACACTAGCCTACAGTCAGTACACCTTCCTTTCCTTCATCCTGGGTAACTCACCACCCTACAGTCACTACACCTTCCTTTCCTTCATCCTGGGTAACTCACCACCCTTCAGTCACTACACCTTCCTTTCCTTCATCCTCGGTAATCCACTACCCTCCCGTCACTACACCTTCCTTTCCTTCATCCTGGGTAATACACTAGCCTACAGTCACTACACCTTCCTTTCCTTCATCCTGGGTAACTCACCACCCTACCGTCACTACACCTTCCTTTCCTTCATCCTGGGTAATACACCACCCTAAAGTCACTACACCTTCCTTTCCTTCATCCTGGGTAACACACTACCCTACAGTCACTACACCTTCCTTTCCTTCATCCTGGGTAATACACTAGCCTACAGTCACTACACCTTTCTTTCCTTCATCCTGGGTAACTCACCACCCTACAGTCACTACACCTTCCTTTCCTTCATCCTGGGTAACTCACCACCCTACAGTCACTACACCTTCCTTTCCTTCATCCTGGGTAATACACTAGCCTACAGTCACTACACCTTCCTTTCCTTCATCCTGGGTAACACACTACCCTACAGTCACTACACCTTCCTTTCCTTCATCGTGGATATCACACTACCCTCCAATCCCGACTCCTTCTTTTCCTTCATCCTGGGTACCACACTTCCCTACAGTCACTACACCTTCCTTTCCTTCATTCAAGGTAACACACCACCCTACAGTCACTACACCTTCTTTTCCTTCATCCTGGGTAATACACCACCCTACAGTCACTACTCCTTCCTTTCCTTCATTCTAGGTAACACACCACCCTACAGTCACTACACCTTCCTTTCCTTCATCCTGGGTAACACACCACCCTACAGTCACTACTCCTTCCTTTCCTTCATTCTAGGTAACACACCACCCTACAGTCACTACACCTTCTTTTCCTTCATCCTGGGTAATACACCACCCTACAGTCACTACTCCTTCCTTTCCTTCATTCTAGGTAACACACCACCCTACAGTCACTACACCTTCCTTTCATTCATCCTGGGTAACACACTACGCTCCACACGGTCACTACACCTTCCTTTCCTTCATCCTGGGTAACACACTACGCTACACACAGTCACTACACCTTCCTTTCCTTCATCTTGGGTACTGCACTACCCTACAGTCACTACATCTTCCTTTTCTTCATCCTGGGTAACACACTACCCTACAGTCACTACACCTTCCTTTCCTTCATCCTGGGTAACACACTACCCTACAGTCACGACACCCTCCTTTCCTTCATCCTGGGTAACACACTACCCTACAGTCACTACACCTTCCTTTCCTTCATTCTAGGTAACACACCACCCTACAGTCACTACTCCTTCCTTTCCTTCATTCTAGGTAACACACCACCCTACAGTCCCTACCCCCTCCTCTTCTTCATCCTGGGTCACACAACACCCTACAGTCACTACTCCTTCCTTTCCTTCATTCTAGGTAACACACCACCCTACAGTCACTACACCTTCCTTTCCTTAATCCTGGGTAACACACCACCCTACAGTCACTACACCTTCTTTTCCTTCATCCTGGGTAATACACCTCCCTACAGTCACTACTCCTTCCTTTCCTTCATTCTAGGTAACTCACCACCCTACAGTCACTACACCTTCCTTTCCTTCATCCTGGGTAACACACCACCCTACAGTCACGACACCTTCCTTTCATTCATTCTAGGTAACTCACCACCCTACAGTCACTACACCTTCCTTTCCTTCATCCTGGGTAACACACCACCCTACAGTCACGACACCTTCCTTTCATTCATCCTGGGGAACACACCACCCTACAGTCACTACTCCTTCCTTTCCTTCATTCTAGGTAACACACCACCCTACAGTCACTACACCTTCCTTTCCTTCATCCTGGGTAACACACCACCCTACAGTCACTACTCCTTCCTTTCCTTCATTCTTGGTAACACACCACCCTACAGTCACTACACCTTCCATTCATTCATCCTGGGTAACACACCACCCTACAGTCACTACTCCTTCCTTTCCTTCATTCTAGGTAACACACCACCCTACAGTCACTACACCTTCCTTTCCTTCATCCTGGGTAACTCACCACCCTACAGTCACTACACCTTCCTTTCATTCATCCTGGGTAACTCACCACCCTACAGTCACTACACCTTCCTTTCCTTCATCCTGGGTAACACACCACCCTACAGTCACTACTCCTTCCTTTCCTTCATTCTAGGTAACACACCACCCTACAGTCACTACACCTTCCTTTCCTTCATCCTGGGTAATACACTACCCTACAGTCACGACACCTTCCTTTCCTTCATCCTGGGTAATACACCACCCTACAGTCACTACACCTTCCTTTCCTTCATCCTGGGTAACTCACCACCCTACAGTCACTACACCTTCCTTTCCTTCATCCTGGGTAACTCACCACCCTACAGTCACTACACCTTCCTTTCCTTCATTCTGGGTAACGCACCACCCTACAGTCACTACACCTTCCTTTCCTTCATCCTGGGTAACACACAACCCTACAGTCACTACTCCTTCCTTTCCTTCATTCTAGGTAACACACCACCCTACAGTCACTACACCTTCCTTTCCTCCATCCTGGGTAATACACTACCCTACAGTCACAACACCTTCCTTTCCTTCATCCTGGGTAACTCACCACCCTACAGTCACTACACCTTCCTTTCCTTCATCCTGGGTAACTCACCACCCTACAGTCACTACACCTTCCTTTCCTTCATCCTGGGTAACACACCACCCCACAGTCACTACTCCTTTCTTTCCTTTATTCTAGGTAACACACCACCCTACAGTCACTACACCTTCCTTTCCTTCATCCTGGGTAACACACCACCCTACAGTCACTACTCCTTCCTTTCCTTCATCCTGGGTAATACACTACCCTACAGTCACTACACCTTCCTTTCCTTCATCCTGGGTAACACACTACCCTACAGTCACTACACCTTCCTTTTCTTCATCTTGGGTAACACAGCACCCTACAGTCACTACACCTTCCTTTCCTTCATCCTGGGTAACACACTACCCTACAGTCACTACTCCTTCCTTTCCTTCATCCTGGGTAACACAGCACCTTACAGTCACTACTCCTTCTTTTCCTTCATCCTGGGTAATACACCACCCTACAGTCACTACACCTTCCTTTCCTTCATCCTGGGTAACACACTACCCTACAGTCACTACTCCTTCCTTTCCTTCCTCCTGGGTAACTCACCACCCTGCAGTCCCTACACCTTCCTTTCCTTCATCCTGGGTAACACACCACCCTACAGTCACTGCTCCTTCCTTTCCTTTATTCTAGGTAACACACCACCCTACAGTCACTACACCTTCCTTTCCTTCATCCTGGGTAACACACCACCCTACAGTCACTACACCTTCTTTTCCTTCATCCTGGGTAACACAGCACCCTACAGTCACTACACCTTCCTTTCCTTCATCCTGGGTAACTCACCACCCTACAGTCACTACTCCTTCCTTTCCTTCATCCTGGGTAATACACTACCCTACAGTCACTACACCTTCCTTTCCTTCATCCTGGGTAACACACTACCCTACAGTCACTACACCTTCCTTTTCTTCATCCTGGGTAACACAGCACCCTACAGTCACTACACCTTCCTTTCCTTCATCCTGGGTAACACACTACCCTACAGTCACTACTCCTTCCTTTCCTTCATCCTGGGTAACACAGCACCCTACAGTCACTACTCCTTCTTTTCCTTCATCCTGGGTAATACACCACCCTACAGTCACTACTCCTTCCTTTCCTTCATCCTGGGTAACACACTACCCTACAGTCACTACTCCTTCCTTTCCTTCATCCTGGGTAACACACTACCCTACAGTCACTACTCCATCCTTTCCTTCATCCTGGGTAACACAGCACCCTACAGTCACTACTCCTTCTTTTCCTTCATCCTGGGTAATACACCAGCCTACAGTCACTACACCTTCCTTTCCTTCATCCTGGGTAACACACTACCCTACAGTCACTACTCCTTCCTTTCCTTCATCCTGGGTAACACAGCACCCTACAGTCACTACACCTTCCTTTCCTTCATCCTGGGTAACACAATACCCTACAGTCACTACTCCTTCCTTTTCTTCATCCTGGGTAACACAGCACCCTACAGTCACTACTCCTTATTTTCCTTCATCCTGGGTAATACACCACCCTACAGTCACTACACCTTCCTTTCCTTCATCCTGGGTAACACACTACCCTACAGTCACTACACCTTCCTTTCCTTCATCCTGGGTAACACACTACCCTACAGTCACTACACCTTCCTTTCCTTCATCCTGGGTAACACACTACCCTACAGTCACTACACCTTCCTTTCCTTCATCTTGGGTACTGCACTACCCTACAGTCTCTACATCTTCCTTTCCTTCATCCTGGGTAAGTTTTTTCCCTCTGCAAAGTAAGTGAAACATGCAGGCACACACCAGCATGCGAAACACTCACACTCATGCGCTCAAACACATGAACAAGCACACACTCCTACATGAATACACACTCTTTGTTGATTTGCTGTTAGGTTCAGTACAGCAGTAATCTTTCTCTCTATCTCTCTGTAGGCACAGGAGAGGGGGATGTGACTGAAGCCGAGACGCTGCTGAAGCCGTTCCGGGTCAGATACCCACGAGTAAGTAGTGCTGACATCACCTTACACAGCTGTCCAGCACAGAGCACAAGGCCTCACACACACAATGAGCCCTTATCAGCTGAATACTGCACTGTGGGCACCTCAAACACGAGCTCTGGAGCTTCTTTTGACCAGGCCAGGCAATCAGCTTGGACAAAACTCAAATTAAAACCTTTTTTAGGCCATATTTATAATCATAAATGGTAGGGAGTGCAGGTTACAGCAGTCCTCTCATCACATGAGTGAAGCATCTTTAATTCGATGTGCGGTGTAGTCTTTGTTCCTCTGTTGCCTCACGGCCCATGACTCTGCTCCTGCCATGATAGAGCAGAAAAGAGAAAGTAAATATTGTAATGCTTTCCGCAAACAAGGGTACTGGTTTTTATGGGAGAGGACTGTGAGCTCAGGACTATTTTAATGACTGCTTGTTGTTTAATATAATTCTATTTAACAATGCATGTCATTTCTGGTCACCCTATGGTGCTGTAGTTAATTAACATCACCTTGCTTTGACTCAAGAGAGTCTGTTTCCGTCAGGTAGGAATGTACATCAATAAGTGGAAATGGCACCTTGGCATATTTGGCCAGTCCACTCCTTCTGCTAGCCTCATGCTAAAGGCTACATCTTAAGTTCATTATTATTACCCAGCAAACCCACTGGCTTCCTCTTGCATGTCACCCTGGGCTCTGATTGGCCAGGCTTCCACAGGATAATCACCCCTCAGCTAGTCACAATAACAAACAAGTACCTGCAATGTAGCAACTGCCATGAGTGACTGATACACCTTTCCTTTAACTGGGTTGGTATTAGCGCTTTTGTTACACACTGGACGCTTCAGTGACTGACACTTTTTCTGCCCCCGTAAACGAAGTTTCGGGGGCATATAGTTTTTCACCTGTCCAACTGTCCGTCCGTTCGTCTGTCTGTCCGTCCGCACTTTTTGATGGCTGTAACTTTTGATCGGCTCATGATAGGACTTTGATACTTGGCATATGCATTGCTTGTGAGAAGGCATTTCAGACCTTGACCTTGGAGCATGACGTTTGGTGACAAAAACTTTAACATGGGCCATAACTTTTCATTAGCTAGTAGTAGGCATTTGATACCTGGCATATGTATTCCTTACGATAAGGCCTTTCTGATGAGGTAATGAATGTTGACCTTGTGACCTTGACCTTTAACCTTTGATTGACTTATGATAGGCCTTTAATGGTTAGCATGTGCATGTTATGTACGGGGGCATCAGTGTTTCACAAACACGTCTTGTTAGCCTAAGGATTAGAATATTAACAGTTGAAATAGGGCTGAAATCCACTACACCATTCAATGAGCAAGAAGCAGGAATTCACATGGACAGTGCGCCACTTTGGTCAATTATGAATCTTATTATTGACTTAATTTCATGATAATCTTTCTCTTGATTTTCACAGGGTGCCATATTTCTCTTCTTTGCTGGAAGAGCTGAACAGATCAAAGGCAATATTGACGAGGTGGGTCTGCTAATTATGTCCAGGCTCGGCTGAAGCTATAGACCTCTCTGAATGGGCTTTATAGTACATTTTTGCTGTTAGAATATGGTTTTGTTGGCGATGGGAACAGCCTGTGTCTCTGTGCCTTTGTGTTTATAAACACATTTGTAATGGTGACTGTGCTAACATGCCTGTCATACCCCTTTCTGGCCAGGCAGTGTCACTGTTTGAAGACGGCTGTAAGGCTCAGCAGGCCTGGAAGCAGTTCCACCATATGTGCTACTGGGAGCTGATGTGGTGCTTCGCCTTCAAGCGTGACTGGAAGATGGCCTACTTCTACGCCGACCTACTGAGCAAAGAGAGCCGCTGGTCCAAGGTAATCTACATGCTGAGGAGCAGGTTCTCCATGGACTCCTGTTAGTAAAAGTAGGAGTGCAAATTCTCAAAATGAACAGCTTATCTGTGATGCAGGTCTCTGTTGTAGTTCTGCACTTAGACACTTGATTCTACTTACAAATTCTAGACTCATAAGGTGAATATTCCTTATTTGTTAAATTTGAAGGTGTAGTACTGGGCTAAAATATAAACCCACAGCTCTACAGTGGCTTTCCAGATAAGTTTGGACACTTCTGGCATATAGGGACCCACAATCTGTACCTGTGGTTTACTTTCCTGTATCCACTGCCTTTACACATATCTATATATCTGGAATAAAGCTCTATGTTCACATTGATTTAATATGCTGACCAAAACTTCCAACGCCACACATACAATTTTGAAATATTTGGTGTACATAAAATGGGATATCGGTTTTGAGCCATGATACATCAACTACAACTTAAAAGCTCAGAAAATAGTTTTGATTTTGTCGTGTGGGCAGCTCGTTCCGCTTGATTTCACATTGTTTAGAATCTTGCCTATCCCGTCTGGTTGAGTAGAACTCATTGACTAATCCTTCGAGAATTTGGTCAATAAATAGCCGTAGCAATGGGCAACTTAAATATTCCTTTGCATTATCCTGGGTCAACGTGTGACCATGCCGCGCCTAGGTCAAAATCAGCGAGAGCGAGCCGTTGGTATGCTCACTGGTGGAATGTACCAAAGACAGGTTGCAAGGAACCTGGGCATCCACGTGTCGACCATATCACGTCTGGGGAGCCGGTATAATGAAACAGGAAGCACCGGTGATCGACCACATGCCCCCAGACTACGTGTCACCACCCCTCAGCAGGATCGCCATATTCGCCTCCAGCACCTGCGCAATCACTTCGTGCCAGCTACAGTCACTGCTGGTCAGACCAGAAGTCGTCACCAGAACTGGATTAGCGACCAAACCATACGCAACCGCCTGCGTGAAGCCCACTTGCACAACCGACGTCAATGGTTTGGTGTTGACTCCTGCACGTTGGCGCATCTATCTGCGATGGTCTGGGGCACATTTGGGCTGGAATGCTCTCAGGTGGAACAGGGTGCTCTTCTCCGATGAATCGAGGTTCAAGTTGAGTGTGTCTGCCGGAAGACTGCGTGTATGGCGTAGGCGACGGGAACGTTATACTGACGCTACCATCCTGCAGCGTGACCGCTGGGGTGGGCCCAGTGTGATGGTTTGGGCTGGAATAAGCAGTAGACACAAGACAGACCTCATTTTCATCGATGGAAACCTCAGTGCGGCCCGTTATCGTGACAACATCCTTACCCCTGTCGCAGTTCCACTCGTCCATCGCTATCGCCTAACGCTGCAACAGGATAACGTGAGACCACATGTCGCCAGAGTCTTTCAGGACTACCTGAGGCAGAATATTGTTCAGTGTCTTGATTGGCCTGCGTATTCCCCAGATTTAAACCCATTAGAACATCTATGGGATATTCTGGATCGCCGGGTGAGAAGGCATGATCCAAAACCAGCCACAGTCCAACAGTTGCGTCAAGCACTCCAGGAGGAATGGGACCGCATCACACAGGCTGAAATTCGGCATTTGATTGACTCCATGCATCGCAGAATCCAGGCTGTGTGTGACGCCAGAGGAGGCCATACAAGATACCGACTTCGGTGATCCAGAATTGCGCCTTCAACGGACGCAATGAATTGGAAACCAGAAAAAATCTGTTCATTCCTGACTCTAAAACTGTGTTTTTGATTTGAATCTTAATATTTGTAATGTATTGTTAAATTTATCGTAAGAAAATGACTAGGGCTGTCGCGTTAATTAATCGCAATTAATTTAAGCGCAATAAAAGTAACTGCCACTATGAGGCAGACATACGTGATTGCTTATTACCTTTTCTATGACACATACCTAATGCGGTCGTTTGAAATGCTTCCGGGAAGAAAACTGTGATTTGAAGTCCGCTAATTACCAGCGAGGTTGGACAGTCTCCATCGCCTTGGCATAATTAGCTCACCTTAAATCAATTCCTGTGTACTTTGCCTGACTTGAAATCAAGCCATTTATTCAGCCAACTGGCTAATCAAAACCAAGATGTGGCCTATAATGATTAAGAAGAGATAATGAGAAGCAGACAGACCTAACCAGGTCTGCATGCACTCTCTGTGTTTACTTGAGATTCCTCTGGTTGCTATGGATTTCTGTCCTTGCATTGTCCAAAGACTAGCATCACAGGCTAATTGGAGACTCTAAATTGCCCGTACAAATGAGTGTTTGAGAGTGTGAGTGAATTGTGTGTGTACGATATGTTCCCAGCAATGGATTGGCGCACTGTCCAATTTGTGTTCAGGCCTCTTTCCCGTTGCATGCTGGGATAGGCTCCAGCCCACCCGCAGCCGTTTCTCAAAGTATAGGCTCAATCCTTCGTCGGCTGCGCTTTTACGCTGCTACATCATCGTAGGTTGTTCTGTTGCGATGTTTCTTTTCGAATAAAACTGAGAAATGTAGCCTTAACTCGCCTGATATCAGACAGAATTTGTCAACATGTAAACGAAGTGCAAACGAGCTGAAAATTCTCTCTCATATCAGACGAGATGAAGGCTGCATTTTTCAGCTGTACTCGAAAGAACCTTTTTCATGACGAAACAGCCTGCAAAGATGTAGCAGCCAAAAAATGCAGCCTTAAAAAGATGAAGCCTACGCTTTGAGAAACAGCCTATGACCTCATGCAGGCGGCAGGAATAAGGGGGTTCAATAAAGGTTGGATGGATGGAGTTGTGTTAGATGCACTTGATGTTCTTGGCTGTTTAATCCTTTACCCCAGGCCATGTACGTGTACATGAAAGCAGCGTTCCTCAGCATGCTGCCGCTGGATGAAGCCAGACCGTTCAGGGAACACGAGGTGGACCTCTTCAGGTGACCGAACTGTGTGAAATTGTGAGAACATGAGCATATGTATTTGTGCGAGACTCCATATGCTTGCATGAATTTAAACATGGAACCATGATATTTAAGCTATTTGAGTAATTTCTTGTGCAATAAGTTTATCTAGCGGTCTTGTAACAGGGCATTTATTTCCATTTTAATTTAAATTTATCACTTATGTATATATGCTATATATTTATGTTTATTATTTTGTATCTGTGCCCGGTGCAGTACTTTGTATTATCGTTTTAAAAGATGCTAGCTATATAAACAAAATTTTACGTAGTGACTTAATCTACTGTTTTCATGTTGTTGTGGTTGTGTTAACACATAAATCTGGTGAATATCAGTCTAGGAACCTGATTGTGTTCCTCATCCCAGCTCACAGTCAGCTTTCCTAGTTAATGTAAATCATTTTCGTGACGTCGCTCCGGTGTATATTATTGAGAAGAAAAACTTTTCTGTAACGTTTAGCGAACGTTTTGCATTCGGTGGTTTATCGCTGATCTCTGCCCCTCAGGCAGGTTTCTTCCCTCAAGCAGAAGATTGCGGGGAAATCTCCCCCGACAGAAAAGTTTGCTGTTCGCAAAGCCAGACGGTACAAAGCCAGGTGTCCGGTGAAGCTTCCGGTTCCTGCTCTGGTGAGATGGGCTCTTCCACCGCATTGACCGAGGTCCCATTTTATGGAATGCATGTTTTTCCCAGCCTTTTCACACATATTCTGGTCCTCCATCTAGCTAACGTCTGACAAAATGTGAAACCAGATTTTCTCAGAACTGTTGCTCCAGCGCCAGTCCTAAGGTTTCATGTCCTTAAAAGACCCGTTTTGATTTTGTGCCCCTATCATCGGCACAAGGAGGATTTATTTGAATAGTACAATAAAAAAAAAAAAAAACCCAAAACCGCTTATGTAGCCGATTGCAGTGCCCTCGATTGGTGGTGCGCCTTCAAATGCACACCCAAATCCTGCTGTTTTCCAGCTTCACTTCCATGGAAGTTTGACATGAAACTAAATTGAGCCGGGCAGACATTGGCACCATTGGTTTAGGGACCTGAAAATTTTGGAATTTTCGATCTACCCATAGCCCCTCCACCAAAAAAATTCAGACAAATTTGAGGGGGCAACATATCACCCTTTTTTAGAAATCTGCTGGAATCTTTAAAAAGAAATTGGCAATTAAAAATGTGTAAAATATGGGAGCTTTTACACTGTCTTGAGTCAGGACTGCGACTGCACTATGACGGCCATTTTGATTTCAGGAGATGATGTACATGTGGAACGGCTTCACTATGATGCGCAAGAGGCTGGAGCTGACCCAAGGGATGCTGGAGACACTGGAGGAAGCAGAGCGCGCCCAACAGGACATGCCGTGTACTGCAATTCTAATGCTGTCATTCTGTACAAAAAAAGTATACAGGGAGTAACCAAGTCCCCAGACCGCTGTGATGTTTGCCATCTAGATTCCTGTGCTCATTTTTCTTGCTCCATATCCTGTTGTGTCCAAACTTTCACCTCAATCCCTGCTAGAAGTGGACAGATGGCATACCACAGTTGACTACCACACACACACGCGTGCGCATGCAAGCGCACAAAGTTTGTTCTGTATCAGGACCAGCCTGTGGCCTAATTGTTTTACAACAACTCAGAAGGCTGTTGTTTCAAGCCCCACTATTTACTGGGTCCATGAATAATGCTACCTCCCATTTGTTCTGGGGGTCTGAATCTCTACGTTCCCAGTGTGAAATTTCAACTGGAACCCCCAATGAAGTCAGATTTCCGACTTGGAAAGTCTGGAGATTCTCACCTACCTGGACCTCAAAATTCAAAATGGCTGCTCTGTGTATCAACTAAGTCAAAGCTGTAGCAATATACTGTTTATTAGCACTTTTGTCTCATTTTTGCCTCATTAAAGGAGTTGGACACACAATGTTGTCCAACTTCTATCCGTGGACACGTTGCTGTGATGTATGTATGCGCAAAATATCGTGTAATGCTGTAATCAACTGGCACCACTAACAGTGGCTAACGTGGCTAGAACTCACGTCCCCCACCCCAGTGAGTTACACTGGAAAGCAGTTTTTCATATTTTAAGACAATGTCACATACACATTCTGTATCTGCTAGTTGCAACACTTCACTGAAGCTACATCACACTTTATATTGTATTGAGAGAAATATTTAGACTCGGGATGCCATGTTTTTGTGGCCACAGCATCACATCAAATGGAAATGTTATATGTTTTCCTGTAATTCAGCAAGACATATTTGGGATTGTTTGAAACCTTGGGATCTCTCCTAGAATTTAAAATTGGTCTGAAGTTCCACTGGTCTTAATAGAGGCGCTGCATTTTTATGGGGTTAACTCGCATTTACACCAGGGAGCGGGGCATTGGCCTATGTCGCTTTTGGATGAGAAGATCAGCTAAATAAATGTAACACAATGTAACATCTGAATTCCAGAGCCACAGTCTGTTTGAAGTCCTTTATTTCACTTATGGCTGTTAGTCCCATTCATTTTGCTCCCCCTGTGTGTCCCTGTTCTTAGCGAGCGAGTACGCGGTAGACGACCGCTGTGTGCTCCTGCTGCTGAAGGGACTGTGTCTGAAGAACCAGGGCAGGATAGACACGGCGGAGGAGTGTTTCAGCGCCGTGTACAAGAGGTGAGGAGCCCTCCCGCCTCCATCCCAGTTAGACACGCTTCAGTTAGATGCATCCCAGTAAGACACGACCCACTGGTCCCGTAGCGTAGATTATAAACTCTCCCATAGGCCTCATTCAATGTTTTACCAATTGTCAGGTCCGTAGCGTCCGAGAAAAAAAATTCACAAGAAATACAATGGCCTTCTTTTACTTGCATTAAAATTCTCGCTATTAATCAGGATGTGTCTGACTGGGATGCATCTATCTGGGACGTCTTTAAAAATTAAACTCGATTTAAAATACCTACTCATCTAACTAGATGACAACTCCCACCCACCCCCATCTGTGCGTCCTACAGTGTTATTTTGTACAGGCTTTACACAAAGGGTAAAATGTCTACCTTCACAAATCTTTCAGACTCATTATGAGACTTATCTTTCTTTATCTTATCTTTCACCCTCATGTAAGAAATATTTAGCCTGTTTTCAATCACCGTGTGCTCGACAAGTGAAAATTTCTCAACCCACTGGCAAATGAGGCAATGAGTATGCAAATAATCTCAGCAGAATTGTTTTACTGTCCAAAAAAATGAGATAAGTAATGTTTTTAAGTCCACATATTGGACTGAAGTATCTGGGACTGAAGATATATGTTTATTATATATGTTTATTTTCTTTGCCCTGTAGTCCTGCGGAAGAGGGTATTCCCAGTGGAAACTGCATCCATTATGGTTCTCCCCCTCTAGCTGGGGTCCTCCTGAGATTTCTGATCTCCAGAGAGCTTTTTTTAGCCACTATTTCAAGGTTTTTCTCCTTCCAGGGAATTTTTAAGACCTCATTTGCTGTTTTTGCTGTTAATCTGGGCACTCTTTCCCTCTGGTGAATAGCATAACGATCAGTCGTTTTGTAAAACGTGTATACTAATAAAAGTTAATTGAACGTAATTGACTTAATTGAATGAAATTCCCACTGGGTAATGGAAGGAACGTATTACTATTATTGTTTTCCATACAAGCACGCGCGCACACACACACACTGCCTCACTCACTCTCTCTCTCTCACGCACACACACACACACACACACACACACTGACTGACTCACTCACTCTCTCTCTCTCACACACAAACACACACGCACACACACACAAACACATCTGTGCGATACTGTGTGATAGGGCGTTTACCCACACCTATAAAAAGAAAACAATGGCTCAGGTGGTTTTGGTGTGGTCGCACTGCCACTTTTATTGCTCATTCATTACTTAGTCATGGAATTAGCATGACTCACAGTAAAGATAAGGCAGACTCAGCTGACCAGACAAATTGTTTAACAAGCACAGCCTGCTTGTAACCGTAGAATTGCAGCACACAGGTTAATGAGAACTGTTAAAATGGTTGCCCTGGGCTCATCACAATTACAGTCTGTGCGCACTAATGTTTTCACTTTAAAAGCTTCAAAACAGCAGAGGAGGATCTTCATAGTGACAAAGTGCATGGCGGAAAATATTTACATCAAAGGACATGTAGCATGTGGAGTGGCATGCCGAACTTCTGCTCACATTGAAAATACATAAATAAATAAACAAAGTGCAACATTTTCACTTGAAAAAAGTCTCAAACGCATGCATGAGAGGTATCTGTGTGCCGAAACTGACCCTGCCTCCTCTATCGATTACGCAGTGAGAAAAAGATAAAGTTTGACCACTACCTGGTGCCCAATGCCCTGCTGGAACTGGGAATGCTGTACACGCAGCTGGGCCGCAAAGACCAAGCCGTCAAGCTACTGCAGAAAGCAAAGTGAGTCTCGGGCCTCTGGCGCCCTCTGCAGGTCATTCCGGAAACATACAAGCGTGCTCTTACACTCAGACCTCGACAGGGATGCACTCTAGTCCATAAAATGCTAATGGCCAGTATACAATGAAATGCATGAGCATTTGGACTGTTATTTGGCCATTTTATAATGATCTTTAATTCCAACACATTAAAGCAGACAGTGTGAAACCTTGTTTTAGGGTATTCGCATCCATATGCAGTGAGTTTCGGCCTTTTAAAATTGTCAATGTTCAAATTCTTTTGGACCTTACAGACCTTGCTTTTAGTAGTAACCAACCATTTATGCAATCAAATATATGAGCAGTTACTCTTTGTGATTAGTGCAAATTACATAAAACTCAAAAGAATATCATTAGTAACTCCAGTGAAATGGATTGTTTCAAAATTGTTCAGACTACTTGAATGTACATGTACATATAATCGTAGGTGTTAACCCCTCACCTTTAAGCTTTTTCAACACTTTTACAATGTCCATACAAAATAGAAATACTTAAGCTGAATTGGCCTTTCCTTTGAAGATAAATTATCACATTAAGTGCCTTGATATTACGCATCTTCATGTTGTGTGACATCACAGCCTCTTGAATGTGCTTTTTCTACAACCCCAATTTCGAAATAGTTGGTACAAAGTGTAAATTGTGAAGAAAATCAAAACGCATTGACTTTCAAATCACACCAGCCAGTATTTTATTCACAATAGAACAGAGATAACATAGCAAATGTTGAAACTAAGACATTTTACAGTTTTATCCACAAAATGAGCTTGGTTCAAATTTGATGGCTGCTGCAGGTCTCAAAAAAGTTGGAACAGGGGCCTGTTTACCAGGGTGTAGCATCCCTTCTTCTTTTTAGCACAGAGTTGAGGCGTCTGGCCATTGAGGAGACAAGTTTCTTGAGTTTAGCCATTGGAATTTGATCCCACTCTTGTTTAATACAGGCTTCCAGCTGTGGGAGAGTTTTGGGTCTCCTTTGACGGACTTTTCCTTTAATTTTGCGCCAAATATTCTCAATCGGTGAAAGATCAGGACTGCAGGCAGGCCAGTTCAGCACACGGACTCTTCTACCACAAAGTCATGCTGTTGTAATAACTGCAGTATGTGGTTTTGCATTGTCCAGCTGAAATACACAAGGCCTTCCCTGGAATAGATGTTATCTGGAGGGGAGCATATGTTGCTCTAAAACCTTTATATATCTTTCAGCATTCATGGTGCTTTTTAAAACATGCAAATATCCCACACCATATGCACTAATGCATCCCCATACCATCAGAGACATAACATAACATAGCATAGCATAACATAACATAACATAACATTGCATAGCATAGCATAACATAACATGAATGGCAAGAACAGGCCTTTCAGCCCAACTACGCTCGCCAGTTTCTTTATACTATTGTAAATATATCCCTTCAGATACTCAGTCACTCAATGGTATCTAGCTTTAAAGGGGATCTCCGGTCAATTTCAACACGTATCTTTCTTGTTTGTGGTGAAGGAGTGCTGTCAATAGCGAGACAAACGAAGAAATTTGGTTTTGCCTACACCGAGTTATGCTCCTGCTAAAGTTTGCACCTAAGTGGCTCCAATGGGGCAGGCTTTTAACGTGCTTTTAGCGTCTTAACACGATCGTGATGTCATTTCAAGTCCATAGCCATGGACTTGTCCGTGTCCATGTTCACCTAACCCTTCCAAGTGACCACAATGAATTTGACTACAGTAGCTTAATTAGAAATGTATAAAAATTGTGCTAATTTACTCAGTGCACATACCTCTGTTTACTTCCTGTTTTATCTTTTACGGATTATCTGGATTTGGCGTGTTCGAAAAGAACAACGGTGTATCTTTGTGCAGATGTGTTCGCCAGGGGACGTGGAGCTGAAAATTTATGCACGCAGTTACAATATTTTATCACTAGATGACACACCAGGATTGAACATTCACAACTGCCAGTAAGCTCCTGTCTCCTACGTGGGCGCGATCGCGGAAGATTGTGCGCGTTGTAAGTTATTTGCAGAATGAATGCTGACCGGGTTATCCGTCGCATCTTGTTGTCAGAAGTGGTAGCTCAAGTAGGCGGGCACCGGATCGTATTTTGTTTTCAGCCAAAATACACTACATGGAGGGCAGAGAGCCCCCACTCTCCCCGTAACAAGTTATAAGTCAATTCATCTAACCACAACCGTCCAAAGCAGTTAAATTGAGGTGGAAAATGATCCATAAAGCAAATATCCAGCATAGTTCCTCGACTTTAATGTGCAGCTATTGTTAAAAAAAAAAAAAAAAAATCACACGAAAATGATAACAGAGGCAATGTTTTTTTAAAAAAAAATATTTATTAGACAAATAAGAAAAAATCTCGCAAAAAAAAAAAAAAAATCTTGAAAATCTCGCCAAAAAGATAGGGGGAACGCCGTTGCCCACGTCCCCCGACAACTACACCCCTGCAGGTGAGTGTCAGCAACATCAGCAGGGATCTCAGACGAAGACAGAGTGTTGGGACGACAACGACATTTGTTCAGTATCTTGAAAATATTTGCTCTGATGGATAGTTCATCCGAATCCGATGTGGAACACGAGGAGTTTTTTGAGTTTGATGGCTGGGGTTACCTCTTCGAACCTGAATATACGGATGAAGAGTTATTGGCACAAGATGTCGAGAGAGCGGCAGAAGCAGAGGAGCAGGCTGAGGCTGCTTCACGGCCACAAAGTGCGGAGACGTGGTGGTGCTCCTGTGGGTACTGCATCGCAATGACCACAGAGGAAGAAAGTCAGCTGTCAGATCTCCGCGGATGTTGCCGACACTCATCTGTAGTGCTAATTCCCAATGAGACTGCGCGCGAGTATTAAAATGTAGTTGTGATGTTAGGCTGCAGTGTAGCTATGTTACTACACAGTCATCGCAATGGACATAACCACAGCGGTTCGTAAGCATGTTTTTTGGTGGAAAAATTACATTTTGGAATATTGGATTTTTCGAGTTCGACAATCGACTAGTGTGGACTTCATCGGAAAACAGGAAGTAAACAGAGGTATGTGCACTGAGTAAATTAGCACAATTTTTATACATTTCTAGTTCAGCTACTGTAGTGAAATTCATTGTGGTCACTTGGAAGGGTTAGGTGAACATGGCTATGAACTTGAAATGACATCACGATCGTGTTTAGATGCTAAAAGCACGTTAAAAGCCTGCCCCATTGGAGCCGCTTAGGTACGAACTTTAGCAGGAGCATAACTCGGTGTAGGCAAAACCAAATTTCTTCGTTTGTCTCGCTATTGACAGTACTCCTTCACCACAAACAACAAAGATACGTGTTGAAATTGACCGGAGTTCCCCTTTAAGTCAAGCCTGCTCTTGTAAACCCCCAAGGTCTCTGCCTCAACAATATGGTCGGGCAAACTATTCCACATTGAAATTACTCTTTGGGTGAAGAAATATTTCCGAATATCAGTGCTAAATTTACCTTTGGTCAACTTCCATTTGTGACCGTGAGTTCTACTCACAACACTTGGTCGAAGGAATCCAACACAATTCACTTTGTTAATCCCTTGAACATAGTAAAAGACCTCAATCAAATCACCCCTTAGTCTCCTTTTCCTAAGACTAAAGAGATTAAGGATCTTCAGCCTCTTCTCGTAGCTTTCATCTTTTATACCTGGAATAAGCTTAGTGGCTCTTCTCTGAACTTTCTCTAGAGCCTCTATATCTTTCTTAAAGTATGGTCCCCAGAACTGTACACAATACGCCAGATGTGGTCTGAGGAATGTGTTGTACAAAAGAAGCATCACCTCCTTAGATTTGTACTCAATACTTTTGGCAATGTATACTAGCATCCGATTGGCTTTTTTAACTGCTACGGCACAATGGCTTTAGCCTGTGAGGGTTTGGACAACAATCACTCCCAGATCTTTCTCGTGTACAGCACATTCCAGTTTTAAACCTCCCATGAAGTAATCCCATCTAATGTTTCTATTACCTACATGTACAACTTTACACTTTGCTACATTAAATTTCATTTGCCACATTTCTGACCAATTCTGGATTCTATCCAAATCATCCTGAATCACTTTAGTGGACCCTAAACTATTTTCCAAATCCCCCAATTTAGTATCATCTGCAAATTTAGCCAATCTGCTCTGAATATTACTATCAAGGTCATTAATGTAGATGAGGAACAGCAGGGGCCCCAACACCGATCCCTGGGGGACGCCACTCCCCATCATACCTAGCTCAGATGAGATACCACTGACCACCACTCTTTGTGTTCTGTCCTGTAACCAGTTTTGAATCCACTCCAGAATACTTCCTCCAATGGAGCTCAATTTAAAAATTAGTCTCGTATGCGGTACTGTATAGAATGCTTTCTGAAATTCCAAGTATATGATGTCATAAGCCCTGCTCTGGTCATAAGTCCTGGTGGCCTCCTCAAAAAATTCCAGAAGGTTTGTCAGGCATGACCTTCCCTTACTAAAACCATGTTGGCTATCCCTCAAGATACTGTTCCGTTCAAGAAATAAGTCCAGCTCATCTTTTATGATAGATTTCAATATTTTGCACGCAATGCAAGTTAAACTGACTGGCCTGTAATTTCCTGGCTTGGTACGGTCCCCTTTCTTATATATTAGTATAATATTGCCCTGTTTCCCATCATTTGCTATTTCTCCAGTTTCTAAAGACCCCCTGAAGATGGTGAATAGCGGCTTAAAGATGATCTCACCAACTTCCCTGAGCACTCTAGGATATAAGCCATCAGGACCCGCCGCCTTATCTGCCTTTAGTTTATGCAACTTGTCGAATACTTCGTTATCCCAAATCTAAATTTCTGCTAAATAATCTTGAGCATTTAACATGCCCTCTGGCCAAATAAAAACCCCCACTGGGGTAAAATTCTCAACAAAGTAACTGTTTAAGGCATCCGCAATATCCTTGTTATCAAATAATAGGGATCCGTTTTTATTCTTTATGCACTTTACCTGCTCTTTAACTTTCCTTTTTCTGCTACAGTACTGAAAGATTGTGGCTTTTGAACTGAACGCTGATAACAGGAGGGGTGGTCTTTCTCCTCTTTTGCTCAGAGGACACGACGCCCATGATTTCCAACAAGAATGTAAAATTTGGACTCATCTGACCACAGGACACTTTGCTGCACTCCATTTTAAATTAGCCTTGGCCCGCAGAACACGGCGGCGCTTCTGGATCATGCTCAACAATGACTTCCTTTTTGCATGATAGAGTTTCAGGTGGCATCTGTGGATGGCACGGCGGACTGTGTTTACAGACAGGGGTCTCTTGAAGTATTCCTGGGCCCATTTAGTAATGTCAGTGACAGAATCATGCCAGTGAGTTATGCAGTGGCGTCTGAGGGCCCAAAAATCACGGGCATCCAGTAAAGGTCTTCGGCCTTGTACCTTACGCAGAGATTTTTCTAGTTTCTCTGAATCCTTTGATGATGTTATGCACTGTCGATGATGAGACCTTCAAAGCTCAGCCTCTCTAAGACATCCGTTCTATAGCCAGTCATGTTACACACCTGATGCCAGTTAACTTAATTACTTGCTAAATGTGCTTTCAGCTGATTCTCTTATATATTAATTGCTATTTCAGCCCTTTTTTGCCTGTGCCCCAATTTTTTTGAGACATGTTGCAGACAGAAAATTTGAAATAAGCTCATTTTGTGGATAAAAAATGTAAAATTTCTCAGTTTCTCAAGATTTGAAATGTTATCTATCTTCTACTGTAGATAGATACTGTAGATTCTACTGTACATATTGGCTCATGTGATCTGAAAGTCATTTCATTTTGATTTTATTCACGATTTACACTTCGTCCCAACAATTTCGGAATTGGGGTTGTATTTGGACCAACAGCTTTGTTCTCTCTCTCTCTCTCTCACCCCAGAAACAATTACAAGGACTATTCTATGGAGTCTCGCACTATGTTCAGGATCCACGCTGCTCTGTCCAAACTGAAGGCCGACAGCAGTCATCAGGAGGGGTGCACCGAACTGCAGGGCACGGCTCACTGCAGCCCCGCCCCCCTCTGACGTCCGGCCTCTATCCAGGATGGAACACGCAGTTGTTCAGCCTAGGCCTCAGGGTCAGGACATCCCACTTAGCTGTGCAACTACCTCAATCAAGGAGCTGGTACTAAAAAAATTCAAAGGCCTGAATCCTTTCAAGGCTACAGGCCTTGATAACATCCCTGCAAGGTTTCTCGGAGATGCTTCTGAAATAATCACTCCTGTTTTAACCCATCTAATAAACTTATCCATTGAAAATAACCACTTTCCCAGTAAACATAAGGTGGCAAGAATAATACCTTTATTTAAAAAGGGGCCCAAATCTGATCCTGGAAATTTCCGCCCTGTATCTGTCCTGTGTTCAATATCAAAAATTATTGAAAGGATAATTTATGAACAAATAGACAGTTATCTAGCTGAGCAGAACCTGCTATTTGACTTTCAGTCAGGCTTTAGAAAAGCCCACTCCACTGATTCCTGTCTTCTTTTTCTTACAGATCTTATTAGGAAAGAGGTGGATAAGTGAAATTTTTGTGGCATGGTGTTAATAGACCTTCAAAAGGCCTTGGATACGGTTCAGTATGATGTCCTTTTGAACAAGCTCAAAGCTTTGGGATTTTCAAATTCAACTCTTCAGTGGGTGAGGTCATACCTATGTGGCAGAGAACAGGAGGTGGATGTGGAAGGGACCTTGTCCTCACCTCTTAAATTAACTTGTGGAGTTCCCCAGGGGAGTATATTGGGCCCTCTCCTTTTTTGTTATATGTTAATGATATGCCGGCAGCTATGGATTGTAATTTGTTTTTATTTGCAGATGATTCAGCTATCCTAGTCTCTCATAAAGAGAAATCAGAGGTGGAAAGGCTGCTTAGTCAAGAACTCTTTAACCTCAGGGCTTGGTTAGACAATAAGCTGTCTCTCCACCTTGGAAAAACAGAATCAATTCTTTTTGGGTCTAGAAATAAACTGAAAAAGTCATTGGGTTTTAGGGTAGTTGTGGGTGATATTGAAATTATGGCCAAGGAAGTGGTCACTTACTTAGGCTGTATAGTAGACAACAAACTATCAGGGGAGTCTATGGCCCAAAGAGTTACCTCAAAGGTCAGCCAAAGGACTAAGTTTCTGGCAAGAATATCCAGTCTCTTAGATAGCGACACCTTGAAAATCATGGCTGATGCTCTTGTTCAATGCAATTTTGACTATGCCTGTACATCTTGGTATACTGGCACTACTAAAGGCCTCAAAGACAAGTTCCAGATCTGTCAAAATAAATTGATCAGAGTGATCCTTAAACTCCATCCAAGAACTCATCTCCTTCCTAATCACTTTTCGAGTCTCAGGTGGCTTAGAGTGGAGGAGTGAGTTTCCCAACTTAAATTGTGTTTAGTTTATGAAATAAGAAATAACCTGGTACCCAAGTATTTATTAAATTACTTCTCTAAAATTAGTGACACACACAATTATTCCACTAGGGGGAGTTTCACTGATTACAGGCTATGCTGTTTTAAGAGATGTATGAGAAAGTATTCTTTCCTATACTCGGCAGCTGTTTTGTGGAATGGCCTACCTTCCAATATCAAAACTTTGAGCTCATCATATTTACAATTTAAATCTTTAATTAAAAAATGGTTAGCAAATTCATAAACAGAGTTAAAAGATCCTTTAAGTCCAGGTTTTTTGTACTGTCTGCGTGTCTAAGTTTAGCCCTTGTTTATTTGTAATTATTTTCTGTTTGTTTTTAATTGTTTGTTTTTGTTTTACTTGTTTATCTTGATTCCCTGTTGATTCCTTTCCTCTTTTTGTCTTAAATGTTTTAGTTCATGTAAGGACCACAATGGAAACAAGCCTTTGGGCTTTATTGTGTTTTTATCCTTTTGAACACTTCATGCTGAATGCTTGATCAATAAAGTAAAGCAGTTCATCGCAGCTTACGGCGGCCATTTTCCTAGTGCCATTATTTGGGTGTGATTCAGGGCCTACGCTACGTACCTTTTCCTCAGTCAGGGAGTGGACAAAAAGTAACACAGATGGAGCGAATTTTGACCTTAAAATGATAGTATTTATTCCTGCTTGTATTTGATTGAGACATGCAGGCTGTCATTGGACAGGCCGCTGGCCCATGTGACACCAGTATTGTAGAGACTGTCACTATTCACTGCAGGTCCATAAGCATTGAACCAATCAAGCTTTAGGATGCTAAAGCTGTTACCACACTCTCTACAGGGCTTGTGTGCCCTTCGGGGATTAGCAGCAATTTAAAGGCTATATCAGCGATATGAAGTCACTATTGTTGACAGTTGAAACACAACAGAGTCGCTCGCCCCTCCCCTTCAGAAGCTTGGAACATGAACGTGCTTTTCTTAAAGTGAAACTTTGCGTCTTTGCATTGACTTTGAAAGTGCTCTGTCGCACGAAAAATTATTTTCGCGTCCGGTGTGAAAGCAGCTTAAGAATGGCTCACTCATCTGGGTAAATGGCAGTGTACAGCTCGTTGTGATAAACGCCCGATAGCAACAATGATGACCATTGCCAGACAATAAATTTACACCATTAGTGCTAGCTACAACAAGGTATCTGACAAGTATTTTAGCTCGGCGTTAAAAAATGAGTATTAAAAACATCACATAGATCACCACTTTTACCTAAACTTATCAAGCGGTTATACATTCATCGACGAATTTCAACTCTGAGTACTATCCAGAGAAAAAGATGTTATTACACAAACACAAACTCTGGTTTGATCAGATAGAATTAGCAAACTCACTAGCTTGCCAACCGAGAGTTAGCAAAGGTTGCTAACTGGCTTCAAAGAGGAAATGTTATCTCTCTACTGTTTGATTCATTCTGACCTGCATGATCTATGCAAGATAGCCTTACAAAAACAATACACAAGCTTCCCTCAATTTTGCTTGGGATGACAATTTACAATTCACATCCAACCAAGTTAGCACCAGCCCTACTCATCTCAAGTAGAAACAAGGCGACCTGGGCGTCAGAATTAAAACCATTCAACTCCCGGAATTCTCTCCAGCGTTGGTATGTTTTTCCTATGTTTATTCGGATTTCATATAGCTGCGATCGCGTTCCTTTTTTTTCGACATGCACTCATTCAAGCGTCTCTTTTTCAGTTTAGCTTCCACCATGCCTCACTTTGCCGCCTTGGTAGTGCCACTGCCAGGCTTTTGTTGCTCATTCCCACCCACTTGGTCATGCATGAGCACGGAACTAGCACAGAAGACCTACCCCTGCCCTCCGATTCGTTGGAACACTTTTGTTGATGTTTTGGGGAGCGGGTAGGTCCCCACGAGTTTGTGTATCTTAGTCGGTGTCTACCTGGCTGAAGGTGGCCTATAGAGACCGGAGTTTTTCACCGCCCACTCATGAGAGGAGCTGCTTGCAGTTCGTGAGGAAAAATCTCCTGTACATGACAAATTATGTTTCGGCTTAGAATCGCTGATGCAACCTTTAAAACGATTGTTCTAACCCTTCAAACAATAAATGCAGCTATTGTTGCTCAAAGATGTGAGATATCACAATCAAAGCTGTTGAAAACCTCACAGGGGAGCTCTCTTAAACAAGTTGCCACATGATAGGTTTTCAGCAGCGCAAGATTATTAAATTTATATTTTTAATAAAAATTATTTCAGCGCTGTAAGGGTTAATTTTCCGCTTAGATTTGTCATGACAAATCAATTCACGAATTCATGCCCTGTGCGGCCAACAGTTCCTTATTTAAAGCTGACTTCATCATATTTCTTACCTTAATTTATTCTTTTACATAATGGTATGCAGCTCTTAAACTGACTGATACCGGGGGTGTTGACAAAATATAGGAAACACCCTAAAAATAACTTTGACATTGAAGTAGCAAAACCCAAAATAGACCGATACCTACTGTGGTCATTCCTATTTTTCCGCCTCGGAGACCTAATCAACAGCCTTTGTTTGGTCTCCAAACCAAGATGAGGACCTGAACAGAGCTTGGAGGTTGGTGCCCCAATAATTGCGGTTGTGTCAGTCACAAAAAACGGCAAAATTGTTTATGTTGGCTTGGGGAACCGTGTCAATAATTATATCAGTTTACCATCAAACACCAAAAATTGGTAACAATGAAGAAACATTGGACCTCGGGTCCTGTAGCTTACAGTGATGATACAAGTTATGAAAATTTCATGTGATGTGTGACATTTGAATCAATGAAAATCAATGTCAAGGCCACTAAATAAAAGTTCATACATTTATAGGACCTCCTGTAATACAATCCTAAGCTCTGAAGCAGTTTTGGTGATACAAGTCCTTAAAATATTTCAATATGTATTCAATATGTCAATTGTGAACTTTAAAGGTCACAGACTGTCAAGTTGTGGTCAAATGGACTTCATATATGACTTTCTAAATGTCTCTATACAAACCTTGGCTCAATCTGTGACCATTTTGGTGATACAAGTCATTGTCATTTCACTGTCAGGTTTGACCCTCAAAGGTCACTGACAGTCAAGTTAAATGTCACCAAATGAAAGTTCATATGTGACTTCCTATGTCAGTAATACAAACCTAGGCTCCATTTGTCACCTTTTCAGTGACAGAAGTCACTGAATTTTCTCTAGGTCAAGTTAGACCTTCAAAGGTCAATATGAAGGTCACCAAATGAAAGTTCATACATGACTTCCTATACGTCTCCAGTACAAATCTACACTCAATCTGTAATGATTTTGCGGATATAAGTAATTGAAATTTCACTGTATAGTTTGTCCATTGAAGGTTACTGAAAGTCAAGTTCAAGGACACCAAATAAAAGTTCATACATGACTTCCTATAAGTGTTCAATCCACATATGTTCCCAGTCTTCAATATTTTCAAGCCTGGAAACCTTTGAAAATTGTAAAATTTTGCTTGACCTCAAGTTTGACCTTTCAAGGTAATCTGAGGTCAACTTTAACACAGCCAAAATATAGGTCATATATTACTTCCTATATGTCAGTAATACAAACTTAATCTCTATCTGCAACCATTTAGCTTACACAGGTGATTTGGCCCGTTCTCCATAAGATCCAATGTTAAAGTACACCGCTCCCACTTACCCACTTCCGTTGATTCAATCAAAATAGCACTCGCACTGTACATAAAGTGTATCAAGGTGAGTTGATTGCCAGATTTAGGAAAAAGTTATCAGACAGTTTTTGAGAAATTTTTTTTTGAAATTTCAAGTCATATCTTTTAACATTGTTAATATATTCTAGGACTGGGGTTATTCTGAATTGATTTTTTTTAAGACGTAGTACCACTACCTGCTGCCATGGGGCGAACATCCGACCTTTCCCTTTTCCTTTATTAAACCTGACGCAGGTTGAACGAAAGTGCCAAACATCAAAGGGCATGTGAAATGCTTCCAGGAAAAAAACTTGACTGACACCAGTATTTTTCGGCAACATGCTGCACGGAGCCAAATAAAGGACTGCAGAATTATCTCCTATTAACCAATTTGGCAACTCTAAGAAAAGAAAACTGTTCCAGTTCACTTTACTTTGATTAGCAATCAAATGCCACTCATTTCATGCGACTGTGATCATTTATATCTCACATTCACATTTCCTCCGCTTTTCAGAATGTTTTCCACCTTGTGTGTTTTTTAGACGCTTAAAATCCAGGGCGAGCTTATAACAAATCTGTTCTAAATTAATCTTTCATAATCTCCTAAAATGCTACAATGAGAGATGCAATTCAGAGTAAGATTTTTTTTTTTAATTATTCAAATTATTGGCATTCTTTCACTCTTACACCGTAGCCCAGTTAGGTTTGTCTGCTTTTCACCATCACATCTTAATCGTTATAGGCTACTGAAATTGCTTGATTGTTATTCAGGACAAGTACACAGGAGCATATTTAGGGAAGGGCGGAGCACATGCAATTAGCGAAATCTAAACTCAGGCTTCTTCCCAGTGGCATTTAATTGTCTAAGCCGCTTCCGGTGTGTATGTTCAAGAAATTACACACGATTGCCTACACACCCCATGACAGCAAGTGGTCTTATCACACTTTTAAATCCTCGTTTAACATCACCACATCCCAACATTCTGCATTTCATCTTTCATTGTAGTATATTTAGGAGATCTATAAAGATAAAATAAAGAGATTTGTTTTCAGATCGCCCTGGATTTTAAGCGTCTAAAAAAACACAAGGTGGAAAACATTCTGTAAAGCGGAAGAAAAGTGGATGTGAGATATAAATTATCGCAGTCGCACGACATGCCGAGGCAATGGCAATGTTTCATGTTCTGTTGTTTTATGGCCATTTAAATTTCAAAATGCAGCAGTCAAACATGCTTTCTTAGTTAACTGCTCTACTCATTCAACTAACCCTATCCACACACCAGAAGACTTAGAAAAGACTCCAAAAGACTGTCAGCTCACATCAAAAGACTAGTGTTTAGAGTTTTTTGTCTCAGACTAAAGACTTCACAAAGACTGTGAATCTTGCAGGGTTACTATTTACAAGAGTACAACTAGATTTTTTAGCTTTTTTCCCCCATCATGCATCTTACTGACTGTCTGGTTTCCTGTTTCCACTTTTGTCTGTGCTCACCTATTGGTTGTTGATTGTGTTACGTCACTTCAACTTGCGATAATATTAAACACATTTGATATGACCCGCAGCCCCAAGACTAGGGAAAGACTGGTATGAAATGCGGTCGCAGACTGCAGATTACCACCTTAAACTTAACAATCAAGATGACCGGAGTGCGCCGAGACTCCAGTTAGACTCCTAAAGACTGTCAGTTTTTAGTCCGGGACTGTGAAAATCTTTTGGTGTAAGCCTACCATTAGAGACTAAAAGCATCCATCATTTGATTGCTTATCAAGCAAGTAAACAGGAACAGGTTACTTTTCTTAGAGTAGCCTAATTGGTTAATAGGAGATAATTCTGCAGCCTTTATTTGGCTCCGTGCAGCATGTCGCCGAAAATACTGATGTCAATCAAGTTTTTCTCCGGAAGCATTTCACATGCCCTTTGATGTTTGGAACTTTTGTTCAACCTGCGTCGGGTTTAATAAAGGAAAAGGGAAAGGTCAGATGTTCGCCCCATGGCAGCAGGTAGTGGTACTAGGCCTTATAAAGAATCGATTCAGAATCACCCCAGTCCAAATATATTCCTTGACCTCGAGTTTGACCTTTCAAAGTCATCTGTGGTCAAATTCAATATTGCCAAAATAGACGTCATATATGACTTCCTAAATGTCGATAATACAAGCTTAATCTCTATCTGCAACCATTTGGCCTCCACAGGCCATCTTGCACATTCACAAAGTACAGCGCCCCCAATAGACCCACTTCCGTCGATTCGATCAAAATGGACCTCGCACTGTACATTGACGGTATCAAGATATGTCAATTGCCTTATTTAGAAAAAAAAATTTTTTCTCGTGGTTTTTGACAAATGATTTTTTAAAATTTCTCAGTCATATCTTTAACATTGCAGCCAAAATTTCAAGGGCCCATAAAACGGACAAAAATGATTCAATAAAAAATCTGAGAAAAACGACCAGAGATATGGTCTAGTAGTATGTTATTGCAAATTTACATGAAAATTCATCTGGCCAAAAAAAAGATAAAAAATGTTCCAGACGACTGACGACGGACGCCACAACACGTCAATAGCTTATCGGCCCATTGGGCCTGTAAGTTAAAACTGTGACTACATGTCAAAGCTCTGCTGCGGGGACAGTCGTACACTTGACAGGACAGTAGCTAATAACCGCATGCAAACATACTGCTTTGAAAATCACCACATAACTGAATAAACACAAATTTAAACCAGCCTAAATAAAAACACTATAATGGTACCTTTACAAAGCTGACATTAATCCTTAGAGCGCTGAAATACATTTTTAAAAAATGTAAATTTAATTGTGATGTTGAAAACCTATCATGTTTCGACTTGTTTAAAAGAGTTCCCCCGCGGGAGCTCATTTGTAACAGTTGCCACGTGATAGGTTTTCAACAGCTTTGTTTTTGATATTTTACATCATTGAACAACAACAGCTGTATTTAGCGCTCTAAGGGTTAATGGAACTGTACCTGGTGATTTGCCCCTCCCTAATCTGTACTGTAACAACTGAAGTATAAGTCCAGCTGGTGAAATCACGGCAGTACAGGGTTAACATTTAACATTAAAACTGATTGATAATTTAATGAAATGTCTGAAAGGCTGCAGAATGTCAGAGACCCCTCAGGAGGGTGTGGAGCTCCACACAGAGGTCACTGTCTTTCCAGCCAGTTTCACAATTAAAGGATTTTAAAGAGCATTTTGCCTCCCAGCCACCACTTGGGTTTTACTGCAGCTAATGACTGAAACTGTCCGTATAAAAAAGGCACAACACTGGCTGTCTCCACATTCTGCTGTCATTCCCAAAGAGTCATAATAATTGTTCATGATAATGCCAATCATAGTATCATTGAACTATTAAGGCACCAGGTGGTCTACATATTGTTTCCAAAACACCATATATCCATTTACTCATTTTGAGTAAATCAGCTTTTTCTATGTTGGCGCCCATTGCATTTTATAGAAAAACATAAACTTTGACCATGAAAAAATATAGGATGAATTTCTAAAAACTGATTTTGGCACCACGTGTAAGAAGCGTACAGGGCTATCGCTCTTATGGTATTATCTCAATTTTAGCCATTTTAGCACTTATTGCATTTTAGAAACAAACTCTACAAATACAGTATGCTGTATTTGATCGAGAGCTTATCTACACATCTTTCATAAAAAATGATTTGCACTGAACTTACCTAACTGTAATTGAAGGAATAAATGTAATTGTATGTAACGTCTACATTTTCCAACATTATGCCTTCTTTCATTGATTAGGAATGAGAACTGTGACTACTATTCCCAGTGACCTTATTTTTTCACATCATATCATGAAAAAAACTGTTTTATAAGAACGAATGTAAATAGTGTTAAACTGGAGCGCAGTGACAGGGCTAAGAATGAATTGTTTGACAGTCTATACAAATGTTAATTTTTGTACAGAATGTAAATTCATTCATAAAAAGCAAGGTGTTATTCTAACACTGACAGTCCGTGTATATACGATAGCACATGTTAAAAGGGGGAGGGATATAGAAATTTGAAAATAATATTGCTGTATTTGGGGTCCAAGCACTAAGTACTGGGTCCCTATTGTGATTCATAGGATTGTTATTTTACTTCTATACAAAAGACTGCATCTCAGAAACTGTAATAAAAAAAATAAATAAAAAAAAACAGTTTCCAAATTGGGCAGAAAAGTTCTAAATTTAAACCCCTTTGTGTGACAAGTAAATTACACCAATTGACCCCAAGGTGACACAGAACTTCAGATTTTGGCTTGAAACTTTTGAACCGTACGTAATAGAGCCAATATCCTGTTTCTATTGATTCTGCAGGTCCAGTCCAATCTATACATTTAGGCCACTCCTATTTGTATACGTGTAAATTTTAACCTATTTTGAATTTTTTTCTTAAAAATTTCATTTGCTGCTTGTTCTCCAGTTTTTTTTAGCAATAATCACAAAAGGTGATGCAGACATCTATGAACCAAGCTTCTGTCATTTTTACATTATATTCCATTTTACCATAGGCGGCTGTCAAATTTTACTAAAGTGCTGTGGGTGGGGGTTAATTTCCAAAATAGTGTCTATGTCCTGGTTGCGTTGTGCTATTGATCTAATTTGGTGGATATGCGCAAATATGATTGAGTGGAAAATTTAGTTGCAATTGGCCAATACGTGGTACAGAAAGAAGCAAAAATGGAAAATTGTCCATTGATCTTCAACCATCCGTTTGGTCCTAATTTTGTATACTATATCACTGAGTAAACCTCTGATAGTGTTTCCAATGAGCAAGATAGACCTTTAAAACTGTGGCTGCTATTAGCCAATCAGGTAAGAACCGCTATTAGATAGGTTTAACAATAACCCATCAACATGAAACATGATTAGTATACTTTGTCCTTGATTAGGTTGGACGTAACAAAATTTAAGGCCAACAGACCATGTTTTGGCTGATATCTGTTGAGCTATTGGGCTCAGAAACACAATTCTTGTTTTGCTAGATTCTGTTGGTCCAGCCAAATCTATCCATATAAGCTATACTAATTTGCATATTGATAGATTTTTTTTGCCATTTTAAATTTGTCTTTAAAGTTTTATTTTTCCTCCAATTTTTGAGCAGTCGTCACTTCACATGGTATAGAGCGTCTTTGGCCAAAGCTTGAAATAAAATACTTTGTATTTTGATTTTCCATTCTGTTCTACGATAATTGGCTGTAAAATTTTACTCAATGATGTTGGCATGGCCAATTTTATTTAAACTAATACAACTTGCGAAATCTTTGTCCGAAGTTGACAGATTTTACACACTTGTCGAGCATAAGATTCTATGTAAGTATGTCAACTTTGGTGACTCTCTGAAAATGGGTGGTGCTACAAGTGTCTTAATGTTTTCACCTTTTCAACTGTTTGAGTAATGTAACTGACTGTATGTGTACTGCAACTCTTGGAGTAATGTAATTGTAATTGTAAATGTAATTGATTGTATGTGTACTGCAACTGTTTGAGTAATGTAATTGTAATTGTAAATGTAATTGATTGTATGTGTACTGCAACTGTGTCAAAGCCACTGAAAATATTTGCAGTGAACAAAAGACATCTTGAAGAATATGGCTAACACCATCCAAACAGATGTTAGCAGCTATTTGATTAGTTAAACAATGGCGGATCATCATGAAATTTGCAGGGCAGAGGTATTAATAATTATGAGCCATGAAATGGAAATTATTTTTTTTTAAATTCATGCAAATTACATCTTCACCGCTTCAAAATTCATTATTCCCTCATATTGCTTGGACCCCATTAATTACCACTTGTGGTCATATTTTAGTGTTAGTTTCCTTAATAACATTTCCATATCTATATTATGATCCATTGAAAGATTGTTAGTCATGGATTCCATATCATGCAACTCATAAAGAGTTCAAAAAGGCATTTGCTTTATGATTTTTGTTCAAAATAAATAAATAAATAAATAAATAATGCCACTTTTAAAAATATTGTATAAACCTACAATACATCTTTTCTCATTTGCCCTGACATATCCAACAGCTGACACTGAATCCATGAAGCATCTTACAGTAACAGTACTCATCTGCAAACTGCCTTTTATTCTGTATTGGACAAGGTTTAATATTTATTTGTTTAAATTTGGAAACATTAGATGTGGATTAAAACTAGATAGAACTCCTACCCAGGTAAGCCTCCAGAAAGGAAAGTGCTCCTGGTTGTATTAGACAAAGCCAATATTATATAAATACAATTTTTTTTTAATTCAAAAATCAAACAACCAGTTTGAACTTACATTATTAATGCGAAATGACACAAGATAAAGACACAAATCGCCGCCAAATTTTTGGAGTTAATAAAAAGTAATAGGAACTATAAAGATTGGTAATATAATTATTTCCAGTTTTTAGACCAGTAGTATAATCAAGCTTTTTGAGAACCAAAGTATGCAGGATAATCGAGAAAAAGCCACTTGCACATCCGCTGGAGTGTTTATAGACTTTAAGAAACATATGACTATCCTTGTGGGGGGAAAAAAAAAATCCATTAATTTACTCAGCAAATATAATGGAGATTATAATAACAATGGTTATTTGGATCAACCTATGATTTAAAATGTTTTAAATAAAATGTGTTAATCACATTTATATATTCATCTCTGACTGTGTGAAACTTGTGGGTGTCAGAAAACGTTTGACTGTTACTGCATGTGTATACATGCACACCTATGAGAGTGGGCGGCTCAATGTTTCTGTTGGAAGTGTGGGCAGTCAAATCCTAGCTTTTTCAAGACATTATATTAAGTAACAATAAATGTGCAGTCATAGGAACATTGTTGTAGAACCAAACAATTCATCAGATTAAAGGAATATCATGGGTGCATTTGTAAAACAAATAATGAGGGGAAAAAATCTGTGGGAATGAAACAGATTTTGTATTTAGTTATTTTTTCTTCATATAAATTGTATTTCATGTAAGCCAGAGCACTATTTCAGAGTACCCGCTTGCCTCTGCCAGAAGTTAGAAAGTGTATATTTAAGGAAAAAAGAAAAAAATATATTTAAGGAAAGTCTGTGACAAACTAATTCCTCCCTATAAATCAATGTAATATTGGTACAGAAACAACATGTACAACAGGAGAATCAGAGAATTAGAGAAAAACTTTAATTTTCCAAAATTTCAAAATCACTGCTTATGGGAATATAGTTATCCAAACATGAATAGAAGGAATATAGTTGAAGTGCATTTCATAACTTGAAAAAATTCTATTTTATGACATTTAAAACCTTAAATAAGAAATTTGAAAAGGAACTTTCATCAAAATCAGAGAACTATAAGATGCTTCACAGTGAACCCTATAAAACAATTCAGCTCCTGTACTCAAACCTGTGGAACTTCAGGCCTATGTTAAACTCTAGTGGAGATCCCAAGGTTTCCGACAATGCAAAACATTCTGCTGGGGAAATGTTTATTGAAATATTTTTATTTCAAGTAATTTGGTGACCATGGGGTCTTGGGTTTGAAATTTTTCTCAGTTTAAGTGTGATGTAGCTTTGGTGAAGCGCTGCAACCAGCAGGTATAGAATATGTAAGTGACATTGTTCTACAATGCGAAAAAAATGCCTTTTCTGTCTTCTGAACCAACTTAAAGGAAAACATCAGTGAAAAGTAAGAGTTTAAAGGGTTGATAGTGCTAATCTGGCACTTGTTGCTAATTTCCTGAATTATCTGACAAACCATATTTATTTGGCAACACTTGTAATCATTTTTCAATATGGAGCGCCGCTTCCAGGTGAGCAGATTCCTTGAGAGCAGATTGTTCAGATGAGGACCAAAGGGATGACCCTTTCAGCCTCTTCAAGTGAAGCTGGTCATTCCAAAAGCATGATTTCTGGAATACTGAAGATTTACTATGACAATTATTAATTTGGGTCCCCCAAAAATGCTTTAGAGGAGGAAGTCTCATGATTTGGGAAATTTTTTCTGCAGAAGAAGCCAACCCTTTCATACAGCTACACGGCAAAGTGAATGCTACTGTTTATCAGAATCTCCTTTGGAAACGTGAGGGACCTTCCCTACAAGCATCCACTGATCAGATTGCAATTTTCATGCAAGACAATGCCCCAGGTCACACTGCAAAACAGGTAAAGCACTTCCATGAAGCTGAATTTAATGATTTAGAAAATGACCATCCCAGAGTCCACATCTAAACCCTAAAGAGAATCTCTAGGAGATAATTGGTGACAGAATTATGACAAATAAATCTTTTACAGAACTGTGGAAAGGACAGGAAGAACAGTAGAGCTGGATCAAACCAGAGGGGAGAGAAAGAAATCAGTGATGCCTGGGGACACAGATGTAATGGCGCCATTCAAAGCATGGACCTCTTCATATCCTCCCAATTTTTGGAAAACCGTAATTATCAAAACTACTTAAAATGGTTACTATTCTCTAATATTATGATCACTGTATTTTCCGAAGTATGAAGGCTTTTTTGTTGAATTGCCTTGGCTATTTCCAAAAAACGTGGTAGTAGAACAGTGGTATTCCCACAGCTAATATTCGTCAAATTTTAGGCAGTGAAAGTCACCAATATTAGAGAAAAAAAAATCCAAAGAATTGTTCTCAAATTTTGATCTCAACTGTATATTGACCGCTTCTTTGTATTGCAGTTTATAAATATAAATGGAAAGTAAAAAAGCAAATTTGGCTAACTCCACCCTTTATAGGTGTTCACATGCAGCTTTGTAGTGCGCTTGAGTGCCGTGTTTATCATTTTAGCTCTTACTTCTCACATAGAATAGACCAATAATTTCAAAGAGATCTCCCTAATTTGATATTGAGATCCATTTCTCCAAAATCACAAATCAGTGTCCTTGAAGTTGTTCTGTAATTTAGCAAACCCATGTTATTTTGAGCTTCATGAAGGTGAGAACTCAGAATGACACTAAATCAAAGGTGCGAGCGTGGCAGTTTACCGTCACATACGTGAGGACTGTTTGGAACAATTAGCAGGTACCGATCTTGTCTCTCAGGTGTCAGCAGTGGACTCGGGGGAGCTTGCACCGCCAGGACGTGTGGACCAGGTGAGAGAGCAGGTAGCTGCAGTCTGGGAACCTGGTGCGGAGAAGGAGCGAAGTGGCGAGAATGTTAAATTTAAGGGTCAATTAGCACTAACCTACCATGGGAAGCACAAACAAGGTAGGGAAGGGGTGGGAGGAGCAGTGGACAGGCTTGTGTTAATATAGTGCGCTCAAAAAAAAAAAAATCCTGATAAACAATGCATTTGATTAAAACAATTCAGTTGAGGGCTGTATTCTCCTCCAACACGTGCAACACCAACTCACAGCAAACTTATTAGATTAATGATGACTTCATGAATTTTGAAAAAAATAGACATATTTGAATAAAGCGAGCACCATTTTATTGTGTCATGTTGAAGGGCTAGAATGATTTTTTTTTTTTGGGTAGACTTGATGCAAGTTAGTGCTGGTCTTAAAATAAGATGATGTCTCTCTATTAGTTTGTAGCCCATCAGAATTCAAACAGGCATTCATTTAAATTGCAACCTGCACCGCTCTTTTTGATTTATGCTCATGAATCTATGTGGTGCCAGAATAATGCACAAATTCAAGTTCCATGAACACAAACCAGAGGAGCTTCCCTGGAACACAGGAACAGGTCTATTTGCTCATTTAGTAAATTATTGGTCTGCCATATATAGCTAAGCAATAGTAATTGTCAAGACAGGTTTGACATGGTCAAAGATATAGCTTTAGGTTGCCGAAACTAAGCAGTCAGCTGGGAAATGGGAAGCAGTGTTGGTCTGAATGACCCATTCTCTAAATTGCTTCATGTCAACATTGGAAACTAAAGTGAGAAACCAGTGCTGGATACATGTACAAACTCATTATCGCTGTACGATCCAATAGCTTCATCCTCATAATTTCACAACATTATAAATCTGTCAGTCACCTTTCTGCAAATTGACAACACTTACTTTGATGCATCCACTTTGAGGTAGCAACCATTCATTTTAAAGAAACTGTTTGTACAAGTTCTTTTGTCCTTTCACTGTTACACCGTGCCATATAGATTGAAGAACAGTAGCCAGAGCTAACACTTTAACAGTCTTGGCACCCCCGGTTGAAAATTCACCTGTAATAAACAAGAACCTTCAATGTTTCGCATTTCCCGCGTCCTCATATTAGGCAGGTGCGATATGTGCGTCGGGCAGTTAATAAGAGAATATTGACACCCTCTAAATTTGCCCGCGCGGGCTGATATATGGGGCGCGCGGAAGAACTGAGTCGCAAAATCTCGACAGCGAGGTAACCACCGCAAATCAACGTCTGAAAATTGTTCTCTGTTTGTCTCAACTAATTAACATGATAATTTTATCAGTCAGCTACTTATTTTTGGCGGCATCTTACGCGATGGTCCATGCTTTCCCCCACTTTGGATTTAGAAGCCCACTGGAGTCCTCCAGAGATTTTGAATCGTCGGGGGATGGAGCTGTGGAACCTATTCAGGGAAGAGTAACAGTAGTTAAAATCGGCCCTAATTTTTTGCGTCAGTCTGCTTTGTTCAGAAGGGGCGCCGCCGTCGGGAGCAGTCCAAGACGAAGAGGGCCTCTGCCAGCTTTCTTGTCGCTGGGGCGACCGGGCCCAGCGCCGTCCAACAAGGCAATGCCGCCCTCTGCTCCGCTGCCTCTCTTTGGCGCGGATGTGAAGCGTAAACAAGGACAGGAGATGTGGCTGAGGGCGATGGACAAAAACACTCCAGACAAGGAGTTGTTGGCGTTTCCCATGAACCCAAAGGCAAACTCCAAGCAGAGCTGTGCAGCCGTGCCTTTCACGCAGGTAAACGGAGTACATTATTTTATTCCTTAAACATACAAATGCTAACGTATATGCTTATTGATTTATCACATTTTATCGATAGCGCCCTTCATTCAAATTGTCGTGAAAACGCAGCGATGGATCTCCTATAATAAACCAATGAGCTTTGCGTGGACAATCTTTAATCCTTGATTTTCTTCCCCCCCATTTGATATTGGCAGCGAGTGTCAGCCGCGGGCTGTGATGCCGTGACGGTGCAGAATAAACTGTGCTTCGGTCAGTGCGACTCATTGTACGTGCCACCTGGCGGGGAGTCTGTTGGCACAACAACGGGCGGCGGCATCAGCTCTCCTTGTTCCCGCTGCGCCCCCCTAAAGGTTAGATTCTCTTTTGTGCGCTTGCGCTGTTTGGGGAAGGTCGAAGCGCGGGAGAGGCGCGTGATGATAGTGGAGGAGTGCAAGTGCGAGACTGGCCGCGAGGAGGAGAACGTTGAGAGGTCAAGGCCTCTGCTATAACACTGATTATTACATTATCAGCATTTCCATTTCAGCGCACCGAGGAAACTGCTTTGCTATATTTAGTTATGAATGAAAATTATACATTCATAAATATGTATGTTAGAGACAAGACGTGGAATTCTTGAATCTGTATATTCAGTGTAAAAAAAAAACGTTCAATCAGTGTCCTTCAAAATGACTGAAATGTAAACCTAGGCTAGTATGACGAGATAGCTATGTGTTACTTCAATGAGAAACGTGGCAAATGCAGCAGTAAAGATTTCAGATGTTTTTTTTTTGTAAAGTGTTATTTCAAACAGTAATTTGGAAGCAAATGCCAGTCAGTGTTTCTGGATCACAAGAACCTGAAAAATATACTCAGTTGCACAGCTTTTTAAAATTGAATCTTTCATATTGGAAGATGTTCTTTCCTTTCTTTATATTATCTTTTTTTCTGGAGTGATGCACTGATAAAAATTAAGTTAGTAAATGGTCTGTAATTTGAGACACACCTATTCACTGGTGAAATGCTTAGATAAGAATTGAGTGCCTTTATGCAATGTATAAAAATATTCTGCCATATTCTGACCTGTGCCTTTCGCTGTATGACAATGCATATTGCTGTATTTTTTACATGCTGTGTGTATTTCACATTGAGCCTCTGTCAGATGGTAATTTTGAGAAATAAAAGATAGTGAGAAAAATGTATTGTCATTTCTTTTTGCGAGAGCAGTACTATATACATGTTATGATATAATGCGCAATATTTTTTATTTGACTGTAGACAATGCACCTTTTTAAAAATCAATCGTTGGCCCTGATTGATACCGTTTTTATTTGTTTGTTTTGCCCATTTAATATTTAACAAAAGTGTACTTGGATGGTAAATCAGTTCTTTCATGGTGTAGGCCTATTTTGTTTTTATTTCATTCAAATATTCAGCAGTTTAGTACTGCTTCCCAACTGTTGTTGCTGTGTTTAATTTTTAATATTTCAAGTGTAAATTACAGCTACATGTAATATATGATTTGTGTTTATGACTGCAAACATTTTAGTCTTACTTGGCTTTAATTTTCATATCTGAGAACAAAAAACGTTCTAATTATAATATAAGAATTACTTTAGCTGATGTAATCTGTGGACTTTGATTAGCAATTTCTCTTCACATTGAGAATGACAACTCAAAGCTGCTTTTTAGAGTTGATTGCAAAATTTAGAATTTCGCTTTTATGTTAATTCATGTAATTCATAAACCTAGGCCAGATGAAAATCAAAATATTAGAAATATTCAAATGAACCTGTACATGCACATATCTCCGGAAATAAATGTTTGAATGAGATGCATGAGCACATTTAATGGATGAAACAAATGTTTCAGATTTGATTATTAGCGTGCAGTTAAACATGCCTCGCCACCAGAGCTACCAGATAGGCCCTGAAGTCCTTGTTTTTCTGGGTTCTCAAACACAAGGATCATGGCTGCACATAGCTAATCAGACTAATGATTGAATTGGGTCACCAGTCCTCAGCTGGGACGTATCACGCTCATGCCAGCTTTTATTGAATGGCAAGTTGTTTAATTTAACACCTGCTGTTTGTTCAGTCGCGTACATATACCTCACGCCTGTCATCCCCGTTTTAATTTATGACGGTGAATGTGAACGAATCTGTCTGGACTGATTGAGACAAACATGCACTAGCACCTGAAACTTGACATACGATTGGGAAGTGGGGCAGTGTTTTGTCTTGTGTTCTTCGGTATTCACCGAGACACTGCCGAGAACATACAATCTAACTCTGTACTCCCACTCAGCTCTCACTCTGGACTGTATGGGGGCATTAACTACAAAATTTACTTGGAAAAAATATGCGCAATTTCAGATAAAAGCTGAAAAGACGCTTTATGTTTTTCCTCCTTTTCTGTTTTAAGAACCGAGAACATCCACCACCCCCATCCTCTCTCCTTTTATTCTTCATTTCTTTTCAATGGAGAGTGATAGAACAAATGCGCCGTACTTGAGTGCGGCACTTAGTGAGGCAGATGTCACAGCTTTTGTATGGCAAAGCTGCTGTAACTCTCCGGTGTCATTAAAGATGCACCGTTCCCATGACGGGGGAGGGCACAACAGGGGCTTCATTCGCCTAAGAGGTGATCTGGTGCCAAATTAGGAGCTTTAGGGATCAAATCACCGTCAGTCATTTGTAAATAGGCTTGTTAGCAGTTAAAAGGTTAACAATGACATGCATGCAGGGTTGTCGTGTTTGGGGAAAAGTTGGTGGGAAAATGCAAATATGCATTTTTTATTGCGGTTTATTAAATTACTTTCAACTCAGATTAAGATATTTAAATGTTAAATAGGATGTAATTTAGTGCAAAGGCTTCAAAGACTGGAAATAAACATGAAATTTTATGTGCACTTCACTGCACATTATATGAGGGTTCTAATGATACAGCTTCCTTTCCTTCGCTTAGCTGCAGCTTGAAAACATTCGGATTTTGAATCCAGATAAACGTATGGTCCTTGGCCTGGTTGCGTTCAGGCTTCCTTCACGCTGCTGAGATGTTTGTGCAGTGCTCATTAAACCGCATTAATACTGCTTATTTCCCTCAGGGGGGGGCTGGGCAGCTGAACTTCAGCTGCTGGGAAATAAGAGCAGAATGCGGAAATAACACCAGTGGGAGGGGAATGTGCCTGAGAGTCCCCGGGCTGGAGGTCCGAAATGGCAGGGCGAGGTCAGGGTCGACATGCCGGCAATAGGTTGCCTTTGCGCCCGCTCTGCCGGGGTACACACGACCAGCTGGCCACCGTTGGCACTATTGGCTGGCCTCGGGGAGACAGTGCCCGGGGCATCGGCAGCTTGGCGGATACTGTGGGGAGCGGTGCTAGGTACGAGCGTGTGGGGGAATCTGCTGCCATGTTAGACTCACTAATGAGCAAGGGGGCCTGTGTGCCTAATTATTCAGGTATTTATTTTGGTTGAAACTAAAATATTCACACAGAAATTCACCATTTGTGATTTCATTGGAGCAAGGACAACTAATATTTCATCTACTACTACTACTGGTACTACTACCACAATAATAATAATAATAATTATTATTCCCTCATACATTTCTAATATGAAAATAATGACAAGAAATAGTGCAAACATAGATCTCTGAATGATTGGGAATCGGACGCGCAGCGCCGTCCCTCCTCTCGTGCCTGCTTTTTTTTTTTTTTTCTTCTTCTTTTTTCCCCTGGTTTTTCATTGCGTGTTGTTTGGCTTTGCTGAAAGCGCTAAGCCCCGCTCCCAGTCTGCAGCGCACTCCAGCCTTTCTCTCGCACCTGCTGGTTTACCGGCTGTACGCGGGCCAGTCCCAGAGGGTGGCACTAATTGAGAGAGGCGCTGGATACTGCGTGTGCCCGCTTTACCAGGCTAGCGGAACACCACTGGGAGGGGGAGGAAAGTGTTTGGGCGCCCGAAAACCGAAAACTCAAACGGCGATATATCCTTACCAGAGTAACTACCCATATGTCTCTTTATTAAACATTTAAAACTTCCAATGCTTTTTAGCAATTACAGTGCATTTTTCGTTCAAATACTACCGTTTATTTTCGGCTTTCTGAATTTGCCATCCCCCTGCCGCACTTTGCTAGGTGGAGTGGCTAAGTTGCCTTTGTGGAAAGGAATAAAGTCCGGTCCTCTTAAGACCTCTCTCTAATTAGATTCCCCTGACAATGCATGACTGCGTGACTCAGTAAATTGAGATTTCTATTGGCTTGGGTCTGTACCACTCTGTTTATGTGTATGCTGCCTACAGCAGGACTAGAGGAACTCAGCTCGGCACATGCAGGCTCTCTACAACATTATGACTAGATATTTTGATTACTCAAATGACAATTGATCATCGACGAGGTGTCTTTATCTAATAGGTGTCTTTTCAACATTGTTTTGGTGCACTTGATTTATTCTGTGATGATGTTCATAGTATAATGATCAGTATTGTCATGCTTACCATTGAAATAACAATATTAACAAAATGTATGATGATGAAAGTAACAGAAATCGGACAGTGTTTAAATCGGTGTTCAAGCCTTGTATAACAGTATTACCCACAAAACTTTCTCCCATTTCTTTGGGAGCACCGATGCTCTCTCAGTTCAGTGGCATTCCTAAGAGAGATTAGGTAGCCTTATTGTTGATGTTTATTTGTTTGTTACTCTCATGTCGCGGGGCTGCAAAAGACTGTTACCCCACTGACTGAAGGCAAGGCTAATGCATTCTAGTTAAGACTAACTCTGTAATAATATTTTTGTTCTGCTCCCACTTCTGCTCAGTGTAAAATGACATTCGTTCCTCAGACCAAACTTACATTAGCTACTTGTCCTACTGGAGGGCATCCATGACACTATTAATGCATAATATATAGTGCCATTCAAAAGTTTGGAATCACTGACAACATTTTATGTTTCTCAAAGATATTGATACTTTCATTTACCAAGGTATCAAACTGACAAAAATATGACCACAATATTTATACAAATTATGATGGCTCTTTGAAATAAGTTTCAGTTTGAGTCCCACTGTCACACCTCTCTCCTGTTCCCTCTGGCTACCTGCCTCATGCAATTATCCTCCTGCCTCCTGTCAACTGTTCGCACCTGATTCTTGTGAATGAATTGTCACACCCTTTTGTTTCAGTCCTTTTAAACCTCTTTCCCTCATGCCCAGGCAGGTAGCCTATATTGTAACACCTTTGTTACGAGTACTTAGTCTTGTTTCTTGACCTGGTTCCTTGACATTGTTGCTTGACATTGTTTCTTTTTTCTTGACATTGTAACTTCACTATTTCTGTTATCAGCACTTGGATTTTTATAATTAACCAGTGTCTTCTGCACTTGGGTCCTCAATGTCCTTCACTCTCCTGGTGCCCTCGCGTCTTCCCTGGGGAAGCAGATATTATGCCCGCTGTAGCAAAGCAGCATTTTCAGCTTCCATTACTGCAGTGTAGTGTGAGCATGAGCTACGCTCAGGTGTTCTATAATCCAAATGCTGAATGAGACCAAACCTTTAGGGTCTTAAACCTTCAAATTCAATGCCAGACGACATCCAGTGATAACGAAACAACAAGGCAACCTATTACGTCCGGATTTGGTGACTTTAATTAGCTCAGAAGCATATCAGGTATCTCACGAAGGCGGGTGGGGGTGGGGGGTCAGGGTTGGATTGGGGGAGTTTTGTGAGTAGTGCTGAATAATTTGCTCTCGTCTGGCCCTAACAAATGACTCTTTCATACTGATAATGAAACAATCTCACCCACTCCCTTCCCCCTCTCTCTCCAGAGTGATCTGCAATTTCTCAAAACACAGGAAAAAAGTGTTCATTTTGATATTAATATGGCCCACAAGTAACTGTGGGAGAAAACACATTCTGGCAGCCTTGACCTTTATTGTCGGTCTGTGACTTTATCGGGAAAATGGACTGTAATTTACTCTCTGTTTATAGAAAGGCATGCTGGATAATATCACGGGTCATTGTGAAAATGCTTTTAAAATTATTTTGGATGGCTTTTTAATTATTCCAGAAGAATATCTCAATGAAGCTTTTGGCTTGTGTCAATATATTTGCTGTTATTTGGCATACCCAATGCAAAAAATTTTGGCACATTAATAAATAAAAAGGTAGTGATATGGAAAGTCCAGTCACCATGCTATAGTATATTGAAAACACATTATTTGATGCTCTAACATATGAATTCAATTGTTTATTGAAAACATATGCTTATTTCAAATTGATGACTGACTGCTTTGCTCTCCAAAAAAGTTGGCACATTTTGGCCAAGTAGGTTGTTATGAGAACTGGCAATAATAGTGACTTGAAACGGATGATGTTGAACGGATACACTAGTTGTGGTATAGTATTTAAGGTACCTCCAATATAAGCCTTTCTCCTCAAGAGCAAAGCTGGATTGAGGCTCAACAATATGTCAACGGATAAATAGGCTTATAATCCATCACTTTGAGAATAATGTGCCTCAAAGACTAATTGGTAGGATTTTGTGCATTTCTCCCCCACAGTCTGTAGTCTAATTAAAGCGAGAAGGAATCAGATCAAATGTCAGTGCGTAAAGCGCAAGGCTGAAAATCACTTCTGAATAATTATGATCTTCTATCACTCAGACATCATTGCCTTTAGAACTGTATTGTGACTGTGATAAATATCACAACACAGCCTGGACATATTTTGGGAAACCTTTGTCAGTCAAAACCATTCACTGCTGCACCCACAGATGCATATTAAAATTTTACTAATTCCATACATCAACATTGTCCAAAAGTTCTGACAACTTATCTGGGCTCAGTGTCATCTGAGATAGACAATAGCTCAGTGGAAGCATGTTGTACTGTCTGACTTGTCTACTTTTCAGGAGTTTTTGGAGGAAAAAACGGCCTTTGTATTCTCCAGACCCAAGAAAATGTTATCAGTGTCAAGTCCAAAGCCAGGGTCTTACATGGTATTGGGGTATGTGTCAGTGATGTATGACTTTTTGACCAACATATGCTGCCATCTAAATTTCATCTGTTTCAGGGACATCCGTGCATTTTACAGTAAGCCAATGCCAAACTATATTCTGCACTCATTACAAGTAAATGGCTCCATGAGAAGATGGTACGGGTGCTAGATTGGCCTGCCTACAGTCCTAATCTGTCTTCAACTGAGACTGAACAGCAAATTATGAGGGAAATATATGGCGCCTTACAATTGTGCACCTGAGGAGGATCTGTGTAATGGAAGACTTTGGGGAAATTCTGTTTGCTGGACTGGACCACCTGGTGGATTTAATGCCCAAACGCTAAAGGAATATGATTAAAAGATGTTACACAATGGAAAAAAGTCAACTGTGTCAATTGTTTTGCAGGCATCTCAATAAGCGATTAAATTCACTTTAGAGCATCATGTACATCATGTGTTTTGTTGTAGAATTTTCATTATAGTGGAGGGTGAATGGACTTTTCAAATCAGTCTTTTTTATTTTATTTGAATTTTTCTTAATGTGTGAACTTTCTGGGAATTGTTGTTGAAGTATTTTATATTTTTTTTTATGTCACCTGTTGATACATACAAAAACAAGGCGAGCAGTAGTTTGAGAGAGTGGGTCCCAGTGGCATAGATGGGAAATGAAGAACTGGAGGTCATTGGGCACATTCAAACTGGCTGTAGGCTACACCTCCCAGCAGCAGCCCTCTCCGCAGTATACAGGGATACCTGCAGTCCTCCATATGGCCTTTCTGCAGCTGATTAAGACCAGAGAAAGTCATATGAGAGGACCCTGGCAATGCTAATGACTTCAATTAGGTAATTAAGATCTGGCAAGGGAGGTGAACTTTGAGACAGTGCTTGACGAAAATTCAGTATGGGCTGAGCCAACATTCATTTGTATGTGCAGCTATAGGGCAGTGATTGCTACCTCTCTTTTGGCTTCTTTGTCTGAGGCATCTTGTTATCACGGTGCTCCCCATTAACTCCAACCACCCGTACCGACAACCTCCCGCAAAGGGCCCACTTCAGATACACTTAAGCGGGTGATTCAGTGCAACAGGGAAAGAAAGAGCCTTATGCCAGGTCTTAATGGAGAGGGAGTTTCAGTGCGTTTTTGCGTGAAGAGACTGAGTTGGTGACGAGACCTGTGCCTCTGGGTCAGGACGGAGAGCAGGGCTGGCGATGAAAGCCCTCTTTAAGAATTCATCCATTTCAGCGGTGAGGACGCGAGTGACGAGAAGTTTAGTTTGCCCGTGTGAGTGGGGATAATGCAAAGCAGGGTGCTTGGATCATATTCGTTCCTGTTCATCTGTTCTATTGGAGCGAAGGTAATCGGTTTACAGTTCACTGACTGCGATGCGCAAACACAGACACGCATAGGCATGCACACGCAGCTGTCTTGTTCACTGTCCTCATAGTTAGAGTTTATCCAGGCTGACTTGTTTAAGCTGTCTGTCGCTCTGATAATCACACACGTGCTATGCTAAGCTAACTTTCCAGAGGTATCCCACTCGCCTTCCTTTTGTACAGTCTCAAGACCGATTATTGCTGTCATTTTTTTCCGTGCCCGGAGATTTGTAATATCGCTGGTCAGGATTTAAGTGCTGCCGATTTGGTTCTTCCATGCGAGGTCCATGGAGGTGGTCGATACCTTTGCAGATAAGGTGTTTGACTGGGATTCAGGCAGTTAGTAGCTGAAGTGCCTGTGTAGCCTAAACAAGACCAGTGCAACTGTTGGACCCTACATTGCTTCAAGTGGGATTGGCCTCTGCTTAGTCTAATTAACTGCAAGTAGATTATAGGTCCCTGATCATGTCAACAGGTCCTCAGCTAATTAGCCATTACAAACCATTTCAAAATCTGTCCCTTTGTGACATCATATGGGGAAGTGACTGCCCAGAGGCAAGAGGGACTGATCAATGTCAGCCAGCAATTATTTTGGGTGGCCCCTCCCCCTCGTGATGTCACAGAGGACAGACTTTGAGATGGCTTGGAATGGCTTATTGGCTCTGTGCCTGGTGACATGCTTGGAGACCTTTCAGATAAATGTGTTATTTAAATCATGATAAGCAATCTGCAACCATGCCCTGGAGAGTTCACTGACCCCTTCAGATCCTGTAGCTCCCCAGGATTGATGCTGTCCTAGATTTGGATCTAATTCAAGATTGTTGCTTTATTGTTGTCTTGTGCTCCAGGGGTGGACTGTCGTAGATTTCACATATTTCAAACTGAACGCAGTCCACCATCCAACAGGGTGCTCAATAATGCAGTTTGCATCACATTTACACTTTGGTAGTGGTTTAAAACAGGCCCCACAGTTATCAGATTCAAGATTTCATGAACTTTATTTGTCTTGTGCATGTTTCACATGTAACAACTTGCAATGAAATGTAAAAGGGTCACCTTCTGCTAGACTGCAATAAAAATAGAAGAGCAGAGAACAGTTAAATAAAATAAAGCAGCAAAAATATAGATACATAAATATATACACACATAGAAATAATGCAGTGGTTACAGTATCAAAGTGAACAACGCAGTTGTACTCTATGTATACAGCAGGATTTAGTCCTTAAAGTGTTAAGTGCAGAGGTCAACCCAGTTTTGACGGCAGGTGTGTTGTGCTCGCTGGTTTGTCCATGTTGAGGATTCTGATTGACCTAAGTGCACTGTTGCTTAACCAGTTATGGATCACTGACATTTTTTTGTTAATTTATTTATCCTGGCAAAAGCAGTTGCTCTACATTTTAAAGCTTTTGTGGCCCATTGAAAAAGCCCAGAAATGTTTAATCACACTGTTATGAACTAATGCTCCATTAGAGTGTTGGCTATCAGGTGATTTTAGTTGTCTGGCTCAACCAGTATCCGTTTTTGTGTTCACGCCAGTGACCCTTCGAAGCCCTTAATGACAGTCATTTACAATAATATGGGAAATGGTGTGATGGAAGTGTTGGGCGAACATGAATTCACAGCTCCCCTGGCTCATCGGGCTATGGGTCTTCTGGTCTGCTGGGTGGACGCTGCTCACTCTAGCTTGTCTCTGTTTGTCACACACACATGATCCTTCACGACTGTGGCACTGCTCTGACACACTACATCTCTGGTGACAGCTCTCTTCACTAGTCCAAGGGTACTATTATAGACCAGTTCTGTATGTGTGTGTGTGTGTATGTGTGGGATTGAATAGCTACACTTTTGAGAACCAACTCTTGAGAAGCTGCAAAGGTTGTTAGGGCATTTCAGGTTGTGAGGACACTTTGAGAGGTCCCAATGAAGATTTACGGAGGATTACCTCTAATTGGTAAAGTAAGGGTTATGGTTACAGTTCGGGTTAGGGTTAGGGTTAGGTATAATTTGGTTATGGTCGAGGTTTAGGAAAAGCTGTACAGAATAAATGTGAGCCAATACACATTCATTTGTGCGTGCATGTGTGTGTGTGTGTGTGTGTGTGTGTGTGTGTGTGTGTGCCTGTCTGTTTAGTGCGGGTCTATGGGGCTGAATGTGTCTGCACTTGAGTTTTGAGGTTTGCGGCACACTGGTCTGGTCACGTAATGCTTTGAGAGTCATTATCTTGTAGAGCTTCAGACTGCTCTTGGCTGGGCCTGTGGCTCCAATGGCCTGTCGCTTTGTTGATGAAGATTAATGGGATAATTAGAGAGTTTCTCTCAGACATTTCAGTCCTGTACCATGCACTGGATTTGGACGGCAAGGCTTGCGAACTGGTCTGCAGCCTGAAAGCCCTTATTTCCTTTGATGCAGACCACTGCTTTTAAAATTTGTCTCAGTTCTTGTCACACAAAGTTCAAACAATACAATTAGCAGTGTTGTGCAATTTTGAGGGATCGATTCTCACCCGATTCTCATCTCATCTTGAGGATCTTAATTTATTTTAAATTCATGAAGAAGAAGAGGTGAACAAGAGGCTTCCGGCAAAAAGCTTGTGGTATAATTAGCTTTATTGCTAGATTCTGGAACAAATAAGAGGCCCTGTCAATTAAATAATCAGAATCACATTTTACTTCACAATAAAAATGTTAACAAAACTTAAATGGATTTGTTTGATTTCATGTCCTTTAAACTTAAGGCTTACAAACTGACTCTAATTTTCATTTGAGAAACAGAAACCTGAAGTATTAAATCATGAAAGTATACAGTTTACAAAAGATTCATTTTTATTTTTATTTTTTGTGAGGAAAGCTCAAACTATTTTAGTTTAGTGTTGGGTGTTGAAACACAATGAGGGCATCACACTTCTCCAGAAGGTCAATACCAGTTGGGTAACTAATATAACTCCATTAGATTTGTGTCTTTTAATGTAAATACAGTCATGTGTATGCATTTTCTTTTGTATATAACTGTTAAGTTGTGCTTTAATATGCTGCAACCCCAAAAAATTATATTCATCGTCAACAAAATATATGTAGAAAAACTAAAATATTTGTAATGCATAAATTTATACTATCACCAGTTGCAAAAAAAAATGCATTTTATGCATTAGCAAATATATAAGGCATGTTTTGAGATTGAATAGAGTCTAAAATGATAGTGTTTCATCCAAAATGAAAAAAGAAACCATTTGAAATGTTATCTTTACTTGAGAATGTGTTGTTACTCAAACTGGTGCAGTTGCCTACACGTATGGGCTCTTGGGGTGTTTGACTGATTGAGTGTTCATCTATTGTTTTCTGTAAGAATTGGTTGAGTATTCTACTTCAGGTAGCTTAATTTTTATCAGGAATAAGCCCACTCCTACAACAAGCTAGCTGTTACCCTCTAACACACACACACACACACATGCACACACACACACACACACACACACACACACACACAACATTAATGTACTTAGACACAGAGACTCAGTGTGTTCTATCTGTTTGGCTCCTTCATCTATACGGTCTGATATGTTTTCATGTAGCAACATGATCACATTTGCTTATATGTGGATTCCTCAAAAATTAGGGGCCTGCTGCATGCTCAGCAAAATGTTCAGAGTTAATTCAACTCCCACAGAGTGAAATTATCTCTTGAGTCTGAGTCCATTCTTGCCAGAGTGGATCCAAATAGACTCCTTAAGAGCTGATTTTACTCTCATAATTTTGCTATGTATGTTTATCATTTATTATTGGAATTCACACTAATGTCCAGATATCAATTCAAAAATGCTTGCAAATGCACATTGCTTAAGACAGGATGTCTTAAATAATCAAAGATATTATAGATCAGATTAGCTATACTTTATTGAACCCCGTGGGGTAATCGGTCCTCAGCCTTTGACCAATTCGAGTCACTAGGAGCAGTGGGCAGCCACAGAGCAGCGCCCAGGGACCAACTCCAGTTCTCAAGCCAGGTCCTTGGTCAGGGGCACTGGAAGAAGTGTTCTCATAGGTTGTGTCTTTGGTTATTTGGAAAAAATTATTAGTTTTTTGTGGGCCTCCAGACATGCAGTTTTAACCAATAAATGTGATTTGCCAGTTTGTGCCTGTTTCTGATGAGGGGACACACTGACGGTTCCGAAGACCCCGGGGCCCGAGTCAGACAGCGGCCCAATCTTTCTGTGGGGTCTCTGTGTACCCACTGAACTCCACACACTGGAGGGGGGGGTGGGGGGGCGCAGAGAGGGGGTGTAGGGGGGTGCAGGTGGCACAAAGCTGGCACAGGGTTCGTCCACCATCCTCATGGCTGTGCCAGCACCATCTGTCATCGCCACAAACATCTGCAGCTCAAGGTGCCCTTGTCACCCAACGTTAGAGTAACGAGTTTGGCGTTTCCATTAGAGCAGCGCTGGCATAGCCAAAACCAGAGAGAGAGAGAGACAGAGAGAGAGATGGACAGAGAGAGAGAGGGAGATGGACAGAGAGAGAGAGAGAGGAAAGATGGAGAGAGAGAGGGAGGAAAGATGGAGAGAGAGAGGGAGGAAAGATGGAGAGCCCATTGAAATAACAGCAGCTCTTTGGAGGAAGGATGGCTCAGCTGTACTGAAGATAAACGCCGAGCAATTTTCATTCATGATGGCTGAGTGTGCGACTCGGAAGCATCGCTGCCAACACGCTTATCCTACTCCACTGAGCCTGGGTACTGACCGCCTGCACTCCTCCTCTCTCTCTCCCCCTCTCTTTCTCTCTCCTCACACTCACTCACTGTCTCTCTCCTCACACTCACTCTCTTACTTCCCCTCACATACTTCTCTTTCTCTCCTCTCCTCACACTCCATCTTTCTCTCTCCTAAAATTACTCATTCTCTTTTTGTCTCTCCCCCTCACACACTCCTTCTCTCTTCCACTCACACCTTTTCTCTCTCCCATAAACGCACTCTATCTTTCTCTCTCCCACAACAATCTCTCTCCTACATGCTCTCTCTCTCTTCCTCTCTACGTTACACACACTCCCCCCACACTCTCTCTTTCTCTCTCTTTTCCCGTTCTCCCACTGTCTCTCTCTCTCTCTCTCTCTCTCTCTCTCTCAGTACTTTGACCCTTTTTTGCGTTCCCTCCCAAATCTGTCATCTTTTCCAGTTTTTTTGTTCCCGTCCTCATCTCTCCAAAAAAACAGATGGCATCTCTTTTCCTGCTTGTTTATTTATTTATTTCGCCATCTCTCAATCCCGCACGTTTTCTCCCTTTATTATTCGTTCCTCTCTCCCCCTCCCATCAAGCAGGTGTGCGACTGAGCTTAACTCTCTGTCCACCTGTTTATTTTTTTCTGCCTCTCTTTAGATTTGGAAAGCGCCTGGCTCTGGAAAACAGGGCCCGCTTTCATCCGACGTGTTCGGTCCAAACGTGAGCATGTGTGCATTTGTCTGTTCAAAGTTCCCTGAGACTCGCGCTTTGGGCCGCGCTAACGCCGCGGCTTGTTCCCCTGCCATTTATTTTATAACACACGCTCGGATTCCTGCATATTTTTGTGCTTTTTTGGTGTTTTGAAAGTGCGATGCGATAATTCATTTGGATTTTGTTTTCTTCTCCCTTATTAAAAGAAGAATCAATTTCCCCCGACTACGGTGGCGTGCCAGCGTCTTTCAGAGCTTTTCTGCCAGCCTCAATCTACCCCCCCGCTCTCCCCCCTCCGCCCCCTCTTTAGCCATCTCCCCTCCGTTACGGAGTGGATCGTTTTCTCTCTGCGCCGTCCCAGCCCTGCGCTTTCATTGTTTTCCGGGGAACTGTGACTTGCTGGGTGAGAGCGAGGTAGACCGGTGCTTTCCCCGTGGCCTAATTTCCGGCTCGTCGGCTCCCGGCCGGGGCAAGACTTTTGTCAGCAGTTCAAGCTCATTATGCAAGACCCATTCTTTATGGAAATAAAACGCACCGCCGCCTCCATCGATTTTGAGGTACTTTCCATGACGGTGTCTACGACGCTGGCGTCCGTGTGTCGTAGAATGTCACGCTATTAAGCACAGTCTCGCAATACCGAAATACAGCATTGATTGCGTCGTCCTCGTCATCATCATCATCATCATTGACACCGCCTTCATCCATGGGGATATGAGCTCGAGCTTAAGCGCATTCGCCGAGCAGAGAGACAGAAGGTGACATGAATGTTTTATGATGACCAGATTAATGAATGCATGAGGGCCATGGGCAGGCGGTGGTCATGTCAGGACCTGCACACTATCTTCAGGAATTCCTCCCGCTACAAACTCATGCTTCTGAATTTAAAGGACCTGCATGAGATGTTAAAATGTTACCTCTGTATTTTTATTTGGGGGTGTTGGGCTCCTCAAAGCTGATCCAGTTTTTGTAAGTGACCACTTGAAGGTGAGAGATAATAGTTCCTCCTGGTTTGGGGCAACATACAATTCGCCAGCCATTCTTTCCTATTGGATTTTCCCAACCTCAGTTCTGGGGTACACTGGGACATTTCCTTTCCAGAATGATACTGTGATTGTTTGAGCTCTGCATACAGTGATGTGTGTTTTTAGTGAGCTATAGGTGGTTGCACAGTTCAGCTGTGATTGAGGTGAACACCTGGAAGGGACAGTCCATGTCACATGCTGTAGGCTTACGTTGACAGTGAATAAATGCCATCAAAGCAGGCTCTAATTCGCTTTTTTTTCTAGCCTGGGTCCATTGACTTCCATTCATTTTTATCACAAGGTTAGCAGGTAGCACGGAGTGTTCCTTTCAGGGTCACATTGTGTTAAAACACACACACACACACACACAGATGTACACGCACTCACTTACACGCACATATGTACCCACACACGCACTGTCTCTCTCCCAAGCTAATACAGTGGGTGGACTGAATACCACGAGCACCCCTGAAAAATGGCTTCAACTTTGAAGTCTCCAAAACACAAGAACAAAAACACCTTCATCGATCATTTCTATTAATTTGAATGCCAACTAGTAGCCAGTGTCTGCTTGGAAGTAGTCTAACCAGCAGCACTTTACAGGGTCAATCTCAAAAGATAGTTAAGGACACCGATACAGTTCCCCAGGGGCCAATTTTTTGGTTCCTGAATAGCAGGTGCCTCTGTCACAAATACAGTAAATTAAATAAGCAGCTTATGACAACATATTCCATCCATTTTGCAACAGGAGCAACAAAAATAGTTTCAGCCGCAAGTCTAAAGAGGGGCAGATGGACCCTTGGTGGGGTAGTTGCTAATATCCTGGGAGCTCCAGCTATGACAATTGCCACAGAATCATATCACTCCACATCTAAAGCAGTCTCAATAAAAATAGTGCTTCATGAGTTTCACAAAGCTAATGTTTGTGGCACAGTTTTCATTGAAGCACACAAAATGTGTACACGCTCACACGCATATATGCACACACGAGCCCGCGTGCGCACACACAAACACATGCACACACATACACAAACACTACCAACACCATCACCCATGCTCCTTGCCTATTAAAAATAAATTAAATTAAATTAATATTTTCTCACACATTTTTGTTTCAGAAAAAATTCACACACACACATACACTCATACGCAATATGAGATATTGAAATGTAAAAAAGGGAGGCAATGGGCTGCCTTTTTTAGTTTGAATCTTGGCCCAAATCAACTAAGATAAAGAAATAATTCCTCCCGTTCAGAGCTGCATACGGCCACTGAAACAGACCATGCAAAGCTGGTCAGCACTAAAGCACTCTCCGTACTGCCACGGATTATTTATTCCACAGGGGAAGTTATAGAATTGGACTTTTTCTAATGTAACTAATTTGAACACAATTCTCCATTATAGCTATCAGGGAGAGGTCTGCCGTCTTCTCTGCTTCCGTCTCTGGCCCGTGTTTAAAAGGCTCGCGCAGTCACACGGCCGTTAGAGAGAAAGCGTGGACGGAATCTCAGCAGAAGAAACTACAGATAATCAATAAAGCGCTCGCTCCAACTCTCCCAGGGCTCTGACACTTAAGACGAAGCCAGAAACTTCCTGGCATAGCCAAGCCTTCCTTAACAAGAAAACACCTGCCAGATAAAAAGGACCCAAAAAAAAAGTCCTTTTTCTCCATTCCAAAGTTTTGGCAAACATCGCGTAAAAACGAAGACGAAAAAACAGAAAGAAGTAAAAAGAAGAAAGCTGTCTTCGGCTGCGGGAGAAGTTTGTTTTTCTCTTTGTAATTAGCCACTGTGTTCCTTTTCCATTTTTCCGCTCACCTCCATTTACCCCGGCCCCTATACCGCCGGCTCCTCGTTACCACAGGGCCTCTTAGCCAAAGGCCAGTGCTTCTGTTGGCTATTTATTTATTTATTTATTTTTTACCAAAATGTTGACACTCTCAGATTCCAAGGCCCCAGACGTGAAATTAAATGTCATTGAAAAAAATTTAAATTGGTAATTTTTTTTTTTTTTACCAAATCCCCCATTTCTGAATTTAATGAAACAATTTGTTCATTTCTTTCTAAGCAGCATGAAGTATTTTTCATGTTTGAACATTACCAAAGATAGATTTTAAAGTCAGATGTTTTAATTCTTATTAATTATGCAGTAATTATTATAATTATTTTAATTGAATTAAGTAAACAAATGTTTGATGCATGTAGGCAATGGCTCACCCATTAATCTAATGCTATGCAGTGATATAAACTATGATACTGAATAATGCGGGAATGCAGTGAAGTTGTTTAAGATACAGTGAATAATAATGCAATACTGCGCAGTGATACAGAGAAACAATCTAGTAAGCATAGTGATGATTAGTGCTGTAATTCAATGCAGTTAAATTAAGATTTCTGATTACGTATTAATACTGTAATACTATGAAATGATTCAACTATGATATTAAACAGTAATATTGTTATGCTTTTCAGTGGTTTGATGCAATGATTTGCAGAAGGTTCTCCACTCATTGGAAACATATGCAGAGTTCAACTCAGGACAATGGAGCTGCACAAACACAGCATGCTATCACAAGTATAACTGATGACATTCATTCTCAGGTTTGTCTTTTATTTCATTTGTTTATACTTTCATTTTGACACATGCATTTACCAAGCCCAAAGCTCAAGTATCAAAATCAAGCATTATATTACCCATGCCGCCTATTTTAAAATCACCAAAGTCAGAGGCAAATACTCGAAAAAAAAAATCTGCTAAGTATTTTGTGAATTAGCTTTCAGCAAAATGTATCAGCCTATAATTAATAAAATTATCAGTGATTGAGCCCTCCTGGTTTTATGTAGCAAATGCTGTCATCTTTCATGTTTTTCTCAAGTAACATTATTGGCACCATAAATATTATCAGAAGGGGCTTTATATGGTATGTGTCCTTTAATATGTTTGAATATTCTCTGCCATGCACATGATGTCAGATATAAAATATAAAGTAATCATAGATAAAGGACGAGGCTGCAGCACTCGAATCACTTGCAACAATTTATTTAGGTGCCAAGACTAACGTTTCGACACGCTGCATTCAAACTAGTATCGGGGAGGCAGGGACAGCTAAATAGCCTCCTTTGCAGAGAGAAAAACTTTCCAATTGGAAAACAAGGTAGCTGGGAGTTATCCATACCACACCAATACTGTGACAGCATACAGCGAGGTGTCACCCCGAGAATCACCATTAATGCACATGATCAAAAGTATAAACAATAATATGATGATATCCAGACAAATAGAAAGGAAGCCATAATAATGAATTATATAAAACAATCGTATTACTTTATAGTCATGAACATCCGAATAATAACTTGCCTTGCTTTGAGGTAACTTTCCAGCTGTTCTGAGATTTTGCTGCGGGTGATGTTGAAAGAAGAAATGAGAAAGGGTGTGATTGCCTGGGTAGTTCTTTGTATGCAGGATAAGTATATGCACTCACATATGTGTGTGTGGTATGTGTGTGTGGTAGAATTCCCATATTTACATATTTTCTGCTGTAAAGTCGAGCTCATTGCAATATGCGCAATAGAAAGATGGTTTTATCGTTGAGGCTAATCGATGTATAATTTCTGGGCTAATCATATCATGTTTTCTGAGGCTAGTCATAGTATACAGATAGCTGACAAATTAAAGGGGAAAAGCCAAATAAATATTTGAAGAAATGTATCAAATGCAGGTGCTTCAGTTCATCTTTATGGCAGGTTTGGGCTCACTAGTTCCCCTAAAGATGGAAAGTTTGCTGTAAATCAATGCAGTGGTATTCTTTGGGTTCACCTTTGCATCCTACAGGATTTGTACCATGATGAGAGAGGTCCCTTCTTGGATGACAGTTGCCCAAGCCCCACAGGACACACCAACCTGATGGTCTCCAGATCTCAAACTAAACAAACTTAAGTGGGAGATTTTGGGACAAAATTTCACATGTTACCATAATCAAAACACAGAATGAAAGAATTTGCCTTGGATAGGGATGTGGTCCATCTTTTCAGTGAGGATTTACACTTGTAGACTCCATGCCAAGGTGTGCAGAAGCTGATCTGGTAGCTTGTGGAGGCTGAACAAATCACTAAGAGTGTTTATGTTGATTTTCCCATTCATTTGTCCTGCATCTGTACGTATATGTGAAGCTAGTCATGGTATATGGTTCCTGGGGCTTGTCATAGCATATGTTTTCTGGGGCCAGACAAGGTAGATGTTTTCTGAGGCTTGTCCTGGTGTATGCATTCTGAGACTCATCATGATACATGTTCCATGAGGCTGGATATGATATATGCAGCGAGATGTGGTAAATGAATTCTAAGGCTAGTCATAGAATATGTTTTCAGGAGTTAGTCATGATACATCTTTTCTAAAGCTAGTCATGCTATTTGTTTTCTGATGCTAGACAAAGTATATATTTTCTGAGCAAAATCAAGGCATGTCTTTTCTGAGAGTAGTCACCATGTGTGTTTTCCATGCTAAGTCGTGGTAGATGTTTTATGTCACCAGTTATAATGATAATTTTCTGATCATTGTATATGCTTCTTGGGCTAACCATGAAATACAATTTCTAAGGATAATCATGATATATTCTTCCTTGGGCTAGTTATCGTTTCTGTTTTCTGAGCCAGATCATGGTGTATGTTTTCTGTGGCCTGTTGTGGTATACACTGTATTTTTTAGGCTAGTCATTGTATATGTTTTCTGAGTCCAGTCATGGCACATGTTTTATAGGGCAAGTCATAGTATGCTGTATGTATTCTGATATTAGTCTTGACATGTTTTCTGGGGCGATTCCTGGTATTTGCTTGTATATGTTTTCTGAGGCCAGTGATGGTGTACCTTTTCTGTGAGTAGTCATATGCTTTCTGAGGCAAATCATGGTGTAAGTTTTAAGGGGCATGCCATGGTATATGATTTCTGAAGCAGGTCATTGTAAATGTTTTGTGGAGCAAATCATGGTATATGTTTTCTGAGACAAGTCATGGTATATGCTATTTGTGGCTGAACATGGTGTATGTTTTCTGGGACAAGGTATGGCGCGTGTTTTCTCAGGTAAGTCATTTCATATGTTTTCTGAGAATTGTCATTGTGTATATTGTGAGGCAAGGCATGGTACAAAATGTTTCCTGAGGATTGAAGATAGTCATAGTACTGTATGTTATCTGAGATTAGTGTCAGAATATAAGTTTTCTGGGGAATGTCATGGTACTTATCGAGGGCTGACTGCAATGAACAGTTATGTCCAGATGTTATATATTGGACATGACTGTTCATTGCAGTCAGCCCTCGATATTTTCTGAGGTTAGTCATGAAGTATGTTTTCATAGACCATTCACAGAGTATGTTTTTTGAGGCTAATCATAGTATATGTTTTATGGGTCATGTCAAGTTATATGTTTTCTGACTCTAATCATGATATACATTTTTTGAGACAATTCATAGTACATGTTTCCTGATGCTATATGTTTTCTGAGGGCATTCATAATAAAAACCCAACTCAGAAATATGTTTGAATGTCATTCTAAATTAAAATAAAAAACAGTGATTTGTATATTATTTATTATCACATTATATTGCATCGTCTCTTTACACAGCCATGCCTTTTTAATGCCTGCAGAATGTGGTTTTGCATTGTCCTGTTGAAATATGCATGGAAGTCCCTGGAAAAGATGTCGTCTTAAAGGTAGCATATGTTGCTCTAAAATCTTTGTGTACTTTCCAGTATTAATGTTGCCTTCACAGAAGTTTGAGTTACACTTGCCAAGGGCACAGATCTATACCAATGCAGAGTAAGTCTTTAGGACATGTCGCTAGTTAAAGTAGTCTGGATGGCCCTTTTTCTCTTTGGTCCAAAGCATTAGATGTCCACTTCTTCTTAAAAAAAAAAACCTGAAGTATTGATTCCTTGGACTGCAATGTACATCTCCACTCTGTGATAGTCCATGGCAGATACCACCGAGCCCAGAGAAGTCGACGGCACTTCTGGCTGCTGTTAACATAAGACTTCCTTTTAGCACAGTAGTTTTAACTTCCGCTTATTGATGTGACCACATTTTGCGGTACTTGGAAAAGCTTTGTTTTGGTAATCCTGAGTCTCTGTGAATATATCACTCCTAGATAAATGACAGTTCTTGAGTCAGGTCATGCTTGTGCCCTTGCACTTTCCACATGGAAATTCCACCAGATTCCATAAAATTTCTAGTGATGTTATGCACTGTAGAGGGTGAATTATCTAAATTGTCTAAATGCCTTCCAATCTTTGCTTGATTGTTTTTAAATCTATTAATGATCTTGGTGTGGATTTGTGTACATATTGGATGAGGCCATTCTGGTATGCTGTTTTTGAACCAAATCATTTTTACAATCACCTTCTCACATCAACAGTCTGAACTCAATTCTTCACCTCACAACTAGTCCTGAAATGCTCCTATCCCAACATTTTTTGGAGCGCATTGCAGGCCTGAATAGCGATAATAGATGTATATTTACAAAAAATGAAGTTGACCAGACAAAACATTAAACATCTTGTCTTCATTCAGTCTGCAATGAAATATGAGTCAAAGTAAATATAGGAATCACGGGTTTCAGTATTTATGAGCATTTTCCATACCGTTCCAACTTTTTCTGAGTTAGGGATGTACATGTTATGTTGAGACCAGTCATGGTATATGTTTTCAAGGGCAAGTTATGGCATATTTTTTCTGAGACAAGCCATAGTATGTTTTCCAGGGCTAGTAAGATTATGCATTTCCTGAGACTAGCCACTGTATAAGTTTCCTGAGGCTAGCAATATTTTGCAGTATTTTTTCCGAGGAAATTCATGGTGTTTGCTTTCTGAGAATAGTCCTGGTGTGTTTTCTGAGGCCATTCATGGCGAGCGATTTTTGAATCTAGTAAGGGTATACCGTACAGTCAAAAGTTTGGACACACTTTGCTAATATCACAGCACTCTGTTATTAGAGAAATTTAAACATCTAAACTTCTCTATATTGTCTCAAATGGATTTTTTTTTTTAAAGGTAAACTGGCAGAAGTGAAAAGAGAATAACTGACTTGTTTGAATAGTGTCCAAAATTTTGGAGTTCTCAATGAAGCCTTATTTTGCAAAGTTAACAGACAAATAAGCTCCTTCTATTGTCCCACGGCCGAATTAAAGTCAAGCGGTTTTGGGACCTATTGGGCGAAAAGGTTGATGAAAAGCCACCTCAAGTGCAGCACTTTGGGAAGTTAGACAGCCGTGCAGCTGCAAATTCATCATGGTCACATGACAGCCCTTGCTTCAAAAAAATAAATAAATCAATAAAATTGAGAATGCTCCGCAAACATGACAAGAAATGGTGGTTAGTTTGATGGATTTAAAAATTAGATCTTTGTTTGCAAAATAAAGTCTGCTTATTTCTTTATTTAACATATCTAGTAAGAAAAATGTGGTATGACCCAACTTTTGACTGGTTCTGTATGTATTCTCAGACTTGTCGCGGTATAGGTTTTCTGAGTGGAGACGGTGTAGATGCTGTCACCAGGGTAAATGGTGCTGCAGATATCCAGAGAAGAGGGGTGGGAGAGGGGAAGGAGGGGGGGGGGGGGGGGGTTGGGGGGAGAGGGAAACTGAAAGCAGATGGTTCTGCTGGCGCCGCTCTTGCACCGAAATCTGTTTGGAGCTGTTTTCCGCATGTATTAAAAAAAACCCAAAGCCCTTCCTTTGCCAAAGTTCCAGGTTTAACCCTTTATGTGCCCCCCCATCCAATCCCCCCCCCCCCCCCCCCCCATCGATTCCCGTCCTCCTCCCTTCGCGCAGTAATGAGACGTCTCAGCGCAGGAGGGAACGCAAAGACAAAACATGCCTTCCAAGCTCCGTATCTCACGCCCCAGTCTTGTACAAGCACAGAGGGCTCATTCATGTTCCGAGCCGGAGAAGGCCTCATTTGAGATAATTAATCTGTGCGCCACATGCTGCCCGTGAACCATGTGCGGAGCAGAGCCCGGGCGAATGCCGCCAAGTCCGATGGCCGGAATCAGTCGCCGAGAAGACGGGGGTGGGGGGGCAGGGCAGGTATCGGAGATGCAGGAGATGCTTTTCTGTTTAGATAGCTGCGGCGGGCAAACATTACAATTATCTCCCATCCAAATCCCATAAGAGTAATGGAATAAGACTCTTGAAGTCTAAAGGCGCTTTCACATTGAAAACAAAATGAATTTTTTTTCGCACGACAGATTACATTCAAACTCAATGCAAAGACATGGGCACACAGGCAATGTCCCTCCATGACATGTAAACAGAATGAGAGCCCAAAACTGAGGCGAGGAAGACAGCCTTATGAAGAGAAGAGAGTAGCTGTAATCGAGTTAAGGCGTTCACTGAGGCAGGGGTCTGTTGGCTCCACAGCGCCAGCGGGTCCATGCAGTGTGTTTCGACTCGGTTTGCCCACAGAATTAAAAAAACGTCTAAATAAGGTGGGGGAAATGGGTGACAGTTTTTTTTTTTTTTGGCAATCTACTTTTGTAAATCAAAATAATTTGCAAGAAAGCATGAGGATGAGCGACTGAAAAAAACCTGTTGGCATTTTGAGTGTGTGTGTGTTTGTGCGTGTGTACATTTGTGTGTGTGTGTTTGTTGGTGTGCATTTGTGTGCCTGTGTGTGTGTGTGTGTGTGTGTGTGTGTGTGTGTGTGTGTGTGTGTGTGTGTGTGTGTATGTGTGCATTTGGGTGCCTGCTTGTGTGTATGTGTGTGTATGTGTGTGTGTGAGTGTGCGTGTGTGTGTGTGTGTGCGTATGTGTGCATTCGGGTGTCTGCTTGTGTGTATGTGTGTGTATGTGTGTGTGTGTGCGTATGTGTGCATTTGGGTGCCTGCTTGTGTGTATGTGTGTGTGTGTGTGTGTGTGTGTGTGTGTGTGTGTATGTGTGTGTGTCTGTGTGTGTATGTGAGCTTTGTGTCTCCGCCTTGTTCCTTAAAAGACAGGGTTTGTGTTTAAGTGTGAAAAGTACTCTTTAGGGAGTAGTTCTGTCTGACTCTGAGTCTGCAGAAGTATTTTGCTGAAATAAAGTTAGAAATGGCTGCACCGGGATCTTTACCGCGGTCACTCTTTTCCCCTGACACTGAGAGATTAAATCAGAGAAAACAGCATCTATTTCAAAGTCCAACCATCCTGTTTTTAAAATAAACTGAACAAAAGTATATTTATTTCATGCAGCACACTTATATTTATAAGCATGCATTAATTTTACTGTAACGTCCTTGATATCTCTTTGATAAGGCATATCAGTGGTGAATTATGTTTTTCGTTATCGCTGGCAAGGTCATTAATTTTAAATTATATCAGTTCTTAACAGTGATGGAGAACGATTAATCAGGCTCACTGCATTATGAACACCCTCACTGTAAGATGAGAAAGAAAAATGTGTGTGTGTGTGTGTGTGTGTGTGTGTGTGTTTAGATCCACATAATTTTAAAAACCTCAGATTTTTAAAGCCCCCATAAAGAGTGTAGTATGCCCTGATATTTAATGAGAAACATAATGCTCCTCTGCAAATAAGACCAGAAAATTCCCTGCATGTAATGCATATATACACTAATTTGATAGTGCTCATTGGGTGGATTGTTAACCCCTGAAGCCCCAGCATTTTTATCATTTTTGTCTTTTGGGTATTCCCAAATGAGAAGCTTATATCAGACAAATTGTCAGGCCAAAATACATTTATAAGACCTTATCTGAAAGGTAACATCCGGTAGTTTCTAGAAATGTACTTTTGCTTATCTAGTAGGACACTGAAACACAAGCTGCACTATATCTGCCTACACTTGAAGGATTTACTTGTCCTTTTTTGGATTTGAAGCCGGTGATTGAGCTGTTTATCCAGGTCCAGCGTCTGACATTTGATGCGACTGCAATGATATAAATCACATTCAAACAATATTTTCTGGGTCTGAAGAAAATGAAGTAAAACAATTATCAGTGCCACACTGTCAGTACCTTGGACAGGGCAAACAGGATATTTGTAAATTACATCCTTAATCTATGCATTTTTAATCTATAACTTGTATTGTCTTGGCCTTTCCCTAAAACACATTGCCAGTGACGTCAGTGTAGATTTTGGCCAAATAGTGCCCTGCCATTGCATTCATGAAAAACACTGCTACAATAAATATTACATTTATTGAATTATTTGACTTAACTTCCTAACTGAATATGCATTGCTTTGGTTCCCTACTGCTTTTAGAGCGCAACGACACACAGAGGCTGCCTGTATAACCAACCCCTGAAACGCCAACACAGGTCAGGCTCCATGAAGCTCCAGCAGACAAAATAAAGGATTCTATGTTCAAATTATTTTAGGGTGATAATATGAGATAACATATTTACAAAAATAATAATCAGTGCTTTTTATGACATTGAAGATCTTGCAAAAGTTCATATTTCACTTCATTATAATTCTGTATTATTAGAAGTATAAGATGTATGAATCATCCTTGTTAATAATTCACACCTCCCATAAATGTGGTGACAAATGGCACTGAATGGAGAAGGTGCAGATACATTTTACTGAAACCAAGTAATATCTCCAATCGAAACGAAACTCCTGCTTGCTTTAGTGCTCAGTACTGCTCAGGCATAAGTAGCACGACCGCTAACGCTGAAGCAGACCATATAAGTATGGCCATACGATAGCTGGAATTAAATCAGTTATGTATTTCCTCAAACATAAAATGTCACAGATGATTCATTGCATTGAAATATTTATGTACAGTCGTCAATCATAAATTTTCATAATCATTCATCCATCCGTTGTCTACATCACTTTTTCCTCACTCAGATAATGGGGGAGCCGGAGCCTGTCACAGCTGATTATGAGCAACAGTCAGGGACGCACCCTGGACAGCACGCCAATCCATCGCAGGGCAAACACACCATTCACTCACTCACCATTCACTCTCAAACCAATAGGCACTTCAGACTGAAAAATTTAGACTTTGGATCAAAGTAAAGAAAAAAATTGCATCAACTTGTTACAGAAAATTTTTTTTGTTTTTTTTTAATTGAAAAAAAATACCTTTGTTAAGTTTTTTTTTCAATTGAAAAAAATTACCTTTATTTTTTTCTATTTTTTTTATTTTATCTAAACTTTTAAAAAATTAGCTGTGACAAGTTGATGCAATTTTTTTAACTTTGATCCAAAGTCTCAGTTTTTTCAGTGTGGCGTCTCCTGTTAGCCTCACACGCTCATCTTTGCGCTGTGGAAGGAAACACACACAAACAGGAGGAGACATGTAAACTCCGCTCAGAAAGGCCCCAGGCTTGATGTGAACCCACAACCTTGTGGCTCTGAGGCAGCAGTGCTACCCACTGCACCACCCTACATAACCATAAAATGATGATGACATAATAATCTTTAAAGTACGTAACAGTCAAACATTTGTACACACTTTGCTAATGTCGCAGCGCTCTGTTTTTAGAGAAATTTAAATGGCTTAACTTATACTCAAATGGAATCTAGTAAAAGGTAAACAGTCAGAAGTTATAAGAGAATAATTCACCAGTTTGAATAGTGTCCAAATTTTGTAGAATTCTCAAAGAAGCCATATTTTGCAAAGTAAGCAGACAAACAAACTCTTTCCATTTTCCAACAGCCAAATAAAAGACAAGTTGTTTTGGAACTCACTGGGGAAAAAAGTCGATGAAATCAAACCACATGTGCAGCACGTCTTTGGGAACTTAGACAGCTGCTCAGCAGCAAACTCATTACAGCCATATAAATGGTCTTGTAAAAAAAAAAATTAAAAAAAATAAGTAAAATATGTGAGTATGCTCTGTAAATATGACAGATACTGCTGGTTAGTTTGATGGATTTAAGAATTAGATCTTTTTTTCTTTTCTTTTTTTGCAAAATAAACGGTGCCTGTGTCTTTTCTCTTTATTTAAAATGTCTGGCAAGAAAAATGTGGGAATGTCCAAACTTTTGACTGGTACTGTATATATAATGTAGGTTTTCAGCTTTTGGAAAATGGATGTCTGTGTGTGGTTCTGAATTCTTCACATCATCAGAAATATTTCGCTGTTCCATTGTGCTTACTTTGTCTGAGCTGCTTAGATTCTTTGGCCTCGAAGCGCGTCCACTTCAAGCAGAATACCTTCGAAATCACGCTCCGCACCGATGACAGACGCAGCGGTGTCCAACTGAAATGATTGTAATGTACAGCGGTCATCACTAGAGGCCGCCAGAGCCCTCTTCTGGGTTCAGGGTGTGCTCAGAGCCAGACGTATAGGATTTAACCTACTGGCCACATATGACAAGCCGTCCTAAATTAACATTTAAACTACTCAAAATGACATTTTGACACGTCAAAATGTAATTTGCACTGGTGAAAACATAGTTTTCTTCTAGTAAGCCCGACTGATTAAATATTATAACGGCTTACCTAAGGCCACACAACCTCGTGAGTCGTGATCTCCCCACCCTCGCACAGTTATCTCTTGTGTGACAAAACCTGTCAATCTTGACCGCTATTGATCCAAAACAATACATGATATCCGAAGTAAAAGAGGTTTAGTGGTTTAAATTACAAACGAACAAAAAAAGGGGTGAAATAGGATCGCAATATACAACATCAATGATCGAAATACGGATTTCACCACTATGCGCGTACAAGTTCTCTTTTTTTCTCCTGAGTTTCCTTCGGACAGGAAACCCCGCCGCCGGAAATCAGAGGCTTGATTCAACTCCCCGCCTTACACGAACTGTAGCACCACAAATAGTACGATATTACCAGTTCATAAAAAAAGAGATGACCAACAAAACATTTTTGAAGTGAAGTACTTTAAGTTCAGTGAATGTGATTGTACAGCAGCAAAAAAGTATTGGCCATAGGCACGAATGTTTATCGTTCATAGTGCGAGCAAACATGAGCATTGCAGAATGAAAAAAATGAAACATTATCTTTGTGTTTCCACCTCCTTGTGTGTGTGTGTGTGTGTGTGTGTGCGTGTGTGTGTGTGTGTGTGTGTGTGAATGAGTGAGCAAAGGAGAGGATGTCTGTGTGAGAGCTACAGAAATAACAAGTGTGTGTGTGCGCATGTGTGCAAGCGAGAGCAGGACTGTTGTGTATGTGCAAGTGCATGAATGTTTGTGCATACTTATGTATGTGCTTCCGTGTGAATGTGTGTGTTTGTGTATGTGTTGATGCCTGCATGTGTGCATGCTTGTGCGTGTTTAAACACATGTGCGAGCGTGCCTGTGTGTCTCAGTCTGTAATTCTCCGCACTGCTGTGGGGTTCAGATGAGTCATCAGGCAGTAATCCGGTCAGCTGCTCCAGGGTCTGGGCTGCAGAGGGGACAGTTTGCTCAAGAAGGCCCCTGTCACTCCCTGTGGGCCCCTACAGAGCCCCAGACCCCGCGCATTACCGCCGCATTAATGACGCTGTCCCCTCAGTGCACAGTCCTGATGGCAGCACTGCCTCATTACCATGAACAGGGCCACATGTAGCATGTGCTGCTACTGTAGTGAACAAAATTCAAAACTGTACACCGTAATACATTTGAAAGTGGCAAAACGTAGAAATGAAAGTTCACTTACTGCCTTAAAAGTGTGATTCCACTCGACTAAATGTGAGTTAACTCTACTTGAAGACAAGGTTGGTTTCAACTCACAATTAGCCACAACAGTGGATAACTCTAAGAATAACCATTGAAAACTTATGAACTCGGGTTCAATATCTAAAACTTGTCGTGACTAGTCGAGCTGAGGAGAAGTAATAAGTTCACACAACTTGATGAGACTATCATGGTTTTCAGTAGCCTTGCGATGTTCACGCATCGCAGGAGCATCATGCCCCAGCACTGCCTGAGTAATGGTACTGAGGCAGCTAGAGATCAAGGCATTTTACAGCCTTTCAGTGTCAGGTGGACCGCAGACAATTTCAATTTCTACAGCAATAAAGGTGGCAAATTTGTAGGCTGGTTGGCTATGTAACAACTAAGCATATGTAAATTTGATTTTTTAAAAAAAACATGTAAAGAAACATCCAGGAGAGTAGTTTGTGAGCATAATGTGTGGTTGGCTGGGCAGAGCCCACAGATTGATCTAGTGCAGAGGTTTGCAATCTTCTTCGCAACAAGCTGTGGTGCGGAGGCTGGTTTTGGTTACAGCTCAACACAAATACACCTGATTCTACTTATTTCAGTCTTGCTTGAACCCCCCTGATTAGTTTATTAGTTGTATCAAGAGTTGTAGATGGCTAAAACAGAAACGTCAACCCATACTGGGCCTTTGCGGGTAAGACTGGACACCCATGATCTAGCGTTTACTGTCTTGGAAGCATTGATACTGTTCAAGTCATCATTGAAGGAAGGAATGCATACTGAGCATAGGCTGTGTCTCTTTTTAAGCCATGGACATGGGACCAGTGAAACAGGAGCCTGCAGGAAAACTCAGCAGTACTGGGACTAACAGTCTGGAAAGCAGCCATGTCATCCGAGATCCCTTCCGTGCTCCGCTGGACCCTCCTCTCTCATTGCCTAGAGATGTGGTTCCCTGTCTGGGGTGATACGGAGGCAGGCCTGACCTTACCCAATTTAAGCATTAACGTGAGGGCTCTGAACTTAGCAGAGGCTCCTGACCCTACACAAGCGCCACTTGGGGTCACACTGTAAAAGCACTGGATACTGTTAAAAAAAACACTTCTTACACTGTAAAAAAATAAAAAGTTTACTCAACTGAAATAAGTAAGGCAACCCGCTGTAAAGCAATATTGAGTTGGCTGAACTTAAAGTCCCAGTGGTCACACAAACTCATTTTTAAAACTCACTTTTAACTTGAAGTTAAGCCAACTCAAAAATGCTTTGCAGCTGGTTGCTTTACTTTTTAGGTTGAGTCAACTTTTGATTTCTTTACAGTGCAGGAGAAAGGCTGTGAGGTCAGGGAGAATGTTGAAATTGACCCTTCTTACAAAGCGACGCATATGATAACTCTAAGATGGGGCAAATAACCCAAGGAGTAATGAATTAATGGAATCACCGAAGGACCCAGTGGCTGAATTGATATTACTGTAGGTATGCTGAGCTCGAGCCAGAGACAAATGTTTGGGGCCCTTAAAAAAGTTTAGGAAAAAAAGGGCCCCCTATGGCTACTCAAATTAGCACATTTTGTAATGACAACTAAAAAAACCTGTTTGTGGGGGGGATAGGTCCTTTTGCTTGAGGCTACCCGAGAGTCTAGGATCACTACTGGCATGAACCACCAATCACCTGAGTATCTGTCAAATGCCTTCATCATCAGGCAATGGGCCATCTCATGTGGGAGTGAAGTAGTATAGAATATAGTATAAATAAAAAAGTATAAATATTTAAAATATCTCATGTATAATATAATGAATATAAAAATTAAAAACTGCGGTTTTCGAAAATGAGTTTGTGCAAGCACTGGGACTTGAAGTTGATCAAACTCAAAAAATCCTCGCAGCTGGTTGCCTTACTTTTTTAAGTCCAGTCAACTATTTATTTTTTACAGAATGGGCTTGAACTAGAGGCGTACTGTCAGGCAAACGTTAAAAAGGGGCCCCTGATGGCCAATAATATTGGCACATTTTGCAATGACAACTAAAAAAACTGGGTCGGGGGGGGGCTTTTTAGCATGGGGCCTCCCGAGAGTGTAGGATCGCCACTTGCTCAAACCACCTGAGTCTCTGTCAAACACCGCTGTCAACAGGCTATAGGTCCCCTCATGTAGAGGTGAAGTAGCATAAAATTTTAGCCCACTGGAGTGACAGGAGAATGTAAGGCAAGCTTCCTTTAAGGACATACTCACGTCCCTTTAATACTGCGCAAACCGCTCCCATCCCCCATTCGCCTGCATCTCTCCCAAATTCTGCTACATTATATTCGCACAGTACCCTGGCAGCGGGACGAGAGCCCAGAGCTGGGTGGGCATTCTTTAGTTTAGGAGGGAAAGGGGGGCAAGAGAAGGGTGAGAGACTGGGTTGGTGGGCATAATTGTCTTGCAGGCTGGCATAGATGGTGTACGAGTAGATTTTTTTTTTTTTTTTTAGTCTGGGTATTTAGAAGTTGGCACGGTATTTTTTTGAGAAACACACACAGATTCATACACACACACGGGCACACTGAATGACTGAAACACACACACACACATACTAAAAGTGCCAACAATGGTCTGCTTTATAAGGTGCCCACTGGTGCCATGGCAACCCCCATGTCCCCTGCAATAGGGAAGAAGCAGTGTGCCAAATAAATGCCATGGTTACTTTTTTTAACCAACGTTGCCCAGAAACCTTTGAAACTTAATAAGTGAAACAAGTGGGTTGCCTGAAATGAAAAGAAAAAAGGAGAGAGAGAGAGATGAAAAAGAAGAAAATGAGACAGAGCGAGAGAGAAAGAGGTCAAGAAATGGGGGAAAAAATTAAAATTTCAGTGTACCTGCTTCACGCACAAAACTGAAGCGACAACCAGGCAGTTCCTGACATCTTGCTGTGATATACTAATTGTCAATGGAAAAGCAGGCTTCCTTGTGCTATTACCGGTTTGTAACTCCTCAATGACTCTGAACACTCACAGGTGAGCGACCTGACACTGTTCTCCAGACACAGATCGGGGTTTGGTCGCCTTGAAAATCTAAAAGCAATTCAGAGGAGTTAGAGATTCCGCAGTGGCTCAACGCATCTTCTCATGCTAACCGTCAAAAGGAGGCTTCTGGACGACTAACAGCAGCACATAAATTAAGTGCCTTACCAATCAACGTTGAAGACATGCAGCAAATTGCGTGCGGTCAGCGCGAAATTTTCTGAACGTGAACTGCACGTTTTTGTTAAAATGCAGAGATACGCAGGTGCAAAACGAAAGAGAGTGGCTGCTGGCATAAGTGGGCATGCCCAACAGGGGGCAGTAAAGAGGCAACAGAGGGATGTATCACTGTAACGGGGTCGATGAGTGCGAGTACATCGCTCTTGAGCTATAAGCAGGGGGCTGGGGGCATATCGGTGTTGATGGGGGGAGTAGGAGTATCTGGGGCAATTTCCATATTGCCTGGGGTCATCTAGGCAGCGTGCCCACTCCTTCTGCACTTAGGGCCCAGTGAGGCATGGTAAGATTAAAGCCTTAGCTGAAACTGGGGAGCCGCACAAAAGGATCCCGTCCAGTGCTTTTTAATTCCCTTAAATTGGGATCCAGTGCCAAGCGTATCTCCAGCGACGGGTATCACACTATAGCTGAGGCTATAATTACCGCACCTCCAAACCAGATACCCCAAGAACTCCCCTCAGTGCGCATGCCGTGTGCGCGCATGTAGGTGCGCGAGCACACACACACTACAATTTTCTTTTCGTAGCGTTATTTCCTGTCAAATTAAGTTTATGCGTATGTGTGGAGTGTGCCACAATTCGTACAGCGCGACCAGTACCACGGCAGCCAGGATTTCATGCTCTTAAGCTATGCTTACCAAACAACAATTAATCAAACGCTCTTCTCTCTGACGCAAGACCAGTTTTTTCAAGATTTCAGAATTTGACATCACTGTCACATTTTTCCACTTAAATTCCGAATTCAAACCCTTGGAAAAAGTAGGCTAATTATTGCCTGTTCGAACGCCTCGTGCGCTTTTTACTAATCACACGGCTAAAATAATGCAAAATGAACAAGGACTCGCAACTGCCCGATTGCCAATAGAACAATTACATCCTCCAGTGACTCATGTGGAGATTTCTTAGAAAATCTGCTCTCTAATGACAGACGGACGAGCTCAAAGATAACAAAATAAAGGAGATCCAGTTGCCTAAATTAAGTCAAGAGCATTTCGAGGAATCAGCTTGTTCAAAACAGATTGGCCTGCCTCGAGTATTAATTAATTGCCCGCTTGCATTCAGATATGAAATGATGAGGATGCCCAATCAGGTGCGCCTGTAATTAGTTGATGCGTTTAGAGCTCGAAATTCTCACTGAATTTAGGTCTCATGAATAGCTTCCTGCGCAAATACAATAGTAAAAAACTACTTCTTAACAAAGTTCCTGATTTTGTGTTCTCACAAAATAGATAGACTACTTCTTCCGAACTGCACTCGTATTCCACAACATAAGCCAAAGCCTATTACTGTGATCCTCTTCTATAGCCTATCACAGCCTTGGTTTCATGGCGGCATGGCAAGCAACACGTGAGATGCGCATTTAAGATGAGCATGCATGGTCTACCTTGACATTCCGCATTCAATCTTAAAGAGTCAGCGCATTTTGTGTGCGTGCTGGTAATTCCAGGTGTGACGCACAGCAAAATGCATTTTGCCACAGTTCTGGAACGACTGGAATTGAGAGTTTCATGAAATGATCTATCTGTCTATTAATTATTCCTTTACTTATTTATTCATGACTGAAGTTGGCAAAAGCAATTCAAAACTCCAGAATTTTACAGTTACGCAGACAGCACAGTTTCAGAAGCAAATGGGCCTCCACCACAATGACGAATAGGGCTCGAAACTTTTTCCCATGATCGGTTCCTTTGTGAAAGAGAATATCGTGCCAGAGCGATAATGATGTGATAATGATATCAACCACTCTTAGGATGGTGATATTTATCTGTTCTAACAAATTTTCAAGGCCTAAAAGCACGAGAAATTGAGCGGGATCAAAGCGAGCTTCTCAGCGGGGGCACGGAGAACTCATCCAGCACAGGAGCACGTGAATGCGCGCGAGAAAGTACAGCTTCCCGCCTTGAAGAATTGAGACTTTCAGCTCAGAGGATTTTTAGCACAATTTTCTCTCTCTCTCTCTCTCTCTCTCTCTCTCTCTACGAGATTTTTTGTGCGATAGAGAGAATGAATTCCAGTTTTATTTAGAACAATAAAAAAGTATAACCGAAACGGAAGACTGTGAACACTGCAAATTAAATCTGGCTCCGCAAGACGCAATCATCAGTCACAGCCTGACGGTGGAGCATATTTCTGTGAACTCAGCCGCAAGTTAAGCCTACTTTTTTATTGCTCTTTTTATATTTTAACTTGAGGCAGAAATAGGATTCTTTTTCTTTTTTTTAGTTTGCAGTGGCGGGCGTTGGACAGAGAATAAGGAGGGTGATAAACATGCCTTCAAAGTGCTTATTAGTCTTGATCTGTTTTCAGCCAATTTTCTGGTTGAAGACACTTGAAATCTCTCCTCTCAGGTGAGGCTAATTGTCTTCGTTAAGACGAGAAATCAAACGCGCCAGTTGAACGCAAAAAAGAGCGAATTGCAATCGTTTTCAATCAAACAATCATTACGCACAGGTTTGACTGCTTGAAAACGCGGAAAATCCACAGTGGTTTCTTTTTTTCGAGAAGAGTTGCCTATTACGGCATGTGAATTAAACATTTTATAGAATGTATTATTCACTCGCCTAAACATTTCATTATAAAGGAAACTAACATGTTGACCAAGAACAATGAGTGAAATCGGGTCACTAATCTCATAGTTTCAAGCCCCCTCAGTTCTCCGTCCACCGCCCGCCACTGTTAGTTTGTATGCTTGTAAGCATGGATCTGGTAAGCTCCACTACAACAATACATTTCAAATCACATAAAAAAAAAACAACGTTTCAGCACTTACACTGACTTTTGACAATGATATTAGAATTCACCAAACCAATATTGGCATTCTAACAATTCTAATTTGCCTTTTATATCAATCCCACCTTTGGTACCACTAGTCATGGGCTGCATGTCCATCCGAAATTAATACTGATTTAAACGCCGCAGGAGTTACGTGAGGAAACGACGAGTTTAATGGTTTATCAGAGGCAGTCATTGTACGGTAACTCTGAGATCATATGGGCTACAAAGACACACAGAACATTTACTGCGGACTTGAGGGCCACTGGGTATAAAGTAATTAAAAAGGAAACGTTACATAACATTGCTGTAGTAGACTCTTTTATCTAAAATGATGAACAATAAGTGTACGGAGAAAATCATTGGGACATGAGCATGACATAGTGTTGGTCCAACAAGGTGCAATTCATATAATGTTCCAGTTAATCATGTCACAAATAAATAAATAAATAAATAAATAACAACAGCAATAACGTGTGTCCTCCTGTAATGTCCTCCTGTCTCCGAATCTATTATACAATTGCGATAACCAGTCCAAGAACTGATATACAAACCACTGCAAGAAAGTATTATGCATGAATGAGGAATAATTGTTTCATTTACAGACTTCATACATCTCCCTCGCTGATCTTTGTGCTGGGATGGAAGGACAGACTCGCTCTTGACTGTAAAACAGAAGAGGTGTTTCCAACAACTTATAGGATAAGATCAGCGAGAGGCTTTGAACACACACACACACACACACACACACAAATGCATAAATTCTCACTCGCACACACGGATGCGCGCATGCATACACGCAAACACAGGCACACAGACATACACACAAACGCTTATAGACGCGCACACATTCGAACACACGTGCCCACACACACGCACGCGCGCGCACGGGCACACACACAGGCAGGCTGACTGAGCCCTGCACTGGTTGGCTGTGAGCGTGCATATGGCAGTGAAGCTGGACTGGCACAGCCCTGCGTGGACACAGCTGCTTCAGAGAGTGCTGCCAGTTGTTTATCGTGTTGGGGTTCTCTTCCACACACACACACACACGCACACGCACACTTCGAGCGCGTCCCGGACCCGCGCCGCTCCTGATTGGCGCTCCATCTGTGTGCTCTTTCCTTTTTTGTGATCCCGGGCGGAGGATATTGGCTGCCGCAGGAGTGCAGGAATGATGGCCGGCCTGAGCAGAGATCCAGGGCTCCGATAGCAGCTGTGCAGCGACTGCTATGCCAGGTCATGGCGGATGGCACGGTCCCCCCTCTCTTTACTCTCGCTCCCCCTCTCTCTCCCTCTCCGTCCTCCTCCCTCTCTCTCAGTTTTACCCAGCAACTGCCCTGGACCCAGACAAAACTGTGGCTGGGTGTCCAGTCCTCTCCAATGTTTCTGTCACACTTCAGACTTTAGCTACGGTCCAGAAACAGCACAGCCATTGGTTCTGATAGTCTGCTAGCATTGATAGGACTTAAGGCTCACGGTGAATACTGATCACTTGTCCAGTGAGTAGACATGGTTGCAGTGGGCATTAATCGTGAAAAGTGCACTACCTGCTGCGGTAGTGCGGTACGAGAGGGGTCTACCACTAGATCTTGGGAGTGTTAGTAATAGTGTTACATTAATACTAAGATAGCAATGATAACTGGGAGACACAGATATATGAAAATGAGTAGGTACATGATTGCAAGTGATCAATATCGGTTGATAATGTGGTGAAATAAAGAACATTGTGAAAATGAAATTGAAGACTTTAGTGCTAAAAGTACCTGAGTCACAAAATGTCTATTTTGAGCAAAAGGGTATGAATATATGATAGGTCCATCAAAACTGTTGATTGAAGTCCCTAGTGTTAACATTGCCCACACATAAAATGTCCATTTTGAGAAAATTGACTTAGGAAACAATAAAAGACTATACCGTCGTTGCCTTAGGGTGCGTGAAAATGTGACTTCAGTACTTCTAACTCTAGGCTCTTTAATTTCATTTTCATGATGGTATTTTTGCAGTTAGCTGCACAGAAAGCAGAAGCCAATAATGTTTATCATGCGGTTACATGCAGTTCTCCTGCTTATAAAGGTTAGTAGGGCTGTAATAATAATAATAATAATAATAATAACATAATAACTAGACAGTCCAGTTGCCCGCAACCGCACAGGTGTAGCCTCCGAAAGCCCACTTCTCCCCTTTCTGGTGCATTATTCGGGAAATACTGTCACCATGGCGACCAAAATCGATAGGTGTCATAACTGAAGTATAACACGAGTCCATACCAAATATGAAAGTAATCAGTCAAAACCTACAGCCTGTACAGCGTCTACAAGGAAGTGTCTACGGGAGCGGACGCGGCGGCGGCGATGGAGACGAAAAGAATGAATCCATAGTAACTGCCCGACTTTGTCCGAGGGCGACAATAATAACAGGTTGACATGGTCAACAACATCCCCCGCCAATCGTGTATTTCTTATTTTTGAACTCCATCAAGGCCTTTATGGTCTGAAGCTACACACCAAATTTGGTTGTCCTGCCTGTAATAGTTTCTGAGAAAAGTTGCCCCCTTTCTCTCGGACTGACGGACGGACGTACGCACGCATGCACAAACGGATGGAAGGAGGTCAAACCTATATCCCCCTCCCACTTCGTGTTGGCGGGGGATAATAAAGGCTGTCCGTGTAGATGTACAAAAGTAAAAGCTACTCCCCAATGACTCCATTACACGACACACAAAAATACACAGAGAAAAGCGAACGGGGCAGTGCGTCTGAAATGGTTTTGCAGTGAACAATGTTCTGAGTTACAGCCGCTCGACAGCAGAAGTGCGCTGTCCTTCACCAGCTGATTAGTTTTACAATGGCATATTCTGTGTTTCATTGCAGAGGGGCCAGCGTCGGGTGACTCAGCTGTTAAGCCATGTTTTCAAGTCTGCCATTAAAGTTTTATGCCCCGAGTTTTACCCCTCTCAGTCAAAGGGAGGCTGAATGTGTGACGTGCAAAATTACAGGCCTGTCACAGTGGACTTCTGCAAAGCAGTTTTAAAAGCGCTGGTTGAGAATCAATTCCATTAAAAGCATATATCCAAAGTCCAAAAAATCAGCCTTGCTGACAAGTTCAGTCAGCAATATAAAAAATTGGGTATGTCTGACATTTAAACCATGTTTTCTTTTTCCTTATTGCTGAGGTTAGCATAGTGGCAGAGTCCTTTTCATTGCTGCTTCATGAGAAAATGGCTCCATGTTGAGTCCTGGCCACATCTGCTATGTGTTCATTCACTCCCTTCATGAAAATGGATTGCTCCCAGGTGGTCTCTCACAAATTTCATTTCATTTATTTACTAATTTATTTGTCAGGGACCATGTACAGAAACATTAAACACAAAGTAGAGATGCTCTGCACCAGATTATAGCGTTCTCGCTCATTTCCATCAGTAGTCCCTGTTGCAGGCAGAAAACATTAAATAAAATAAAAACAAAAAACACACTAAACACACGTAAACAGGGTCACAAATCATACGCATATCAGCTTCACTCGCAAAAGAGATGTCAATCTTGGTGTGACTACCCTGGTATAGACTAAACAATAATGTCATCCGGCACCGTGGCTCACTTGGACATTCAACATTTTTTGACCAGCTCCGAAAGGTATGTAAGGGTTCGCAGGTCGCTGCAAGAACTGCGCAACATTCTAGAAAGGACTTATGATTTATGCATATATTCTGCAGTGTGTTCATACAATATCATTAGAAACAAGTGACATTGAATTGACTATTTTTGCACGAGGGGTTTAAGAACATTCCCTTCCAGTCAGAAACTTAGCCAATAACGATAGGCAGTTTGTTGCCAAATTTTGACAACTTTCTAAATGGAGTTTACATCGCTTGGCAGATGTCCAAACAGATTTGTCAGGGTCTGAGTTTCTGTTTTTATGATTTTTCTGTGTTTTATTGTGTATTTTCTGTATCTTTATTATTTTTATTGTTGTTATTGTATGGATTGAAGTTATTTGGTGATCCTTTGTGACACTTCTCTTGGCTGCTTCTTCCCGTCTCTTCCCTGTCTCCTCCCGTGTGCTGGCTGTTTTCTACTCCGCTCTCGCCCTCTCTTCCTGTTTTTCTATCACTGCACTTCTTATCCTAATGCTGTGCAAATCCCAGAGTTAATTCAATTCCAGTAGAGTTTGTATGAGACCAAACTCAGCATCTTGGACGCAAATAAACTCTACTGGAGATGAATTAACACTGGGATTTTGTGAATAGCCACACCTCCCTTCACGCACTCTTCCCACTCACTCACCTGTTCCCCATTCCAGTTAGCTTCCTTTCTTCCCCCACTTTGTCTTTGTCTCTATGCAAATTTGTTTGCCAGTTTTTGTTTTGTTTTTTGTTTTTTTTGAGCCACTTACAAGCATCCTAAGTCACTCTTGGGATCATTGGTTACAGTGTGTTGTTGTCCACAATTACAATTCTGCCAGGTCCATTGTGTTCGTGAGACTCTCTGTGTTTGGTGATTTCTAGCTTTATCAACTTATAATTTTGGTTGTTCCTTGAACTTGCCATATGTGTTGTTTACCTACTGACCTGTGGACATTATTTGGATCACAGTTGGATTCCTCCGATTGAGCTGCATTCTGCCTGTATGCTATTGACCTGGAAAATCTGACCAAGAAAACAAATAAAACCCTTGAACTTAGTTGTTCTCTGCAATTGAGTCCTGACCCTGCTTGCTGTGAAGATATTTTCAACTATTTATGAAAATTAGGTGTGCAATTTGATATAAGAGTTCAAATAAAGAACAAAATACACTTAGAAAATAAAAAAACTGAGGATAAATTTGTTCAATCGTGCTCACGAGTACCAAAGTGCCAAATGAAAGCTGAATTCCAGCAGAAATTATGGAAAAAAAGAGTAAAAATGGCATTTTCAAGATGGCTGCCATGATGGCCATATTTGAGAATGGATTGGAATGACTTATATAAAATTTGGTGTACAAATTGGTCAGAAGATGCTGCAGAGTTTAGGCTCATTAGTCAAATAGTTAGGGAATACATGTAGATATATTGAAAGGCATTACTGAAATTCATGGAGATGGTCTGATATTGGCAGGTAAATCACAGTCAGAATGGGACAAACCACAAAACCCGAAATGTATGTGGAGAATCATAATGTTGAGAACCTACAAACAAAATCCCTGTTGAAATCATTGACATATAAGTTAAAATGTCATTTAAAAAACCTCGACCCAAACACAATAAACCACACTGCCCATCTCTCTATCCAAACACCCTAAACCACACTGCCCATCTCTCTATCCAAACACCCTAAACCACACTGCCCATCTCCCCATCCAAACACCCTAAACCACACTGCTCCTCTGTCTATACCAACACATGAACCCACACTGCCCCTCTCTCGACCCCAACACCCTAAACCACACTGCCCATCTCTCTATCCAAACACCCTAAACCACACGGCCCCTCTCTCGACCCCAACACCTAAACCACACTGCCCATCTCTCTATCCAAACACACTAAACCACACTGCCCATCTCTCTATTCAAACACCCTAAACCACACTGCCCCTCCCTCTGTCCCAAAACCCTAAGCCACACTACCCCTCCCTCTATCCAAACACCCTAAACCACACTGCCCCTCCCTCTGTCCCAACACCGTAAACCACACTGCCCCTCTCTTTGTACCAACACCCTAAACCACACTGCCCCCCTCTCTGTACCAACACCCTAAACCACACTGCCCCTCTCTCTGTCCCAACACCCTGAACCACACTGCCCCTCTGTCTATACCAACACCCAAAACCACACTGCCACTCCCTCTGTCCCAACACTGTAAACCACACTGCCCCTCTCTCTGTACCAACACCCTAAACCACACTGCCCCTCCCTCTGTCCAAACACCCTAAGCAACACTGCCCCTCCCTCTATCCCAACACCCTAAACCACACTGCCCCTCTCTCTGTACCAACACCCAAAACCACACTGCCCCTCCCTCTGTCCCAACACCCTAAACCACACTGCCCCTCCCTCTATCCAAACACCCTAAACCAAACTGCCCCTCCCTCTATCCAAACACCCAAAGCCACACTGCCCCTCCCTCTATCCCAACACCCTAAGCCACACTGCCCCTCCCTCTGTCCCAACACCCTAAGCCACACTACCCCTCTCTCTGTCCCAACACCCTAAGCCACACTGCCTCTCCTTCTATCCAAACACCCTACGCCACACTGCCCCTCCCTCTGTCCCAACACCCTAAGCCACAGTGCCCCTCCCTCTGTCCCAACACCCTAAATCACACTACCCCTCTCTCAGTCCCAACACCCTAAACCACACTGCCCCTCCCTCTGTCCCAACACCCTAAGCCACACTCCCCCTCCCTCTTTCCCAACACCGTAAATCACATTACCCCTCTCTCTGTCCCAACACCCTAAACCACACTACCCCTCTCTCTGTCCCAACACCCTAAACCACACTGCCCCAACACCCTAAGCTACGCTGCCCCTCCCTCTGTCCCAACACCCTAAACCACACTACCCCTCTCTCTGTCCCAACACCCTAAATCACACTACCCCTCTCTCTGTCCCAACACCCTAAACCACACTGCCCCTCCCTCTGTCCCAACACCCTAAACCACACTTCCCCTCCCTCTGTTCCAACACCCTAAACCACACTGCCCCTCCCTCTGTCCCACCTCCCTAAACCACACTACCCCTCTCTGTCCCAACACCCTAAACCACACTGCCCCTCCCTCTGTCCCAACACCCTAAGCCACACTACCCCTCCCTCTGTTCCAACACCCTAAACCACACTGCCCTTCCCTCTGTCCCAACACCCTAAACCACACTGCCCCTCCCTCTGTCCCAACACCCTGAGCCATACTACCCCTCTCTCTGTCCCAACACCCTAAACCACACTACCCCTCTCTCTGTCCCAACACCCTAAACCACACTGCCCCTCTCTCTCTCTTTACCAACACCCAAAACCACACTGCCCCTCCCTCTATCCCAACACCCAAACCACACTGCCCCACTCTCTATCCCAACACCCTAAACCACACTGCCCCTCTATCCCAACACCCTAGACCACACTGCCCCACTATACCAACACCCTAAACCACACTGCCCCTCCCCCTATCCAAACACCCTAAACCACACTGCCCCTCCCCCTATCCAAACACCCTAAACCACACAGCCCCTCCCTCTATCCAAACACCCTAAACCACACTGCCCCTCTCTCTATCCAAACACCCTAAGCCACACTGCCCCTCTCTCTGTCCCAACACCCTAAACCACACTGCCCCTCTCTCTGTCCCAACACCCTAAACCACACTGCCCCTCCCTCTATCCCAACATTCTAAACCACACTACCCCTCCCTCTATCCCAACACCCTCAATCACACTGCCCCTCCCTCTATCCAAACACCCTAAACCACACTGCCCCTCCCTCTATCCAAACACCCTAAACCACACTGCCCCTCTCTCTATCCAAACACCCTAAGCCACACTGCCCCTCTCTCTGTCCCAACACCCTAAACCACACTGCCCCTCTCTCTGTCCCAACACCCTAAACCACACTGTCCCTCCCTCTATCCCAGCACCCTAAACCACACTGCCCCTCCCTCTATCCCAACATTCTAAACCACACTGCCCCTCTCTCTGTCCCAACACCCTAAACCACACTGTCCCTCCCTCTATCCCAGCACCCTAAACCACACTACCCCTCCCTCTATCCCAACACCCTAAACCACACTACCCCTCCCTCTATCCCAACACCCTCAATCACACTGCCCCTCCCTCTATCCAAACACCCTAAACCACACTGCCCCTCCCTCTATCCAAACACCCTAAACCACACTGCCCCTCTCTCTATCCAAACACCTTAAACCACACTGCCCCTCTCTCTATCCCAACACCCTAAACCACACTGCCCCTCTCTCTATCCAAACACCCTAAACCACACTGCCCCTCCCTCTATCCAAAAACCCTAAACCACACTGCCCCTCCCTCTATCCCAACACCCTAAATCACACTGCCCCTCCCTCAATCCAAACACCCTAAACCACACTGCCCCTCCCTCTATCCCAACACCCTAAACCACACTGCCCCTCCCTCTATCCAAACACCCTAAACCACACTGCCCCTCCCTCAATCCCAACACCCTAAATCACACTGCCCCTCCCTCTATCCCAACATCCTAAACCTAACTGCCCCTCTCTCTATCCCAACACCCTAAATCACACTGCCCCTCCCTCTATCCAAACACCCAAAACCACACTGCCCCTCCCTCTATCCCAACATTCTAAACCACACTGCCCCTCCCTCTATCCAAACACCCTAAACCACACTGCCCCTCTGTCTATCCCAACACCCTAAATCATACTGCCCCTCCCTCTATCCCAACATCCTAAATCACACTGCCCCTCTATCCCAACACCCTAAACCACACTGCCCCTCTCTCTATCCCAACACCCTAAACCAAACTTCCCCTCCTTCTATCCCAACACCCTAAACCACACTGCCCCTCTATCCCAACACCCTAAACCACACTGCCCCTCTATCCCAACACCCTAAACCACACTGCCCCACCCTCTATCCCAACACCCTAAACCACACTGCCCCACCCTCTATCCCAACACCCTAAACCAAACTGCCCCTCCTTCTATCCCAACACCCTAAACCACACTGCCCCTCTATCCCAACACCCTAAACCACACTGCCCCTCCCTGTATCCCAATACCCTAAACCACACTGCCCCTCTCTCGGTCCCTGCTCTGTCGGCACAGATGCCTGGTCGTCCTGCAGCAGCTGCCCCACCATGTGCTGATACCAAGTGTTGTGCAGAGCAGGAGGGTGGGGGCTGACCGGGGGGATCATGAATATTCATGAGCTCATGGAGCCCCTTTCGCCAAACAGAGCCCAGGCCTGCCAATGGCTCAGCCTCCTCCGTGCACTTCTCTCTGAGAGAGGGAGAGGGGGACAGAGAGAGGGAGAGGGGGACAGAGAGAGGGAGAGGGGGACAGAGAGAGTGAGAGGGGGACAGAGAGAGGGAGAGGGGGACAGAGAGAGTGAGAGGGGGACAGAGAGAGTGAGAGGGGGACAGAGAGAGGGAGAGGGGGACAGAGAGAGTGAGAGGGGGACAGAGAGAGTGAGAGGGGGACAGAGAGAGGGAGAGGGGGACAGAGAGAGGGAGAGGGGGACAGAGAGAGTGAGAGGGGGACAGAGAGAGGGAGAGGGGGACAGAGAGAGTGAGAGGGGGACAGAGAGAGGGGAGAGGGGGACAGAGAGAGTGAGAGGGGGACAGAGAGAGGGAGAGGGGGGACAGAGAGAGGGAGAGGGGGACAGAGAGAGGGAGAGGGGGACAGAGAGAGTGAGAGGGGGACAGAGAGAGGGAGAGGGGGACAGAGAGAGTGAGAGGGGGACAGAGAGAGGGAGAGGGATGAAGTGGCAGAGAGTGGAGCGCCTCAGACAGTGATCAAGACAGAGAAAGTGATAGCGTACAATATGGATGAAAAGATATTCAATCACATTACGCGAGTCCAAAAGACAGATAGAGAGACTGAGGAAGTAAGGTAAGGAGAGAGGCAGACAGTGAGTGTACAATAAAAGGAGTCAATGGTAAGAGTGTGGTAGTAAATCTGAATAAGTGTGTATATTCCTGCAAAGATCTTTGCACACGTATTTGTGCGCTATACCGTGCATACATTTGTGTGTGAATATGTGCGTCTTTTTCTGCTTGAGTGTGTGAGTGTGGGGGTGTGTGTGTGAGGATATATATGTGTGCATTTGTTTGCGCTAAGGTGTGTGTGTGTGTCTGTTTGAGTGTGTCTGCTTTTGCATAATGTGTTTATGTGTGTATGCACGTGAGAATACTTGCGTGCGCTTGTGTGTGTGTATGTGTGTGAGTATATTTGTGTGCATTCGTGTGCGCTAGTGGGTGTGCGCGCGTGTGAGTATATATGTGCACTTGTGTGTCTGTGTGCTTGTGTTCATGTGTGTGTGTGTGTGTGTGGAAACCAGTAGAGGTCTTGGTGGCCCAGTTCCAGTGTTCGCTGAGTCCTGGAGAGTCTGCGGGGATCGAAAGAGTGTGAGAAAGGGCAGGAAACTAAAGAGAGAGAGAAAGAGCGAGAGAGGGAGGGAGAGAGAGGGAGAGGGGGAAAGAGCCAGGAGACAGGGGACAGGGCCAAGAAGGGAGAGGAACTGGGGGCGCCGGGGTGGCGAAATACGGAAACACTGCAAGGTGCACTGCAATAAAACATGAACACCAGCCACAAGGCGCATAACCCCACTCATCTATTATAAGGCTGTTTGTTTATTAATGATGAAGAACTGCAGAGAGAGAGAGGGAGAGAGAGGGAGCGAGGGAAGGAGCAAACTCTTCCGCAAATGACAAGTATGGGCAGAGGCTCCCAAAATACAGAAGAGAGAGGTTACAGGAGTGCAAGGGCGGTTACCCTCTGCCTGTGCTTGCCTCGGACTGAGAGAGACAACCTCCATGATGCAGTGCATCAAAAACAGAAAATATGAAACTGTTGTGGAAGCGTATCTCAGTGTCCTGCCATCTGGCCCGAAACCTCTGCTCTAGTGTTTCGTTTCTGGAGTGACTGCGGAGTACGTTTGCCCAGTAGCCCAAAATGGCGGCCGCTCAACTGGATGACACAGCATCTGATGGGAACGGCAGTAGCTTTCTGATTAATAATAGTCCGATGCGGTTGAACCCCTCCGGCGAAGAGGCGTGACGCCTCTTGGATCGAGTCGATTGTGGACGACCCGGCGGCGTGCCGTCCAGCTTGGATCTGGTCTGGTGCGGTGCACTGAAACACCGACTGGAGTGTTTTGCAGACTGAGTGGTACTACGCGGAACTCGCGCGCAGCTGGGCGGTTGAAGAATATGGCGAGGTGGAGAACAGGGCGTGCTTGGGCAGGGAAAACCGCGCCTGTTGCTGAACGCGGGCAACTCTTCGGCTGCTCGGCACAGGACGTGACTGCAGATGAACAGATTATACTAAGGCAGGAGACCTGGGCAGCAGTCTGAATGATGTCCAGATAAAGCCGCCACGCCAGTCCTTTGAAATTAATACACTCACAACATTTTGATCACTGGTGTCGGGCAGCATTCCCAATTTCATCCTGTCCACTACCACATGAATATGCTAAATAGCCGCCGTAGCTCTTCACTTATACCAATGCGCGACCACCGATGGATGTATGCAATATGTAGGATTTTTTTCATCTTCAGTACATTTTAATTCAATATATATTTTATATTCAATTTTCTTTGTATAGATTCTTGATCTTGTCACCTTTCGGACATATGCCAATCAACTTATGTTTCTAATGTTGAAAATGCATACAATTCTGTAGTATCCCTGTTCCATATGTACTATATGTGTGTGTGTGTGTGTGTGTGTGTGTGCATGTATATATATATATATATAAATAATAATAATAACATGAGGGCACAGCTGCTTTGCGGTTGGTTTAGAGAGGTGCCTGACGAGAGGACAGACTTCATTTTCTTAAAGTGCATAAAAGCACAAGGGACTTTACTACCCAGATACCACAACAACACAACAGTTGGGAGTGTAACTTAAGAATGTGATACAAACGGCCCTGCTGTCTGAAGTCAATGTTGTGTCCACCATCTGGACAAAAAAAAATTATGGTATAAGTAAGGAATGTTCTTAGATTTTTCTCAAAGTGCAATATCAGCTGAAGGGTCATCAGTACACATTATTCCAGCTCTGATGCTGGCACGCAGCGCCGTGAGCGACAGTCGCCTTGGTTTAGAAAGCCAAACGTCTCGGACAATGAGAGGACGAACGTGGAAAATGAGATGAAGGCGATGAATTGCGGCGGGTTGTTTAAGAGGAGAAGAAGATGACACCCCCGGAACAGGAGATCAAGCAGAAGAGCCGAACAGAGAGCAGAGGTAACAGGAGCGAGGGATGTGGGGGTGGGGGTCAGGAGAGGAAGAGAAAGGGATGGAGATGGAGAGAGAAAGCAGATGAAAGGGGGATGGCCGCGATTGAGAGAAAAAGAGACCAGGACAGCCGCTCTGAGAAAGCCTCCAGTGTGTTTCACTCCATCTCTCTTTCAAGGAGTGCCAGAAAAGCAGATTATACGTCCTTTTTTTCTCCAGGGAAGGACGAGAGCGCTCTCCCCATATCTCCCTCCCTCCATCCCTCCCTCCCTCCCTCCAAACCATCCGCTTTGCCTCAAATAATGGCGATGCCGCTAATGGTGTGAAAAACACCACATGGGCGAATTTTAAATAAGACCAGCAAAGTTCAAACTTCCTCAACTCTCCGACATTCTCCAAGCATCTCAGGTGTGTGTGTGTGTGTGTGTGTGCGTGTGTGTGTGTGTATGAGGGTGTGAGTGTGTGGGTGTGTATATGAGTGTGTTGTGAAAGAGTGCGTGTTTTGAGTGTGTGTGTGTGTGCTTGTGAGTGTGTGTTCGTGTGTGAGAGAGTGTGTGAGGCTGTGAGTGTGTGTTTGTGTGTGTGTGCGTGCAGGTGTATGCTTGTGTGAGTGTGTTGTGAGTGAGCATGTGTTTCAGTCTGTGCATGTGCATGTGAGTGTAAGTGTTTGTGTATGTGTGTGTGTGTGTGTGTACGCTTGCACATACACACATATACTCATTTATAAATTTTGATAGCATATCTGTCCACATACTGTCTAACAAATTTTCCAGATTTTATTTGTTTTTTCAGGGTAAATCTGTCATGTAATTAATGGCTAGGAAGTCCCTCTGCCTATTCAGTTCAATATGGTGAACCGGCAGGGCATATCAAAATCCCCAAAAAGGCACTCATTATACACGGTACTATCAAATAATGGTAATCCAATTCCTTCACCTGATGACCCGTGTCGGATGGTTTGAGGGGAAATATTGTTATTCTTTTAGAGAACTGTGCTTTATCCTTAAGAAGGACCTTGACTGTGTTTATTCTGAAGTGTATCCCTGAGACTTTCACCCACAGTTACAGTGCTTGGTATCAACCAGACTGCACCAGACACACACTCTCACAAGCACTCTCTCTTTCCTGCACACACTGGAAGAGAGGTATGCGCACACACACGCCCTATTTTGCCCTCTGTCACTCACCAATGCACACTCTTGCTCACACTCCGTGAAACTCTATGCTGCTCACTCTCTACCTCTATCTCTTGCATACATTTATACAAACATGCATACATAGATCATAAACGTACAACACACACAGCACACACATGCCATAAAAACTCTCTCACACTCTTAACTTGCATGGACACACTCTGGCTTGTGCAACAACCGCTACCCATTTCTCGCCACCCACCGATGCACACGTACGCATCCATGCACACACATGCACACACACACACACACACACACACACACACACTTACAGGCACAGTATGACAAACACACCCTCTGTATGTTTCTCTCCCTCACACATTAACAAACAAACACATACACATACACACAAACACATACACACACTCACAAACAAACACACGCATACACACAAACACATACACACACTCACAAACAAACACACACACTCACACACAAACACATACACACACACACACAAACACATACACACACTCACAAGCAAACACATACACACAAACACACACTGGCACAGTAGGGCAAATGCACTGTATGTTTCACTCTCTTCCACACAAACAAACACACACACACACACACACACACAGGCACGCAGCAGTGCCAGCCTGTCCCATGCGCTGGCTATCAGTCCTGTAAAGCTCCCTTGCCATTGTAAGATAAGCGCGGAGCGCATCACCCGGCCTCCGGAGAAATGCCCAGTTCGAGCGCTGCAGTGCGGGGGGCTGATTAAGAGGGAGAGCAGGGGGAGAGGCGAGCTACCCATTTTCCCTGTTCTCTCCTCCTGGCAGAACATCCCGCCATCAATCAATCACATCTCCGCCGATGCTCGCCACTCGGACGCCGGCCACTTTTCGGCCTCCTCTCGAATTACACTTCCAACTCCTCACAGTGCAGCCCCTGGTTTGGGTTTCAAAATGGCCGCCCCGCAATACAGAATGAGATCTCTCTGATGGAGAGTATGAGTATGAGCGCCCCCTAAAGGTCTACAGGGGCATTACAACACTTCACAAATCAAATTTTGAGTAAATTAAAGATGGTTGACTGAATAGATACAAATGCTTTCAGTCTATCGCATCACAACAAATGATCTTTGTGCGTCATTTTCTTCTATACATTTTCACTGGGCCTGTCCTATATGGTATGTGAGTATGAAGTAAAATAATCATTGTTAAATCGACATAAAGTATTTTAAAATGAGTCTATATAAAATGCTCTCTGTCTCAGTGAGAGTGTACTTGTGAGTGTGCTAGTTAAATGTGGACCAAATTCACTCAGTAATTTTAGGCATATCAATTAGTTCTCCACTTGTTAGCAGAATAGGGTGTGTGTGTGTGTCCCAAATAGCATATAGCCAGCAACTGATTCATCACCTTAGCCCAATTTTGACCAGACACTGTCCAACAGGATTACAGAACAGCTGCAGGGTGCGAATGACACGGCAGATCCATCAACGGAAAAGGAGTTTATAGCATTCACTCTTAAAACAGTTACATTATGGGCTGTATGGAAATTTACTAAGGACTCGCATCAAATACCTACTCAGCTGACGTCACTTAACCACTGTCAATCATTTTAAAAGTACATACATTGATTGATTTTTTTTTTTTTTTGGCTCATTGACAGAAACCTTCTCCCACTGGGCAACCCAACAGTCTATTTTGTTTTGCCTTGAGGATCAGGGGAATAAATCTACAGTTAAGTGGTCGCAATCAAATTTGAAGCCATAAAGCATGTTCATAAAGTGCGTTGACCAAGAGCATTAACTAATGTCCCCAATATTTGAGGATTTATTGAGGGACTGATATTCATTTTTAGTTAAGGTCAAGACTCCGTAAACACTGCCATTGTTATAAGTTTTACCACATACTGAATGAAATGTCATATCAAAGGAAAAACATCCTCAATGGATGTTTCTGATTCAAAATGCATCGGCGATTGATTGTTGCATGACGTCACAACGCTTAGCACTATCATCCCACATTAAGCTATAAGCGATCAGAAGTTAATTATCCTCAGAAACCATTCTCAGATGGTTCTCTGAGCCACGAAGAACTGCCTCTGTATGAATTACACACGATACAAAAATGACTGCTGCTGTTTGCTACGCATGAGCGGGGCTTTGAAACACAATTTTTCAGGTGTGGACTGTTCGTTGTGGACCCTTCTAACTGGAACTCCTACGAGGAAGCAAGCAGCTTGTTGTTGTTGTTGTTAATAATAATAATAATAATAATAATAATAATAATAATAATAATAATAATATTATTATTACTAGTAGTAGTAGTAGTAGTAGTAGTGGTGGTGGTGGTTGTAGTACTGCATTTTATTTGGGAACTAAGCCAATTTTAGCGCCATAATGTTAGGCCAAAGTATAAGACCCAGCTGCGGGATTGTGTTTTAAGAGCTGGAGCACTGCCTGCTCTGCCTGTAGGCCCGAGCACTAATCGGCGAGCTTTCCAAAGTCTTCGCTTGGCCGCTTTTCTCTGTAACAGAACAAATGAGAAGCTAAATGAAGTCACATTCAACTACAGTGGTCTCACTGTTCCGCCATAAAATAGGCAATAAGAGAACTTCTTTCCAATCATATAGGTGTACTCCTTATGAGGACATATCATTATAACTGAAAAAATAAAAAATAAATAATAGTAAGCCTGGTGGACTACCTTTGATCTTCTGAAGCTACAAACAAAACTTTCAGAAAACTAGACAAAATTTCCCAAGAACATGACTCGAAAAACCAGGGCTACGATCAGAAACTGAGCGGGTTCAGTTAGCCAGATTGAAAAATTTTGAAGATTTATTTTATTAGCAGAACTGAACTCAAAAATAAAAAACATATAAACCTATGAGAATGGCTCCTATTTAAACTAGGATAGATGTTGGCCAGATATCGCCATCAAAGTATTTAAATAAAAATAACTGTCAATAACGAGCGGGCACAGCAGGCGAAGTGCGAACTGACGGGTGGTTTCAAAAGTTTTGCCAGCAATATTTTACAGTTTCTATTGTAAAATATTGTGGCACCTTTAACGCCGGTGAGTGGGCCAATGTCTTCCAAACTTAATAATACGCAATACCTGTCTGGAAATCAAAGCCGACAGCTTTTTCACGCTTACTCGCCCAAAACGAGAGTGGGCCGATAGGCAATTCTCCAGATCCAGGTACGAGCATTTCACAAAGGACTTGTCAAGAAAACAAAAGCCCAGTCATTTTCGAAAATTGTGAGCAACATATGGCGTGGACAATTTCTCAAAAGCACATAGGCCTATTAATGGAATTGTGTTTTTCGACAAGTGTTACCGCAAACTTCTTAGCTCTTCTCCATTTTAATTCAGGACAGGAGCCCTGCAGAGCACATGCTGTCTCAATTCGTAAAGCCCACTGCGGGAGAAAAATAATAAACTGAACTGCATTCTTATGCTCAGCCGAGGCTACTCCCAGAAACTATGGTCTACATGACGCTCAAACCTGCGATGTCGGTCAACTTTGTTCCTGTGTTGGCAAACTACACCACCAGACTCGCCAATATAGCAGAGCAAAATGAAAGGAATCGAGAGATTTAAAACTTCTGAAATGAAATATGCCTCTATCAACACTAACATCGGAAAAAGTTAGTGTTAAGAGAGAGGGCAACAGGGCATGGGTGATTTGGCCATGTTTTCTGGGGAAAAAAAACCCCAATGATCTTCTAGACTTTGTCAGCATTATTCACCCAATTTTTTCGAAAATCCCTTAATCTACGAATAAAACATAAACGATGAGTTTTTTCCAACATAATCAAACCTAATAGTGCCAAGAGCTTTAATGTGTTGTAATGTTAGCGCATCAAGTATAAATAACTGGCCACGGGAAGCCTGATTAAACTGCACGAGAAAATATGAACACTGGCCAGGCTTGGCTAGTCGTCGTCAACTTGATGCAAACATGAGCGTATTCACCGCCTATAGTGTTGGTAAATTCAATGCCCACATTATGCTACATAGTAAAACAGTGAGGTATTCCTAAGGACGCGTCCGCTCTCGGTAAAAAGGGCCTATCTATCCGCTAATTAACAAAAGCTTGGTTTTAATTGATGCGTTCAGGCTCAGCGTTCCCTTTGAATTCCTAGTGTGAGTATAATTATCAATATTACAGTCATTCCATTTAATGTTTAAAAGTCATTTTTGCAATCTCTTGCGTGCAGTTATAGATGTTTCCTTCATTAGATCATGGTTTGACGCATAGTTTTTAGCATTTTGTAGAGAAGAATTGAATTCTTCAAATGAAACGTAGCCCAAAAATGACAATAGGCCTATTAACAAGCAATGCGAAAACAATAAAAAATAAAAGTGCACTGGAACGTTAACTGTAGTCCTTCATCCTGTTGCCAGTCCTGTTGCTTTTTATACAGCCTACATGATCACAAGGAACAAGTACACGGGAAAATTGAGGAAATTATTATTATTTAGGCCTTGAACATAAATCCATTCCGAGGTTTCAGTACAGACGGGGCACGAGAGGCCACCAACCCCAAGCAAGGCACTAAGGCACAACCTAACACGGGGCACGCTTAAACAAAATTTGCGCAGTTTCTTTGAGATAGAATAAAGTGTTTGTTATCACTTGTGTATTATTCTAACATACGTGCTTTTCCTGTGTGAGTGGCGAAATAATAATAATAATAATAATAATAATAATAATAATAATAATAATAATAACAATAATAATAATAATAATAAACACAATGAATAGAATTTTTTAAAGCACAATCCAAGTTATTGTTATTTTTTCCGAAAGTATTTTAATTATAACGATGGGATGTGGATAATAAAAATGGGGTAGTTTTGACCTTTGACACATAGCAAGCAGAAACTGAGCCGTACCGAACAAAACTCGCCTAGGCCTACTCAAATAGTCTATAAATGTATCAACCACATAAACGCTTTATGCAATTTAAGATACACGATCTAGTGTATCCCAAATATGCTACTGGGCCGACATTTCAATGGGGAGCGCTCTTCAAGTCCTCGGAGATATTTCAAATCACTATATGGTGTTAGGTATATGTCCAGTTAGACAAAACATAGGCTAGTTTTATATGACGATATCGAGGATAAACAATAAAAAATACAATAAAATTTGAAATCACCTTATATTTGATCTTAAAAAAAGCCATTATGTGCCCGTTTCCAACATCACAGACTCGGTTACAACATACCATAGGGCTGCTAAAACTTGTTGAAACTCTGAAGGTTGATCTGTAATCGCTAGGAAAGTCAGGGAACACCACTGTCTTGGCATAGTAGCGCGTTAAAAAAATACATGAATATTAGAAGGTATTTTTTAAATTAAGTGAATGGATAAAAGTGTCAAAGTCTCCCCAAATGCAAAATCACCAAAATACGGTCATACATTTTCTGAAATAAACGATGAAAAGCCCATTTGATTTCAATAGTTATAACTCGATTAAAAATAATTATTATAATGTAGGGAATTTACAGGGACACTGGGGTATAAGGGAATTTAAAGTAATACGGTCAATGTTCAATAAAAATGACAATTTAAATTAATTTCTTGATTGTGCATTAAATAACCAACAATTGCCTCTAAATGGCCAATTCACAAAATACATTGCTCTGTTTGTGAGATGCAATTCTATGAAGTTTATTTAATTTTTCATATTTAATTGTGAATATTTTTCAGTATAGTAGATTTCTTGGAAGTCAAGTAAATAGATTTTATTACTAAGAATTGTTTAAATAAAATCATATAGTATTAATACAAAGGTTGTCGTGAAACACTAATTAGATCCGTCCGAATTTACGACAGTTAGTAAAATAATAACGTGGGAGGCGTTTCGTTTTTAATTAATTGGAAAGGGGTTTATACCTTTTTGTCGTTTATTGCCCTATGTCGTTATAGTTCAGAACAGCGCTAGCAGGTTAGAGCCAAAATTAAACGGGTCAAAATCGCACCAACGTGTAAGACAGTTCAATATTACTTATGGGGCAATCAAATGACTGATGACACGAAAGCTTTAATACTGGAAATGTCGTGGCATGGGTGCAGTATGAGTTTTGATGTTTAGTTAGAATAAAAGTCAACCAAGACCGTCAATATTGGGTCTATGCATTACATATTTTTACATTTTATATCAAGGTCTGCTCTGGTCTGGAAGTTTATCTGTTCCCGAGGGAGTAAAAGTGCGATGCGTGAACACCAACCATAGCAAAAAGACTTTAAATTATTCGTTCTCCATTATTCCGCAGGAAAATGTTCATATATAAATATTTATCGTCATTAATTTAAACTCATAGTTATACCTGCCTTTGCAAAAAGTGAAAATGCAGCAACTGATAAATTAAATAAATTGATGATCAGTAGCAGATTTCTACATGGCCAGCTGAGAAATAATAAATATTCAGCACTATTTACTCCAACTTACCTACGAGCACAATCACACAATCGTTGCTTTCACCCCAGAAAACAAAATACAATGTAATTCTTATGCAACAGTTTTTTTTTATCTTAATGTGATGCCGCATATGAGTTTTAAGAAAGAAAAAAAAATACCTACCATTACAGACGAGCAATTCTACAAGCTTGTCTATATTATTTTAAAATAATATTGAAACAAATGAAGAAAGCTATTATTATTATTATTATTATTATTATTATTATTATTATTATTATTATTATTATTATTATTATATCACGATGATAATAATAATTGTAATTTTTATTATTATTATTATTATTATTATACCAATTTTTCTAATTCATAGTAGTAGTAGCAGCAGCCATGGTATTCATATTATAAGTAGCATTATATGCCAGTAAATATGAAATATTTCTATAAGATGATCATTATCACATGCTGGCTACAGCTGAAGGTCAGGTAAAATCTGCACCACTGACACAGGAAACAGAACAGTAAAAAGCTAAACACTATTTCATGTAAGGGACTGGTCAAGGGGAAATCACGGACGGACGCTGTTACTTAACAGTGTACTTCATTTGTGGTATGCAGCATGATGAATCTTTTTGTTTCAATTCAGTAAGTTGGCCTTGCTTAATAATTTCCCAAATCTGCCATAGTGTGCAATATACATAATGCCCAAAATAAACTTGGTAACGAATGGACAAATGTTCACTTTCCATTGACCAGTAAGTGTTTGACTCTACGCAGAGTGGGTAGTTCTTTACTGTCGTATTTAGTTCCAACTTTCAGCGCAAAACCAGGAATTCCATTTGTCCTGATTTTATTGTTGGATTTCAAGTTCTTACAACTATATGATCATGTCACTGGCATCAACTTCAGAGTGCACAGGCTAGAACATAAGCCCAGGTAAACATCAGCATTATTGAAGTCTTTCATTTATGCTTGATAGTACTCCCTGTTTTTGTTTTTCTTCGTTTATTTATTTATTTTTTCCCCTACAGTACATTTCAGGTTTATATACATTATGGCTCTCACACTGTGTACAGTAAAGTCAGATGGAGAAAAATCACGGCCATCAGCATTATTAATGGAGATAAGTGAACTGTGTTACCCTGAGGGACCCAAACACCTGAGAAAAACATCCAACAAACAGCATGAACAGACAGAAAGCCCTTGTCATGGTGAGGAGACAGACCAATCTTTGGAAAAATACATAAACAATCCAATAAAACTTGTTTAACATGCAATTAAAGAAGGGCATATAATCATGCAGCTCAATGTGATATAGGCTAATATGGGTGATATAGGTTATAGTAATGGTATTGTAACAGGTGTTTCACATATAACAGGTGCAGAAATATGGAAAATATGATTTTAGTATTTCTGTCAAAGATGAAGAAGCTCGCTGAGAAAGAATACAACACTCTTTATTGATATAGCCCATATGCTTAGCATGATAGCTAAGGTAATTAGTTCTGTATTACTGGAGCAAGAATTGGATAAATAGTGTACACTGAAGACCGCAGTGATAAAAGTGCATAAGTGAAAAAAAGACAATTTTGAGCAAAACAAGGCCATGGACTTGGGCATCTATAAAACGAGTTTCCCATTTTAACCTCACCATATGTGAAAATAATGTGGCTTCAGTAATTTTATCATGAGGCTCTGCAGTTACTTCGCAAGATAGACATTGCAGGAACCAAATTAAGTTTAAAAATATTCTTAAAAATTATTATGAGTTCTAATTTATTTAGATCTGCTAGGGAACATTTTCACTGACTCTCACAGTAGGTGTATTCCTGTGTGTTCAGGTGAGCGCAGACTTTTCAGAATGTGTGTGTGTGTGTGTGTGTGCGTCTGTGAGTAAGTGTCTTGTTTTTCATTTTACAAATTAGTCGAGCATGGAGGTAAAAAAAAAAAAATGTGCTCAAGAACCAAATGATTGACTTGAGAATATTCTGGAAACACATCCGCTCTGTTATTTTATGTTAATAAATGTGGTGGTAAAAGAGCTGTGTAAAGAGCTGAGGCAGGCTGATTATAATACAGCATGAAATACCCCCATTTAAAAGGCCATCATTTCAAACTTACTTGGTTTAGCTGTGCAGGAAAAAATAAATAAACACTAAACAATTGTCAATAGAGCATGATCATGGCTACTACGACAATTTTTACCAAAAATAATTACACTTAATTTTTATTTTTATTATTATCATTGTTGTTGTTATTATTATTATTATTATTATTATTCTTGTTCTTGTTAGCAAAACTAGCAGTAGCAGAAGACAACACTTGTTCTGAAATGGGACACCATGTTTTTTATACATGAAAATCACAAATCTGTTTGTAAAAATCGAATATTAAAATTCACTTGTATTTAATATTTCATGAAAGAAAAAACAAAATAAAATAAATAGCAAATAATCGTGTCGAAATGCTGTATTTACAAACTTGTATTCCAAATTGTATTAAAATGTATTGAAACACTGTCTCCGTTTCTAAGTTTCTCAGTCTCTCATTCTGAGAAAAAAACCTCTGAAAAATTAAAAACTAAAAAACGTGTATTATGCTGAATTTCATTCATAACCAGTTCCTCACAAGCTATAACTGCTATACCAATAAGCTTCCTGTCCCTTAGGTAATGGTAAATGAAATCTATAATGTAATTTCATACAATTAATATGGCAAATATTACATTAAAATTCATTATATCTTTAACTTGTGATGTCAGTAACATCAGGCATATATTGTATTCATAGGTTTTTAATGGAATTGTGTAAAAATCACTTCTAAATAAGGCTAAAGCTAGTGTCCCAGCATAAGGCATGTAGTCACAGGTATTGTTGATTTTGGGAAAATAAGCACACAAACTTAGAAACGTTACATAAAGTTTGTTAATTTAGAGATAATGTCAAATGTCAGATTACGAATTATGGGGCCATTTACTCAACAGATCCCAAAATGAGACTGACTCCAAATTCAACCCTGAAATATTAGGATATTTGAACTTTCTTAAATTTCAGGGTAAGCTGAAGAAACACAAGAAAACACACAGTTTCTCTCTCGCTCTGTCTTAAACACACACACACACACGCACACACATGCTCGCAAACACATACGCGCGCGCGCACGCTCACACACACAAAAACAAACTTGCCAACTGTAGTGTGCAAAAAAATGAAGCAACTAACTTTGAACAATGCTGCGCATCCTCGAAGAACAACAATCCCCTGCTATATATTTCCAGAAAATGTAATACTGATTTAAAAATGAAGCTCATCTATTAATATATGCCAAGGCTATAACTCATTTTAAATGATGAAATTGTTATTGAAAATATCCCGCTTTATTAAAGAACATTGGTAAGATAATTTTGCTCACAAGTAGAAATGTGTATATCACACAGTATACGCTTTGCTAGAAGTGTTCTCTAAAATTACTTATCAAAAGAAACAAACAGCAATAGTCTACATTTGCAGGACAAAGTATGCACAGAGAAAGAGAGAGAGAGAGAGAGAGAGAGAGAGAGAGAGAAAGAGAGAGAGAGAGAGAGAGAGAGAGAGAGAGAGAGAACGCTTCATTAGACTGAAAGCGCAAAAGGAGTGTATAGATACACTGGCTATTGCGGAATAGAAATGCAGCATCCGTGGTAATGGCCAATCGTGATGACAGATAGTTTTCAACTACTAGCCAAATATACTCAGCGTTCATCTGCTACTTTAAAAAAAACCGACTTCATAATATAATTGAGATGTACCCATATTTTACAAAGAACGATCAGAGAAGCATTAACCTTCAAAGTTATATAATAATTTATTTATTTATTTCATAAATAAAAGGGCGGGGCGAGTATCCATCCCCTGCCATAAACAACTACGGAAACTGCATATGGAGATCATATGACGGGCAAGAAGTTAAAGTATCTAGGGAATTATCAAGAAAGACAATTTGGAAGTTGGCACTGCGAAATTTAAACGTATATTTTTAACTAAATGAAATGGTGACATATGAACCGATACGTTGATCAATAATATTGATTTAAACAGCGATACACATTCTGGAATTGAATGCATTTAGTAGTTAACTCATATCGCTACCTTCATTGATGAATTGCGTCTGATATGGAATGTATTGCAATGTCATCGCAATGATGCAAGCGACCAACGAAACAGAGAACGGGAACACGGTCAGAGCTTGCTTCGGAACCACGTGACCTACACGACTCCTATATTAACACATATTTTACACATTATATTTTTCTGAGTGAGGCAGTTCAGCTGTAGCATTATGAAAGCCCATCCGAACCCAGACATGATTTAGAAGTTAGTTATATCAACGCAAAAAGGTCTCTTATTGATTTAATGGAAGAATTTTATAATAAGCCTTCAATCAGCTTACTTCAGGAATATCATCCCCTATTCTTAGATTTATCTGTACACACAGTTCATGTCAGCGGTCCAGAGAGGGAAATAATAACTTAAAGCCCAAATGGAATGTTTGTATTATCAAGATCTTCTGGCAGCATGGCGTCAATGTCAACGCGCGTCAAAGAACTCGTCGTAAATTAAATAAATAAATGACAAGGCCTCATTATACACACCCATTATTTCAGCAATGTGTGAACAAGACATACATCTGCGTGTGATTCTGCTCGCATGGTGGAGATTGCATGCGTTGCATATACTTAATTGCAGCGGTGACCACCACATTTCTGCCATTTCATGTAATTAATTAAAAAAACAAAAGTATGTATGGCGATCACGGCAATGCGAGTTCAGTTCCATTGTCATGTTTATTTTGTAAATATTTCAAAGACATTAGGTGACAAAGTGAAACCACAAATGACGTATTGCTTAGCAAGGGCAAATGTGCAGAAAATTAATAGAGCATGTGCTTATATATAAAGACGAGATTCATGCTGTGCGCTTATTGCGTGCAAAAAAATAATTAATTAAAAACAAACATTTTAAGGCCTACGAGAAAGACAAAGGCTTTTACATAGCGTGCATAGCGAATTTGTACAGCTAATGAGGTTTGCGAGATTATTATTCATTATATTTCAGAACAATGCCAGGCGTTTTGTGTGTGTGTGTGTGCGTGCGTGTGTGTTTGAATATTTTAAAAGCAATTGAAATAATTCAAATCAGCCAGATGTTTAAGCAGACCTGAATTTCGGAACATGCAAACTGTATAACTATTTTCCTGCGACGTGGGGTTGGGGCGAGGGCAAGGATAGGGGGGGGGGGGTTATAGGCTTATTATATATATAAAACAACTATAACTACTTATATAACATTGAAAATACCTGTTTTAAAAAGCACTGCACACTAGTATAGCCTGGTCTGGATCTCAAGGCGCTGTTCAGATGAAGCCACAGAGGAGGCTATCCTAACATCTCTTTTAGAAATATATCTCTCCTGTGTGCGTGAGTGCAAATGTAAGAGCGCTGTTTTAACGAAGAATATGTGAGGGACCAAGCAACTTCACACAGACTCCTTGACACAGATCGTAATCGAGAAAAATCTCTTTTAGACTCCATTTATTCAGTCACATTGTCCTTGCTACACAGCTTATTCTGTAGTCACGGTTGTGCTGCGACGCGTCTCTGTCGCTTTACTCCCCCTCTCTGTCCGTTCTGCAGCCGATACACTGTAGCCTGTGAGCGGTAATCCCCACCGTCCATGATTTACCCAGAGCCCGTCTAATTCTGCTAAAGCCGCAGCTGCCACCGTGGCCACTCGTTGAACACGACAGACTGCGAGTCGCTCGGCTCTATTAATAATTTACCAGCTCCCCGCTCTCCCGACCGGCAGACTCGTCGGTCTTTCTGTAAATTCAAGATTTATTGTTATCTACTTACTTAGCCTACGTCGCCGGACTTAGTTCATACAAATGTGCGATCGATCTGTGGAGGCTTTCATTCGGGTTTTAGGCATCGTTCGCCTCCTCGTCCCCTTCTCGCGCAAGCACCCTGGGTGCGCAACGAAGTCATACTTATACGACGAACTTGATCTTTTTTAATCAAGTCAAATCTCGGCTTGGAGGAGGAGGTGGATAAGGACCAAAGGGGGTTCCACTTCTGGGTACAGGAGGAGAGGAGGGGGATAGTGGAGAGAACGATAGAGGAGAGGGATGGAGAGAGAGACGTGATGCAGTCTGAAGACTTAAAGAGAGTCAACAGCTAATAACATGAAATCACATATACGTTAAAAACAACTTACTGTCACTCTCAATTTCATGCAACCTGTTTTTGTCACTTTTTGTCTTGTTTCTGACGAACCACAGACATCGGAGACGGTATCGGCTGAACTGCTCCGCAAGAGATTTTGTGGGCATAGCGCGGCGATTCGAACCAGGCTGCAATTCGAGTCTCCTGGAGCTCCGAGGCTGGCGAATGTTTCTAATGGAAGTCAGTCGCGTTAAAAGTGAACTGAAACATCCAGAATGACGCTGACGTGTTGAAGGCCTGGATAATCCTCTCTCTCTTTCCGTTTCATTCAGCAGAAGACTAACTTTTTTAACAAAATGTTTGCTGGGCCACAGGCCGTCTTGTTTTAAGGTTCTTTTTTTGCTTCCGGTATCACCGAAGAAACCAAGTCGCGCTCTCTCGCCCTTTCTCCCACACAAGGTTTTTGGAAGCTGAGTTTTTTTTTTTTAAAGGAAAATGGGTCTTTGAGACTGTTGGCAAATTTCCCTGCTCCACAATGGTACGTGCTGTGTAAATCAATATTTTTTTTCTCTTCGTAAGATGCATTTGAGAGGTTTCGTACAACAACAAAAAAAAACTCAGTTTAAGCCCGAAAATGTTTTCCTGCGAAACCTGTTAGTCTTAAATCAAATATTTATGAAAGTTCACTTGAAGCTTTGCCATTATCCGATTTTACTTTCATTCGTATCAAATGTTAATGGTTTTCAAAATCATTGCTTATCGGTGAACTTAATGTTTTCGCTAATGTGTGTATGCATACATTCAGATGTCAAGTGATTCAGTTGGCTCTTGAGTTTTTCACTGTGAGGTATACAATCGCTGGTGAACTTTTAAGAAACTTTCTCATCGAAGTGGTACGCGGCAACACACGAGCAAACAAGTGCCAGAACACCTCTCTCGAGTCCCCCTCTCAGGACCCCTTTCACAGCAATGCAAAGGAGTCTCGCCGTCAGCTTTACTGGTACTCGTAGCCTGCAGCTTCTAATTGGGCTTGTCAAGGCTCTTCACAAGAAGAGCTCGGCTCAATGCACTGTACTCCCGCGTGTATCATTTTCTGTTCGGCTTTGCGGCGTTGCAATATTTGGTATTTAATGGGAGGACACCTCTAGTTTTTTTATTTTTTATTTACAGCCTTGTTCCATGACACTGCTCTAATAATTTGAGTCACTCGATATTTGGCCACATTATTGTATTATTTTGGACTCACATATGGACACTACAATTTTAAAATTGGTTAAATTTATACATGATTGTTATTATTATTATTTTTTATTATTATTGTCATTAATAATAAAAAATAAATAAATAAATAATAACAATAATAATAATAATGTTCGAATTCAGCCATATGTGAAAATGTATTATTTTTCTATATATTTTGTATATTTCTAGGCTATTTCTGTTTAATTATCAGTGTTGAGAAGGTGGTAGCTTTACCGAACGATCCTGAGGTGGCACTGGCCGCGAAAAGTCAACTGCGATCGCGAACTTGACCGAGGGAAGTATAAAGCATCTCTCCCCGCCCATTAAGATTATAGCGAATGTGGTCCACATTTGACGACAGCGCGTGCTATTGTCGTAAACGTTGTATGAATTTCGGAAGCTACTGCTTGGAGGCATTTCAGCATCGTCTTGGAGTGCACAATGGAGCCTCCCGGCTGCTTCTGTTGCTTATGGCTGTACAATATCGACACTGTCACGATACCAATCAAGATTCTCATTACATCGATGATGACACGATGGTCCCCAACTACCAGAAAGCAGCAGAAAATGGGCAAACGCCTGGTGTCGCCTATACTGGTTGTTTACTCTGCAAAACACCCTGAAGGGTTTGTCATTAAGATTCAAATGTGCTCGCTGTAATAATGGCCTAATGACAAAATAAACGGAGAAGAAGAAGATGGCATAACGACCTGAACAAATCCAATAATGTTTTCCAGCGAGAACCTTAAAATCCTTATTTCCAGAGTTCAAGTTCTCTAGACACTGCAAGGAAAATGAAGGAACCATAGATCTCTCAAGAACACAACAAATCACTGACTGGTTATGCCACACATTGCTGTTGTGTAGTATTTTTTTCTCATTGAAATCTGCTTAGATATGTGCATGTGTTCCTATGTATTATTGCGTGGGTATGTCTGCATATGTATGCGTGTGTGTGAGCTTGTGTGTGCATGTTTCTGTGTTCCCACGTTTATGTACATGTCTGCGCATGTATGCGTTTGTGTGTGCTTGCGTACATGTATGTGTGCGGGCGTGTGTGTGAGTAAGCATGTGTGTGTATGAAGATGTGTGCTCATGCTTGTGTAGATGTGTATTTGTGTGCCAATGTGTGTATAGGCGTGTGTGCATGTGTCTGAGTGCATTTGTCTGTGTGTGTGTGTGTGAATGAGTGCATGTGCCGGCGTGCACTTGTGCACATGTGAATGTGTTTATGCGCATACGCATTCATAACCATTTACTTTGCTATACTCCTATACAGCTATCACTGCATTTAGATCTCAGAAGGGTTTCAGATGTTGCTTCTTAATGAGTCCTCTTGGTCTAAACTAAACACTCTCACCATTACCTGTTGTCCACTGGACAAGAACCACTGGAAGGCGTTTCTGAGGTTTATTTATTTATTTTTTTCCTGCCTTTTTTCCTCTCAGTGCCCCTGGTTTTTTTAAGGAGCAGCTTTTTGCACATTCAGTATTTGTTTGCCCTTTATGAAACATAATCAACAATGACAGAGCTTTACAGGTCTCTGTGTCCAAGTGGTGGCGTCCAGTTGGCTCCAGTTTCTATACGCTCTCAAAATATAAAAATTGTAATGTAAATAGTAGCATGGGCGCTTACGTCTCTTTCTGCTTTGTATCCGGTCCAGAAAAATCACGGCATGTGTTTGGTCTGCGCGCTAACCGTCGTTGTGTTTTCAGTCCCGCGCAAATTGTAAATAATGACACCCACAGATGACATGTTGATGTCGCATTTATAGAGTGGGAGAGACTGGCCGCAAAAAAGATCAAATGTTGGACGAGAGTCCCGCGCGCCAGGCCTCTTTTGGACAGCGAGGGGAATGACGCGACGCTACGCGTTATTTATCTTTTGGTCGATCCTCCTTCCCTTCTTGTGAGCAATCTCTGTGTTCTTCCTCCCTGCTGTGGCTTGTGGATCTTTCCCACTAATGAGGGTTAGAACCTCTCTCCGCAAGCAAATATACAACACCCAAGTGCTGCATCTTGTTTGGTTCAGATTTGTTCCCTGTGCTACAAACACTTGAAAATCTTGCAGTTTTATACAATATCAGTCTGTAAATGTGGCATTTACAGACCAAATGTTGTTCCTGAACACATTCAGTAATTGGCAGCTGATGCAAGTTGGAACTATCTACTGGCTATTTCAAGAGCTACTTTGGCATTTAGGACCAATAAGATGCAACTGCACTATCTGAAATGAACTCAATCATAAATATTGATTTTAATTTTATAAGGTTTATGGTGTATATCGACCTGGGTGACAGCATGGCAAAGCTCAAGGTATCTACATACAAAATTTTTACAAATTACTGCAATGTTTGCCTTGATTTGAGTGCCCATGAGCACTGTTATATGGAATTGCATGTACAGCCTTTGCAAATTTGCTGGATGAAAAACATCAATTCTGTTCTATTATCTTTCTTCTCTCTTTCTTCCCTTCTCTCAAGATGAACTCACTTGAACCTAAAATGTACACGATAATACAAGTTTCTAAACTGTTGTGATTGGAGGAGAGCCGGCTGCGATGTAAATTGTTGTTGTCAAAAGCATATCAAAAGCTCTGAGAGTTTTAGGTGCTTCGCTGTGCATGCATGGGCAAGAATGTGTGTGTGTTTGCGGGTGTGTGTGAGTGAGTGTGTGTGTGTGTGTGTGTGTGTGTGTGTGTGTATGTGTATGTGAATGTGCATGTGTGAGTGTTTGTGTGTGCGTGTGTGTGTGTGCTACTGCATGTGTGTGGGTATGCGTGTGTGAGTGTGTGTGCCTGTTTGCGTTTGTGTTTGTAAGTGTATGCATGTGGTGTGCTTGTGTGCGTGTGTGTGTGTGTGTGCATTCGTGTGTGTGTGTGTGTGTGCGTGCGTGTGTGTGTGCCTATTCGTTCATGAGTGAGAGCGTGAGACAGTTTAATGAGTGGAATAAATCAGGAGAGATAGGAGGCATATTTCTATCGTAGACTGACATCTCAGACGATATATAAAAAGGCTGAAGACAGTGTTTATGCAGCAACATCAGGACACTTTTGCCCTCATCACACTTACAGCCACCCAGACAAAAAAAGAAAGAAAAAAACAGGTTGGCAAAAGGAATTTGGGATCAAAATCAGCTCCTCCTGGCTTGATGGGCTTGGAGCTCACCCTCCTATTGGCTAGCAAGTTTAACCCATTAACTTCCTCACCGGTTTATCTATTTATTTTCAGAAAGTCAGCTTCACTGATGAGCTTAGGTTTGATGAAAAGAAGTGTTTTCAAAAATTGTGCATGATGTCCTGTATCCTCGCATGTCAGTGAGATGCTCATCCAACCTACATAAGTGAGAACAACCTCAGTTGTAATTATTAATTCTGTTCATACACTATTTCAGTCTTTACTCAAATATGGGATGATTGGAGAGGATATTGAATAATGAGCATAAGCTCCTCAATCATCCTCACCTCAGGAGAGAAGCCGCTTATCACTGCGTCCAGTATCACAGCATGCATAGTTATGATCTCTTGTCACTGGCAAGGCCACCACCTTACTCGCCACTGAGGTTCGCCTACATTCCAGCCTGCTTCAGTTTTACAACCTCAGTTCAGATGCAGTTGGGTCAGTGTAGGAAATGCACATTAAAAATTTAAAGCAGAAGTTCCTAAATTTGCTTTGGATTGTATGTCATTTCACTTGGTACAAAGACAAGATACTGAATGTTTTGTTTGGTCAACTTAATTTTATCTGGGAGTATAGAATATATCCATTCCTGCCAATTAGGCTTGCTACACATTCCCAAAAAAGTTGTCATCGGGGAAATTTAGGACATTTACTGAGGTAAAAAAAATAGATAAATAAATAAATGTGACAGTGGCATGATTTAAAACAGATGAAGTCAGCAGGTGATTGTGAACATGATTTGGTATGAAAGCAGCATCCAGGAAAGGCTATGGTAAAGGATAACTAATTTACCATAAAAGTGTGATAAAATCATTGAAAGGTTTAAATTCAATGTTACTCAAAAAAAGATAGAGGTAAAATGGATATTTCACCCTACAGTGTATCATGTAATTACAAGATTAAGGGAATCTGAGGTATTTCTGAGCGTAAAGGACAAGGCTGTCAATCTGAGTGGAAAACCTATGATCTCAGGGACTCAAACAGCACTGCATCAACAACCATCATTTATCTGTAAGTGATATCCATGATATCCACTTATGCTCTGGATTACTTTGGCCAACCTTTGTCAAGCACTGCAATATGAAGTTATATCCACCGATGCCAGTAAAAACTTTGCTGTGCAAAAGGGAAACCAAATATTAACTGTGTTCAGAAGCTCCATAGACTGCTCTGGGCTTACAGAGATTTGCAAACAGTGAAAATGTGTATTGTGGTCGGACAAATCAATATTTCAGTTTTTTTTTTTGGAAGACTTTTATGTTTGGGACCATAGAAGTATGGGATGTTGGAGATCATATTTCGGTATTACTCATCATGTTCATCAGTAAATCAATAATCATAACCAGTAACCATATTATGTAAGCAGCAGTACACACACACAGACACACACACACACACACACACACAAACACACACACACAAGCATTGATTTCTGCGGCTGAGCTTCAAATGATCTAAGTGTCAATATCTGTTCAGTAGATTCAACCAATATCTGTTCAGTTGATTTCTGCTTTGGTTTGTATCTGCTCATTTGATTTAATAAATATTTGTTCAGTAGAATCATGAGTTTTATTTATCGCTGAACACAATCAGTTGAGCCATTTACTTATCAATTTTCTAAATATATTCTAAATATATTTTTCTCAATTTAAATGCACTTTTCTTTATTTTGCGTGGGGACAATACCGTGCACCACCAATATCTTCCAGATAATCCCACTGAGAACACGCCAACCAATAAGGGAATGGAAAGAGAAATGTGATAATCAGTGTAATATGGAAGGAGGTTCTAATAAAAAAGGCTGTTTGGAATGTTTGTATTTAGTATTATTTGCAATTAGAGACTCCTCCGCGCTTTAGGTCATGAGCTGAATAAGGTCTGATAATTTTCTGAAGATTCGGCCTCTCTCCAATTATTTGAAGATAAGGGGACCTTGAAAATACAAAAACATGGGAACCGCAACAAAGACAATCCAGATTGTTTCCAGCAACAATTCTAAACCTCATGCTTTGTCATGGTATGAGAGTCACTGCCATTGGCAAGAATATGTTGCACTTATGGGATGGTACCATAGATGGTGAGAAGTGCCTTGTGAGTTTGGAGCAACACACTGCCTGCAAGAGGACATTTTCTCCAGGGGACATTCCCGCATATTGCGGCAGAAAAATATTCTTAAATATTCTAAAATCGAAGTATTACTGTAATCATGGCTCTACAGAGAGAACTGAACCGGTTCACATGGCCCCTCAAAATTACTGAAAGAGAAAATAAAACTGTGAAGTTTTAACTCGGCTAACAATATAAAATAAAAATGCTGCAGCAGCCTGCTCAAAACTAGATTGTATAAGCAAGTCATCCGGACTGACCACATCGGCAGTCAACCAATAAGGGCCTCATGAACTCGTTTATTCTGGTTTATTCCAGGCAAAACCAAGAGTCCAGCCAACTCGGGTCCCCAAAATGATGGAAACCCAGCAGAGAGATCAACCCGCCTTTAATCTCATTGTAAATATTCAATTCAACTGTAGCCCATTGTTTTGGTTGGTTGAATAAATCTTTAAATAAATAAATAGTAAAATAGTCGAATCCTTCGGTGTGCTGCCCTGAATTTAAGGTGGACAGGTGAAGTGCTCAAGCAGCCCTAGAGACCTAAAATGAATTCACACTTTTTTTTTTATAAAAGGCTGTTCTGGCAAACTTGTAACAAAGGTTGTAAAATTACAATTAAAACAATGTACCAATCAGGAATGAATGATGTCTGATAAGGTAGAAGGTGTCAAGTTTTATCCCTGCCCTGGGTGGGGCTTATAGGAGGAATACAGACGGAGACCTGACAATCGGTGGTCAGTCGGTGTCAGGCGACTGATGGGAAATGAATGTTACTTGGTTTGCGCAGACCAGCCCGGGTTTTTGTATTTCACTGTGTGTTACTTACAATTAACCCAATTACATCAGACTCTGGAGAATGCATCTATGCCTTGGCAGTAAATTTATAAGAGTGAGGGGAACACTTAGTCCTTGGCCCGTACTTTTCTCCCCCAAAATTTAAACAAGACGAAGCCAAACTGCATTCTGCACACATCACAAAAGCAGGGCTGTGTAAGAGGGAGGTGTGGTGTTGGATTGGTCTGCCTGCACTCCAGACATGTCTGCAATAGAGAACATGTGGTGCATTTTGAGAGGCAGTTTGTTACCAAGATCCCATCCCAATTTGCAGGAATGGGACCAAGTTCCCCCTGAATCATTTAATTGCTTGGTGTCTTAAATCCCTAACCATTTATGGCCAAATGTTAAATGCTTCACTGTCCCAAGTTTTTTATGTTGCAAGAATCAAAATAGAAAGAAGTTTATTCTGAAAAAAGGGAGATAATGACTGAATCTATGAACTGATGGCCCTCACATTCACTTACAACCCCCCAGCGTTATGGAAAAAATTTTAAAAATAATCAAAAAACAAACAAAAAAAACCCCAGATTTCGAAATGTTTAAACAAATATGGTCTCACAGTGTCTTTGAATACCTTTTTGTGCATTTTTGCTGATTTTTGGCAGTAAGTTCTCACCAACAAATCATTATGAAAAAAAAATAGTCCTGATAATAATTGGAGAGCTGAAATATATGCAGACTGTTGAGTGCGAACAGGAAAGCAACTTGGAAAGTATAAGGACTAACAGATGTGTGTGCATGTGTGTATGTATGCGCGCGGGCGTGTGTGTGGTTATATGTGTGTGCATATTTATATGTGTGTTCCTGTGTATGTGAGTACCTGTGTACGTGTGTGTATTCATGTGTATATGTGCATTTGTATCTGTGTATATATATGTATGCACGCAAGTGTGTGCGCGTGCACATATGTGTGTGTGTGTGTGAATGCATGTGTGCGTGTATATATATGTGCATATGCATGCGTGCACATATGTGTGTCTATGTGTCTGTGTGTGTGTGAGTGTGTACCTGTGTGGGTGTGTGTGTGCACATATGTGTGTGTGTTCATGTGGGTATTTGTTCATGTGTGTGTGTGACTGTGTGTGTGCCTATGCATGTGTGTATGTGTGTATATATGTGTATGTGTGTGTGTGTGTGTGTGTGCTTATGAGCACATTTGTGTGTGCGTACCTGTGTGTGTATGCGTGTGTGTGTGTACATATATTTGTGCATATGTGTGTGTGTGTGTGTGTGTGTGTGTGTGTGCATGTGAATGCATGTGTGTATGTATTTTTACATATGTGTGCATATGTGGGTGTGTGTCTATGCATGTGTGTGTGCACACATGTGTGTGTGTGTGTTTATAGGTGTTTTTGTGCATATCTGTGTGTGTATATGTGTATTGAGACTGCATATACAGTTGTGTCAATGTGCAGCAAGTTTAAATAGTGTGTGATCTAGACTGTCTGAAAACTGTTTCTGAGTCAGTTTTAGAGGGTGGATTAAATTCTGCATTTTGAAAGTGCACTCAGTCATCACTGAGTGACATATAGCTGTTTGTTCGGACTGATTTATCTGATGGTTGCGAGGTTGTAGTGCTTAACTGTTTCAATAAATAAATGAATAACACATTTGCACCTTTTGAGCTGAGAAGTAGATATTTTCTTTTTACAAATTTATGGTGGGAAACATGGCCTTTATATGTATCATGGCATTTGTGAAATGTGTCTCAATTTATATAAAGTAATTAGCCTTAGTTTTCAATGTAAGTATATTTTCATATTTCTATTTAAAATAGGTCACAGTACTTCGAATAAAATCTTTCCATTTGCTCTTAAAATGTTAATTAAGAGTGGCCTTGAGATTTCTGCTCTGGGCTCACCATATGGATTTGGCATATGTTCTGTGTATGTATAAAATAATGCATATATAATTCATTTTGTGCTGAACAATAGTAATGAATAGGTAACAAATAGGAGTGGGGGGCTGTTAATTCACCCAAACTTTCACGGGGGGAAGTGCCTCTCTGTTTTATTTTCGGGGGTAATATTATCTCATATTTGTCCAATTTAGTAAAAACAGCACTGAAATATTTTTTTGATTGGCTTCCTTTAATCCTGAGGCCAGATCTTCATGCTCGTGAATTGAATCACCCCGTTGATTCACAGACGTCACGCTGGCTATAAAGTGGAGTGAAAGCCCGGGAAATCGAGTCACAGCCGCAGAAAAACACCAGTCCATCATACATTCCTCATTTCGCGCTTCTGGCTCATGGCTCGTCGTCATAGTCTGTCGGTTAAGCCAGACCATTTCAGTTTGGGTCGGGGACTGCAAACTATGTCCATGCTGGGCCTTGAGTTTTGCTTAAAGGCAGTCGGTGCAGATGCTGAATTAGGCACCAGACAGAAACAGCAGATTGTGCGCTGCGAAATGTTCCTCCTCTTCCGACCATTATTTCTGTGGTTCGTCAGCTGGGCAGATGCAGTAAAATTTACCATGAACAATTATAGATTTATGAAAAAGCAATCAAGTGTTGGGCAAGGATGTCTATAAGTGCGGATAAAGACTACTGAAAATCTTCTTATTACTAAAAGAACCCTCTACCGGCTCAGAGGAGTGTTTTTAAAGAGCAGTGCTGTGTTTTGGAAAGGCGAGGGATGCAAATAGCCAGTATTTTCACCACAAGTCTGGGCAGCGTTGTTTGCCAAAATCTGCGCTTTATTGTAGTCCTATATGCCTCCGTGTGTGTGTGTGCGTTTGTGGTGTGTGCAGATGATTGATTGTAAGTATATGTGTGTGGGTAAAAGTGTGGCTTTGCCGTGTCAGTTTGTTTGTGCGCGCGCGTGTGTGTGATTGCATATGTGTTTGTGCGTGCAGTGTTTACTTGCGTATGTGTTTCTGTGTGTGCATGTGCGTATGCGTGTATCAGCTAATATACATGCAAGCTTACATGTGTGACCGCGCATTTTACGTGCCTATGAGCGGAATGGGCCGACTGGCCTGCTGAGTTCAGATGTATATTGGAGTGCGCATGTGTCGTGAAGTGCGCGCTTGTGCATGTGTGTGAGAAGCCGTCGGAACTACACCAGATATGTTCGGGAGTAAGTGCGAAATGCGTTTCACATGCTCGCATAATTGGTACGTTTCAGCTGCGAAAGTTGTGAAATGAAGTATTTTGCGGGAGTGCGCTGGTCTGGTAGTTAGGTTTCCTCTCAGCTATGTAGCGTGGGTTAGCGTGGTCCAATCGACAGCAGAACTGGAATGACTGCTCATTTGCAGCCTTAGGCCTTGCTCGTGTGTTCCTCAGCATACAAATTAAGTACTTTGAATGGAGGCGACTCTTTCAAAAATACCTTTCAGCGTTGATCGGAGAGTGTAAACCTGTGTGAATTCGTGCCCTGGTAAACTTGATAGCAGTTTTCAAAGTTGATAAAGGCGAGAACAACAGAGCTTTTAGTGCGGTATTTGTTTAAATTACTGTGGTTTGCGCACGAGGCACGTGGCTCTCTATTACTTTTCAAAAAGTAACATACGATGTGCAGCTCTATGGACTGCTTTGACTATGAAATCTGAATAGACCTTCGTCACCTTTTTTGATACCATGAATTATGTCCGACTGACGAGGAATTTTAAGCGTCAGGTGTGTGTGTGTGTGTGTGTGTGACAGAGAGAGAGATACTTTTTTGAGTAAGCAACATCATTTTACAGTATCATTCTGACTTTATTTTGATGACATAATATTATATGTTATGTTCCACGTGTTGCTGTTGTGTTGCATGCTGTTGCTGTCATGAATAATGGGAGAGATGCCCTAAATGAATGATCCTTATGTTATATTTCAGGCGACTGAAACTTTTCTGGTGAACGAAGACCCGTCGAGGGGCCCTGGGCTGCCAGAATGCTTCGTAGTGTCTGATTCCTACAGGGTAAGCATTGACTTATGCCATTTCTCTATCATTATTCTTAAAACAAATATTAAATATTATTTTAAAATCGTTTTCATTACGTTGTGTTTGGAGATAGCTCTTCCACACAAACACTGTTATAGCTGACCAGTTCCTGCTGCTAGCCATTACACTCATATTGCTACTTGAACTTAAAAAAAGTGAACAGGTTTGCCATAGTGCCCCCTATCATTGACAGTAACATGATAATGTACCAACTGGATGTGCCCAAATGCAGTCATTTTTCAAATCATCTTAATAATGAGCGAGCAGAACCCCTGAATGCCCGCTTGCTCTATTTTTCATTCACAAATACAATCGGAGAGAAGCCAATGGCAAAGTGCTTTGTGCAGTGCAGTGAGAATATGTGTCCCTTGAATAAAATGAATCATTCACTGGGTTTTCAAGGTCTCAGACTCTGAAGATATCGTGATAAGAGCATGATCCCTGTACGCGCATCCATGTTTAAGACAAGGCCTGTAATCTAACCCCGGGAGTTTCCTTAGCGGTTCTTGTAAAGGCAGTCTTGTGCAACATTGTCTGAGAGCATGTCATGTGATTACAATCGTGATCGCTTTCATCACAATATTCTTCTCCTAAAAAATACAAATCCACTGAGATTTTCTTGGAATCCTTTTTTTTTTTAAATAGAATTTGTTTTGGTATAACAATGGCTTATATTATTTACTTCAGAGAACTGTGCATATGGACTGTCCAGTGACTGCTCTTGTAATTTATTCACTTAAAGAATCCTGTGTGTGTTTTCCTCATTACATGACACTCTGAAATTCAAATTGTTCCAAATCACAAAATAGCTATCAAAATACCTTTCTTCACGCACAGAAACTAAAGCCGAGTCCTTTATTAAAAACAGGACTCCGCCAAATAGCGAGTACAGCAAATATGTGCGTTTAACTGCGTGAGGGGGAACCGTCAAAACTGCAGCCGTCACATGTGGTTCTGGTGTGTGTTTTTTAATGAGGGATTTAAGCAGACAAACCGCAAAATGTGGGCCTCATTTCGGGGTAGCGGTTGATGCAAAGCCGTACATATGGGGTTGCGTCTGCGGGTGCCTGTGTGTGGGGAAAGCTGGACGCTAAAATTCAGAAGATTCCCTGTTAAGACCATCTATGTGGCCGCATTCTGTGGTCTCATGACTTAGTTTTGTAGCTTGGGGGGAAAAAAAACAAACTGTACAATAATGGGAAATTGGCAGGGCGGAACAGTTCGCGGGCGATCCCTGAGATGTGATTTGTGGGCCTATTGCTGAAGAGTGTAGTGTGGGGAAATGGTGCTCAGAATTTTTCCTGTACTATAACCCCTCTCTCTCTCTCTCTCACACACACACACACACACACTCTCAGTCTTCTCTTGCTGGTTTCAGTAATTGGCAATCGGAGCTCCTTGTTTCTCCGACAGTGGGCTGTATTTCGCATAAACCGGGGCTCGCTCCTTGGAGGTGCGCAGGACTCGAATGCCAATTTTAAAAACTTGGCTCTGCGTTAATACAATGACTTCACTCCGGCCCCTACCCCCTCGAGTATGCTAAAAAACTTTAGTTCATACAAAGCTTAAACGCTCCGAGAGCGAAGTTTGAGCACCACTCTTTCTTCATATGCCGAGCTTTCCAAGTGTGCTCGGACTCTGGGTGTTCATCCAACTGTTATCTGACCGGCTTCTTTGTCCGAATCAGTTTTTTTCCCATCTATTTCTTGATGAACTCAACAGGGAAGCACAGAGTCTAACAGAGTGTCACTTCAGTGTTAAGTTCATAAGCATCCCATAGTGTATTGCGCAGTACTTATTACAGTATAGTCCTGTCTTGGCAAAACATTTTCCTATCTTCGCCCGTCCAACTGGCACCAAAATACAATTTGAGGGGGAATATTTAAAATGAGTTGGTACGCACAGGGAGTTAGTGCAGTTGGTGCTATTTAAAAAAAAGAAAAAAAAAAACTCATCCAGTGCTGTATGGAATAAGAGCCTGCTCAAGCATAATTAAAGCAAATATTAAATTTATAACAGATGGTATTCAGCCTGAAAAGGTGGATGGATATAGAGGCTGGAAAACTTAAACTTTGAAGTATCTAAAGCAAAATTATGAAAGGGCCCACACAAATTATTCTTATTAATATGAATGCCTATCAGCAGCATGTGTCTACTTAAAAGCAGTGTAACCTGCAGCTCTTTGTGAAGTGCGCCACTAAAGGGAGACGAGGATGCTAACTGAGTTCTGTCGGGGCAAAATAGTTGGTGGTTGAATTTTACGCCTGGTCATCACAAAAATTGGTAAAATTATTTAGGATGACGAGGGTAATGGGGCCAAGAATTATGACGACATGCCGAACACCTGAAAACAGCAACAATAAAAATATAACAGTGGCCACAAGTCAAAGGTCCACGTCAGGGACCCAGAGGCACTTGCTTGAATAGTTGCTATAGTAACCATAGAAGACAGCTCGAACAATTGCCACATAATTGAATGAATGCATTTTTATTGTACCTATTTCATCAGAAACAGTACATCGTGAGCTTTAAATTGTTGGTTTTTATGGCAGTGTTTGCAATGATTTAGATATCTTATATCCAAGTATTTTGTGTGGTTGTGCGGCTTTTATTGGAATGTAATCTAGAGGTGTACTGTGTTGAGAATAACGGAAAACATTGTTATTCAATGTGAATACATACGTGAGTTGAAAACAGAAATGAAATGTCGAAATCACTGCAAGCTGAAAATACTGTAAATTGAGATCTGCCATTACATATTGTTATTTATTATTATTATTGTTGTTGTTGTTGTTGTTTTTATTATTATTATTTTTGAAAATATGCATCTTTTGCCACTGAATTCCAATTTGTTGTATTCTATAACTTCTGGCACAAGTGCAAATCAGAAGAAGTATAAAATTAGGTGCTGACATGCCTCTATATACAAATAGGTGACAAATTAAAGGAAAAACCTGAAAAATTGTGTGGACAGACATCACAGATGTGGCTGTTTCTGTTCATTTTCCTGTATGGTTTGATTCTTTTCCTCTCCTCATAGGCAGAAGGGTCACTGCAAATCAATGGAGTTATTCTGAGTGATCACCTGTACATGCTCTGATGAGGCATAGCTACCATGATGGGAGTGGTCCCTTCCAGGATGATAATGGCCCAAGCCCCACAGGGCACAAGGGGTCACTGAGTGGTTTTATAGTATGAAAATGATCCTGAGTTAACGCCACCTCCCTCACAGTCACCATATCTAATACTAACTGAACTCTTATGGGAGAATTTGGAACAGGGTGTTAGACAGCACCCTCTGTCACCATCGGCAAAACACCAAATGAGGGAATATATCTTTGAAGAAAGATACTCCATCCCTCCAGTGAAGTTTTACACTTGTAGACTCAATGTGTTGAAGCTGATCTAGCAGCTTGTGAGGGCCCGACACCTTATTAAGTCTACTTACGTTTATTTTTCTATTAATTTGTCTTCGTGCATTTTAGGTATTTTTGCACAACAATATGTGTACGCAAACGCAAACATGCATGCAGACCAATGGCGGCTGGTGAACTGGCGATAGAGGAGGCTCATCACCTGTTTGCAGCAATCATTCATTTAAATTACAATTACAAAGCTCCGAAATCTCTCAACATTTTCGGGTGCGGTCAGTTTTCATTAATTACACCTGTCAACTCTCACGCATTCTGGATGATTTTAGTGGTATGTTTACATTCCTCTGCTGTTGTCAGCAATTATTCAATCAACGCATGTGTAAGAGATTCTCGCGCGGAATTGAAGTCCTTTTGCATGGAGGTTTATCAGTTTCACCTGCGTTACGACTCCGGATTTCTCACACTTTACTTAGGGGTTGGAAGCAATGCCTGTGTTTCATTATTGTTCAAATAGTTTAAATGAAGTTAGGTCATTTGAAATGTCTTTATGCAATTCCATTGCTTCCAGTGATCTTATACGTTGATTGAATAATTACTGACTTCAACCAGAGAACGTAAATATACTGCGAAAACTCTCACGGAATGTGTGAGAGTTGACAGGTGTGCGTTATTAATGATAACTGACCACACATGATAATGTTGAGAGTTTTTGGAGCTTTTGTAACAGTAATTTAAATGAATGATTGCAAACAGGTGATGACCAATCATTGTTTTCAAGGGATTGGTTTGAGGCTCCCCTATCGCCAGTTCACCAGCCGCCACTGATGCACACATATATATGAATACAGTCTGATACACATTCTCTCTTCCGAATCCATGGACACGAGAATTACTTCAGTAGAGTTTGTGCACAACACAATATGTTAAACTTAAAACAAGACTTGGTCAAAACCTAGTACATGGTTGGACTGTGTATGGTGAAAATAGTGTGAAATAGTGAGCCGTTTGGTATGGCGATAGTGGCATGGTCTATAATATTAATTGCTGGATTTTAAATGTTCATTGTATTTTCTGTATTGGTCTTAGTGATAGTTCTAGTTAAAATCTACTGAAGTAGCATATCACATGACATGGTTTAGCTGCGTTTGAGTCAAAATAAGATTGGTTCACACCAAATCAGTTTGAAAGTGCAATGGCCAATGGGGAAAGTACACTCAGCCGGTCGACCAATCAATGGAGTTACTTCATCAGTCAATCAGTCTGTCAGTCAGTCAGTCACTCGCTCACACAGCCACGGACATCTGCAGATGTAAGGCGCGAGTTCTGACTATTTATGCTGTCTTGGCAAAAAAAAAAAAAAAAAATGGCACTGTTGCGTGAATCTATAAGTGTTTCCTTAATATTACGATATGAATCAGCGTACACTAGCAACTTTAATATTTGCTAATTCTTTATTACATGCATTTCATAATGAGCTTGGTCAAACGAAAACACGCTGCATGTCTGTGTAGTCAATTTTCCAAATTCTGCTGCAAAGCCAGTGTTTACATGCAAATACATGCTTTCAGGTCAAAAGGTGCAATGAAATTAAAAACAAATTTTTCCATATTTTAAATATCTAAGACATGGGTGTTAAAACGACCATACCCAACATTGTAGGTGTGCGCATGCGCAGAATTTATAAGCAGGACATTAGATAGCACTTGTCGGCAGCACACATACATTTGTCGGTATGCTACCATTCGAGATGTGGTACTTAGCGGTTCCAACAAGTGCAGCCCCACAATCTTTGGCTCTAGCCTTCTTCCACGTCCATAGCTGAAACATCCTAAAATAGCCTATGTATTTTTTATTGCGCCTGACCACCTCAGTGAATGTAGCTAAATATTTGAATGCACGGACTGGCTTTGCTGCAGAATCTAGAAAAAAGAAATGATAATAGCGGGCAGCGTGCATTGTCTTTGAGCAAACGTAGATTGTAGACTATGACAAAATGTGAATATGTTATAACGAGCGAGCAAGTATGTTTCAGGTCGGCTGATTCATAGGCTAATTCACTGATCAAGTGCGAAGGAAGATTCTTCGATTAATGCACGATGTGGTAGCACTTTTAATAAGGCAACATAAGTCGCCAGAACATCAGTCCAGCCGGTAGAGTGGAAAAATAAAGTAGCACAATAACACGGGAATGACAATGTGAACATTACGACGCATTTTGTTGCCGTATTCACCTCCAGTATATCGTACGGTTATATCGATTCAGCCTAATGAATTGGTGTAGATTTGCCGTTTTTTATTAGCTGATTTTACTGGAAAGATATTCGTGTTTTACTCTAAATTTATAAATCTTCTCGTCGCTATTGCTGGAGAGAGAGAGAGAGAGAGAGGTGGGAGGGGGCGAGCGAGAGCGTGAAAGAGAGAGAGGGCCAGAGCGAGGAGCGCAGCGAGAGAAAAACTTTTTTCCAAAGTTTGTGTAAAGCTTTCACTTTCAGCCTTCGAGGCGGGGTTACCAGTACGGCATGGATTGAGAGGGGACGGCGAGCGCTTGCAATGCAGCACTACAGCGAACTTCCATCCAAATTAAATAAGCTCTCTTATTTCTATCTCTGAAAATAACCATGTACTCCCCGTACTGCTTGACACAGGTAAAAAAATATTGATTATATATTTATAAGAATGCTTTCGAATGTCTTGTAACGTTCGCGATCTTGTGTTTAATACGTTTTTAAAGCTCCTTTTTCGCGGTCCGTTCAGTGTTCATAGTTTCCCCCTCTCCCCCGCTCCCCTTTCTCTGATGGCATCCATCCAAACGGCTTTCTTGTGCGTTTCATTGCACATGGTTTCAGGATAAAATGGCGCTTCTCTCAAATCTATTTTATATAAAAAGGAGGGGGGCTGGAGGAGAGTGGGACTCGAGTTGACTGTCACGAGTAAACCGGAGCGGGGATATGTCCTGTAGGCAATTACAGTTTGGTATTAACGTGTTTTAAGGTTGTTGCGTATGTATAGAGCAACATTGAAATAAGGTTATTCGTGTAAAATTGAATCGGTGAATGGCTGCGTAATTGTAGTGGCTATCTGTCAGTCTGTGTAGCCATCAGTCGAAATGCCGAAGTCGAGCGGCTACGTCCTTTTAAAGTGTAGTGTAGCTTGTTGCATCTTATTTAGTTTGAATTAATAGGGGCAGTGTTTTCCCCATGTGTGTCGTTGTAGGCTATGCGCTCAAACACACATTGAGTTTTAATTACAATTGAATGAGAGTAAATTAAATACCACTGACGTTTTTATCCTGCTTGTATCCTCCTTGAAAATATGAACATTGCCTATTCAGCCTGATAGATTCAAATATTTTGCTGAAACTGTTTAAGTCGGTTAACTCACCTAATTGCTGATGAAATACAGTATTCTCTCGCATTCATTTTAGGGAATATTTGCCTGTTGCAGAGAAGTTCAGAAAAGCATCAGTGCTGTTCAGCAGCTATTATTGTTCGAGGTCTCTAAATTATCTTTACGCTCCGAGGGAACTGATCTCTCCACTATATCTGGCGTAATTTTTTACACAAATACCAATTTCTGTCAGCCTCATTCGAGTCTAGAGGCGAAAATCAAGTCTGATTCAGTATGCATTTCTCCCATAGCTCTGAGTCGGACTAATTACATGTTTATGAACGATAACTGGGATGCAATGTGTTGGAATCGGAGTTGATGTTACAGTGACAGGAAATAAGTCAAAGGTGGTGCAAGAAATCGATCAGGTTTAACATAATACATCACCCTTTACCAGGTAAAAATGGTACTTACAGATGTTAAAACACGTCTCTCTTCTTTCATCGATAAATAAAATATGTCTTAGACCCCCCTCCCCTTCGTCACTGGGGCGCTCTTGGCAGCTCGGGGCAAAGGCCATTTTCGTCCCTATTTTATGTTCATTTTTTATTTTTTTTATTTTTATCGTAGCGGTGTAATGTATTCTGCATCATGGAGGCTATGCAGGTCTCATATTCGGCTTGCTTTGATGTATTTGTGTGCATTTTCGATGTTATGTTTTCTGTCCCCAAGTGTGGAGTAGGCCCGAACATGCCATAGGTATAGCCCGTAACATTGTAAAAAAAAGTATAAGGTGTAAACTAAGGCCTTTATTTGAGAATTTGACGCTGTTGCATAACTTACCAGAGCTGATTCTAAATTTATTTGCGCGGATCCTTTCAGTGTCTTTATGGGGCATCATTTAGCCTAAAACATGATCAGCCGAATGCGGTTTAGCTGATCTTTATTTGTCTTCATTTTTTTCCCTCTATAACTCTTTTTTATTTATTTATTTTACTTTATAGTTTCATAGTTGGAGTCGAAAAATGAATACCAATTTGCCAGTATGAAAAAAATGTGCATTCAGTGAAACTACAAGTTTGGAGGAACCATCAATTAGTTTTACAATTAATCGAAATTATTTTTAAGTATTTCAGTTTGAATGTACAGTTTCAGTTTTATATTAGATTTATATTAGAGACTTGTTTTCACCGCATCCTTCTCAAAAGCAAGTAGGCCCTAGCTTTTACGATTCATTCAGTTCATCATGACCAAACGTTTCGGAGTAGGCCCAACTGCCAAGTGGGGTTCAGTTTGTGAGTTAAGTTAAAACTGATAAATAATTTGATAATCAGACATCATTGTTCGTCAAATGTGTTATTGTATGCACATAGGCCGTTCCGCGTTTAGTCTCCATAGTTTAAAGACGTCTCTGAAAAGCTTGCTTGCGTGATCCTCGGGTGGTAAGTCAAATTTCTCTGTATAACTTCACGAATAAACAATTGTATTTGTCCGTCCCGTGTGCACATTGAAATTATCCCCTCAGATTAGTTCTGTGCGATCTCTTTGTGCCCCTTTGGTTGGGTTTGGTATGCACTCAAAAGTTTAGACCTATAACCTTTGTTAACCTTGTAATAATATGGCTTTTCCTCTGTCTCATGCAATACAAATAAGCTGTATTATTTGCACTCACGCTCTTTTCTAATCCTTTAGATAGTCATGACGCCTACCATTTCTTTCCATTTAGTGAGATAAATTGATAACAATAAAGTTCATTTCTGTTGCTGAACCATGGCATATTGACCGCACCTGTACTTTAACATTAGCGAATGTAAGTTTATAATTTAACGATAAATTAAAATTAAATGGAAATTGGCCACCAGTACTTATTGTTATATCCTCTTTTATTAAGGCGCATGTATAAGACGAGCTCGCAGCAAGTGCGCCTAATTACTTGAATTCCATTTCTGAATCATTCGGGTGACTGCCGGCCTCTCGCCACAAGAGAACACAAAAGTAATATTGCTTTTTGTCTCGTACCTCCAATATGCCAATATGCGCTACAAATTGCCTGAAATCTTTGTGCGATCACTTGGCAGAAATATGTGAAGTTATGTCAAGAGCAAACGCTGTTTGATGCTTTTTTTTTAACCTACCATCTTCTTGGACTGAGTGCCTATGCGCTCGTAGTGAAGTCGGCTGTAGAACTTCGTGCTCACAGACGCCTCTCCATCATACGTATTGTGATGGCACCTATGCGAATTTTTGCTGTGTAAAATGTTGTCAATTATTTAAATGTTTGGAGTCTGTGAGATTGTAAAGAATTTAAACAATGAACAATGAATTATTAACGCTGGTAAAAGCTTTGCTGGAATGGGTGAAATAGATGGGGGTTGCGTGGAGAATGCGTAATGGAATCGATGTTTGGAAAGCCAAATGTGTAAATCTGCAATGTGAAGTGGGACATTTAATGTAAAGGCTTGGGTATGTCACTTATTTAGACGGTTAAAAAAAATCTATCTGCAGTTTTAATGAAGGTTGCTAGTCACGCAGTTAATGTACACGAAAAGGGAATACTTTTGAACTGCCAGCGTTTATTTTCAGTACAACACTGGTGATGTGGACATTTTATTTATGCACTTAATAAGCATATGTACTGAGAATGGTATTGAAGGCTATATCCCTTTAAATGTATTTTTAATCCTGTTGGCAGGGATGGTAAACATGCAGGGTCTGCAAAACTTTCCAAAGCGGCTTCAAGGGAACAAAGCGCCATTATAAAATAACGCGGTGTCGTATTTTGTGAATTACCAAGACCCGCAGATATTGGGCCAAAGTCTAGAAACAATTAGGCTAAATATCACAGTCATATCTTACACGTGCTGTTCTTTTATGACTAATGTCAAAGCTTGGGTGGGCTATAGCCTTCTTTAACGTTGAATTAACTTCTTGGCAACGGCATTGTGGCCAAGTTAGGCCTACTTCATCCTACCATTTTTTGTCACTAAAACATTTGTCATACGATAGCTCGTATAAGGTTCATTTTTTTTTTTGCACTTAGCCTATTAGCTTAATGAAGCCTACTAGTTTCAGACTCTGCGCTGGGCTATGTCATTTTAATATGAAGCCATTGTTCGGGAAACTGATTATGCAACTCGACCCAAATAGTGCGAAAACCCTCCGATATTTGAGTCCTCTGAAACGTTAAGATATGAGAGACCCGTGGCTCTGTAACCTGCAAACTCAGGCAAATTCGGGCGATTTGCCCGTAACATCACAGCCGACGAGCAAAGTGCATTTTTTGAATGCGTAAAATGCATTTCTGAGTGGTCACATTTATTCCGTTTTTGGTTTAACATCACGGCGCACAACACCAAATGCAGTTTAAAAAGAGCAAGTCGATTTCACTCGCGTGTTTGAATTCACTTAGGGAATAATCACGATTCTAGAAAACGCATTTGATAGCCTCCTATGAATGGTGTTTTCTCCCAATTACTTTTCAGATCGTTCGCTTCCTTTAACTGAGTCCTTTCTCGTTAACTATTTCGTTTCCAAAGTTGAGTTAGTTAACCAGTTCTGCATTATTTTGTCGCGAACTTTTCAGCTCCGTCTAGCCGAAACTGCCGTTCGTGTCCAGCAGATTAACCGTAGCACTTCCGTTTTACCGGAGCGAACAGAATGTCTTAATTTCCCGATGCCTGTCTCAGTAACTCGACACTCTAACCAGCTTTATCTATTGATTTTTACCCTCTATTCTTGTGGAAGTCACCCCGAGTGGAAGGTAAAGCAATTTCGAGTTACATGAAGACGGCGCAAGATGCCCGTTGGCTGCGTGTTTAACCCTTTATGCGCAAGGTAGCTGTCAATGATGTGGAGCTAAAGATGCGCCTAATTAATAACTTCAATTAATATACTTTAAAATCGCGTTTGTAATATTATTTGGACATTCATTGTTAGATGCTTATTAATTAAAACGTTATTTATTTATTCTATACTTTTTGCTCGTTGGCTGTGGTGTTGAGGTATTTTTCAGTGTCACGCTCATGTGTCGCATCATGACTCGCGAAGCAGGCTCCATGATTTTTAAAATTTGTACTAACGTTAATGCTGTGAAATTTCGGCTGATTCACATCTGTCTGTTTACATTTAACTGTTGATATTGCCTACTGTATAATATGTGTTTCATATTTGTAAATTTGAGTAGGCCAGGAAGGTCTGGTGTCTACATCACGAGGAGTTTACAAAATGAACTGTAGGACTTATCTCTCTGGTGCATTTCTCTCATTTTACATACTGAGAATATTAATGGTACGAGGCGGAGTATTTGCCCCTAAAAAAGAGATGTGCATTTTTCCTCAATGTAGGTTCAAATAAATTACAACTAATTGTAACAATCTTTCTTGCCAACCTGTTAAAGGGATGTTGTTTTATTCTGTGCGGTGGTTCTCCTTAACTTCGGTAAATGCAATAAGGCATTTGTCACATTTTTGCAAGCTACAGAGCGAGTTTTTTAAATGTTTGTGACCAGTGCTGGCCTCAGGACGTGTTGTTGTGGTCAGACTGCAGAAACACAGTGGGACTGTACAGGGTTACATGTCCCTTACTGGGAGGCTTTGTCAAATTAGCACTTTAATCATAAACCAAATACAGCCTGACCGCAGCCAAGGTGATTCGTTTTCTTTCTTTTTTAAATCTCTCTGTATGACCCAGGAGCAGCAAAGTGAAGCAGCACCCATTAAGAACCAAATTTTCAATAACAACGGCAGCAATGTGCAAACCAGGCGGACATCTGTTTTTCAGAATAAAATAAACCGTTTTGTTCATATTTTTTTGACCGCACCCTACCCTCCTCCGGCTGCCCTTTGAAAACTAAGTCCCCCCACACTCCCTTATTTAGTGACAAGCTCTATCGACTATACCCCACAAAAAAACAAAGTGCATAATGCCTTGTAAAGATTTATCATTGTAAAGATACATTAGACCTTTATTTGTATTTCTCGGCCCCATCTCAGTCCAGGCCTGGAAACCGTCTTAGAAGAGCTGTCCACAGGATTACAATATGCCAGATTTTTAGTCTGGTAGAAACAAACAAATAAAAAAAGACAGAATTCTTGTGTATAGATAATAAAAGACAAATGTTAATCAATCGCCCCGTCCGCAGTGGTGGTGTCCACTCTCAAAAACTTTATTTAAATCAGATGTGTGCAATGGTGTATATGATTATATAATGGAACAGAAGCATTTGTGTGTGTTTTTGGGCTTTGTTCAGATTTGTTGGACAGGACCGTAGGGGATGAATGAGGATAGAGAGGGTGAGAGAGACATGCGACAAAGTTTGTGTGGCCGGCTTTGAACCGCCGACATTCCTCGGAGCATGTGGACGGCACTCGGCCGGTTACGCCCCAGGAATGCGTACTCTGCGCAGGAAATGATAGTGCTCGGACCACCATTTGACTGCTCAGTAATGTAGCGCTCACCAAGGAGAACACCTGGGAAATATCTCCTGTGGAGAGCTCGCTGTGACACTGTGTACAAAACTCCTCCAGCATCTCGGCGCTTAAGCGCTGTTTCAGCCAAATATTAGGGACGGCAATCTGTTTTCATGCCTTACTCATGCTGCAGGAATGTCAGCTCTGGACGTTAATAATGAGACATGCGTTATTACTTTTAAAAATATGAAGTGGGCGGTTTCGACGGTGGTCGAAACCGATTCGCCGTATTACTCAGCTGGCGGAGGCAGCGGCTCTCGAATGTGTGGGTGAGAAGGCACGGCGGAGGTGGGGAGCTGGGCGAATGACAGGTGCCAGGTAGAACAGGTACACTGTGTTCCTCTTACTTATTCATCTCTCTCTTCAGCTGCCTGCGGCTGGATCATCTTGGCAAACGGGCAGCATTTGCATCTCTTAGCTTGGCGTCCGTTCTTTAATGACGGGGCTCATGGGACTCGTAGGATGTCGTATAGATAGCTTCCTGCATCCCTATTGGTCAGAAAAAGTCTCTGCACCCTATACTGCTCACTTCGTGATTACATATTAGTGCATCTGTAAGATTGTGTTAAAATGGTGGCCGATCTGATTTATTATTAAGCCGCACCGGTTTAGTACACAGTGTAGATCTCCAAAAGCGCTGACCTTCATTGAGTTATCGAATCTCTTTTTTTGCGCTGTGCATTTTATAAAATCAGGCGAGGGAGTCGGCTCTGCTAAAGACAAGGGAGTCAGCTGTAGTGTCCTTCCAAGTGTGCAAGGAGAATTGACTGTTGTGCTTGGCAGTAGATATCTTCAAAACATAGCATATGGAGAATGTGTGTGTGTGTGTATGTGTGTGTGTGTGTGTGTGTGTGTGTGTGTGCTCTCTGTGCTTACATATGCCTGCATGTGTGTTTGTGTCCATATTTATTTATGTCTGTGTGTGTGTCTCTCGGTGCATATTTGTGTGTATGTGTGTATGTCCATGTGCATATTTGTGTGCGTTTGCCTTTGCATGTCTGTGTGAATTTAAGTGTGTTTCTGGGAGTTTGTCTGTGTCTGTGTTTTTTTTTATGCGTCTGTGTGTGTTTTTATGCATCTGGGTATGTGTGTGTGGTGCTTATTTGTGTGTGCACATGTGGGTTTGTGTGTGTCTGTGCATATTTGTGTGTACATGTATGTCTGTGAGTGAGCTATTGTGCATATTTGTGTGAGTACATATGTTTTTGTGCATATTTAATGCGAGTGGCTCTGTGTGTCTGTGTGTTTTAGTGCATATATGGGTGTATGCATATGTGAGCGTGTATCTGTGTGTCCGCACGTGTGTGTGTGCGGGCATATGTGCGAGCGCGCGTGTGTGTGTTTGTGTGCGTGCGTGCTCATGTGCGTACAACCTCAATTTCGAAATAGTTGGGACAAAGTGTAAATTGTGAATAAAATCGAAATGCAATGACTTTCAAATCACACCAGCCAGTATTTTATTCACAATAGAACAGAGATAACATAGCAAATGTTGGAACTGAGAAATTTTACAATTTTATCCACAAAATGAGCTCATTTCAAATTTGATGGCTGCTACAGGTCTCAAAAAAGTTGGGACAGGGGCCTGTTTACCGTGGTGTAGCATCCCCTCTTCTTTTTAACACAGAGTGGAGGCGTCTGGGCGTTGAGGAGACAAGTTTCTTGAGTTTAGCCATTGGAATTTGATCCCACTCTTGTTTAATACAGGCTTCCAGCTGCTGGAGAGTTTTGGGTCTCCTTTGACGGACTTTTCGTTTAATTATGTGCCAAATGTTCTCAATCGGTGAAAGATCAGGATTGCAGGCAGGCCAGTTCAGCACACGGACTCTTCTACTACGAAGCCATGCTGTTGTAATAACTGCAGTATGTGGTTTTACATTGTCCTGCTGAAATACACAAGGCCTTTCCTGGAATAGATGTCATCTGGAGGGGAGCATATGTTGCTCTAAAACCTTTATATACCTTTCAGCATTCATGGTGCTTTTTCACACATTCAAGTGTCCCACACCACATGCACTAATGCATCCCCATACCATCAGAGATGCTGGCTTTTGAACAGAACGCTGATAATAGGAGGGGTGGTCTTTCTCCTCTTTAGCCCGGAGGGCACAACGCCCATGATTTCCTACATGAATGTCAAATTTGGACTCGTCTGACCACAGGACACTTTGCCACTTTGCTACTGTCCATTTAAATGAGCCTTGGCCCACAGAAAACAGCGGCGCTTCTGGATTATGTTCAACAATGGCTTCCTTTTTGCATGATAGAATTTTAGGTGGCATCTGTGGATGTGTTTACAGACAGTGGTTTCTTGAAGTATTCCTGGACCCATTTAGTAATGTCAATGACAGAATCATGCCGGTGAGTGATGCAGTGGCGTCTGAGGGCCCGATGATCATGGGCATCCAGTAAAGGTCTTCGGCCTTGTCCCTTACGCAGAGAGATTTCTCCAGTTTCTCTGAATCTTTCATGATCTTATACGCTGTCGATGACAAGACCTGCAAGGCCTTTGCAATTTGACATTGAGGAACATTTTTTTTAAAGTATTAGACATTTTTTTTACACAAGCCTTCACAGGTTGGAGAGCCTCTGGCCATCTTTACTTCTGAGAGACTCAGCCTCTCTAAGACATCCCATTTACAGCCAATCATGTTACACACCTGATGCAAGTTAACTTAATTATTTACTAAATGTTTTTTCAGCTGATTCTCTTATATACTTAACAATAAAAGTTAAGGAACACTGTGTTTTAACCCGAGAATGTGAAATGTACAAACTGAACGTAAATTCCTGGTGTTATTTATGTCATCGCTGTTACCCCAAGACACAAATTGCATCAAAACATTTCATTAGACGACTTCATTACCCCAGAACGGGGTACACACGGGGAAGACGAGAATCCCACCAAGTTCTGACCATTAAATCAAAACGTCAAATAATCTCAAAGGGCATTTCAAAATCTTGTGTGAAAACCGCTTGTTCTCACCACAGCTTGACAGCGTGGTACGCACAGAACAAGAGAAATAATAGAAAAAGATTCAGCGGTCCTTAACTTTTTTTGTTGAGTATATTTTAATAGCTTTTTCAGCCCTTTTTTTTTTGCCTGTGTCCCAACCTTTTTGAGACCTGTTGCAGGCAGAAAATTAGAAATAAGCTCATTTTGTGGGTAAAAATGGAAAATGTCTCAGTTTCAACATTTGAAATGTTATCCCTGTTCTATTGTAAATGACATATTGGCTCATGTGATCTGAAAGTCATTGCATTCGTAATTTACTCCTCGCCCCAGCTATTTTGGAATTGGGGATGTATGTGTGCATGTGTTTTTGTGCATATTTGCAGGTGTGTGTGTATGTGCACGTGTGTGTACATACGTGCATGTGTTTTTGTGCGTGCTTCTGTGTGTGTGTGTGTGTGTGCATGTTATTCCCCTTCTCTCTCGCTCCTCAGCCGGGACTGGGTTTGGCAGAGTTCTGGACGGTAGTGACGGCCCCATTGCGGGCTTGTGGCTGGTGTGTTGTGCCGTTGCTGTGGCGACAGAACACACACATTCACATGAACGCAATCACACACAGTGCATCGCACTCAATAAATACACACTCACAGCAGGGAAGAAAGGGGCGTGGGAGACACTAATCAAACCCGCGTGCTCAGTCCAAGAAGCACGAGAGAACAGGGCCGTTAGCGTACTCTTCACACTTCTATACTTACTGGCACACCACTGAAAGATTAGTGTACACTAGACTTTCCATCCATCCTCAGTTACTCAGATGCATCTGCAAATGTGCATATATGAAGAGTTTGTTTCCAAAACGCAATATATCCATTTTACTCATTTTGAGTAAATCAGCTTTTTCTATGTCGATGCCTATTGCATTTTGTGGAAAAATACAAACTTTGACCATGAAAAAATACACCTGATAGTATGAATTTCTAAAAACGGATTTTTGCATCATGTGTAAGAAGCGCGGGGCTATCGCTCTATGGTATTATCTAAGTTTTTGTAATTTTGGCACTTATTGCATTTTGGAAACAAATTCTTCATATCTAAAACAGGCTGAATGTAAGGACAGTATATTTTTGGTTTTGGTAAATGGAAAATTTACCAGTGAAGCATTGACCCTGCACTTTGCATCTGAAAAACATAGCATTGGCCTTCCACAATCACGACTCAAGAAGTGCAGTCTTTGTGACACAAAGTTCCTTTGAGAGATGCAAAATCTGGCTGCTTATTATTCCGGGCGTGGTTGTGGGCACGCGGCTATGATGACTATAGTGGAGGTGGACGCTTGAATGGTTTAACTTTCGCAGGTGATGAACGTTTTCTCTGGATGCTTCGTGACGCAGTGTCGATTGGTGAGAAGCATTTTTACAATTCAATCTTCACATCTGTTTTTTAAAATAAATCTCTCAGGAAGATGTCACAGATGGGTAATTTGCAACAAAGAATGAAAACTTGATACTTGCTGACTGTACTCCGAGCCTTTATTTCAGTTGAAGCCCTAGTGTGCAATTTCAAAATTAATAACCCACTGGTGCTCTCAAGAGAAGTTGTGCTTTATAGTTATCATATAAATTGCCCAAAATGGATAATTTTTTTGTCTCAGAAATTAGTATCTTTTGCCCTCCTGTGCTTAGGGTAGTGGCATATGCTATTTCCATTTGAAACCAATAAATAACACTACCAAAGAAGAAGACATTTGAACAGTTGTCCTTGAATGGCCCCCTCTGAATTGATAGAAGATCTGTTCCAGAAATTTTGGTGAAATTCTCCAAATAAACATTTAATTAGACTGAAAATGTGATGACTGAACACAGATTAGAAGACGTGAAGTTTACAGTTCCATTTCCCTCAATGCCTATTGTTCTATTATTTTTCTGTGTTAATATTGAGTAGAACATCCATCTTCTATAGGGCGGCGATCTGATGACCACTGTTTTTAAAGGTCAGTTTATTTTAGTAATCTTTATTTTCTGGTTGGAGGTAATTATGGGAAATGTAGTTTCATGAACATGAGGCTCCATTGCAGTCATTACCATGCTGTATAGGATCAGGTGGGTGCATTGTTCACCTGTCTATAGGAAACGGCCAATTAGTAGGGCTATCGGTTGACTGCAGCACCAGGGGTCAGTCTCCAGTTACTAGCCTTAGCATGTAAGCGCTTATCTGCTTACAGCTCTGGCCTTCCGAGACAGCAGCCCCTGATGACCTAAATCCCTTCGGCCTGAGCTGACCTATGAACTCTGTCACTCCCAGTCGCACTTCATGCTCAGCTACTGCAGGGCTTTTCGTGGGTTTGCTTAAAAATGTCCAGGAGAGAGGATTTGCTCTGCACAGAAACTATAGTTTAATCATTAAATCTGGTCTTAAGACTTTCTTTTTTTTGTGCTTTTTTATGTCAGTTAATGTTTTTTATGGAGTTCCAGGGTGGCCATGCACAAAAAAATCTCTGAAGAATACATGATGATGATGATGATTATTATTATATCCCCGAAATTCGAGTTTCGGGGATATCATGGTTTTGCCCCACCTGCCGCTGCTGCCGTGTCTGCAGATTTTAGCCTTTAGTGTGATAACTCACAAAATACTTTACATTAGCTTCTCATTTTTAGCATATGGGTAGATAAGGTGGAGAAGATGAACTGATTAGATTTTGGGCAAGTATGCACTCCTAGGCTTGCCACCAGGTGGCGCTATATATTGAAAAAAATCTGTTGTTTGTGCATATCTCTGGAACTATTACTTTCACAGACCTCAAATTTGCCTAATATTGTAGGTCTAGTAAAGAGGTATCTAATAAAGGGGGCTTCGAGGATTGGGGAATTTTGGGGATATACCCTTTGCTGTCGGCCGCCGGCAGCGAAGGCCTAGTTATTATTTTCATTATAAAGGCTAGCTGTGGAATATTTTACCATCTTTAGCATTAACTCACTAGCTAGACACTTGCCGAATACTGGTCGACCATTTTCTGGTGGCAGTGAAACTTGCAGGGGAGTTGAGAATGGCGTGTGAGGTAGGGGTGCATTGGGCAAGTATCGTGGTGCTGGATTTAGTTTTCCTGCCTGTATATTACTGTTCATGAACTCGCTCTTTTGAAAGGGGATGGAATGCGAAGGATTGCTAAACCTTTGCTGCGGGAAGATGAGTAGAGTTTTAATTTTATTTGACTGTGTGAGGCTCTTGTTCATGAAGCGGAGAATGGATCTGAGCAGCTCTGCTCAAAAGCTTAAAATAATGGATCCAAACGTCTGCAAAAATACTCAATGTGAGGACATGAATGATGAATTACATGGAAGCATGCAGTATGTCTCAATACAGAATAAAAAATTGTTGTGGGTAGCCTGGCCATATTTTGTTTTTCTCCAAAAAAAAAAGAACAGAAAACACTTTGGCTTGCATTGTGGCGACATAAAATAACCGGACGACCGCCTTTGTTTATGTAATCAATCAGTGTTTTATCAACGCACTGACGTCAGCAAAAGCTATGTGTCTCCCTATTGGACTTGTCATATTGATGTCCGTGACTGGCCATTGATTTGACGTCGATGCAAAGTCAAAATATTTGTTCGGTTTTCTTGTTCTCTCAAATCAATAGGAAGAGCCTGAGTTAGAATTGGATAGGCATGGAGACTGAAAGACGAGCTACCAAAGTATTCAGGCACGGCTATTGGATTACAGCTGTGCTGAAGCTTCAGTGAATAGATCTCTGTGCTGTTCTGGATAGCATGTGGGGATATCATTGAAAATGAAGCGTTAGGGGTCAGTCAGGGCAGGTGCTTGTCCATGGCTGTTTGACCGATGCCCCTTAGTGAAAGTTTGCTGTAGCGGGGAATACCTGCTTATATACCAGTGTTTTATTGTTTGGGGGGTGCCCTGCATTGTGCATATCGGTAGGCTAGAATAGGGCCTGTAGTTTACTGAGCAAATTCACTGTTTTAAGTTGATCATGTTTGCCGTGGAGCTATGAGTTTGTGCACAAGACTGAGCAAAGGGCGCATTGGTTACTAAGCGAAAAAACAGCAATATGCTGCACAAGAGACAGCACCTCTTACTCACCCCATATGCAAGAGCAAATGTCCTTCAGATTCAACCAGTAACACGGTACTCCCCTTCATTAAAAGGGACTGACATACGACGACGTGCACAGACACAAGCACTTACAGGCACACGCATGCGTGCACACACTCACACACACACACACACACACACACACACTCACACAAGCATCCATTATGCATGGACGCGTAATGGTTTCCAGCACACACACCTGCACACACTTATGTGCGCTCGGTGCAGGTGCGCGTTCTTCACACTCCTCGCTGTAGGGGGGTGGGGGGGGTGGGGGTGGGTGTACGCCAGCTGTGACCACATGTGCCAGGATCCCGTCGACCTCTTAACCCCCCGTCTCCCTCGGCCCGCGGGTGGGGTTTCCCCCCAATCGCTGCTAAGCCCGCTGCATTAGCACATTCCTTTGCACCTGGAGCGACAATTAGTGAAAATTAGTAGGTGCCTGCAAAAGGGCTTCGGTCTCATTGTGGGCTTCTTGGCTGGGGAGTGACTGGAGCGCTGCAGTACTGTTGGACAGGGCATAGATGGGCCTCTGAGGCACTTTGGATTTTTTGAAGTCAGTGTGAATGCATTCAAATATCCAGTGTTAATTTAACTTTGAAATAAGTTTATTTGAGTCCAGTTTGGCCATCAAACTCTCATTGAACTTTCTTAAGACTGACAATTTTGCTATGACCTTGAGCTATCGATTAGACCTTAAACCAAAGCCAGTATCAATTACCCACAAAAAACCTCTGTGGCTGAATGGCATTAATCATATTCATTCTACATTTATTTTTTTCAGGCGCTGATGGGAGCAGATTTGTGCTAATTCCACCAGTGAAGGAATTAAATGTGACAAACTGGGGCGTTCCTACCTTAAAAAAAAAAAAAATAAATAAAAGAATAATAATTAAGTGAAAGAAACAGATTGAATAATATCTGTGACCTATTATTTTGAGCACTGGAGACCAGGTACTAAAAAAGGGTGGGAGTTATGAGAAAAGTGAGAGTATCAGTGACTGCGCCTGTCATCGGGGCGTGTTTATTATCAGCAGTGTTTGGCTGCCTCCCGCTGTAACCCCCGGGAACAAATCGCTCGCTGCTCTTCCGCGGAGGATGTTGGATTCCCGCCAGCGGTATACACGCCGTTGCGTAATATACCATATCTTTACCTTAGATGAACTCTGTGTAAGGCCCACAGCTGTGGATACACAGTGTGAGGCCTACTCAGGGAGAGAGCGAGAGAGAGAGAGAGAGAGAGAGAGAGCGAGAGAGAGATAGAGAGAGAGAGAGAGAGAGAGAGAGAGAATGTGTATATCTAAACTGACTTGTGATTGTCTTTGCGCTGTGGCTGCCGGCTATGGTGAAGTTACAGTAGAGGCGGGGAGTGAGGGAGAGGTTTAGAGAGAGAGAGAGAGAGAGAGAGAGAGAGAGAGAGAGGAAGAACAGAGCTTCTCTATTCCTGAATGTGCGTGGCTGCAGAATGCGCAGCTGTGCGGCTGCCCTCCTCAGGCCGGCCCACAATGCCTTGCTGTCTTGCCCTGCTGGAGGGCACTGCTCTGAAGGTCAGTTACATTTTAACTCTCCTTTGAGGTGGTTTCACTGCAGCACTGCTTCCCTTAAACACTTTCATGAAGAGCCCTCTGTCTGCACTGGATTTCAGGATCGAGCACATTTTTCATGTTCAGGAAATATGCAGCGATGGGCTTTTATGCTTCTGATCCCCTGCATAAGGTTATGCACCATAAACCCTCCGAGCGTCATTGGGAATTTCACAAAGTGTGTCCGTTATAGCATCTTATTCTGATAAAAATGCTTATATATGAAGAGTTTGTTTCCAAAATGCAATATATCCATTTTACTTAATTTGAGTAAATCAGCTTTTTTTATGTTACAAAAACACAAACTTTGACCCTGAGAAAAATACACCTTATTGTGTGAATTTCTGAATACGAATTTTTGCACCATGTGTAAGAAGCCCAGGGCTATTGCTCCGTGGCATTATCTCAATTTTTGTAATTTTGGCACTTATTGCGTTTGGAGAAACTAACTCTGCATATGACTGGGAAGATTCAGTATAATATGAGTATGAAATGTTTCTGTTTTAGAGTATGTAGGCAGGCTTTGCCAGTGCTGGCTATTTCTTACGGTCTGTTTGCTTTTTTGTGTGAAATAGTAATGACTTGGAAGCAGCTGGTTGAACAGAGGCAAGTCTGTAGTCCTTGGTTATGTCCTGTCAGGGATATGTTTTCTTTGCTGAGGTAAAGCCCGGGTTTCTCGGAGTGATGGGTTATACTGCTTTTTTACTCTCTGGTGGTGTGATGTCACCTTCTGTAGGGGGCTCTCGCTAGCTTTCTAATGTTATTCCATACCACTCTCTCTAAATCCCTGCAGCCACGGTAAACATTCAAACACTGAGTGCACACAGATGTACACACAAGCGCATGCTCATTTAGTATTCCTCGCCCACGAAAAGACTCAATATATACACACATGCGCACGTGTGTCCGCTACGTACTGTCTGAGAGTCTGAGAGTTTGGTGGTTACCGCCATATGGGAAGCATCAGAGAGCTGTGAATCTGCCCGTCCGCTCAGCGTAGCACAACCGCATTTTTCAGTTTTTAAGTCATTATTAATACCACGCATAGGTCACCAGTTTCCATCCTCCTCGACTCCTCCTCTCCAGCAGAAAATGAGTTCCACACTCCAGCACACGCTGACCCACCAAGGGGAGGCAGGTGGAGGGAGTCAGGTGCGATGACCTGGGTTCACCTTTCGCATTTCACGGAGACAAAGACGCGTGCCTGAAAACCAAGCACTTGATTAAATGAAATCTCTTCCTTAATGGCATTTTTTCTCCTCTGTGCTCAAAGATGACTAATTATCACAGTAATTTCTTTCAGTTGCTAACATTTATTTCTTCTTTTGCACTTTTGAGGCGTGTGCAGTGTTAGCTTTTTCTAAATCAGTTACATTTCTGTTTTTCAAACTCTCAACCCTCATCTGACTTTACATCTAGACTCCATCATTGGAGTGTGAGAAAATTTTATTTACTATCTGTGAGAATTAGATTTTCCAGTTTTTGTCATCCCTCCCTGTAATAAGCTGCAGTCAGAGTGACTTGGGCAGAATTTTTCTAACACTGTGGCATTAGCATCTTCTAGGTACCTGACCCACTTTAGATCAAATACTGTGTTCTCAAAGCAGTAACTAGAAGATTCCCGGGTATTCAAGGACACTAAAGTGGCATCGGGGTCTATCCCAAGGTTTAGTATGGTAATGTACTCGGGGGTAAGTAAGTGAGGTAGACTCTCAAAGGCAGTGTGCAGAGCAGCATTACTTGGCTCATATCAATCTCGCCGGCACTGAGCGGGGTTTCCTTGCCGCAGTTTTGCAGACAGTACCAGCTGCAATAGTGTGGGTGAATTTTCTACCACAGTCGTTTGGAGCAACAATCCTCTTCTCTCGCCTGTTCCCAGGGCAAATGTTGCGACTTTATCGGTCTGGGAAAAGAGGGTTGGGCGGTTTGGAGAACCGCAGTGGAAAGTTAATAATGAGAGTGTTAAATCGTTTGGTTCTCTGCGGTAAATGAACGCATTTCAGAGAGGTCTGTGGTGGAGGGCTTAATTTCCTCTGAAGAGCGTTCTCACGAGGCGGTTTTTAGGGTCTCTTTGGGGTCCTCCAGTCTTGGGGCTGCAACTCTGGCTGCTGTGGCGAGGTAATAGGATTTCACGCACCTCTTACAGTATCTGCTGTCTAATGACAGTGTCATAAAGACTCTCGCCATTGTCCTCCTCGTAAACAATGAAAGATGATGGCTGCCATAATCTACGGTCCAAGACAAATTGAAGTCTTCGCGGATCAGCTGGAGCGAATAAAGACGTCGAATGTTTACGGCTAATTCCGCTATAATTGTTTTTGATTGTTCTCTCCTCCCCCCTCCACCCATCGTCTCTCATTTAGTCATTATCCCAGTGGAGTTTTACACATCTGCAACCTCTCACTGCCTCACCCTGCATTTAATGTCTGCCCCCTGCTGTAAGTATTTTAATTACTGTTGTGTGTATGTGTGTGTATTAGCAAGTGCCTGTATTTGTGTGTTTCTGCATGTAATTGTGTGTGTGTGTGTGTGTGTGGGCGCATGAGCATGTGTGTGTTTTTGTGTCAAGTATGGGAGTGTGTGTGCATGTAAGCGCATATAAGCGTGACTGTGTGCGCACTTGCGTGTTAGTGTGTTGCTACCTCCTCAACACTAAGGAAGCAACAGAAAGAAAACTGGCACATGGTCTGCGTGGTAGTGTGTGCATGTGAGTCTGTATTAGAGGTGTGTGTGTGTGTGTGTGTGTGTGTGTGTGTGCGGGGGCGTAGGGAGGGAGGCTGTAAGAAGAGCTTGGTGTGTCTCTGCGAGGAGAGCCGGGGGTCGATTTAGATTGAGTTTGTGGGTTTGCGTTCACTGACTTTAAGACCCTGGCAGCCCTGGTGAGTCCACAGAATAACATACAGCCTGGCCACAGGCCCTGGAAAATATATGTGTCTGCGCAACATGAGGATATTAATGCTGAAATAAGCAGTCTCATGGCACTTTAATTTTTTTAATTTAATTTTAATTTTCGTGGGACTTAGGGTGCCATCTACAATTTATGGTGTGAGAATAAAGCGGCACTGCTCTGTCACAAACTCTGATCTGAGAACCTGGATGAGTTAAAGGAAAAGTCCCCAGCTGTAACTTTTAAAGTATAAGTTATGTGCATTTTACATTATTTTAAATTGTGTTCCATAAATGCAATGGCAGAGCACTTTTGGTGGCACTTTTCTCCACAGTAGCAAAAAAAAAAAAAAAAACACTAGGAAAGAGTAGGTGCTAAGCGTTGATGGGTGCTTTGTGTTGATAAGGGTGTAATGCATGTGTTGTAGGAATGCATATTTGTTTGTGTGAGCGTGCTTTGTGCATGTTCATGTGCGTGTGCTTGTTGTGTATGTCTGTGGTTGTGCACGCATTGTGTACATGTGTGTTTGTGTGCGTGCATGCGTCAAGTGTTTTTGAGAGAGTGCTTTATACGTGTTTGTGTGTGCGTTCAGGTTGAGGGATGTGAGGGGACCTCTGCTGTCTAAGTGAAGAGTCACCAGCATTTTAATCAAATTTTTCTAAGCCGTTCCCTTTTTGTTACTTGCCACACACTGGCTGGTTGTTTCTCTATCACATTTCTGGTATCCCTGGGTGTAAAATTTTGAAATGTAGAACATTTCTGTGGAAATCAGGTTGATACAAACCCATGCCTGACTCCATTTTACCCATCTTCCCCACCTCTCCCACTTTATTAGAGCTTTACTCCTTAGCGTTAGATTGAAACAGACGATATGAAAGTATTCAGTTTCCTCGGGGATGTGGAAGAATTCTGATGCATTACATCCATATTACTGCACTTATTTGTTTGCATTACTTTCGCTTATCTGGCGAATCTACCCTGTGAGAACGCCTAACAACGTCACACGAAGCCTGGAGAGCGGAGTCGCGTTTGTTCACCTCTGAAAGGCCCTCAGACCTTTTTTACCGGGAGGGAAACATGTCACTGGTAGGAGTATCAGCAGGTACAATCACTGCACTGTTAAAACAATAATACATCTGTCTTCCATAACCTAATTCCTCCCCTCAAGGGGGAAAAAAAACAACACAATCACGAAATCCCATAATGGCTGAAATATTTTAGTTCAAGTGATGACTTTGTACAGGGTATATAAATCTGGGACTCGGACAAATTGTCTTTGTTTAGATGGGTTACGGTTTCTGTTATTTGCTTTATTTAGTCATTTATTCTTATTTTGCAGAGAGAAATGGTTTCTTGTTTAGTTATTTCCTGGATACACAACACATTTGTTACCACGAAACAAATCAGTAATCGTCTCTGTGCGGCAGACGGCACCTCCAGGAATTCTGTGCGAGCATATTGAAATGTATTTTAAAAACTCTGGGCTGATTTAGGATGGACTCTGTGTATATTTAGTCAGAGGGAGAGAGATCTAAGTATAACCATGAGCAGATGTTTGAAGTGGAAACCAGCTTGTAGCCTCCGTCGCTCTCTCCCTTTCCCCGTTTCGAGCCGGAGCGATTTCATACGTGGCGGGGCGCGGAAGATAGATTCGACCTGCTTTACTGGACGGGTGGAGACGATATGGCCACTCGTGTGGCGGAAACCAAAGAGGTTTTGGAGATACGGTTACAGTCAGAAATCTTTTATTGTCTGGATGGTGGTGCGCTGGCCTCCCTGACAACAACCTCAAGAATATTCCAGAATCCCAGTACCCCATTCCAGTACCCCGCCAATCATGCGCAGGGGTCTCTCGCAGACCATTTTTTGCTGCAATCGTCACAAATTCAAAAAGGGTTTTATTGAATTAACTTGAATGCAATCCAGTTCGGCCTCAATTGTGTCCATCATTAGACTCAAACGTCCTTCATCAAAATTGATTTTGGTCTGGAAGTTTTGCCTCCCAAATTGCTAAACTTTGATTGGCTGGCCATGGTTGCCTTCATTTCATATACCCCCCCCCCAATCTCTTTTCTTGTTAGTGAGGGCTGCGAGGCACGGCTAATCTGCTAAAAACAGAGGCAGATTTCAGCGGATAAAGCCAGGAGAGCTGGTGGGAGCATTGTTCGGTGACGGGAAATGGGTGTTAATGTCTTACACTCCTCTGTTTGCTCATTTATTTCCACTAAAGAGGAAGAGCGAAGCTCGGTGTTGTAGACACTGTCTTTAATCCTGACCGAATAACGTTGTTTTAGCTGTGCAACCAGAGGCTGTGGCAGTTAGCGCTGATTAGCCCACCGTCTCCCTACACAGTGAAAGAAATGGCGCGTCTCCTTGTGCGCAGAGTCTCTTTAGCTCTTGAGTTAAAGCCAAAAAACACCTGAAATGGCCATAAACGCGCCATGGAGAAACACTCAAGCAAGATTGTAACGGCTTCAAGATGATACTTACAAACAGTATCCATTTTTATGTTCACTGGTGAGCAAATTTTAGGAGCAGGTTTCTGAATCAGAAAACTGTCTTCAGCTAAATTTGGCGAGAGAGATTCTCGCCCAGCTGAGTTTGCTGAGATCGACAGTCAGACATTCAGACACAGGAGATAACGCTCTGCTCAGGTCCTCCACTGCCTGTTTCAAATATACACCCACCGGGGTGAATCTGGGGCAGAATCACAGGGATTCCTTCACTCTCCACAGATGACTCTCTACCCTCCCACTGGCCTATTCTGGTACCTGTGATTACAGGTTCTGTCTGCAGAGTGGCAGTAATTGTAGGGTGGCTGAGCCGGCAGGTGCCTCTCAATTTGTTGTCTCATAAAGAGGGTAAAAAGCAGGAAAATGTAACTGCCTGTGTTGTCATTAGTGTTGCACAGATCCCTGCATATTACAAAACTGATTGAGCACAGGTTAGGGAACAGGTAGAACCCTGAGTGTGTGTGTGTATGTGTGTGTGCGCGTGCATGCGCATGCCTGTGCACATGTGTGTGTGTGTGCGTGTGCCCATGCCTGTGCATATGTGTGTGTGTGTGTGTGTGTGTGTGTGTGTGGTTGTGTCTCTGTGCTCATTCTGGCCGCCGCAGGCCCGTGTCCGGGACAGAGACCTCTCACCCTCATTGTCTGAGTCTCTCACTTCCTCCCGCCTAAGTGCCCGGAGAGGAAGCCCCGCCCCCTCCCCCTGCAAGGTTCTTAACCCTTTCCCTGCCTCTCACCTCCACTGCACTCAAAGTGCTGCTCTCCCACTTCCAACCGCCCAGACTGAGAGACAGTAAATAGCAGCCAAAAAGAAAAATCCTTTGCCATTTTACAACTAATAAGTTTACTAAACATCCTTACCTGCGCAAATGGTAAGAAGTTTGTTAGGGACAATTAAGCGCCATTGAAAATGTTGGCTGCTTCTTAATGGAGCTGATTCTTCTTATTTGAGCTGATTCTGGGAACTCTAGGATCTACATCAGTCATATTTTTGACAGAAGACGTACTATTGTTTGTCTAACTGCGCCCGATTTACCAATCGACTCAGTCATTAGTCCTTTGACAGCCCTATGTCTTCAGCGTCCTGAAATAAAACAACAGATTGTGGATACTGCTCTCCCTACACTGCAGATATGACCAGTGACCAACTGCAGTATTTACCCATATTCATTTGTGGATTAATTTGCTATTTCGAACAATATTTTCTCAGACGTAAAGCAGATTGAGCATTGGATGTGCCACCTGTTAGTTTTGTGACATTGTCGCACCGCTAAAAGAATGCAGTAACTGAAGTTGTTGAGGTCTGTTTTCTGAGTTCTGGCCCACAGTGTGTTTGTACCTTTTTTAACCAGGGGACATCCGGTTAGAGGGTTCTCTTTTGGGGATGCCCATGGTGAAATACCGGGCATGATGGGAGTGAAGGATCTGAGAAACTGGGATGTAGGCCCAGGTGTAGCAGTCTTTGGGCTTCTCAAACTCTGAGGTCTTCTCCGGCTTCATCTCTCCAGGGAAAAGACCGAACGCAATGCCCTGCTGGGGGCTCGAACCAGCGGCTCCTCAGTTGCCAAACAAGAAACCGGCAGCTAGGTCTTCCTGCCACTTACTGCCCGTATGGCTGAAAAAGAGCTGCTGTTCTCGGTCTGTACGATTCCATACTTCTAGTATTTCTCAAGCTCATTATGGGCTGGAGGGCGGCGAAGGGGGAGACATTTTTTTTGGCTTGGTTCCTGTTTGTGTCGGCGTTCCCAGAGTGTTTTCGGACCATAAATAAGAAACTGCTCTATATTTCCTTACTGAATTTCGTTGGTGTGCATTGACCGGCTTCTAAACTGGTGCCTTTTGGTAGTTAGTAGTTGGGGGGGGAGAGTGGGACGAGACATTAACTTTTCATGGGTAACAAGAGGCTCCTCAGAGCCTGAACTCGAGCCAGGTCTAGGCCTGGGCCAATCGCGAAACCGCACGCGCGCATGAGCAGGACAATCACGACCCCGAAAAAAAAAAAGAAGAAGAATGGAGCCGAAACTTAGACTCGTGGCCTACTGGCCCGAGTAAACACACACTATGTTGTTTTGGTTTTTGTGCAGAATATAGGAATGTTGTAATCTTCAGTCTCGCCCTATTCTGCCTGGGTTTGAGCCTGTATGTGCATATGTTGGAGAGTGTGTGTGTTCCTGTGTGTGTGTGTGTGTGTGCGTGTTTGGATTTGTGTCATATTTCAGTGATGGGACAGTGGGTGGAGCCGGTGTTGAACAGGATGTATCGAAATGCACACGAGTGTCTCGGACGGGCATTGTGCGGTCGGCCTAATCCCTGCGGATTAGACAGTTTTGGTACATTCCTTACATACTCGGAGATGGTGTTATCGTATCTGTTTCACGTTCTTTCTCTCATAATGATCAGGCTGAGAAGCTGTAAGAATTCAGACACCTCGTGACATGATGGAGGCGATGGAGAGGAAGTGTTATTTACAGCCTCTCCTCATATCAAATACCCCATTTTACATTATATGGAAATCACAGGTACCGTGCATTTACCCGTCCAGCCCCAGTAGCCATGACAGCAAAGCAAATTAGTGCTTTACAGTGACTTCTCACGTCATCTTTTTTTCCCCTTATGACATAAAAAAATTTTAATTGTCTCTGTCTGAGACTGGGCCTAAAGGTGATGGAGTGTGTGTATGTGTGTCTACGTGAACATGTGTGTATTGGCTGTGTCTGCATATGTGTGTGTGTGTGTGTGTGTGCATCTGTGCATGAATGTATGTGTATGCATGTTTCGGTGTACATGCCTGTGTATCTGTTCAAGCGTGTGTATACTGTGTGTACTGTATGTGTGTATGTAAATGTGTGCAGGTATGGATTTATGTAAATGTATACTGCCCGTGTATCTGTGTCTGCCTATGTGCATACATGTGTATCCTGTACGTGTATACTGTTTATGTGTATGCATGTATGTACATGTATCTGTGTGTGTGCCTGTGTATTTGCGTGTACATATGTGGTCTGTATATGTGCATTTGGGTATGTATGTACATGTGTCTATATGTGCCTGTACACGTGTATACTGCATAAGTATATTGTATGTGTGTATGTGCGTGCGTGTATATTGTATGTGCATATGTTTGTTCATGTGTGTACTGTATGTGTATGTTGTATGTACGTGTGTTCATTAGTATACTGCATGTGTATATTTTATATATGCATATGTGTATACTGTATGTGTAAATGTGTCTGTGTACATGAGTATACTGCATGTGAAAAATTGTATATGTGCATGTGCATATGTGTATACTGTATGTGTATATTATATGTGTCTGTTTACATGGGTAAACTGCATGCATATATTGTATATGTGCGTATGTGTATACTGTATGTATAATATGTGTATATTATATCTGTCTGTTTACATGTGTATACTGCACATGTATATTTTATGTGTCTATATGTTTACATGTGTATTTTGTATGTGGACACTGTTTGTGCGGATGTGTGTATGTGTGTGTACGGGTGTGCGCTGTATATGTGTGGGTGTGTGTGTACACGTGTATACTGTACGTATGCATGTGTGGTCATACACTTTTTCTCTGGACCACATTGCCTCCATGTACAGATATTTTTCTCTCTCAAAAAGTGTTGGAGGAAGGTGAGTCAGCAGTGAGGTTTGAGGTGCCTTTTTTCAGGGCTCATCTGTACTGCTACGCAGCTTTTGAGCCCTGAGAGGGGCAGCGATGACGGTGCTGCACTATGGTGGGGCAGATACTGGAGGACCCTGGGGGCGGATGGAGAGAGGGGGTCTCAGTCAGGGACCTCGAGGAGCCTCATCCCAGGGGCCATCAGCCCTATGCCCTTTAAAGACACCCTTGAGTGGAAGTTTTAGGAGAGCAAGCCATAATATGACAAAAGGTTATATCTGAGCATTACAAACGTAATGGCAGCATTGTCAAGAAGGGAGGAGTGGAATTGATTTATTGAAATCAAATGTGGACTTGTATACCGCACTGCAATGAGTCTGAGCATAAGTTGACATTAACCGCCGGAGCGTTACATACAAATAGTCCTGCTCAATGATGTAAGATATCAAACTCAAAGCTGTTGACAACCTATCATGTGGCGACTTGTATAAAAGAGCAACAAGTCGCCACATGATAGGGTTTTCAACAGCACAAGATAATTCAAGTTATAATGTTTTGAAAGTTTATTTCAGCGCTCTATGGGTTAATTAGATGGGATTGGATGATTTACAAACATTAATCACCAACATGGCCCCCTTGTTCCCATTCGCTGGGCAGAGGAAAGAAACACTCGTTGGTGTGAAAAAAGCCTGGTTTACATTTTTTAATTGTTTTTAAATATATATAATCTTGGATATTTTCATATTGTCAGCCTGAACTGGTGAAATTTCCGTAAAAGTGAATTTTGATTTTGGCCCATTTAGATTGGCCTCACTGAAGCACTCGAATGCTGACCAGCATGGGACACAGCCATCAACATCAGTGCTAACGCTGTTTTCATGCAAACAATTACTGCAGTAATTACAATATCTCATCTTCAGTAGAGGCAATCGCTGAGATTTGCCCCTGCATTTATACACTGAAATAGCTCAGTTCTGAATTTAGTAAAGTTGGATAAAACAACAGTAACTGTATGTGTGCACTTTTGTGTCTTTTAGTCCCGGTGTGAGAATCTTCTGGAATTGTGTGCGTCTAGCGCTCCGTTTAGACGAGCAGCCATTGTTTTCCGAGTGTTAAAATTTGAGAGCTGATACACTGTTATGTCTGAGATGCCTGAACTCCCACAGAGTTGCTGGAAAGTGGCAGCTATCACAGTGATGAACGTGTTCACATTTGTGAGTGACTGCGCCTCAGGAGCGCCGCGCGGAGCGGGAGAGAGTGGGAGTGTGTTTCGCTCCGGCGGGTCTGTGTGCGCGAGGCAGGAATAGATTGAAGAAGAGGGGAACAGGAAGGATGTGCCCCGCATTCATCTGTGGCACAGCGAAGTCTGGCTGGAAGTGTGCTTTAGTGTCTGACTGAGCAGAACTGTGTGTGTGTGTGTGTGTGTGTGTGTGTGTGTGTGTGTGTGTGTGTGAGGGAGGGAGAGAGAGGGGAGGAGGAGAGGAGGGAGAGGGTGGTGAATGAAGGAGAGGGGGAGAACGAGTGAGAGAGGGGGATGAGAGAGGAAAGGAGAAGCCGAAAGAGAGAGATAAGGAGGCCGAGAGAGAGAAGAGAGGGAGAAAGAGAGAGAGACAAGGAAGGAGAGAGAAAGAGGGGGAAAGAGTGAGTTATAGAGGGAGAGAGTGAAATGGAGGGAGGGCAGGAGAGTGAGACGGGCAGAGAGTTTGTTAAACACGGTGATCAAGAGAGAAAGAAGGAGAGAGGTGCGGAGAGTGAGAGAAGTGAAGAAAGATAGAGAGATAGACAGAATAGAGGACAGAGAGAGGGAGAAAGACCTATCGGGGAGCAGTGAGGGGTGTGTGAGTAGAGTCTGGTGGCGAGACATTTGCATAAAGGGCAGGGCTGTGTGCCCGGCTCTGTGCCCGACTGTGCAGGGGTTGGCATCTCGCCCTCTCGACTGGCAGAGAGAGGGCCGGCGGAATAAAGGAGTGGAGGGAGAGAAAGAGAGGGGGAAATGCAGTCTATAGTGTGCCCCTCATGAGGGAGGGGGTCCTGGGGTGCGGCACCATGGCCGGGGGGTAAAGTTATCTGGATTAGTTATCTGCTCCAGTTCTCCTTCACTCTCAGGCTTAAGATAAAGATTTAAGAGAGTTGAAGCCATAGCAAAGCCTGTTTGTGTGAGTGATTATGTGCACGAGTTTATTCATGCAATTTGTGTTAGTGTGTGTGTGTGTATGTTTCTAGGCATGCATGTGTTTGTCTGTACGCTTGTGTGTCTGTGTGTGTATGTATGTCTGTGTGAGTGTTTATATCTGTGTATATGTGTGAGTGTCTGTGTGATTGTGTGCGTGTGTGTGTATGCCTGCATGTGTGTATATGTGTGTTTGTATTTCTGTGAGGTCTGTTTGTGTGTGTATTTCTCTGTGTAATTGTGTGTGTGTGCGCGTGGTGTGAATGTATCCTGGTTTATCCCTCAGCCCAATTGCAATGCCCCGGACCCCACCTTCGCCCAGTCTGACAGACCCTGCCTACTTGACCTTTGCTAGTAGAGCACACCCCCCCTCCACACACACACACACACACACACACACGCACACGCTCTCAGCAGGGAATCTTGTACTTTCGCATGTAACAGAGCTGAGGCAGGGATACCATAGCAGTAACTGTGGCTCAGACCTGTGCCTCTGTGACCGGCCCTCACTGTCCTTCACCCCAAAACTGTACCCTCTTACCCCCCCCACAAGACCCTAAACCCCTCCCCAGCACCCTCCCTCCTCAAACTCCGCTCCACTCCGCCCCGTCCGATCAGCATTGAGCTTCGGGCCTCTGACTGTATGCTAACATCGCGGCTGGAGAGCGCTCGGCGTTTGTGGACCGATAAGGATGTTTATTTTTGGGGCGGATATTTCGGGGCGTTATTTATTCCGCTGTTTCGGAGCGGGGTGTCAGGGGCTGGGGACGGTGGGCCCACGTCCTCAGCTGCTCTGGGGCGCCGATCGACGGCGGAGAGTCTACGGGCCGCCGCTTTGAACCCGGTCGCCGTGACGCACGAAAAGCGCTTTCCCTGTTTACACCTCGTCAATCAGTCGAACGCTGGCCATTCGGAGTAATGTGGTGTTTGTTAGGGTCGGAGTTGAAGTAACTTGTCTTCTGTCATAATGGTCCTCACTCCCATCTTTCACTGTTACGGATAGACTTTTCCACCTCGCCTAATTATTTTTTTAATTACATACCCTTCAACAGAGTAAATATCAGGCAGTATCAGGTGCTTTAAGGGATTTGTGTGTTGAAAATAAAATCTGTGCATGTTGGCCCGGATAAGGGCGTCTGCTAATCAAATAAATAGTAAAACTAAGACAATTTGCAAGTCTGTTACGCAGATTTATAATCCCTGAATTAATCCTCTCAACTTGATGGAGCGTGAGGATCACAATATAACCTTTTGTTTTGTGAATTCAATATAAAATGTAGTTGTGCTATAAACTACTGTACTCAAATTCTTCAGACTTCTCCTATTTATGAAATGGGCTTCACCATTGACTCATATGATGGATATCTGATAGGTATTCTTTATTGGTGAGTTCTGTTCACTCCTGTACAATATTTTGTGATTTCTGTCCAATATTTCATGCAACGAGATCACTGTAGCTGCGTCGTATATGTGTTTGTCGTCAACACTTGTATCATTCAGCTGAGATTTAAGTTTGAAGGGGTCGCAGGGCAGAGAACATCACCAGGCTCTCTGATTGGACGAAAATAGTTCTGCCGGCTTTTAGATGGGACCCAAATAAGCACAGTGAATCTCAGCCTGCACTTAGCTCAGTACTCGCATTGTTATTCAGAGGGTGCATTGTTCCATCTTTATCGAATGAATGCTGGCTACAGATGCAATGTTCATTGCAGAATTTCACTGTAATACAATTAATTTTATTTTTTTAATCAAAGAAAAGATATTACTGTTTTTCACATTGGACAGTTTTACAAATTTCATTTTTTGTTTTCGTCCCTTAAAACTCTAACTTTTGACTTAAGTTATCCCTTAAATGGATTCAAAGTCAGAAAAAGCATTTTTTCATATTTTAAGAAAATGTCACGTACGTATTCTATATCTGCTGGTTGTCGCGCTTCTCTGAAGCTACACACTTCTATTGAGAGAAATATTTAAACCTAAGACGCCATGTTCTCGTGGCATTTCATCAAATGGAAAATATCTAGATCTTGTAGATCATTTTATGCACGTCTTTTAGAATTTAGCCGGACATATTTGTGATCATTGGTAGCCTTGGGATCTCCTCTAGAATTTAAAAAAGAATGAAGTTCCACAGTTATTTTACACAGGTGCTGCATTTGACGGTTGATGGGTTCGTCGGTTTTATGGGGTTAAGATATCAAAAATATATTTTTTGAATGGTGCGTTACTGTGAAATGCTTTCAGGATTTTATTGTCCAAATGGCGAGTCTCTTAAAATTTTGGTTCCTCTATGATAAGTAAGACAATACTCGGACGTGAACATGTGCACATCTACATATTTGACGCGAAGCTTATTCTGGTTTGTAATTCAGCAACCGCACCTTGGTGTATGTGTGTGGGGTCGTGTGTCGTGGAACAAGCGCATGCTAGCGGCAGAACTCGCAGCTCTGGGAGTCGGAGCGGCGCGTCAGCAGGTAGCGAAGACTTATGTTTCCAAATAGCCTCCCTGGTGACCCGACTTCACGGCGAGCGCACTGGGCAGCCTCGGAGAGTCTCCGTGTCCTAAAATGAACCCGGTTGCTGCTCATCTTATTATACATCATCCCAGCTCAGCTCGCTGAATGAAAAACTGTCCGCAGCTGTCGTTCAGCCTTCGCCGTCAATATGCTGGCAACCTTTTTTAGATTGCAACTGTTTCTTAACACGAGAAATACAAATGCTAAAATGTGGGCCCGTAGGTGTAAAATTTTGAATTGCAGCCGTGGTCCTAACTGAAACAAATATATGCGAGCCTCCTCTATGGCACGGCCAAGCTCAGAATGGTCACTGGCGGTCACTAGCGCTTTAATGGCAGAGGCGAGTAAGATGTATCCCACAAGTGCCGCGAGGAAAATGTGCAAAGTTCATTATGATACTCTGACTCTGCCAATGATTACAAGACAAATACATAGTGCGGGAATTATATCAAGCTGCTGGCTGCATTTAATTGGCTCATGCCGGATAATGTTTTTTTTTTTTTAAATCCTTCGTAATTTTGATGGCGCTTCATTCTGCTGTTTTGTTTACATTTCTCAATAGGCCAAATGGTTCATGATGTTTAATATTCAAAAATGATGGAAAACTCAATATAGCGGAACATGAGGCAAAGTGATTCCGCGTGAGGAGAATATTTAAATAGTGTAAATATGACAGCTAATTGGCTGACGGCTGATATGATTCTGCTGCGCAAAAAAAAAAAAACTACTGTTGTTGGGATCCAGATATTTTTTTGAAGCAAAATGTGTGTTAATTAGATTGCCACTTTCTCCTGTAATATCCATTTTGCTGCTATTTGCCTCACAGAATGGTGGGGAATCCTATATGTTGGTCGACGCTTTTGTAAGTTGTCAGCAGCATCATGGGGTATATGGGTGGGGAGGTACTGCTTGTCTTACGGTGGATTATTTGTAAATATTTTAATGGCCACACGCGAAAGCTGAGTAAAAAGTCAGTCTTGGAAATCTGACCGCGACGCGGGTCTCTGATGTGGCCTGTCTTCAACCGGCCTGCCAAATGCTCCGCAGAACTGGCTGCATTCAATCCCCTTTCTTTCCAAAAGTGGAAAACGGAGAGGAGAAGAAAGCCCGAACCATATAAATAGCGCGGCAGTGCTCTCAGTTGCTTACATGCTGAATTACAGCAGCGGTTATAGTAAAACATTATCAATGTCGCTGCTCTCGCTGCTGCTTTTAAATTATATATTGTATTTACATTTATTGTTATACGCTAGGTGCTGGCATTTACATACTCAGCTCTGGAGCTGCCGTGCCGTAGAGGCCGTTCACTGTAAGGACGGACTCTGCGGGGTGCGCTGGTCCACAAACGTCCGCAGCGAGGCCTATTCTGGTGCATTTTTCGCAGAGCGTGACGCAGCCACCACAAATTGCTTCCAGACATTCACACATAGTAACGCGTTGATCTGTAAACTGAGATAATTGCAAACTACTCAGAGTTAACACGTCAAAGATATCTCTGCTTCGCTTTCCCGCAAGAGGAGGTGAAAAGATGTGGGTTTTTTCACCTCATTTAATCAGAAAGAAGACTAAAAAATAGCTTTGGGGTTTGTGCTGGGCTTTTATTTTATTGGAATTTTCACTTTTACAGCCAATTTTAATGTGTATATGGATGACACAAGGCTAATTCGCACCATGGCTGGCATTGTGGCGACTATGGACTACAAATATATCAACTTGCCTTTCTTGTAAAATAATAATGATAATAATTATTAATAATAATAGTAAGAAGAAGAACAAACATCATCATCCTGATTCGTGTATTCATTTACCTTAGTTATGTAACACTTCTCACACATGTGTTTAAATCACTGTCTACAAATGATAAAGCAGATAAACTAAAAATTGATAAAAGATAGTGTATTAGCATGAAAAGTTGAACTATAAACGGTGCTTACAATAACGGTACCTTGGAAAAAGAAAACAACACAATCAACTGCAGTGACGACCAAATAAGTTTGAAAAATTCCTGATAATTTATGGTGAAGAGTATCGTCGTCTGCGGCTATGACTGAGCCTTTTGCTTTTTAGTGAAAATGCGGTGGCAGAAAAGGCTCTGTTCTCTGCTGATTGCGTTTGCATGACTGCAAGGTCACGGGGAGGGAGGACATCACAAGATTAAAGTGATTCGCTCGGCTGAAAATGTTTTTGTTTTCTGTAGAAGATTTAATTGAATAGAATATGAATTAAATATTTTAAAATTTAGAAATGTTTCATTTTAAATTAAAAAAAAAAATGCATAAAGCAATTGTATGTACAACCCCAATTCCAAAATAGTTGGGGTAAAGTTTAAATTGTGAATAAAATCAAAATGCAATGACTTTCAGATCACACAAGCCCAATATGTTATTTACAATAGAACATAGATAACATTTCAAATGTTGAAACTGAGACATTTTATATTTTTTTCCACAAAATGAGCTTATTTCAAATTTTCTGGCTGTAACACAGGGCTGAAAAAAGCTATTAATATATTAAAGAATCAGCTGAAAGAACATTTAGCAAGTAATTAAGTTAACTGGCATCAGGTGTGTAGCATGATGGGCTATAAAAGGTATGTCTTAAAGAGGCTGAGTCTCTCAGAAGCAAAGATGGCCAAGGCTTGCATAAAAAAAGTGGATTACTTCAAAAACAATGTTCCTCAACGTCAAATTTGAAAGGCTTTGAAGGTCTCATCATCGATAGTGCATAACATCATCAAAAAGTTCAGAGAAACTGGAAAAACCTCTGTGCATAAGGGACAAGGCCGAAGACCTTTACTGGATGCTCGTGATCTTCGGCCCCTCAGACGCTACTGCATCACTCACCGGCATGATTCTGTCATTGACATTACTAAATGGGCCCAGAAATACTTCAAGAAACCACTGTCTGTAAACACAGCCCGCCGTGCCATCCATAGATGTCACCTAAAACTCTATCATGCAAAAAGGAAGCCATTCTTGAACATGATCCAAAAGCGCCGCCATGTTCTGTGGGCCAAGGCTCATTTAAAATGGACTGTAGCAAAGTGGCAAAGTGTCCCGTAGTCAGACGAGTCCAAAATTTGACATTCTTGTTGGAAATCATGGGCGTCGTGTCCTCTGGACTAAAGAGGAGAAAGACCACCCCTCCTGTTATCAGTGTTCAGTTCAAAAGCCAGCATCTCTGATGGTATAGGGATGCATTAGTGCAAATAGTGTGGAACACTTGCATGTTTGAAAAAGCACCATGAATGCTGAAAGGTATATAAAGATTTTAGAGCAACATATGCTCCCCTCCAGATGACATCTATATCAAAGAAGGCCTTGCGTATTTCAGCAGGACAATGCAAAACCACATACTGCAGCTATTACAACAGCATGGCTTCGTAGTAGAAGAGTCCGTGTGCTGAACTGGCCTGCCTGCAGTCCTGATCTTTCACCGATTGAGAACAGTTGGCCCATAATTAAATTAAAAGTTCGTCAAAGGAGACCCAAAACTCTCCAGCAGCTGGAAGCCTGTATTAAACAAGAGTGGGATCAAATTCCAATAGCTAAACTCAAGAAACTTGTCTCCTCAATGCCCAGACGCCTGCACTCTGTGTTTAAAAGAGGGGATGCTACACCACGGTAAACAGGCCGCTGTACCAACTTTTTTGAGACCTGTAGCAGCCATCAAATTTTAAATGAGCTCATTTTGTGGATAAAATTGTAAAATTTTTCAGTTTCAACATTTGCTATTTTATCTCTGTACTACTGGGTAAATAATGTTGGCTGGTGTGATTTGAAAGTCATTGCCTTTTGATTTTATTCACGATTTACACTTTGTCCCAACTATTTTGGAATTAGGGTTGTATTTAATGAAAATAATTAGTGCAAAAGCACAACTGCTAGTCCCTAGGCATTTATGATACCGGTTTCTATGTACGCTGTATGCTAACAGGCCATGTTCTGTGCATTTACATTAGAACAAAGAGTTCAGAGCAAACTTTTGTCTCTTTGTATTGTCTCTGCAATGTCAAGGCCGTAAATACAGATAATACAGATATAAGTTGATAAGTATCTGGGCACTGCTTTTGACATCCGTAAGGGAAATGTGATTTTCTTTTTCTGACTGTTATGAAAATTTGGAGGAACAAGCCCTGGTGATGAACTCCTAGTCAGGGTATAAAACAGTGACTTGCAAGGTAGTGTAACTCACCAGTGCACTCGGTTATAACAGCCTATAACAGCCTATGCGCGGGATGTGCTGTGTACAAACAGTGTTCACTATTCACGTGAGCCACGCATTCAGCTTGCTGTGTTTTCAGGCAATAGCCATTGTTTCTCGATCTCTGCCAGCATTTATTCTGCTGGAGGTGTGTTGTGTGTGTGTGTGTGTGTGTGTGTGTGTGTGTGTGCGTGTGCGTGTGCGTGTGTGTGTGTGTGTGCGCGCGTGTGTGTGTGTGCGTGTTTGCGTGTGTGTGTGTGTGTGTGTGTGTGGCTGCCCCTCTATCAGTGTAGGCTTCTGAATGAGCAGCTTGAGCGGGATTGTTGGAGCTCCCGGATCGAGTCGAGCTTCGACACTGGACTCCCCGTCCTCTGTCTGTCTGCCCTTGTGCCTCCCTTCCTCCAAAACACTGCCCCACCCTGGCCGGGGGAGGACACACACAGTCCTTCGGCTGCAGCACGGAGCACACACACTCCTCTTGCGGACGAGCAGAGTACACAAACACACACTCCTTTCGCTGCAGTACGACGCACACACATTTCTTCGGCCGCAGTATGGAGCACACACACTTCTCTGGCGAATGCGCAGAGGATACACACACTCCTTCGGCTGCAGTACGGAGCACACACACTCCTCTCGCGGACGAGCAGAGTACACAAACACACACTCCTCCGGCTGCAGTACGAAGCACACACACTCCTACGGCAGCAGTACGAAGCACACACACTCCTACGGCAGCAGTACGGAGGGCACATACGCTCCTCTGGCGGACGAGCAGAGGATACACACACTCCCTCGGCTGCAGCACGGAGCACACACACTCCGCTGGCGGCCGGGCTGAGCGCTTGGCAGCGGTGGCGTGGCGTGGGCATGCGCTGGAGGGTCCGCCAGCACGGCAGCGCTGCGTCTCGGGCCTGCAGACATTCTAATGAAGGACCTCAGACTCATCGACACGGCCGTCTGACTCGCTCCCGACCTAAAATCAATGTATTAAGGAATATTTTACTGATAGATTTCAGTATTCTGACAGACCATACTTTGGGCCATTAAACTCTGCAGAGCACAGTGCAGTGTACCTAAGACAATTTAGCCCCTGTTTTTTTAGCAGGCGGGATAGTTTTCCTAACGTTTACAGTTATATTACTTAGCTCTTTTTTGCAGTGGTAGTCTTAGTGAAAGTAATATAGTAGTAGCATTAGTAACTGTAGTAGTGGTAGCTGTATCAATGCTCCAAATATCTTTTTTTTTTGTGATTTTTTCATTTATTTGATGGTTGTGCATTGGGTGGGGGAGAGTGGCCCGAGCTGGAGTCGAGCCCAGGTAACCTCGGGAAGGACACAGCCTGTATGGTGCGCGCGGTTAGACCGATGAGGCCCTTCCAAATGATTTTACTCATTAAACTATTGCCATACCCAACCAGTCATGGACTTTATTTAATATTAAATACCAATGATATTTATCATGATAAACTTGTACCTGTGGGGAAAAGCACTTTTTTATCCATCCAATGAGCGTGCGTTTGTAATCAAGTTATTTGACAGGTATGCAGATTAAAATGCACAATCTTTTTTGTTAGTTTTCTTTAGACTTCAAATGGTCCATAATCTCTAAGTAAAGAGCTCATGCATATGCATTCTGTGTATTAACTGGAGTCATGAGACCACATTGTGAAGTAGGCTTGTTTGAGTTAGCGCAACTGTAGCTACAGAGCATGTGCTTTGCAGACCTGTGAGTGTTTGTGCTGTGCGGGTTCGCTTGTGCTCGCACCCAGAGCTAAGGGTGTTTTATGTGTGTGTGTGTGTGTTGGGGAGGAAAGCATTATCACGGTGAAGGTATCTGACAGCAGGGGGCGATAGTGTGGCCCATTAAAAACTCATGCTTTGGAGTCACTCCTCTTTGTAAATCGTACCTGTTGGCCACTTTTTCACATTAACTTAGAGTAAAATGTTTTCAATGACCAGTGGAAGGGCACCACCCTTGTCTATTACCCAAATGTACCCTGTCTGTTCTGACTGTATGCGCACCTCTGTAATGAAGCCCCCTCCTCTCCTCGCGGCTGGGGATCACCTCTTACCGCTATCTGCCTGCCTACCGCCACACAAGAGCTGCCACTGCTCTACAGCATGGGGGGACTTTACCCTGTTCTACTGCCCTCTGACAGAAACCATCACCATCTTACTATCACCCAACAAGCGCTGAAAACCGCATTGAAACATTGAATCAATGCTTTTGCAAAAGCTTACTCGCTAACTGTGTTAGCAACTTACATACTTCTCTTTATGTACGGCTTGGGTTCAAACTTTAATAATTGCTAACATTATTAGCATCTATGCTTTAGGGAAACGTACCCCAGGTCATAAATACACAGAAGATTTTAGGAAGTGAAGTGTCGCTTGTGTTGTAAATAGAGGTGTGATTAAAACAGTATCTCCTAAGCCCTCAATTCCCGCAAACCCTCGCTTCTTCCTGGCACATCCTGGCAAAATAAACCGTTTCTAAACCCGGGGAAAAAGTCACTGGAAACATACTATTTTCCTCTGGGTTTAGTGGTTAAAAGATTATCGCCGTGGTCACAGCCATTTCTAATGATAATGACCTCACCGTTTTGAATCCTGGGATTTGCGGCGGATTGTAACATCCAATCCTCTGTTTCCTCCTCTCTGGAAGAGTTTCTCAAATTTAACTGCTTTCCAGGAATCATCCTGTTGCCAAATCCTCAGTCCCTCATCAGCCAATCAACCTTTTATTTGTTATGTGTGTTTTTGTATTTGGGTAGTGCTGCTGCCTCATAGGGAGTTGGCTGCAGGGTTGAATCTGGCCTGGGGCCTTGCGTGTGCATGTTCTCCCAGTGTTCGTGTGGGTTTCCTCTGAATACTCCTCTGAATCCCCTCACAGTCCAAAAACCTGCATGTTAGTTGAATTGTAGACTTGAAATTGCTCAGAGTTAAAAATGTTTGAGTGAATGGTGTGTAGGCCCTGTGATGGATCGGTGAGCTGTCCAGGATGTGTCCCTGCCTTTCACCCATAATCAGCTGGGATTGGCTCCTGGTCGCTCTGATTAGCAAGAAGCGCTTTTAGATAATGGATGGATGTATCTGGATATAAGGCATTTGCGGCACAGGCGTTTATGTTCAGAGTATCGGTGCATTCTGAAAAGTGAAATGTAAAATTTTGTTGATTTTATTAGAGCCATATAGTCTTGACCAAATCTTTTATTATGTGATTGCAATGTCCTAGAGGTGCATCATTAAGTAGCTGAAGTACACGCATTCTTTCTCTCCTCAATGACTGATTTGCACATAATACTGTGTTAGACACACAGAAAAATGTGGATATAATTTATTGAATTTGTTGATAAAAGCGACGGACAAAGCGCACTGTGGTTGGATTGAAACGGGCCCAGATTCGCAGATGCAGCATTCGCAATCCTGCCGCACAGATGTCGAATTCCGGCTGTCGACAGCCCCGTTATGAAAGCACTGCGCATTTACAGTTCTCTAGTGTGTTTATCGCGTCTCTCTGGTTTTAAACGATTAGGCCTAAGATATGATGTTTATCGGTTACGTATTACTGTCAATTATGTATCGTTGCATTTTAAGAAAATGAGACGTCTTGTTCGAATTTTCTTGGGCCTTTTAGTGAAATTAAACGTGCAAGGCCCTGACAAAAGGATGAGAGGCGGCTTTATCGATCATTTCTTTGAAAGAAGAATTTTACTCGAGTAGCCTAAATACTCATTTGTATTTCTATTTATTCATTCCAGTTACAGTAGAGTTCAGTAGGGGGTCCGAAGTTAGGCAACTTTACTGTCATAAAAGGTCTTGATCACGCAAATCTTATAACAGGTTTAAACGTTGGAAACGTGCTTTGTCTCTCATGTTTTTGATATATTTTCTTAAATTAAACAAATTACTCCTATCTATTTCCTCAGGATTCAAATTAATCGTGCAATCATTTTATTTGAAGGTTTGCAAATACATAGCTGCACTGTCGCACTTGGTGATCTAAACGTGGTGTTTGACATTGGCTTTCAATGGGCCTAAAGTCTATTTTTTTTCCTCACAGTATAAATATTTGAAGTATTTAATTGTAAGCTGCTATATATATATATATATATATATATATATATATATATATATATATATATATATATATATATATATATATGCATGGATGATAACAATGAATGTTTTGTAGATTAATGATGGCTATTACAATTTTGCAATATATTTGCCACAGTTACAGCTGATTGTCATAAAGCTGAATTAATTTTCAATGCATCAAATATCCTTACCTTTATTAAAGTAGAGTATGCATTTTAATTATACACAACTTGCTTTATAATATCTGTAATAATTGTCCACGTGTAATGTTATAATTGTGAGCTGCATTTAAGTCTCGAAAAATCTTGCAGTAATTAATTTTTAGATATCAACTGATGCTGGAAAAAACTTTTAATATGCCTTAAAATTGCAGCTAAGATCAGAATCTTCAGACAGACAGATGTGCAGGTAATTGTAATCATTACAATAATTAGGTTTATAAATGTTGCAAGACGATTATGTTATAATGACTGTCGTGAAATGTATTAGACAAATATTTTGCATCAAATTAAAATGTCAGGCCTATGTAATTTCTCTCTCATTCCTCAGAAGGCCTTATGTAACAACTTAACAAGTTTGTCATTTCGCGGTGTAAGCTTCATTTGCACTGTAACACCTATTCTACTGTCAAATGAATTGCGTGATAATTGCCAAGTAAAATATGTCCTTAGATGTACTGTGACATTTGTAACCGGGTAAAAAAAGAAAAAAAAACTATGCCATGAGTATTCTTTACAGCGGAACCATCACATTAAACTGACTACGTTTCATTATTAATTTGGTGCTTTGTAAAATGAAATTCCAGTGACGAGTCCGGCTTCGACGATCTCCCCGTTTAAGACAAATAGGCTTAGTTGATGTCCTCATGGTCCTTTGCCCCTCAAAGTTTGTGGCCGATCTAAACTTGCGAAAGCTTCAGAGTTAAGCCATGAGATTTTTTTTCCACAAGCAAACTTTAGTCTAGAGCAACAAACTTTTGTCCTAATAGAAAACAAACAGCATTAGTTTACTGGGTCAGGAACATGTTGTTTTGCGCATGAACAATACTTTAGATGGAGTTGCTGTTTTCTTTGACGTTTTTCATCCACTATGGTGACAGATAAAGACAGATTTCAAATGATAAAGAAAATAAAAGAGTTTGTAAATAATTTTAAGATAATGTTTTTGTTTATTTTATTCTCACTGCGAGAACAAAGTACCAAACGTATCCCATCAAATCCACGCTTACTGAAGCATTGATTTTGACAGTTCAATTAAATGCATTGGATAACTCAGACACATGCATCCATGATGAAAATGAAGTTGCAAGGTTGTGAATAATTTTAGATTTAAGAAGCGTAAATTGTAACAAATGAACAGAGAACATTTTATTTTTTGGCGTGGAATGTGTATGGTTATTTCATATTGTCTGTGTTAATATACAGTGTTGCCCATAAAGTTGGAATACAATATTTTTAAAAAATCTCTTTTCATGAAATGAGTGTGACAGTGTGATTTATTTTTGATAGATTAAGTTTCCGAATACAAAATTATTCCAACTTTATGGGCAACAGTATATTTGGGGTTTTCACTATTTTTCAGATCGGAAGTTTCGAAGTGAGGATTCTTATTCTCGTGCTATTCCAGAATTTAAATCCCATGTTTCCAGTACAGCATAAATAATGCAAAAATATGTTTGTCGTTAAATGTAACATAATAATTTACTGACTTGAATTAAACGGTGTAAAATTTCATTTGATCAGGAACGGCGGAATTGTAAAATACCTGAATCCAGGTGTGTGTTCAAGGAGAGGTCACGGTTAGACGTGCCTTAGATCTTGAGGAAGAGATTATGGCAGATTACCGGACAGGTTAGAGTATGTGTCTCACTTTGAAATTTATACGAGGCCATTAATTTGCCACAATACAACCAGAAGTCATTAAAATATAAGAATAGGGCCGAAACCAATTTCACCAGCACCACTCGAGCGTTATTTAAGAAAATTTCTTGTTAAAATGGGGGATGTTCTGATGATTTATGTTTTAAAGCAAATATATTAGGCCGCTTTGGTGTTGCAATTTCTCTTGACATTCTGACGGATTTAATTCTGCTGTTAGAAATTTGGAACTAACTGTAGGACCGTTGAATTAGCACGATTGGGCCTCACGCGGGACGTGATTTCAAACTCCAAACTTTCTTGCCGCTCATTTCGGTATAGAATTGTGCGCCATGTTGTTCGTCTTTGTTGTCTTGTAACTTTTTGAAGCTCTAATTGTATTGTAATATTAAATTGTGATTATAGCATAGAGTAGAAACGCGAGCAGACATTCAGGCTATTAAAGACAGGTGCAGTTTTATCCCAAATACTGAACCCAGCAATTTTGTGCAGGTCATTTAATGCGCTACATTGTCTGGCTTCTTCCTACATATAGATATTTATGAAGATTATTTAAAATCTTGCCATTGGAAACTGCCTCATTCGCTTACTTGCAGATGAAAAGTTGGAGAGTCATTTTATCTGAAATATTTGATACATTTTGGTTGAATAATACTTTAGTGGCATTTAATTTTTAATAATTACCTATTGTCAAACACAGTTGTGGAAAGAGAATCTTCTTTTGGGCCAGTGTGCGCTGTTTGACACTGAAGCGGTGAAATCAGTTTCTCAAGGCCGACGCACAGAGGTAACTGCGTGCCTGCCGGCATTTGGGCCTTTTGGGCCGTGGTTTCCATATGAGGTCAGCATTTTTCTCCAGTACGCTTCCAGACTATATTGGCCGTAGTTTCTTGATGGTATATGGGTGGCCGAACTATAGCAAAGTCAAGCAGGAAGAAAAGAGTGCTGTGCGTTGGGTGAACGAATAGTTTATCTGGCCTTATACGCCTTATTTTCCATCTGCACAGGGTTTTTCAAATTTCATTTTTCTTATGCAACCATTATAAATCTCACTCTTGCTCGGAGGAATGTTGTTGCATTTTATTTCCAAATCGCATTTTTTGCTGAGGCTGTGCTTATTTTTATTGTAATAAGGTGTTCCGCTCAAGTTGTCCAAACATTCATAAACAGATATTAAGGCACTCTGTTGAAATGAGATCATAGCGATTGTGTGACCTTTTTATTTGCGCAATTGTGTTTGTTTTGTGCAAAGTCCAAGGTTTTATTACCTGCTCAAATCCGGTATCAAAATGCCTGCTTGTTCTTATCCCTTGCATTTCTTTTTTTTTTGCAAGGTATAAAATCTTGACCAACAGGCTGACATTAATTCTTTAAAAAGTTGATCACATAAAGCATTTTAATAGTATTACAGCGATCAAAATGTATATGTCCTTGTTAAAATTGTATTTGGAGAATATGATTAATTCGTAAGACTGTTTGCTCAATTAAGGCAGGACGATATCGGCCTGCCACTTGATCTGCGTTTTCTAAAGTGAAATAAAATATTCCTAGTGCTTTGTCCATAGAAATAATAATGTAAGACAGCTGTCCGGCCAATAGTTTTCATTTTTGTGTGTCTTATTGGCAGTTGTTTTATAAACAGTTGCAAGAAGCAGGCGGGAGTGTTTTTCAACTTTTTTTCAGGAGTTTTGTTTTCCGTTTTCTCTCTTTCGTCGACTCTCCACGTTGCAAAAACGAAAGCAAAGGAAAGAGGAGTTTCCTCCTTGTTGAAGGAAGGTCGCGATTGAGAGTCGCATTGGTCTATTGAGATATTGCGCGTAATGCGGAAAAAAAGAAAAACAAACTGGGAGACACCTCTGCCACAACGCTGCGGCGCCCACGAGATCACGGCAGCCAAGTGAGCCGCGCAATGCGCGTCTTGTGCCCAACTCATTGAAAAAGAAACAAAATCTCTCCCGTCTATAGAATTAGCAAAGCATATCAGCGTTCTCCACTGTTGCCTACATACTGTGCCTTGAATTTTTTTTTGCATTTAATGACTAAATGTGAGTGTATTAAGGAGGTCCAACCCCAAGCCAAAATAATAAAAAAAAGTGCTTTGTTGCAATATTTTAATGGAAACATCTGGAAAAACTGCACATTCTCCTGGACCCATTTATTTATTTTCCACATTTTTATTTATTTTTGTTTAATCAAAATGGTGAATAGATTAAGCTCAAGTGACACTTGATGTGTGGAAGCTATTAGAAGTAATAATAAATTATTGGCTGAGGTCTCTCTGTCGAAGTCATCAGAAAAAAATGAGAAATTATTGTCGTAGGCAACTTCTACAGATAGCTCTTCTGGACTGGTACGCTTAATTACGCCCATTACTTTCAAATTGGCTGAATTATTGGATAAAGTGATTGGATGGGTGAGGTGTTTTTCTTTTATTTGATTTGGGCTTCGTGTTATGCAATTACATTCATTTTAGTGGACTGATCATCCACTGATAGCCTCGCACAGATGAAGTCTGCGGTTCCTGGTTTTCTATTTGCGGATGTGAAGCCCACACGCTGCCCTGGCTCTGTGCATAGGTGTAGGCTATTGGTTATGGTCCACAGAGAGTTAATCGGACACCTGACTCTGGATAGATATGACTTCTCTTTCCAGCGCAATTCAACTTGTATTGTATTCAACTCGCTCATTGTCAATCAGCGCTGTTCCGCGGCACCGAGGAGAGCCGCGTCCACCGCGAAATGTCACCGAGTGGCGGCCGCACTGTCCCCGCCGAGAAACTCTCGCGGGACGGCCTCGGTTCCTTTAACCGCAGCCAGCCCAGCCGCCTCCACGCACCTCCTCCCTCTCTGCCTCCCTCCCTCTCTTTCATTTTTGACTCTCTCTCTCCCCCCCATTCTCTCTCTCTCCTTCATGACTTCTGTTGCTGCTGTTTGATTGCAGGACGTGTGCGTTAGTCCAGACCAGAGCCCGTCTGTTGCGGCGGTAAAGCAGGGGTTTCATGGCGGGGGTGGGGAAAAAACCATTCGGTCTGTGTTCGTTTTGATGCCGCTTTGGTTGAACAGGCGTCGTTTTTTCCTCTGTAGGGCGTTCAGATGGTGGCTGTCACACCGCAAGGGATAAACATGGGGATCACATTCGCGATCATGGGCCAATGCCTTTGTGATATTAGTTTTCTGGTACAGCATCTCATTAATTGTCCTTTGTTCATTTTTTAAATTATTTTTGTGGAGGTGAACTCTGTACAGAAATATGAAATCACAAGAACCAAGTTTAGTTTCACACTGTGTGCGTTAGTGTTGAAAAATATAAACCAAGAAATCAGATCCTGTTTTCATAGTCATATCTCTGTGATAAGAATTTTGTGCCATATCCAGTTATTGATTGACATGCTGCATTACGGTGTGTATAAAATAATTTCAGTGGTTCCATTAAGAGCTGTGTTTGTACATCATGAGATCTGAAGCCGTTCTGGGATTTTATGGAAATAAAAAAGTGAACATGAAATGCTAACAGAAACACATGCTGTTGCGAGCTGTGCCCAGAGAGAGAGGCTATTAGGCAAATGTGCAGTTAAGATAAGGAAAGGAATCCCTTCTGGTGGTGTATTTGTGTAAAATTAAGGGATTGAGGGCAGGTTGGACATACAGCGGTTTGGTCTCGCTGTTCCACAGTCTCCTCGGTCTTTATAAGTGAATTTACAGAGAGCCGCTTCTCATATGTCTGGAGATCAGTTTGAGAACTGGACAAAATCGCAGGTGTGAAAGTCTGCATTCCTGCTGCTTTCAAAAACAGGCTCCTGAGCCAAGAGAGAAGTGCTGTGCTCCCATGAAAGCCTCTTAACATGTAAAGACGCAAACAGCACAAATGAACAAAGCAAGGATTTGTGTAAATTGTGGAAGGGAATAAATAGAGAAAAATATAACTGTAATGCAGAGAAATATTTTCACACTGGTTTTTGAAAAATTGGAAAAAATGGAGCTGCACAGGTATTTGCTGACACACATCGCCTGTGCCGTAATTAAGTAGCATTCTGCTCATGGCTCCTTGTGAATGGCTGATATTATTTCCGCCATGCTTTTGTCACTCTCCTGGCCAGCGATTCTGTTCTTTCACTTCAGGAGAACTTTTGTTTGTTCACCCGTCCGTCCCCGCGCAGTACATAAATAAAAATGGCGGCGTGTATGCATGCGTGTGTGAGAATTTTGAGGCCGGGCTCCGTTTTTGGGTGCGTTCGGGGGCGATGTTTCAGTGCCCCTCTTTGTTTTGTGTGGTAAATCCGGGAGCAGCTGTGGGTTTGAGGGTCTGGTGGGATTTTGGGGGTCTGTTTTGTCATGCCATCCTGTGCCAAGGTGGTGTAATGCGGGGGGGGGGGGGGGGCGTGCTGGTGGAGGCCGCAGTGGTGAAGTAGCGGGGGTATGAAGGCGGGGGGTGCTGGGATTGGTGCATGTAAAATTAATATCCTCTGGACTTTGCATGTGCGTTAGATAGGGACTTGTCAATTTGGCAATTTCTGTGCCTTCTGCCTGAACTACACGCTCTCTCTCTCTCTCTTTCTCTCTCTCTCTCTCTCTCTCTCTCCCCCTCTCCCCCTCTCTCTCTCTCTCTCTCTTTCTCTCTCTCTCTCTCTCTCTCTCCCCCTATCCCCCTCTCTCTGTCCCCTCCCCCCCCGCTCTCGTAGCGCGCCCATTGGCTGAGTCCTGGGCGTCTGGTTGCCAAATAGGTGGGCCCCGCTCGCGTTGGCAAAGGCTCAGGCGATGGTGAGGCGCGGATCGCGGGAGAGGAAGAGAGCGATAGAGCCGGAGAGAAAGAGGGAAAAAAGAAGCCGGGCGCGGGGTTGCCAGCGGTCTTACGCGCCCGTCCAACACCGATCCGGTTCTCTCTCTGCTGCTTTTTTTTTTCTCCACGTTCGGCGGCGCTCAGAACTCGACCGCCCCCCCACCCCAGCCCCCCCGCTGCCCCCCCCCAGTCCGCCGAGTGTGTCTCGCACCGGCCTCCAGATCTGAGCAAACGTCGCACGCCGCTCTGCCAAGCCTTTTTTCCTCTTCAGTCGCTCCTCTTATCCTTTATATTTAAATATATACATGTTTACCCGCGCGGACAACAATCGCAGATATTTTAAAAGATTATTTTAAATACTTTTTTTTGTTTTTCTATTTTTTTTTAAATCGCAGGCGCAAACCAACACAACTTTTCTTTTTTCTTCTTCGCTCTCTCTTTTTTTTGAATTAGTGTGTTTTTCCCGCCTGTGTTGTCGGCTGTGCTGGACTCGAGCCTTGCCCTCTTGTTGTCTGTTTTTTTTAACCTTTTTTTCTCCACCGTTGCTGGACGGTTTTTGCATTTTTACCTTTGCGCTTCCGTTCCATCTCTTTTGTCTGCCGTTGGCACAGTTATTTTTTTTTTTGTTGCCACATTTGAACCACTAATAATACCTGCAGTTTTTTTTTCTTGGTCTAAAGTGGCAGAAAGAGGAAAATAAATCCGATTGCTGCAGGCAAATTTTTTTTTGTTTACGATCGACGGGCTGAGTTTATGATGAGAGTGAGAAATGGTAACTACCAGACTGTGTGTATCTCCTCCGTTTGAACGTTTCCCGTGGTGTTTATTCGTTAATATTGGAATATTTGGAGGGGTGGGGGGTGGAGGAGTGTGGAGGGGGGGATGGGGGGTTAGTGCGAGATACAAGTTTGCGGGGAGAGAAGAAGAATGTACAGATGGTTAAGATGGTTGATGCAGGACTCTTGGCAGGACACATTGACCTGGGCTTTGCAGCGGTAGAGCTGGTGAGGGTATGTGGCGGCGCGTAGGGTCTGGGCTCACAGCGTCTCATGTTACCGAGCAGCCTGGCATTGTGGGATAGAGGAGTCTTTACATTGTCTGATGTACTATCATACTCTGGCTGTTTCATTTCAATTTTATTATTGTTTTATTTCATTTTAAAATGAACATATTTGATCGGTCATTTCTTTCATTCATTGTTTTTTTTTTTTACTGTTTATCAGAAAGTGTATTTATTTACTGGATATATGGAGTGAATTTTTATTTGCTTCACATTTGAGAACAAAGGAATTTTAATGTATTTTCAGGCAAATTTTTGTTAAATGTCCTTGTTTACATTTACTGGTTCTATCATGAATATTTTTTTTACTGTTTATCTCCAGTGGTTTAAATTTTATTAGCATTTTTTTACACCAGTGCATCCATTTTTATGACATTTTTTATTTGCATGTTTAATGGACAGGATGTGTTTAAATGTAATATTTGAACATGTTAATCTCTGAGTGCAGTTATGGTTTCATTTGTGATAGTGATGGTGTGTCAGTCTATCCGGGCTCCGTCACATGAACTGTTTGCTCTCTCTCTCTCCCTCCCTCCATCCCTGCATCCCTCGCTCCAGGATGAATTTCACCCTTTCATCGAGGCCCTGTTACCGCACGTCCGCGCCTTCTCCTACACCTGGTTCAACCTGCAGGCCCGCAAACGAAAGTACTTCAAGAAGCACGAGAAGCGCATGTCGAAGGACGAGGAGAGGGCGGTGAAGGATGAGCTGCTGGGAGAGAAGCCCGAGATTAAACAGAAGTGGGCGTCCCGGCTGCTGGCCAAACTGCGCAAGGACATCCGGCCCGAGTTTCGGGAGGACTTCGTGCTCACCATCACGGGGAAGAAGGCTCCCTGCTGCGTGCTCTCCAACCCCGACCAGAAGGGGAAGATCCGCCGCATCGACTGCCTCCGTCAGGCCGACAAGGTGTGGCGGCTGGACCTGGTGATGGTGATCCTGTTTAAGGGCAGTCCGCTGGAGAGCACGGACGGGGAGAGGCTGGTCAAGTCGCCCCAGTGCTCCAACCCGGGCCTGTGCGTGCAGCCGCACCACATCGGCGTCTCCGTCAAGGAGCTCGACCTCTACCTGGCCTACTTCGTCCACTCGCCAGGTCAGTCGGCTAAGCCCGCGAACGTGTAAGCGCGCGCCGCGCCATACAAGCCCGCGCGCAGGCTAACGCGCAAACGCGAACACGTGATATTCTGAAGTACGCGAAATTTGGCGCAAATATGACAGAAACTAGCGCACACATGCTCACACTTGCACTCTCTCTCTGTGTTTATGCTTTTCTAACTGGTAAAATATTGTAAAATAACATGCAGAAGGTGCTATTTAACTTTATTCTCTCCTCTCGCAAACACAAAAAAACCCCCAAGTTATACAAGTGTAGAAGGTGCTGATTGCAAAGTTTGCAAACTAACGTGAAAGGTCCTCATAAAATCAGACTTAAACACAGAATATTTAGCTTTGTGTTGCCAAAGTGTTTCCGTGGTAAACGATAGTGTGGTGCAATTGGTGAATATCATTGTGCAAACTATTTCTATTTTGATGGCAAGTGTGTGTGCACATGTTTGTATGTGTTTCAGTATGTGTGTATTTATGTTTGTATCTGCTCATGCAGTTGTGTATATGTGTGTGCGTGTGTGTGTGTGTGTGTGTATGTATTCATGTGTGTATCTGCTCATGCAGTTGTGTATATATGTGTGTGTGTGTGTGTGTGTGTATGTGTGTGTGTGTGTGTGTGTGTGTGTGTGTATTCACGTGCTCATATGTGTTTTTGTATGCATACGTGTTTTTTGCATGAATGTGTGTATCTGCTCATGTAGTTGTGTGTATGCATGTGTGTACAAGTGCATGCAGGTTGTCAGTGTAATTGTGTATATTTGTGAATTAGTGCTTTTGTTTCTGTGTGTGTTTGTGTGTGCACATGCATGCACAAGTGAGTGAGAGCTTGTGTTTTTGTGAGCATGCACTAACGTGAGCAAGTGTTTGTGTTTGTCGTTATTTATACAGGTGTGTGAATATTAGGTGTGTTTGGAATTTTTCTGTTGGTATTTATGTACACTTGTGTGGGCATGTGTGTGTTAGTAAATTTGTTTATTTATTTGTGTGCATGTATCTGTGTGTATCAGTGTGTGTGTTTGCATTTGTCATTGTTTATACAGGTGTATGTATATTGTGTGTGTGTTTGTAAATTTGTGTGTGTTAATTTGTGCGTGTGTTCATTTGTGTATACGTGCGTGTGTGTATGTGTGTTTGTTTTTGTGCATGCATGTGTGTGTATATAAATGTGTATTTATTATATGAATTAGTGTGCATATATCTGTGTGTATCTGTGTGCGTATTTGTGTGTGTGTGCTGGAGGAGTTGCTCAGCGCGGAGCAGATCGCTGTGTGAACGCTGGCTCTGATCCCAGCGTGTGTGTGTGAGTCGAGCGGTGTGTTAGCGCTTCGCGGCGGGTTAGCGCACCGCGGCCTGCAGTCTGACTCGGCCGTGTGCCTGAGCGTCAGCCTCTGCTCACTCGCTGCCGAGCGACCGTTACCGCGGACACCCAGCTTCAGGGAGGCACTGCACTCCTGTGGGAGAATGTCAACTACGTGTGTGTGTGTGTGCAAGTAATTATATTTCAAATATAACCCAAACCACAAAGTTTCATAGTAAATAATTTAACAAATATTTTCTTCTTTTTTTTTTTTTTGCTCAGCATAGAGGTTGAATAAAAAAAAAATCTGTTAAAATGCACCTCTATTTATGCATGTTCAGTATTATATAATTTAATTTACACAGATTTTACAGGTTAATTTATTAGTTTGAAAAATACTCAACATTTTAATTTGTAATAATTATTTAACATAATTAGAGGCTTTTATTGGAAGTTACTTCTACATAATTAATTGTGTCATCCAGTGAATTATAGTATGCTCAAATTCAGTTTTATTTTTCTAATTTTTGACCTAGACTAAGCAAAAGCTGATTTAAGAGCTTAATTTTTAATAAAACTAAATTAACTATTATTATTTTCATTTAATTAGAATTCTTGTGACATTAATATTTCTGCTGTTTGAAGAGTTGCTGGGCAGTATTTGCATTGTTACACTGAAGTTAATAATTCAAATTTTCAGTCCACAGATAACCACCCGGGCTTCCTTATTTATAAATGAAATAGAATCTCAGCAGCAGTTGCGGTAGTAAAGCCAGTTTAGCCCTGATAGAGTATACATTTTTGTGGCCGTAACAGATGGCGGCGTGATTCATAATTGGAGCCGTTATAAACAGTCTTACAGGCCGGGCCTGTGCTGTGTGAGGTCGTTACTGAGGGACTGGGCACTGGTCCTGGCAGTCATGTGACACGCTGTAGTATGACCAAGGCATTGTTGGCGCCTGTTGATGATGCGGGGCCCCTCTCCCTCGGCTCGGTGGCTGCAGCCCTGGAGCTCCAAGATGTGGGGCAGCACGAGTTGCCATTGTGTTGCAGACGGTTGCATATCTTGGCTGTGTTGACACTGAGAGCACAATTTTTCCCATATTACATTTCTCTTAGGGCTCTCTTTGAAGGGCAAGGCACGTTATTCGTGAAGTGCCGTTCGAGTGAAACGACATGAATGCAGTGCGCTTTATTATCAGAGCATGCGACGCTGAATGTAATACGCCCAATGGCGGGATTGCGCTATGCATTTTAGCGGCGCGCGTTGTGCATTACGAGCGACTGCGCGTTACTGGTCTGTGAATTACAGTGTGTCGTGCGTTACGTTGCATTATCGCCGTGCCTGTGCAGTATCTGGACCGCAGCGCTCGTATCTTATCTCTCTAATCCAGTGTGTGCCTGTGCTTTTATCTGACTCCAAATAGCCCCCGCTCAGGCCAGCGCCTGGTGTAGAAGCCGATCGCAGTTGGCTGAAGCGCGTCGCCCCGTGCCAATCCTTCCCCTCCTTTTCCTTCCTTTAATTTTTACTCGCGCACTTTATCACCGCCTGCCCAGAAAAACGTCCTGTGTCACCGCAACTCTTCCCGGAGTTTGCGCCGGTCCATTATCAGGCCGTAAGAGAAGATTTAATAAGTTATGTTTTACCCTGTTCAAGAGTGAAAGTGCGTGTGTGTTTTTTATTACTCTCTATCCGTCTCTTTTGTTTCATTTGGTTCGGTCTCTCTGTTTTCACTCGCCATGCTAGCATTTCAGCTGCATCGCAGACATCGTCGGCACTGTCGCTGGCTAAGAGGTAGCTTCCCCTCGACCTCGCTCTGTTTACATTGTAAAATAAAGGAAAGCCTAGCGGCTCAGGCCTAATTGTTCTGGTTGGCAAAAAAAATAGCGAGCCCTTGGGTTGCGGGGAAAATTTCTGGTTTTGTTTAGAGCGCAGCACGACGCTGCCGCAGGATAACTCCGGATTGTGTCAGTGTTTCTCATCTTGAAGAGCTTAACTCTCGCACTCCGCAAAAACAGCGAAGCGGGAAAAGAATCCGTCCTCTGCGGCAACAATAACCGCCGCTCCTCTCGTCTCGGTCTGTAACGCAAACAAACACACAAACAAATAAAGAACCTGGCAAACAAACAAACTGAGAAGACCCAAATATTGAGTAGTTTTAAAATGCCAGCAGAGAACCAGCAGGAAACCTGTGATGCATGTTTGTGTGTAAATGTATGGTTTGTGTCAGTGCGCTTGTGTGTGTTTGTGTGTTAAAGCAGGGCATGTGTAAGTCAGCTTGTGTATATATATATATATATATATATATATATGTGTGTGTGTGTATATTACTAGCTGCTACCCGCTACCCGGAGTGAAATTGCCATTTTTTAGCCTGCATGACCTTTTTTCAAAAATCGGGCGACGTCAAGTCCTTCCTGGTGTCCAAGTGGATATTCACACCAAATTTGGTGATAATCGGTTGAGAAATGTAGGAGAAAAACATGTACATACACACAGACAGACAGACATCGACCTCAAGTATATTATAGATGCATGGTGGATGCATACATATGCATGTGTGTGTATGCCAGTGTGCACATGTATTTGTATGTGCATGCGTGTGCGTGTTTGTGCTTGTTTAAGCAGGTGTGCATTTGTATGTGCGTATGCTGTATGTGTGTGGCAGGTCAGTTCAGTTAAAGCCCTCAGTACCACAGCTAAACTGGTTTATTATTAGCTCCTGAGTGACAGTGTCAGTCTTACTGTAGCTATCAGTTGCCTGACCTGTAATGGCCGACAAATGTCTTTACAGCTCTCTGGATAGACTGGCTGATATCAGTGTTTTCAGCTATTGGGTTTTCTAATACCAGGGCATTTTATGAAGGGGCTACTGCCACTGTAATGTTTGAATGATGCGGCTCATTCCCTTATGTCATGATTTAAAAAAACCCTCTGCTTTTGTTATATCGTGCAAAGATGTTACTATTTTCTCATTTAAAAAAAGATGGTAGAATTCATGTTTCATATGGTATTTTCTTTAATTTATGATTGTCTTTAAATATTTTGAATCTTTGGGGCCAGTTTTTTCTTTCCTTTCTTTTTTATTTTGTATTAAAAAATATGTCTTCCATTCAGAAAATTTGAAGCCGGTTTTCGGGAGGACGGTCGAGTTTTGCTGCGGAGTGACCTGCCATTTTTGTGATGGCACCAGCCTGTAACAAAAAGCACAGATTTGAACTGAGGCTCCATCATAGAGCCGCAGTCATATGACAGTTTAGCTGATTTATGAAAAAAACAGTTGGCCTTGAATGAAGCAGAGGAGCTTCGAGGCAGCTTCGGACACCAGGTGCTGGAGGGTTTATTGTGTTTATTTTTAAATTTTCTTCCACAGAGATAAAGATAATGAGTCATTTCCTGAGCGCTCTGGCTCTAGTGATATCATGAGGTCAAGTGACTCTGCATGCGCCGTCAATGAAGTAAGGCCGCTCTTTCCTGGGATTCCATTAAAGAAAAATACAGGGGCGAAAAGAGCCCCGGCCTTGTTTCGGGGGGCCGTTGAAGGTGCAAATCGGTCTGCGATGGCTGAATAAACTCCAACTTGAAGTGTACTTGGCCCAGATAAGGCGCGACATGCTGTAAGTCTGTCGTCACCTTCGAGCGCGGAGACAATGGTTCCACTTTCAGTGCGGAGATAAACGCAGACAGAACCGAGCCCAGCCTCGGGCCTGTCATCTCGGTTGCGAGCGGGTATCGCCAGGACGTCGGGAAGAACGAAAAAGCATTTCCTCACGCGAGCATGTTAAGTGAAAAAGAGAGGGAGAAATCGCCGTCGTAGAAGAAAGCCGGTGTCTTTTCTTCTTGGCCGTGGAACAAACTGCGTAATTCTGGAGCGCGAGCAGAACGCTTGCACAAGGCTCTGGCACGGTCTGCGGAGAGAAAGACTCCAGAATGGTGTAGTGAGGAACCACATTTATTTAATGAGTGAAAAATAAATAAATAAATTAATAAATACAATAGCTCGCTTTGGAAGTAAGGACGATTTAAATGCACGTTTAGCGCGGCCTGAATTAAGATGCTGGCAAGGGCTTTTTGGGGCGACATCGGCGGGTCGATCCCGCACCGCCGTGGCGGCCTCGGCTTTGTCGGAGGTTTTGTGCTGGCGGAAGGTTCTTTGTCAGATTTGGAAAAGCATTTTTTCCCCTCCTGGCCTTTGTGCTCGGATGCCGAGTGTGCGGACAGCCTGGTAAACAGATTATGCCATTGAAATGGAAGTTCCGGAGTCTTGATGAAAGACTGGTACAGGAGCCAAAGGTCCGCTCTCCATCCGCCATTTTTAACCTGCACCCCCCTCCCCCGGCCCCTCCGCATGAATCTGGCACACCGGTGCGCTGAGCTGTGCGCAGAAAAGAGGGGTTATTGTACTTTAAAAATGTAAGACCAGAGCTGTCGGGGCATTAGTGCGTGAATAACAGCCTCAGGTTTGTCCCCAGCGATGCCAAAGCGGAGGGCAGATCGTTTGAACTCAGTTTCCGCAAAAGAATTTTAAAAAATTTAAAAAGGAAAAGGAAGAGAGAAATTTACTTTCACAGTCTGGAATTAGCACTGCATATGTTTTTTGCATTAAACATTTTTATTTCTATTTTTATTTACATATATATATATATAAAATTTACCATAATATATATGAAGTAATATAGTCTGTAATAAGCTATGTAGCAGTATTACATTGTACATTGACTGTATGTTTAGTGTTCCTGAGTAAATTAAAGAACTTCAGTCATTGCGCTTCCTTAAAATGATTAGCAAAAATTGTTTGTTTGCAGTGTGTATTGGGTATGCATATTTAAGCGCGCACTCATACTCAGATAAGAGAAGGGACATATATAAGCAATATTTAAAAGAAAAAATTGAAGATCGGATGCATTGCAATGCCTGCCAGAGGAGTTGAGTCACTGTATTGTCGCTAATACCACGAATCCACATACGGACGTAAATGTATTTTCACACGTCGCTTGTGAAATGGCGGTCGGACAGAGGGAGAGCAGAGGGCTGGCGGTAGAGCTGAAGTGTGCCGCCAGAGTCAGGGGGAAGAGAAGAAGAGTTCTGTATTTTCCCTAATACACTGTCTTCTCAGTGCCTGGTTTCTTGTAGCCTCCTGTACAGGAGCCAAACATGAAATGAGTCCGTCCCCAAAACCCTGCTCTCTCTGCAGGAGGGACCGTCCAGCCTTTCCCAAAGCGGGAGAGCTGGAGGCAACCGGGAGCGGGATTCCGGGCCAGATTCGGCGGAAGCGGGAACGGGAATTCCTGCACTTTTCCCCAGGCCTGCTTTCTTTACCACGAAGAAACGCAGATGAACCGAACCGCACTCCGCATCGCGCCACAACTGCGCTACCGCGGCCGTACGCTTATTTCCTGGGACCTGCGTCAATTTATTTAACTTTGATTCTGTTTTGTCAGCGCGGGATATTAAATAATGGGGTGCGAGCTGCCGTAAATTGAGGGGCTACAGCCGATAGCTTTGAGCAAAAGACAATGAGTGACAGTAATAAGAAGTGTGTTTAGTAAAAAATGGTGACGGTAACAAAGGGGGATGGGGGGGGGCGAGTGGTGTTGCCGGTTGGCGGTTTTTGGCAGTCGTCTCCGTGGCTCTGTGTGCAAGGTGCCAGCTTTTCAAACCGCCACGCCATCTCTGCCAACCTCTTTCGTCCTGATCCTTTCTTTCTCTCTCTTTATTCCCCGTCTTTTTTTAATTATTCTCGCTTTAAACGAATACTTTCCCTCCAGCTCCCTGCTGCGGCCGCCTTTTTTCAACGTATGGATGTAAAAAAAATGTATGGAAAAAATCCCTGTCGAACGCCATTCTCCGCTATTAACCGTGCAGAGTGTTTTGTGGTTCATGCGATCATTATTATTTCTCTATCATATACAGTTCTGCCGCTAAATGTCTTGAACAGACAACATTCTGAAATTAAAAAATAGTTTATCTGAATTTACGAGGCTGTAGATCTTGATCCAAATGGAGACCAGGCCGGACTCTGTGTTTGGAAAATAATCTGGTGTCTCTTTAAGTAAAAAGCGGTCTAAATTTGATTCACTGATGCAGGGTGTATATTTCAGTCGGGAATGCATTAAACGAACTAGGAGACGAACAGAAAGAATTTGTGAAAAGACTCAAACGTGGCAGTTTGGCCTCGTCGGCCCTCTCTCCCGTCGACGGTTCTGGCATCGCTCAGAGTGACTGTTACAGTGCGAGCCTGGGGGGGGGGGTTTGTGAGGGGTGGGAGTTGACAACCAGGACAGAAAAGAAAAGAATCAATTTTGCCTCGTGTTTGTGTAAGTAAGTAGGCCTCAAATCAGTTTGGACACAAATCTGGGTCGTCGGACTGAGAGAGGGAATGCGGAGAACAGAAAGAGATAGTTTTAGGGTGTGTGTGCGTGTGTGTGTGTGGGGTGGGGGGGTGGGGGTGCTGGTATTGCTCAATAATGATCAGAGAAAATGGGCCTGTAAATGAGGAGGAGTAAACAGGACTATTTTACGATGAAAAGGCTCCATTCATGAGAGACGAGGAGCGTCTTTTTCTTTCAAAAGAAAAGGGAGAGAGCGAAAGAGAGGGGGGAAAACCTACCGGTGGCTTCCAGAGTGTCTTTTGTTTATTGAGATGGCAGGATGAGTGTGTGTGAAGGGGCCGGCGGGGGTGGGGGGGGGGGGTTATTGGGGGCTGGCGTGAGGACAGCGTTACGCGTGGATGGGACGGCGATGGTTTTGGGGGCACCTGTCACAGTGGGAGCGTCTGGGTTTGTCGAATCCCGGCGCAGTGGCGACACATCGCTTATCGTCGCTGACTTGGAGCCCAGCCGCGCGCGCCGTCGTCCGGGGGATGGGGTGGAGGGGGGGGTGTAAACTAGGTGCTAATGCATCCTTTTGAGTGTTTCCGTCGGTGCAAACTTTTTAATTAGTCGGAAATAAATAAATAAGTGAAACGGAATGGAAGGATGTGGTACCTCCAGTAAGCTAGAGACAGGACCAGTGGGGAGACAGGGGGAGAACGCTTCTGAGAGAAGTTTGTCATTTTTTGTGCATATTGTATATACCACACTCTTCAGCATGATTAATTACTGAATTTTACTGACCCTCCTAATTTGTTTATATGAATACATATGTATTAATTAATAAATATTATAGAATTACACGTGCACATTTATGTACACGCATGTGAGTGCATACAACTGTGGAGGAAGTAGGCAGTTTAGTTTTCTTTTGCAATGCATCCTGGGATAGCTTGACAAAAACCAAACAGTACATACCAGTGAGGACCTCCTCCTTCTGTGGTGATCGAAAGTCTACAGCACCGTCACTAAATGTGCTGCTCTTTCGTTCAGAGGACTCTTTTATCAAAGCTTAGAATAAAGGGACAACAGTTAGAATTATTACTTAAGGGAAACTATGATTATTATTATTATTATCATTCTGTTATAAGTGTTTACTACTGCAACTATATTTCACTATGTGCTATCTTTAGACAATTACGCTCATTAGTTGGACAAAATGTTCTGTTTTTCAGGTATGTAAGTATTCTTTCTGATGCTTTCTCTGGAATAGTGTGAATTGATTTTTATGCGTGTAATTTGACTGAAAAAGCACCGATCTTCCGATATGAGAAACAGATGTAATCAATAATATGAGTTTGCAATATTCAGTTGCACCATTGGTGTGTGTCTCTATGTTTGTGTTCACTTCTGTGTGCGCGCGTGCCAGTATATGTGCTTGGCGTGTGTGGATGCAATTGTACATGCCTGTTTCTCTCTGCTACATGTATCTGTGTATGTGTTTCTCTGTCTCTTTATGTCTGTGTGTGTGTGTGTGCCTGTGCATGTGTGTGCACTGTAAAAAAATCTAAAGTTGTCTCAACTGAAAAAAGTTAGTGTCCAGGCTGCCTTAAAATTTTAAGCTCATTGAACTTGAGAAGACAAGTTGAGGTAATATTGAACTTATAATCTTAAATTCAGTTAACTTGAAATTTTGAGGCAGCCTGGACACTAACTTTTTTCAGTTTACACAACTTTTTTTTTTATACAGTGTGTGTGTATATGCGTGCATTTGTTTGTCTACCTGAATGTATGCGCTTGTTTGTGTGTATGGGTGTGCGTGCGTGTTTACGTGTGTGTGTGTGTGTGTGTTTGTGTGTGCATGTGCCTGAGTTTGTGTGCGTGTGTGTGTGCTTGTGTGTGTGTGTGTGTGTGTGCTTGCGTACGTGTGTGTTTTTATGTGTATGTTTGTGCTTGTGTGTGTGTGTGTGTGTGTGTGTGTGCGTGTGTGTGAGAGTGCACACGTTTGTGCGTACTTGTGTTCGTGTGCCTGTGTTTGTACTTGTGTGCGTGTGTGCATTTGTGTGTTTATGTGTATGTTTGTGCCTGTGTGTGTGTGTGTGTGTGTGAGTTTATGTAGAGGAACAGGAAGCCCCGGAGCAGTCTGTCTCTCAGTAATGAGGACCATAGCAGGACGCACTTCTTCCTGCCGGTGGGCGGTCATATTTATCATGGAAAAAAGTAATACTTTATGAGCCTATTAAAATATTGGTTTTAAAAAGAGCTTATAAAGAAGACCCCTGCGAGGCAGAGCAGGCACTTTTGTAGACGCCTTGCATCTTAACCCTTGAATTGCTGAATTAAATCCAATACTTCCAATCTACTTCTGCATTTGATCACAGTTGATATCTGCCCATTAAAATGCCTCTGGATGGAAGCAGCCATAAAACTGAATGCTAAAATTTTTTATACCCTAGACATTAAGATATACTATGTGCAGAGAAATGAAAGAATTTGGCTAGATATGACCATTAGCTGACAATTTACTGTTTATTAATTGTAAATAATTATCCATTGCCTCCCCCTTTTTTATTTAGTACCAGACATACCTAACTTTACCCTGTGTACCTGTACCTGAAAATGCGCACAGTCAGAGGTGTTGCCATAGTAGCCAACCCCCCCCCCCCGTTCTGTCTCATTTTGGGCCAGAGGTCAGCTGTGTCCATGGTAACTGACTCTCCCAGCATGCCTTGCCTGTGTTGTATCCAAGGTGCTTCCAGGGCAGCCCTAGTTGGCACACTGGTGATATTCAGCTGTTGCCGTGGCAGCGGGGCCTGGACTGTGGTGTGACTGCAGACTGCAGAACTGCACAGTTCCAGGTTATATCATATATGTACATACAGCACACTTTACCATAACACAGATGCTGCTCCAGATGATGCTTAAGGTTATGCTAACTGTAACCGGTTACACCACGGGCTCTAAGTCTTTTCTGTGGTCATTTCTAACACAGAGAATGTTACCTTCCTCACTTGTTTCTAGCACTTGAATGTCTGGTAATACTTTTTCCATTTTACCGTGCTCCGGATAAAAGTGTGCATTAAATGACTATTGTGTAATGTGATGTAATGCATATTTTCGCAGCTTTCCAGCTATAAAATGTCCAAAATGACTTCAACCAAGGAAAGATCTCCATGCACAGTATGCCAAATTAGACTATCATGTGAGGCATGATTATGAATTAATATTAATATTGCCTTCAAAACTCTGAGTGTGTGTAGTACTTGTATATCACATCACTTGCATTTTCTCCTTGGGAAGTGCTGTTTGGATTGTTATGAGTTAATTTGCTGAAATAAAAGTGCATCTGATGTCTGCCAATGTCTGTCTTTATTGGGGAAAAAGACTCAAAAATGAATGAGAGTTGGCAGAAACAGACTGGAAGTTAAAAAACTACACATCGCAGGCATCTCTCTGTGTGACAAAATTGAGATTTAGCTGATTTTCAGAGTGTCTTATACTGGAATTGAGTCACCTTCGAGTCGTTGCCCAGGGTCAGCCGCACAAATCTGGAGTCATGTTGTCTACTTAAGAAGAATGAATCAGGCACTGCTGTTACTCTGACCTGAGTCACTCATTTCATCTTAAAATAACTTAAAATACTTCAGTTTGATCTCTTGGAGACTGAAAATTTCAGGTCAGTTCTACATGCTGTGCTCTGCTTTTTATAGTCAATTTCTTTGCGCAATATTCAACCATATTCTTTTTCTTTGTAATTAACGTAGTTTCCTGTGACGTTAAAAAAAACAAATATAACTTCTGGAGGCCTCGAGCCTTGATCGTCAAAGCGAAGATTAAAAAAAAAAAAAAAATTGGTCTTGAAAAATGGCCACTTAAGTTTACGGCAGTGCCGTGCGTGAGATAAAAAGTGGTAATTGTAAAGCTGCGAATGAAAGGAGCGTATTGTGATGAAGGAGTCGCGGAGGGGCTCAGATTAGCTGGCGCGAGGAGTGTCATGTGACCGCAGCTTTGGACTTAAGTATCGGATGCCCGGGAAATGAGCGGAGATGAACCACGGGTGTATTATAAGATGAACTGCGGGTCTGTTAGAGGGGCGGGGCGCCGCGCGACGCTCCTCTGGGACTGAGGGCATGCGTCTCAATGTGACTCTTGATAGCATCATTGTTATCTGAATACTCATTCTGCATTCACATTGTGTAGGTTTAGGAAAGAAAGGTCAGTGTTTTATTCATCGCAGAAAAAAAAAACTCCCAAAGGGCTTATACTGAAGATCCTCTCTCCTGACCTTCTATGTGACAGTGTGTGTGCGTGTGCGCGCACGTGTGGGTATGCTGTTGTCTGCATGATGCATGTAAAGGGATTGTAGAGAGAGGGAGAGAGAGAGAGAGAGAGAGAGAGAGAGAGCGCATATGCAAGCTGCACTCCAACACATTGACCACCTGAACCCTGGTGTACACCTGGTGCCTGCCATGCTCCACACTCACACACACACACACACACGTCTGGGACTGAGGGACTGGAGCATTCGCAGAGAGCAGTACAGTGGGCACTACAGGCCCAGGCCTGGTCTGTATCGCTGGTTTCAGAATGGGGCCGCCCTCGCCAATCTGTCACAGTACAACACGGAGGTTTTGAATGTTAAATCATGGATACACGCACTTGCAGGTTTGCAAATCGGAGCAGCAGGACAGTCCTTTGTTTCAAACTAATTCCACTGGCCTCTGTCAGTGTCTTTGTGTTATATTGCAATTCATTTTTTTTGTTTATTAATTCATTTACATTTGTTTGTTGTTAAACGCTGCAGCATCGGAATTGAAGTAAACCACTTGTCTTTCACGGCTTTGCGCAATAAACGAGTTGGTATGTGTGCCTTATTGATAAGGAAAACGGTTCCTTTCTTCTTGAGCATGTAAATAATACTTTTAGGGAGGGAGAACATTGCATTTTCGCTCCCTTCTAAATATGAATGCTTCGCGCTATATAAGAAGATTTCGTTTGTAATCCGAACGTTGTTGATAATTTGAAGAGCTGACGGGGGAAAGGAGGACTAATGAAGGAGAGAATAGTGAGCAATGTCGAGTGGCTGAATGAGCGCAGGATTTTGGAGGAGAGGAATCGGGCTCTCTGCCCTTTCCGAGCGCGTTGTTTTTTCCATCATGCCTCCTCATCGTAGACTCAACATGACAAAGAATTAAATAAATCTGGGACTCATTTGCGGTAGATTTATATCTGCGTTTTCTTGGACGGAGTTTTCGTCGTTAAATTAAATAAAAATGCCCCCCAGCATTTGCTTTCTGTTTCACCGCTTATTTTAATTGTTTTTGTTTGTTTGCTTATCCGGAGTGGACTCGGGTTTCGGCGGGACGATCGCACTGTAACCGGGGAACCGCCAGTGAAACGCTAAATCCAGTTTATCAGTTTCCGCTCCGAAGAAAATTGTCCCAATTGCGACAGTGCCCCCAAAGTATTACATTAGTATGTTATACGCGATGTTTTCCCCAATTTCCCCAAAAATGATTTATCATTTTAATTACTGAGATATTATCGTCTTTTTCTCGTGCGTTGCTTTCCTCGAAAACTGATATTCATAGTCTTTATTCTAAAATAATTTCCGCCGTATTTGGATCTAGGCTTGTCCCTGTTATACAGGAACACATCTTAAGCCCTAACTGGCCGACGACGTTCATTCAATATTCATTGAATATGTTGAGACGCTTGTTTCAGCACTGAATTCCAGGATCTTAATTGATGTAGACTAATTGCAGGTTTTATTTCGTCGACTAATTTATTTTATTTTCGCGATTATTTGTTCTTTATTCGTATAGGCCTGAAAGTTCTATTATTATTTAGCCTACATATTTTCCAAACCAAAATCATTATTCTTACAATTACATTTATATATTATAATATATTATTTATTGTATTTATAGCCTATAATTATTAGGCCTACAGTATGTTATCTGTAAACAATCACTTTACTAATTCTGTTTTATAATTTGAAGTGTTCCTTAATGAGCAATTTAAGCTAATAGATCACAAGTTATTCTTGACCAGTGTTAAAATTCTTCAGTTAACGTCTGTAAAAAATGATTTCTTTGAAGCCTGTTAACGCACTAAGATGGTTGTGTGAAACGGCAGCACTTTAATGTGAAAATGTGTGATATCACATCCAAGTCTTGCCTTAGTTGCCCATAATGTATTTTTCACGATAAATTGCCCAGAAACCAGGAATGAGGGCTGTTTTTAATCTTTCTACCTTTTCCAAATTCTTTCTTTCCCTTACTTTGCTTCACTTATTTAAAAAAAGCAGTCCCCAATGATTCCTCTCAGTTTTTCTCTATCATCTGAAGAATTCTGCATGTAAAATCAGTTAATGCGCTCTCTCCCTCCCTCGGTTACTCTCTCCCATCTACCTATCTTTCACCCTCTCCCTCCCTCTTTTACTCTCCCCTCTCCCTCTTCTCTCTCTTTCTCTTTCTTTCTCTATACGACTCGAGCCAGAACTGCAGTTGAAGCCACCTCTTGGACAGAGCTTCTTTTGTGATGTTTTTTTTTTCTTTTTGCAGGAGAAAGAGAATGATTTCTTTTCCTGCTTAGCTTCTGGCCATGTTTTTGTTTGGTTTGGTTAGTTACCGTTTGTTTCTTTCATGCGCAGCGTAGTAAATCGAGGAAAACTTCCATTTCATTGGACCAGTGAGCTCGACCAGGGCTCACCCACAGCGCAGGGTTATGTGCAATGGCTGCGATGCAAAGCAATGCTCTGGGCTATCCCTCTCTTCTGAATAATGGAGAATCTTCTCATAAACTGGTCATATTCTTATCAACATCTTTCCCACAAGTTTTACCCATTTTGTAATAAAGTGCTCGTGGACTGCAACACTTAAAAATAAAAAGTCGGCTTAACTCAAACAAGTAAGGCAACCAGCTGCGAAGCGTTTGTGAATTTAACTTAATCTGAACTATTTCTGAACTCAACTTCAAGTTCCAAGTTCTTTCAAAAATGAGTTTGAGCAACTATTGGGGTTTTGAAGTTGAACAAACTCAGAAATGCTTTTGCAGCTGGTTGCCTTTCTATTTTTAAGTTTAGTCCAGTGGCGTAGCTAGTGGTGGGGGTTGATAAAATTAAAAAAAGTGATAATCGGCAGTTCAATAGGCTATAAAAAGCATTTGCGTGAGAGTCGACAGGTATGCCATTTTGAATAACGTTGATTTTAGTGCAGTAAATACGCGTCCGGATGAATGATTGTCGTCTTACCTAATCGCTGTTAGATCGAATATGGAGGGTAACCGCGTCTTCAGTTGCAAATTACTATAATTGGAAAACACGTCAATAAAGGAAAATGATTGAGAACTAGCCAGGGCAAATTTTTGTCATAAAGTGACGTGTCTGTGTCCCCCCCACTAGCTACGCCACTGGTTTAGTCAACTTTTAATTTTTTACTGTGAACATGCTGCGATCAGTACTGTAGTGTTTGTACATCCTGTTCCTGTGGCGTACCGTCTGAGCAAGAGTAAACAGGTGTGATGATGAGAACTTACTTAAGTGGAAGACTGAAGGATATGGAGACGGCCAAGAAACTGCCCAAGTAGCTGTGACATCGCCCAGTGGCTATCCTTGGGTTTGGTTGACTGCATTTTGACACATGGAAGTGTAGTTTTCAGTCTTTGCTTTGCTATACAGCTGGGATTTGTAGTGTGTGCAGTACAGCCGCCGAATCCCAAACATCCAATAAGGGTGTTAGATGCAGTGATGTCACCTGCTCTCAATTTGTCTATAAAACACTCCTCTTTTGTTCAAATTGTACCATAGCAGAACAAATTGGGATGCCAGGAGTGAATTAGACAAGAAAGAACACATATTGAGTGCACATTTGCTTGTGAGGGAAAATGATGAGCTTGGTATTTTTCAGGCGAAGTAGCCATTGACTTGAATGGAGAACGGGGTTTGCGTGACCTATACTGCAGCCTGCCAGGGGTGGCGATAGTGAGCATGAGCTCTTAAGGAGAACCAGAAATAAGGCTCAGAAAGTCACATCATGGCTGCTTGGTAAAACAAATGCTCCAGACGACGGGGAAGCGTTTTTGAGCGGGTGAGGAAGAGGAGGATATTCGACATCAGAAACGGGCAACATCAGACTCAATGTACACATTTAAGTGACTGGTTGCCTAGCGATGAAGGTGTTTGAGTTGTATTCAGAGGGTTGGTAATTCAAGCCCTTCTGTAGCCACAGTCAGATCAATGAGGCTGTTGGGCCCTTGAGCGAGGCCCTTAACCCCACACTGCTCTACTGTAAGTTGCTTTGAGTAAAAGCACCAACTGAGTGACAAAAATGTATTGAACCCCTTCCCCAATCCACTTTCTTTTATCACATTATGTAAAAGTAGAATGCTGTTTGGAATAGTACGGTTATAAAGGCTTTGTTAGCGGAGCGGCGGTGGTGGGAGCTCCCGGAGTGAGTGAGCAGTGGTGAGGGGTCAAGACCCCGGTACAATGCTGTAATCCATCTCATAAAGCCCCGCACCGGCCGCCAGTCCCTCGCCACACGGCCCTCTCATTACTGCTGCCTTCATGTGGTCAGGGGCTGACACCGAGGTCCCTCATTACTGCTGCTGCAAAACTACTGCTGCTCTCTCCTTTCTGTGAAACAACTGCTGCTCTCTCCTTTCTGTGAAACAACTGCTGCTCTCTCCTTTCTGCGAAACAACTGCTGCTCTCTCCTTTCTGCAAAACACCTGCTGGTCTCTCCCTTCTGCCAAACAACTGCTGCTCTCTCCTTTCTGCGAAACAACTGCTGCTCTCTCCTTTCTGCAAAACAACTGCTGCTCTCTCCTTTCTGCGAAACAACTGCTGCTCTCTCCTTTCTGCAAAACAACTGCTGCTCTCTCCTTTCTGCGAAACAACTGCTGCTCTCTCCTTTCTGCAAAACAACTGCTGCTCTCTCCTTTCTGTGAAACAACTGCTACTCTCTCCTTTCTGTGAAACAACTGCTGCTCTCTCCTTACTGCAAAACAACTGCTGCTCTCTCCTTTCTGCGAAACAACTGCTGCTCTCTCCTTTCTGTGAAACAACTGCTGCTCTCTCCTTTCTGTGAAACAACTGCTGCTCTCTCCTTTCTGTGAAACAACTGCTGCTCTCTCCTTTCTGTGAAACAACTGCTGCTCTCTCCTTTCTGTGAAACAACTGCTGCTCTCTCCTTTCTGTGAAACAACTGCTGCTCTCTCCTTTCTGTGGAACAACTGCTGCTCTCTCCTTTCTGTGGAACAACTGCTGCCCTCTTCTCTTTACAGGGAGGCAGTTATTCACTGATACATGCATGCACGCACCCTCACTCTCATATGCGCACACGCACACAAACACACACGCACACACTCTCACACACACATGCACACACTTACACGCACACATGCACAGTCACACACACATGCACTCTCACACGTGCGAGTGCACACACACACACACACACACACTCACACATACACATGCTTATGTCCGCACACACTTGCAAGCACACATACACTCAAACAGGCACGCGCACACACACACACACACACACACACACACACACACACACACACACACAGGCTCTAACACACGTAAATGAATGTGTAACCACAAACATGAACCAACTGCCACAATTACTTGAAGAGTCACACATGCGAACAACATTATCACAGGAGTATACAGACACACACTCACACATGCGCACAAACCTACATATAAACACACACAAGCACTTTACACACTGTGCATTTAGGTCAAAATAAATCTGTTACTAAATCTGTGTTGAGTCTGGATTCACCTCATACTTCCATATTTCATTTTCAGGTTAATTTTACATGTTTGGAGAGAATTAAGTGTGTCATTATTACCTATGTTTTTATTTTGGGTATAGAACACAAATGAGTTTCCTCCATGAGTGGTTTTCGTTAAATCTAAGCCGAGCGACAGAGCACAAGTATAGAGGAGCAGGCATGCCCTGCATCTATCCCTTGAACGTTGCACCCAATCCTGCCTGGTTTTGTCAGATTTTACAAGTTCGCCGCCCTTTTTGTAGGACAGTTTACGGCTTTAAGAGTTAATTATGGCACGAGACGTCTAATTAAGCCATAAAACAGAGACTTTATTGGGCTCTGAATGTGTAATTGCACATGTAGTGCAGCCAAACTGTACTGATGTCATCGACATTCTGTCTCTGAGCTGTTTGTGATTGGCTGAGCGGGCTCTTAAGGCCTGAGCAGTGGAGCCCAGAGCTTGGGTAGAGTTCACCTGAGGACAGGTGATGAGCATGTGCAGTCGGCTGGCCCGGCTGTGTGTGTGTGGGCCTGCAGCCCTGCTGAGATCAGGAGAGGAGCCGAGTGAATCAGGCTCTGTGAGAGTTTATCTCTCTCTCTCTCTCTCTCTCTCTCTCTCTCTCTCTATTTTATTCAAATTCAGCATGAGTTATGAGCTTTATACTTCACTTAAAGATAGCAGTGCCCAGTTATTATTGCATTTAATTATAGTAATGATAATACTGATAATGCTACTACTTCTACCACTACTACCACCACTATTTATAATACTACTACTGCTACAACTAATGCTACCACTGGTACTACTACTAATAAAAATAATTTTCAGACCTATACAAAAATAAAAAAGAAACTTAAAAATATGAAGAACTATTGAAAATATTTAGATAATGACTGTGATAATAATATTGGCAGGTTGAACACGTAACCTTCTCGGAACAGTTACTCACTATCCCTCAGGTTGCGATAGGATGCAAGAGTACCTCTCTCTCTCTCTCTATCTCTCTCTCGGCCGATAGGATTGTGGGGTAGGGTGGTCGGTTTGCGTGCGCGTAGGGGGTGTAGGCGAGAGCGTTTAAGGTGAGCTCTGTGACGTTGTATTTATTTGGCTCTCTCGGTGTTTGGGCCTTTGTGAGGCGGTCTGCAGAAGGTGAGGCATGTATAAGTTGGTTCAGATGTGTGTGAGTTGGATCGGGGTGGTGAGGTGTGTGTGTTTGACGGTGAGCTGGGCGGGGGGGGGGGGGGGACGGGGAGCGGAAGCTTCCAGACTGAGGCAGAGGAAGGAGGAAGGCAGTCGGCTCCCTCTGTATCCCCCCCCCGGCTCTGCTCCGTCGCAGGGTTTCCTGAGGTCAGTGTGCAGAACATCACAAAGACATGTGGAATGCTGAGCCGTCGCCAACACAAACACGCCGTCCGCACCGCGCCGCCCCCAGCGGCTCCTCGGGCTTCTCATTCCGCTCGCCAAAAGGCCCGAGCCGTCCTGCGAGGAGATCGGCCCGCTCCTCAAGCGTTCGAGAAGACGAAAGCCCCGCCTTCGCCGACCCAGATGACCGAAAGGTGGGCGGATAGCGCCAGCGCTGCTGAGGACGCCAGAGTCTAGGAAAAACCACACCGCCACGTCCAATTCGACGCCGCGTTCAAACTGTCGACTTCGTGCTAAAACCCGGGGCATCAAGGTGGCGTCAGGCGAAGGAGGTTAGGACGACACGGCTCGCTCTAACTGACGTGGACCCACAAAAGGCATTAAACCATACACAGCGAACATCACAGTAATTCATCTTCAGTGGTTTATTTGAGTCCAAGATGGCTGGGTTTGAGTCCCATAAACTCTACCTGAGCAGCATTAACACTTTTTCTGTTTTATTCTGTTGCATTTTCTAGGATGGTGGTGGCTAATTTGATGTCTGCCTAAAATCCCCGTTGGTGCCCAAGTTCTTTGTTGTTTTTTGAAGTTTCAGTCTTGTAGGACACAATGAAAATTCTCATGCATCTCTGCAAGTCGGTCACAGCACAAAGTAGGTGTGAAGTTGGCCCCAGAACTGAAATGATAAACCCATACTGTCTATATGTAAATGGAAAATGGAATAAATTCTTCGCTGGGAATCTGAGAATTATGTTTTCGGAAAGGCGAGATTTATGCATGGCAGTGGCAGAGTGCCAGTTTGCCGTGAAGGTACATTTTCTCTCTCCGGTCGTGCGTCTTTAAGACGGGAACATGTGCTGCCTAATGTGCATGGAGCTGGAGATGAACCTACTGTCTCTGCCGTGATGCGATTTGTTTTGATCAAACTTAATCTTCCCCGATTGAAGCTACGCGCTAGCATTTCCAGCTCTGCAGGGCTGAGTTAGGAAGCAGGATGGAGGTGGTTTTAATTGGTCGGGAGGGAAAAAAGCGTTTTGAATTATGGGTAAATATACTTGAGGCTAAGCAGGTTTCTTTGTTTAGTGTCGGGTTTTAGTGAAAAATGAATCCAGGTTTGTTACCGTGATGTAAAATGCCTGCGTGTACCGAAGGTTATTTATGAGTTGCGTGGCTTCAAGGCCGCACGAAACGGATACGCGTGTAACAAAATAACATAACGAAAATACATCGCAAAAAAAAAAATAAAGAAGACTTCATCTATCAAAAATCACGTCCGGAAAAAAGGGGGTTTTTTTATGGTGGAGAAAACGTTCCACGTGTCCTTAACGGTAATGCCAAGAGGAAAAAAAGAAAATCTAACCGCACATTTGCAATCGATTTGGGATTCTGAAAATAAGCCATGAAGCACCAGTGGTGGACAGGTACTGAAAAGGAGGAATTTTTGGACTAAAAACAGAGGAGATGGGAGATGAATGGGGAACAGAGGGGAACAGACACTGCCTGGTGTATTCGCTCAGGAATCGTCGGAAAATGGTCGTCCTCTCAGGAAAATTTCCATATTAGTGCATGGTAGAATGAAGTCAAACGACAAGCCCCTGCTGCGCGTTGGAAAATGGAAAACAAGAATAAATTCTTTGATGAATAAATTCTTCCTGAGAATCGGAGAACATGTTTGGAGATGCAAGATTTACGCGGGCGATGAAGGTGTGCCAGTTATGTAAAGGCACATTTACTGCTGTTCGTTTGGAAAGGCCTTCATTGATATCCTGGTTGACGTAAGCGACGCTGAGAAGGTGCACCACGCGTACCCTACGAGAGGTTCATTTTATATAGATGACGAGTGGGGGATACTATGGGGATCAGCGATTGTCTCGCCACGTCCAGAGAAATTTGCTTGTGAGCGCTCTACGGGCCACAAATTTCAACCGATTCGTTTCACATTTGGCAAGGTCCTTGTGTGTGGTAAGGTCACGATGCCTATCAGTTTTGGGAGCGATTGCCTCAGGGCGTCCGGGGTTGCAAGTCGACCGACTGTATAGATTTCTGTGCGTGGGGCGCTTACACTCTGAGTTTATGTTGTGTGTGTGAAGGCACACAAGCGTATATACAGTATATAAGCACATGAGTGTGTACAGTGCATTAAATCTCGGTGGGTCAGAGCTGAGAGGAGTTTGGAGTCTGTTCGTACAGTAGTGTTGTTATTCTCAGGACCTCCTAAAAATCCTCACATAACCTGTAGACGCACATCGCGAAACCCTGGCCTGTTCCTGCCTGTCCTGCGGAGCAGTCCCCTCCAACCAGGTGACCCCTACCTCATCCAATCAGTTCGGCCGAGGAGACTCGCCAAGTTCTGGGACAAGCGCAAAACCATTGGGTACTATTTCCGTCAATCTTACTTCATGGCCCATAGCCCCTCTAGAACAAAGGCTCCCATTCAGAACCGTCTGCCCAGTTTTGATGGGAACCAAACGGCTTCTATATTTGAATAATCTACCGTGAGCAGAGCATTAATGTTGTTTTTTCCACCTTCGGGGATAGTTTAGATGACATAATCGGGTAAATTTAAATAAATGTTTGATTTGGGGGGGAAAAATAGAGAACAAATACTCAAAACCCTTTTCCTGTTTTTGGTGTTTTCTGGATGATTCTGCGGCGGTTAGAACGTGAGACCACAGCTGAAACATGGTGGGGTGATACGGTCCCCAGAAGAGAGAGGGGGAAAGAGAGATACACAGATGCTGTCACTCCGGCCAAAAGAGCGATTCAGAGAGAGAGACCAGATGTGCCTTTTGTTTGGATTTGCGAGGGGAGCTGTAGGAGCGAGATGGAGGGGGGGGGGATGCCTGTTGGGGGGGGGGGGGGTCTCGGCGGTTAGAGTCATGTCAGGACTGCGGTCCGGAGGAAAAGTGAAATTAAAAACAAGCCGCAATAATCAGCCGAGCTATTTTTATAACGGTGCCCTTCAACCAATCATAGCTAATAGGTTTTGTGCTGTACGTCACTCTCGATGAAAGCCCTAAGTTCTTCAAGGATGGAATGTAATTTTTTTTTTTGGTTAATTTGAACTCACTCTGGCTTTTTTGGTGGGCAACAACCAGTACAATATGCTTTGATAACTTTTATTTTTAAAACAAGATTGTTTGCTTGAAAAAATGGATTCCATTAACTTCAGGTAATCATGTTTTACAAATAAAAACAGAATCAAGCGATTAAAATTTCACAGAAATGATTTATCTCAAGCTTCGAGCCATCGGATTTTTCTTCATTTCCTGTTGAGCTGCAGTTTTATTTCTGATCATTTCATTGCTCTCTACTGGGGGGGAGATGGGGGGGGGGGGGGGGCGCCTTCAGTGGCCAGTAATTTTCTTAATCTGTCCGTTCTGACACTAAAATAGCATCGTACAGCCGCACATCTGTAAAAGCAGTCAGCCGACCTCGCTCCAGTCCGCTCCTTCTCAACTGCACGCCTGTTCCTGACGTGCGTGAATGTCACCTGTTGTGAAAGGACCAGTGGGGTAATTTAGGGCGCGTGTGACCGCGGACATGCTGGCCTATACATTTGCGTGAAATGACTGTCCCGTTTGTTCAGGCGGTGTTGATTGATGGCTCCTCTCTCTCTCTCTCCCTCTCGGTCCCTCGCTCTCTTGCTCGCTGGATGTGAGTTTGTGAATGGGGAGGGGATCGGGGAGGGGGGGTGAGGTCCCGACCTCCTGTCGAGACGGGCCGGGTGGGGGGTGTGGGGGCACGGCGATGCCACGCGCCGCGGTTTCCCTCCCTTTGCCCCGGTGTCAGGCCTGACAAGTAAGAGAACAGAGGGAGGAGGGAGAGGGAGGGCGGAGCAGCAGGAGGAGTGCGTGTTTCTCTCCTCTCTCCTGGGGCGATCTGTCCCTTCTCTCTGGGTGCGTGACAGGGAGAGGCCAACTACACCACCAGGGGCGTTCCCCTCGTGTCTTTATCTTGTGTTGTTGGTTCATTATGCAGGGAAAATCAACCTGTATCATTTGTCTCGGGGGGGGGGGGGGGGGATATTATATATTTTATAGTTGAACAAAAACAAAACACCCATTAAGTAAAATTCATGTTCAGATTGAGAAACGGCGGATATTGTGGAAATGTTGCCGTTTCGGCCGGATCCAGCGTGCCAGTGCGTCATGACAGAGTCAAAAGTTAAAAAAAGATGAAAATCCTCATTCCTGACCACTTCCTAAGCTCTGTAACCCTAAATTATGAATTATATTTAAATTCTGTAGCGATTCAATCTCTGGATGGCTGCACATTTCCGCAGCCCCTGTAATGGAAAAATAGGGGCAGCTTTGCTAGTTCGCAAACCCATTTCATCTTTATTACACACTCATGAGATCCCTCCCTGTGTTCGGAGGTGAGAGTTCCACCGACTTCTCACTGGCTCAGCGCCTGCCAGTAATCTTCCTAGGGAGGGTTTGTGGAGCAGCAGGGAGGCCTGTGATTGGTCAGTGAGTTCCCACTCGATACCGAGCGGCTGAGTTTGTGCAGATGTTGAGCTGCAGGCAGCCTCCCTTCCTCCTCCTCCTCCTCCTCCTCTTCCTCGTTTATTTCTTCGGTCAGCCCAGCTGCATGCACCCCACCGAGAAACAGATTTTCTTCTTTTCTTTTTTTTTATGGGGTGTCTCTTTTTCTTGGAAAGTTTTTGGGCTTTTACTGATTTATTTATTCATTTCCAGTGTTTCTAAGAAACGCGGGAATCGCAGCCTGTGTTGGAAGGATTTACTCTGAGGCTGTAACTGACTCTCCCCGCTCTTTTCCCGCTGTCGAATCTCATATCTCTCTCTCTCTCTCCCTCTCTCTCTATCCCCCATACACTCCCTCTCGCATGTGCTCTCTCTCTCACTCTGTGCTGGCCTCCGTAATTTAAAGTAACTTTCCGGATAATGTCACTCTTCCGTGGAGAGACGGAGCGAGAGAGAAGAGGAGAGGCAGAGATGAAGGAGGATGGGAGCGGGGGGCCAAAATGTCCTCTTGAGACCCTACAAGTGAATCTTTTTCCACAAAAACACGTTGCAGTCAGATATTTAAAAAAAATATATTTACTTTATTTTCATTTAATGATCCTAACAGAGGAATGCATGTATTGGCTGGTTTTCAGAGGATATGTTTGGGTATACGTGAGTGTGTGTATTTGAGCGACTCGCTTCATGTCATTTCGTGCTGTCGTAGAATTGCCTTTTTTAACTCAGTATCTGAGGACCGAAAATGGCAAGAAACTTAGGAACAGAACAATGAACCCTGTACGTAAACCCCAGCATATGACTGTCATTAACTCCGCATGCTCTGCGGCCGATTTTTATCTATAGCACCAACATACTGTACATATTTCACGGTAATGTGCATTGAGAGCCTCATTATGACTTGTTTGCGCAAGATTAACTTGCACTGCTGTGTTCAGGCAATTATCCCTTCTGACATCATTCTGCTGTTCTCATGTAGCGGCGCTGAATGTGACTGCAATACATTATGCGTGAGTCACTCCAGCAATCGTCAGACACTGGTTCCTTAGCGGTGGATATGCCGCAGTTGTAGGTATCCCAATGTGAAGTCTGAGGACGGCCAGATCCTGATTGTAGCTGATAAATTCAGTGGCTGGGGGATGGAGTGAAAAGAGAAACAGTCTGACTAATGAAGTGGGTCTCCGGTCCAAGCAGGCAGCACCACTGCCCTGACGCGCTGGGATGAGAATAGGTCGCGAGAAACAGATGGCGTCCTCCAGTCCTGTTGAGGAAGAACTTGTGGCATGAACTCCCTGTGGTGCTGTTCTTTTTTGAGGAGAGAAATATAGCTGTTCAGTCATACATGGAAGTGAAAGCCCTCTGTGACATCTCTTTCAAGGGAGAATAGAATTGGGCCTAACACTTAACCCTGGGGAACTCTGAGGCAGCATATTAAGTGAGGACACTTTTTATGCCATCCCCTGCATGATTGACAGGAAGTTCTGTTGGGTTTAGTCTGAAGGGGTTCAGGGAACTCTTCTCAACCCATGGTCTTGTGGCCCTCTCAGTTACTAGGAGAGGAGCTCGCCAAATGAAGCTTTTATTTTGAATCCACAGCTTCAGGGAAAATAGTGGTTTTGAATTCCGGGTATTTCAGCTAATGAAATGAATAATTGGGGCAGAAAAGAAGTTACTTTTTCTGGAGTGTGTCACAAAACGTGTTCTGTTACAAAAAACAACAAAATACCAGGAGGAGTTAAGTAGAGCTTGTAAGATGACAAAATATGGAGGGAAACCAACTATTTTTGGGGAAAGAGCACTCAGTTCTCTTACGCTCTCCTTCTCTTACTCATTTGCGCTCACAGGGAAAGGGCAAAGCACTTCAATTCTTTTTTGGTCGCGCATCACTTAACTATGAAGAGTTCAGATGGAGATCTCCTGCTCGCTGGCTCTTGTCCTCTGTTCAAGGGGGGAGGCTTTAGTGATGGATGGAATGGTTGAAGTAAAAGGATAATTGGCCCAGATGACCAGACGCCCATTGGTGGGGGAGCATCATTGGAGAAAATTTTGCACTGATGGATAAAGGCTGGGGGTCCAAAGCATAGCTGACCCTTTCTCAGTGAATGGAGCTAACTATTTCTATATATAGGGCCAGTGACAAAGCTGCCTCTATCTGTATGAGGGGCCAGTGATGGAGCTGCCCCTGTCTGTATAAGGGGCCAGTGATGGAGCTGCCCCTGTCTGTATAAGGGGCCAGTGATGGAGCTGCCCCTGTCTGTATAAGGGGCCAGTGATGGAGCTGCCCCTGTCTGTATAAGGGGCCAGTGATGGAGCTGCCCCTGTCTGTATGAGGGGCCAGTGATAGAGCTGCCCCTGTCTGTTTAAGGAGCCGGTGATGGAGCTGCCTCTATTTGTATAAGGGGCCAGTGATGGAGCTGCCCCTGTCTGTATAAGGGGCCAGTGATGGAGCTGCCCCTGTCTGTATAAGGGCCCAGTCATGGAGCTGCCCCTGTCTGTATAAGGGGCCAGTGATGGAGCTGCCCCTGTCTGTATAAGGGAGCAGTGATGGAGCTGCCCCTGTCTGTATAAGGGCCCAGTCATGGAGCTGCCCCTGTCTGTATTAGGGGCCAGTGATGGAGCTGCCCCTGTCTGTATTAGGGGCCAGTGATGGAGCTGCCCCTGTCTGTATTAGGGGCCAGTGATGGAGCTGCCCCTGTCTGTATTAGGGGCCAGCGATGGAGCTGCCCCTGTCTGTAGAAGGGCCCAGTCATGGAGCTGCCCCTGTCTGTAGAAGGGCCCAGTCATGGAGCTGCTCCTGTCTGTATAAGGGGCCAGTGATAGAGCTGCCCCTGTCTGTATAAGGGGCCAGTGATGGAGCTGCCCCTGTCTGTATAAGGGGCCAGTGATGGAGCTGCCCCTGTCTGTATAAGGGGCCAGTGATGGAGCTGCCCCTGTCTGTATAAGGGCCCAGTGATGGAGCTGCCCCTGTCTGTATAAGGGCCCAGTGATGGAGCTGCCCCTGTCTGTATAAGGGCCCAGTGATGGAGCTGCCTCTATCTGTATTAGGGGCCAGTGATGGAGCTGCCCCTGTCCGTATAAGGGCCCAGTCATGGAGCTGCCCCTGTCTGTATAAGGGGCCAGTGATGGAGCTGCCCCTGTCTGTATAAGGGCCCAGTCATGGAGCTGCCCCTGTCTGTATAAGGGGCCAGTGATGGAGCTGCCCCTGTCTGTATAAGGGAGCAGTGATGGAGCTGCCCCTGTCTGTATAAGGGCCCAGTCATGGAGCTGCCCCTGTCTGTATTAGGGGCCAGTGATGGAGCTGCCCCTGTCTGTATTAGGGGCCAGTGATGGAGCTGCCCCTGTCTGTATTAGGGGCCAGTGATGGAGCTGCCCCTGTCTGTATAAGGGGCCAGTGATGGAGCTGCCCCTGTCTGTATAAGGGGCCAGTGATGGAGCTGTCCCTGTCTGTATAAGGGCCCAGTCATGGAGCTGCCCCTATCTGTATTAGGGGCCAGTGATGGAGCTGCCCCTGTCTGTATAAGGGGTCAGTATTGGAGCTGCCTCTATCTGTATAAGGGCCCAGTGATGGTGCTGCCCCTGTCTGTATAAGGGGTCAGTATTGGAGCTGCCCCTGTCGGTATTAGGGGCCAGTGATGGAGCTGCCCCTGTCTGTATAAGGGCCCAGTCATGGAGCTGCCCCTGTCTGTATAAGGGCCCAGTGATGCACATGAACCTGTCTATATGAGAGCCCTCTGGTTGCAGCTGACCTTACAATTTCAGGGTCCCAGGATGCAGCTGACCCGAAGCTATATCAGGGTCTCACAGGGCAGTGAGTCCTTCTCAGGAATCCCATGCGGAGCTGCGTATCTCAGCATCAGGGGCCCACTGTGCAGCTGCGTGTGAGGCAGTCAGGGCTCTGTGTAAGGCCAGCCTCTGGGCCCTGTGGTGCAGGTGGGGCTGAGGGAGAGGTCACGACTCTGCTCTCCTCATTGGCTCATCTGCGCTCTGAACAGAAGCGTGAGATTTAGCGCTGGCATCAGTCGGGACACCTGGGTCTTTAACGTCACGTCTCTCCGGCAGAGCTGCTCCAGCCTGTCTCAGTGCACGACATGCTGCCTCTTCAGACTGACACACACGCGCACACACACGTACGAACACATGGGAATGCATCCATGCGTATACAAGTGGAGATAAGTACATGCGTACTTACCCTCCTGCAAACACAGATGCATACATTCACAAAATAATACTTTCATGCACAAAGATGCACAAATTTACATACAAAACCAGATACACACACACACACACACACACACATACATGTTTGCACACACCCATGCAGACATGGTGAAATAGAAGACATCCTCATACTCATACACGCATATGAATCCACGCAAAAATATGTACTTGTGCATTCACAGCCAGACGTGTACACACATTCATACTCACATTCATACATTCATAGTGCACTTGAGGGATTGAGGCTCCCTTGAGACACTATATGTGTGTGTGTGTGTGTGTGTGTGTGTGTGTGTGGGCGCCTGTGTGCGCGTGTGTTGTGTGTGTGTGTGTGTGTGTGGGGCCACTTGCTCTCCTCTCGTTCTCCCTCCTTGGGTGTGTTTTGAAGTGGTATATTGGGAGTTGACAGGGGATAGAACATCTGTGCCTTCAAGACTGTGTTTTGATGTCCAGGCCGCAGATGAAGTCCAGATTACATTGACCTGTCACAAATAATCACTCATTTACATTGCGTATTGTCATTTTACCACAAGACACGCAAGCACAAACTGTATCTCAGTTAAATGATAAACAAAGCTCCTGTAGGATTTCATAGACTTTGGTGCGTATTTACACTCGTCCTGTCTTATTTAGCTGGACGTCACTCACTCTAGACCCCAATGCAGAAGAGCAGTCCAGTTTCAGTGCCTGATTCGCAAGCAGAAACTTAACATTCACTGGATCGCTGGTGTGGCCAATGACTGGTGTACTTGAAATACCCTGGCCAATCCTTGGCTATTTTATTGGCTTTGAGTGAGTGTCTTCCATAGCTGGGGGAAAGCCCCCCCCACTTCTGTTCTTTCTTAATTCAGGTTCGTTCTCCTGACCTGTCTGGACTTCAAATAGGCTCTCTACCTCCTACGGCGTCTGCTTCAAATCTGAGGCGAAGATTAGTTAAAGCTCCTCAATTTTGCCATTAATTGATCTTCTTTTGAGGTGAATAATTTGTGTGTCGAAAAGCAGATTACCCCATTCCCACCCCCCTCGTCCCAATGCCCAATCTCCTCTGCCTGTCTCATCCCCAGAGGAAATGAGGTCACTGCCACTGTCAAGACCTATCAAAGCCCATGTCACATGACAGACTAACTGCCACTGAACTGCGTAGGGCTGTTTTGGTCTGAGCTATTTTAATGGGCTTTAGTAATTGCAATTACAGGCAGTGTGATCTGGTTTTCGACTGGAAAGTGGGAAACAGTCCAGAATCTTTAAATGTGTCTAATGTGTAGATTCAGATGAGCATTTCACGCCTTTTAAAAGATCGTCCGCATCTTTGAATGTGTCTGTGATTGTGTGTGTGGGTGTTTGTGTGACTTAATGTCTGTGTGTATGTGTGTGTGTGTGTGTGTGTGTGTGTGTGTGTGGGGTGTGTGTGTGTGTGTTTTTATCTCTGTGTGTGTCTGCACTTTTGTGTGTGTATGAGTGTGTGAGTGTGTGTGTGTGTGTGTGTGTGTGTGCGTGTGTGTGTGTGTGTGTGTGTGTGCGTGCGTGTGCAGCATACACAGTAAAAACCATGGAGGTAATATAATAGAACTGGAGAGATCGAGGAAGTACCACCCCTATTACTTTCAATGGGAGATGCTAGGCTAGCTACCTCAGCCCAGGAAGTACGGAATTGATCGACGCCATCTATTAAAATGGCGTTCCATGGCTGCTTATTTCTGACACCATTTCATAAGATTGCCAATCTGATTAGACAGCGCAAATGGCTAAGAAAATGTGTTGTCTGTGCGGATCGGCGAATGTGTTCGAGGGAAAATGACGAGCAACGCTGTTAATCCGGAACGCACACGCACTATGCACTCATTGGCTGAACTGCTGCAGTCAGAGCAACAGCTGGACAACCAAATTCCTGGACGTGCTGTCATCAAGCTCTAAGTATCAGTTCTTATTGTACAGGCCCTCAGGAAAACATCGAACAGTTGCGTCTGACAAAGAGCAAAATAATGAAGGATTACCAAGCACATTTTCTTTTGTTTTTGCTTTATTTGGCAAGAAAAAAATGCGCTCTTTTCACTTGGTGTCTATGGAGCTCGCGCACCTTTGGCCACAAAATTACATCCTTGGGAAACGCGGAAGCAGGAAGCTAGCATGCTAACTGGCTGAAGCAAAGGTACTTCCTTGTTCTCTCTGGTTCTATTATATATCTCTATGGTAAAAACTGCTCATTTGTCACCCTCCTTTGTGGTCAAGCTGAGCTGGTTTGTCTAAAATACACTGGGTCAAAAGTGCACAAGTGTCCGCATGTGGGATCTGGGAGGGAAGCTTCTTTCAGCCTGAGTGTGTTTGTAAATATGCGGCTTCTGTACTGAGTGCCACTCAGGTCCTGAAATACTTCCTCTTTCTTTTGTGACTGTACAGCAACGGAGCAAAACACTCTTCAGCTGATTCACATTTGTGGGGAATGTTGCTTCCGTTCTTTTCCTGATAACAATGGAATCAATTCTATTCTGATATGAACTCTCCCTTTCTTGGTCCTGGGTCCGTCTACAATATCAACAATTGTAAGACAATGGACCAATTAACTTGATTTGTGCTTGCTTTTAGTCTTCAGTGTGTACACAAAATGTATGAGAATTTACTGACTTTACTTCTTTTCCAGACCTCAACAGAGTTGGAAGCTGCATAGAGAGTATCAAAAGTTGATTAACCCTTTGAGTGTAAAATATAAGTAGTGTTGATGACTGATACAAGCTATCATATTCAAAGGTGTTGTAAACCTATCATGTGGCTCTTTTAAACAAGTTGCCACGTGATAGATTTTCAACAGCACAAGATAATTTAATTTATAATTTTTTGAGAATTTATTTCAGCGCTCTAAGGATTAAGAATAATTTTATATCCCTCTGTTTGCGAATCTCTCTCTCAGCCCAGATGAACACTGATCATATAGCAGTGGACATTGGTCTGGGTATGCTTCCTGTATCAGTATTAAGTGAGCCATCAGTGTATGTAGCCTTGGACTCACAATGGCTTCATTGAGGCCATCTGAAGCCTCTGCTTGCTATACCTCTATTGTAAAGGCCCTGCTAGTTTACACAGCACAAAATCACTTCTACGCTTCCGCTAAGTTCATTGTAATTCACATAGCACAAGTGGACAGGACCCAGTGAAGTACAGGTGGCATGTCGGGACTGATATTTATTCTGATGTGTCAGCGAAACCAGCGGGAGTGAAAAAGATGCTCCTTCAAACTGCCCATTTTGAACGTTCTAGAGTTAACGGGATTGGATGCGTTTGCCCTTGATCTGAATCTGAGTGAATGCAACACTGTCAAATCTGCCCGTGATTGGGACCATTTAGTCTTATACTCGATGGGAATTGCAATATGCCTGCGTGCATGGGTATAAGAGTGTTTGTGCAAGTGAGTTTGTGCATGGGTGTGCGTGTGTGTTTATGTGCCTGTGTGGATTTGCACCTGTGGGTACCCTGAGTTAAAGCGGACAGAAACGGTCCTGGTTCTGTGTTTCTTTGGTTTCGCCTAACTTCCTGTGCTGCAAAAACAACACATTGGCCTGTGGAACTTGTAAGAGAAGAAAGAAAGTAAGTAACACGAAATGAGGCAACCACTGCAAGCTAATCTAGATATCATGGGTCCACTCGACAGTCAGGACCTATAGCACAGGGGCAAGAATATTTTGACTTAGAGTCTGAAGGCCGATAGTAAAGCCTGAGTGAAGCCATAGTTGGGCTCTACAGCTTGGCCCCTTGGCCCCTGTTTGGTCTTATCCGTTTGAAGTAGCTTCAGATTGAAGCTTCAGGGAAATAACTGCAGGGTAGTTCGGTGTAGGCTATCCCATGAACGAGAGTGGTGTGCGGGATGAAGAGAGACATTACCCAACCCTGCATGGGACAGCAGTCGGTAGCGCTGTCCTGTTTCCTCCTGTTTACTAATGGCCATTAGTGTTATCCTCACTGCAATGCCCTTTTGTGAAATCCTCCCAGGAAAGCTTTCTTGTTATGCTCACAGTTGTCTTGGAAGTGGTGTGCATATGTGTGTGTGTGTGTGTGTATGTATGTATATGTGTGTGTGAATACATTTGTGTGCGGCGGAACATGCGTATGCCACATGTGCAGATGGTGGCAATAACGGAAGCATGCGAGCGGCGATGTCGCCAAGCGTTACGTCCGGCCCACTGGCTGATTGCAACATTAAACGGGGACACGCCATTGCTGTAGAAATAAATGATTTATCTGCTAAAAACCGTTAACAGACATTTCGCTGGCCCATAAATTGCATCACGAACTGTGTGAAACAGAGTAGCTGCTGTACAGTGAGCCTGCCGTAGAGTCAGTGTCATTTGAAAATCAGCAAACTCCATATGAAGGGTTTTGCCTGGCGCCACATGACCTACAATCAAAGGAATACTAGACACATAAAGAGGAAAACTGTCCCCCTGCTAGTAGAGGCAGCGTCACGTCCAGGGACCTAACACCCCCTCCCATAAATGGTGACTCTAGCCATCAATCGATTACCTGAAGTGGCTCCCGTGACGCAAAGACCTCCCTCGTAGAGTCCAACATAAAAGACCTCTGTCACATTTTTTAATGCCAAAGACTCCCTTGCAGATTTCAAACCAAAGACTCTCCTCTTAGAATCCAAAGGAAAAGAGTCCGCCGCAGAGTCCAACACCAAAGACTCCCCTGCGGAGTCAAACACCGAAGACCTTCATTGCATTCTCCAATGCCAGAGACTTCAGCATCAAACACTCCCCACGGAGAGTCCAGCACAAAAGACTCCCCTCGCAGAGTCCAATGCCAAAGACTCCCCCTTGCAGAACCAAACTCCAAAGACTACCCTGGCAGCGTTCGGCACCAAAGATCTCCCTTGCATTGCCCAACGCTGTAAACTTCCAAGCACAGCCCAAAACCGAAGATTTTCCTTTCAGAGTTCAACACCAGAGACTCTCTATGCAGAGTCCAACGATAAAGACTCCCCTTGCAGAGTCCAACCCCAAAGACAGCCCTCGCAGAGTCCAACAGCAAAGACTCCCCTTGCAGAGTTCAACACCAAAAACCGCCCTTGCATTGTCCAACACTGAAGACCTCTCTCACATTGTCCAATGCCAAAGACTTCCCTTCAGAGTATAACACCAGACTTCCCTTGCAGAGTCCAACACCAAAGACCTCCCTTACGATGTCCAATGCCAAAGACACCCCACAGAGTCCGACTTCAAAGACCCTCCTCAGGGAATCCATCACCAGAGACCTTCCTAGCATTGTCCAATGCCAAAGACCACCTGGCAGTGTCTGCACCAAAGATCTCCCTTGCATTGCCCATCGCTGTAGACGTCCTATCACAGTCCAACACCAAAGACTTTCTTTTTAGAGACCAACACCGAAGACTTTCTTTTCTGAGTTCAACATCAAATACTCTCCTTTCAGAGTTCAACACCAAAGACTGTACTTGCAGAGTCCAACACCAAAAACTGCCCTCACAGAGTCCATCACCAAAGACTTCCCTTGGATAGTTGAATACCAAAGCCCTCCCTCAGAGAGTCCAACACCAGAGATCTCCCTTGCATTGTCCAATGCCAAAGACTCCCCTTGTGGAGTCCAGCACCAAAGACTCCCCTCGCAGAGTCCAATGCCAATGACTCACCTGCACAGTCCAACTTCAAAGACCTCCTCGCATTGTCCAACACCAAAGGCTGTCCTTTCACAGTTCAACACCTGGGACTCCCTTTGCAGATTCCAACAATAAAGACTCCCCTCGCAGCGTCCAACAGCAATGACTCCCCTTGCAGAGTCCAATACCAAAAACCGTCCTTGCAGTGTCCAACACCAAAGACCTCCCTCACGTTGTCCAATGCCAAAGACTTCCCTCCAGAGTCAAACACCAAAGTTTGCCCTTGCAGAGTCCAACACCAAAGACCTCCCTCACGATGTCCAATGCCAAAATGATGACTAGATTACAGCAACTATTGCCATGTAACACTAAAAAATTTTAACTACAAACAAAAAGACTTGCTGTACTGAACAATCACCCTTACAAGGAGCATTCAGAAATATGTAGCATCAAAATGTTTTCCAAAAAACTAAGACCTGCAATTACAAGAGCTATCGCACCATGAATGCAGTCATGACTCGATCAGTTAAGCAAGGACACTCCCCTCCATCAGGGTATTTCAGCTCCAGTCAACTACATGGAGGACCAAGCACAAAAGGTCTCTGAAACATAATCCAATCCACCATATTTGTCGCTGCAGCAAATATGCTTTGATACTTGCTCAGCACTGCAAGAAGCATTTTACTACTAAAAGAAATGTTTTACAACACCTATGAGCGGAGTTATCTCTTCACCTCAATCAGCCGAAACTCCAAAATGGGCGATATCAAACTTTTGCACCAGCCTAGAATTTTTATTGAGCAGCTACAGAATCCTCCACAGGTCTTAACTAACTGCACAACTCCGTCTACATACTGTATCTATTTCCTGTACTGCAAACCTCAATTCCAATGAAGTTGGGTCATTGTGTAAAACATGAATACAAACAGAATACAATGATTTGCAAATATTTTTCACCCTGTATTCTATTGAGTGCACTACAAAGACAATATTTAACGTTCAAACTGATAAACTTAATAGTTTTTTTTTGGAAATATTCACTCCTTTTGAATTTGAAGCCTGAAACACGTTCCAAAAAAGCTGGGACAGGGGCAACAAAAGACTGGGAAAGTTGAGGAATGCTCAAAAAACACCTGTTTGAAACATTCCACAGGTGAAGAGGTCAATTGGACACAGATGAGTATCATGATTAGGTATAAAAGGAGCATCCCCGAAAAGCTCAGTCATTCACAAACAAGGTTACGGCCAGATTCACCACTTTGTGAACAACTGCATGAGCAAATAGTCCAACAGTTTGAGTAATGTTTCTCAAAGTGTAATTGCAAGGAATTTAGGGGTTTCATCATCTATGGTCCATAATATCATCAAAAGATTCAGAGAATGCAGAGAAATCTCTACACTTAAGCGCCAAGGCCGAAAACCAAGATGACCATCGATCCCCCAGGCAGCACTGCATTAAAAACTGACATCATTCTGTGAAGGATATTACCATGTGGGCTCAGGAGCGCGCGGAAAACCCTTGTCAATTAACACAGTCTGTTGCTACATCTACAGGTGCAAGTTAAAACTCTATCATCCAAAGCGAAAGCCATACATCAACAATACCCAGAAACGCCACCAGTTTTTCTGGGCCTGAGCTCATCTGAGTTGGACTGATGCAAAGTTAAAAAGTGTGCTGTGGTCTAATGAGTCCACATTTCAGATTGTTTTTGGACATCATGGACGTTTTGTCCTCCGGCTAAAGAGGAAAAGGACCATCCAGATTGTTATCAGCCCAAAGTTCAAAAGCCAGCATTTGTGATATGTAACTTGCACATCTGTGAAAGCACCATTAATGCTGAAAGGTACATACAGGTTTTGGAACAACATATGCTGCCATCCAAGTGACGTCATTTTCAGGGACGCCCCTGCTTATTTCAGCAAGACAATGCCAAGCCACATTCTGCACGTATTACAACAGTGTGGCTTCATAGTAAAAGAGAGCGAGTAATAGACTGGCCTGCCTGCACTCCAGACCTGACTCCCATTGAAAATGTGTGATGCATTATGAAGTGCAAAATACGACAACAAAGACCCTGGACTGTTGAGCAGCAAGAATAGGAAAGAATTGCACCTACAAAGCTTCTACAATTTGTGTCCTCAGTTCCCAAATGTTTATTGAGTGTTTTAAGGAAATATGATGTCACACAATTGTAAATATGCCCTGTCCCAGCTTATTTAGAATATGTTGCAGGCAACAAATTCAAAATGAGTGAATATTTCCAAAAAAAACAAGTAAGTTTATCAGCTTTAACATTAAATATCTTGCCTTTGTAGTGTACTCAAATATATGAAGCACTGATTACTAAAACCCCACAAGTCAAGTCAAGTGTGACTTGTGGGGTTTTAGTAATAGGTGCTTCAAATGTTGAACAGGATTTGCAAATCATTGTATTCTGTTTTTATTCACGTTTTACACAACTTCATTGGAATTGGGGTTTGTAGTTTTAACTGGTTCTTCCGGGCTTGAAGCAACTTTGTTTTCAGATATTGTCGGCACAGTCAGAGAACCAATTGATAATTCAACCAGTTGTACTCTGAAGTGTACCCCCTCCCAGAATTTCCACCAAAAATAAAAATGACAAAACAACAAAGTGACAAGCCCAACAGGACCTGCCCAGTGACTCACGAACTGGGGAAAGACTGTTATACTCAAAAGAAGTATGCCTTAATGGACCAACTCAATATTTTTACACCAGAGAAATGAGGCAAAACTGTCCCAGGGTAAATCAAGCAGAATTGTCTTCCCTGGACGAGCCCCTAATGTGTTACGACAGCCTACTGGCTGATTGCAACATAAGATAGGGAGACAGCATGGTTATAAAAATAAATGATTTATTTATAAAAGCACATTACCAGACTGCTAGTTGACCCCAAAACTGTCTCAAGAGCAGCGTGAAACAAAGAGTGGTTGCTGTAGAGTGAATCCTGTTTTGACATCAACACAGTCCTGGCGAAGCCTTCTGGTCCGTGCCACCAAAATTGCAATCAACCGAACACAGGATACACAAGGAAGAAAACAGTCTACTGCCACTGAAGTCAGTAGACACGTCCGGGGATACAACACCGATGTGGCGATTCAAGTTTGGTGTGTTGGGCTCAGGGTTAAAGGGTGGGTCGGGGCGGGGAGAGGTTATCAGAGGTCAGAGGAGACGACACACCTCTCCTGTAGCCCTGGTCTTCTTTAGTCTCTCTACCACCAGCTCCCCCTACTCTCCCCTACAGCTCCCTTCTACACTATTATTCCAGATGTTTCCATTTAGGAACCAACAACAGATATTTTTTTTGTTTTAATTTCCAAGCGGTAAAGATTTCTGGGGCTTTGAGCAGAACAGGCGGGGGGCTCAGGGCTGGGGGAGCGAGGGTATTAAAATAATAAAATAAAAATGCTGGGTCGGGAAAATCGAGTGCATTAAATGTAATTATTCCGTCACAGTGGTATAGAAAGCCGAAGGAATTTCGCCGTGTGCCTTTTTTTATACGAATAACGGCGTATAATATAATATTGACTCAAATCACATCTGTTAGTGTGATTTCATCCGCCATTCCCTGAGTGCGTTCCCGTTTCTTGGAACGGACCGGAGGCCGTATCTGCCAAAAATAGTTGCTTGTTTGCTGCTATTTGCTTTAAAATCCTTCAAAGAAGAACAACCAAGGATCATTCTGTCATCCATGTATCAGGTTGTGGTTCTTGTCTGAGAATGCATCTGCGCTCGCCCGCGTGTACGTGTGTGTGCCCGTGTCTGCGTCCGCATGCATGCGTGTGTGATACTGTCTGCTTAAACATGCGTTTGTGTGTGTGTGCATCTGTGTGTGTGTGTGTGTGTGTATGCCTGTGTGATGTTTACAATGTCTGCTTCCATGAATCTGCAGATGAATTACAGTAAAGTCTTTAAATTTAAGCTCTCTCCTGCAGCCTGGGCAAATTCTTTCCTTATTCTCTCCTTATTCCACCCACACAACTGCACTCCTCCATTCTATAGAATTACTTCCCTCTCTCCATTCCTCTTTTTCTCCTCTCCACTCGTCCGTCGGGAGTGCTGTCTTCTTCACAGCTCCGGGGTTGTTGTGAACCTACTGTACCACTCAGCACTCTACCTGTGTCTCGCCACCAGCTACTGAGAAACCAGAGGTCTTGCCTCCCTGAGAGTGTGTGTGCACGAGTGTGTGTGTGTGTGTGTGTGTGTGTGTGTGTGTGTGTGTGTGTGTGTGCGTGAGCACTTGTGCACGTGTATGCATGCATTAATGGTTGTGTGTGCGCGCATTTCGGTTTTGTCTTTCTCTGTAGTCCTCGAGGAAAATAAGAAAAATTGAATGTCTAACTTCAGCGCTGGAATGGGAGTGTACCCCCCTCGTCCTCCCTCTCTTCTTTCTCTCTGTTTCCTCCACACACTTTCTTTACCTCCTTCTGTTCTCTCTCTTGTTCTCTCCGTCCAGTCATTCATACTGGGCAGGGAAATGCAAAGAACAGGCTGCAGTTAAAGCCAGTCGCTCTCTCTCTCTCTCACACACACACACACACACACACTACCCCCAATGCACAGGAATATCATTTAACATCAATTCCACTCTAAAATAGTGACATTACTCATAATTCAGCCCCCCGAGGGCTCGCGGGGCTGGGGTTTCTGTATGTTTTCAGGGCAGAGGAATGCTTCCATTTGAAACCCTGACTCCTCCCACATGGGGTCTGCGTCGTTCTCCCACCAAAACGGCTAAACAGTAAACATTTGCTGCACTCATCTTTAATAACGGAACTTTTTCATGTCCTCTCCTGCAGCGGACCACCAGAACGAAAGACAACCCCAGAGAGGGAAAGAGGGGGAACAAAAAATGTATTTTTTATTGCTTTTTCTTCCTGTTTATTTTCTGTTTATATATATCCGCGCTCATACGTAAGGCTGGATGCTGTATATTCCTATAGTTATTTTTACAGCCGCTCATTACGTTTTATGAAACCGCTCTGGCTGCACTGGATTGGTATGTCCTGCCAAATGGAGCGTAATGAATTGAAAGTTAGGCATAAAAAGCCCATATTTAGCGATGCAGCACTCGGTTCTGCTCTGCAGTAGGTTTAGAGTGACGCAGTCTCGTCTAAAGCTCAGACATTTGTCGGAAAGTGACAGATTTAAAGACGTCTGTCTCAGTTCCCTCATCTCCCCCGGTGCGTTTCTCTTTCTCTCCGCTCTGTCGTTCTGCGATCCCACTTCATCCTTCGTCCTCTCCGCAGTTTCTCTTCTTCCGCAAGCTAAAATGTCCGGCAGATTCATGCTGCTGTGCCGCACACTTCCTCCCTCTCCTCCTCCTCTCGGTATCTCCCTATCGCTGACCGGCTGACTGGCTGATTGACTAAATTAAAACTGCCAAACTCATGCAAGCCCACCGTACTGAGCAAACGAGGGACGGCGGTCAGTCTGTCAGTCAGTGAGTCGCTCAGTTTGCCAGCCAGTGGACCAGTCAGACAGTTAGCTGTTCTGCACTTCTGTACTTCATGAAGTACGTAGTTCATGATTCTCTCTTCCCGTACATCACTGTGACCTGACTAGAAGGCCGCACCTTTTCATTTAAGCATCTACATACATTCGCTGCACACAAGCACACACGGTTTGACACACAGACAGACACACACACACACACACACAGGCGGATTGGATCAGCCGGGTACAGTTCCTGCTTCCTCTAATGCTCAAACAATAGCAGCTCTATTACAGCCTGACTACCCAGACAAACCCAAGGAGATGGAGGGTGGGGGGGGGCTGACAGAGAGATAGAGGGGGGCAGATAGACAGAGAGAGGCACTCTGAGAGAGCGGCAGAGCGAAAGCTAGATAAATCCGACCCCCCCACCAATACACGCTCACACATACACACACACACACAGAGCACACAGATATATTCAGTGAAGACAGGCGCGCTGTTCACACACAGGCCATACATAACGCTCACATACAGGCCTGTGCAGTAGGAAGTGCTTGTTAAGCTGGTTCATTGAGAGCGAGCGCGGATGGGGTGCTGTGTGGAAGCAGAGCGGCCTGGAACAAGCGACCTCTGTGTGTCGCGGGGGTGTCCTTCCTCTCCCGACAGGAAGGAGCTCTTTTTGAGCCGCTGCCGCGGGCCCTAGGGTTCCTCCGCTGCCCTTTGTGCTCGCTAATGCCATTCAGACGGCCGCATAGCATCAGCGTCGCTAATGTCGTCAACACAGGATGCCACAAAAGACCAGGTGTGACTTCAACCTCGTTTGTGTCAAGATGACAAACTTAATGTTGTTTTCATAGTGGGGAGGCCGGTGGTCAATTTTAGGGAAGTGTTGTCAAAAATTAACCATAATCCCACATAAAGCCTCCAATGTTTATGCTCAAACATGAATTCACATGTTTACCTTTAATTAAAATAGCCACCTCACCAGTCGAGATGTCACGACTTTGGAATAAATCCCAGACACAACTCTTTGGACTCTGGAAGTTGTGGGAACAAGGCAGTCCCGGCCTTCAGCATATGGCTGTGTTTAGGTTTGTGTTTGGTCATGTTTCAACCAGTAAGGCTGTGCCTTCACCACTGTCCATTCACCAGGAGTACTGTCACCATGAATGTGGAGCCACCTGGTGGTCAGACAGTGTAACTGTTGTGACAGGTTGGGTCATCCCTGACTGTCCAACGGACAGGTCAACAAAGAACGGGGTTCCGGCTCTTTCTGAAGCCATAAGGCTTGGCCTTCAGAGAGGAACGGCTCATAGCAAATGAGCAAATGCACCAGTGAGTGTATGAGTGTGTTTGCATGTGTGTGTGTGTGTGTGTGTGTGTGTGTGAAGGCGTGGCGCGAGCCAGGCCAGGCCACAGTTATTGCACAGAGAATGCTTACATTCCCGACTGAAGTGTGAAAACGCTAAATGCTAACAAATGCATCACCACTGCGCAAGCCTTCGTACAGTGTGATGCACTCCAGGGCTTGGCGTGCTAGTCTTCGTAGCGTAGCTGAAATGCAACCTGGGGCAGCTTGAAAAAAAATAATGTGATTTGAATTGCAATTTCCAAAAAAAAGACTTCATTTGAGTCTGTAAGATGAGCGAAAAGGGGGGATGAGGATCAGAGACAGAGAACCTGCATCTACAACTGCCCCCTCCCATGTGACCTGGGGGCCAGTTTAGGTCGACTTGCGCTGGACGCCTCCGTCCTGTTAGCCTGGGCCTGGCGGTAGGGCCTGCGGTTTGTATACAGTCGCAGTTCCAGCTGGCCTCAGCCGTGGGGCTGCTGGGATTCCAGCGCCACGTTCCCAGTGAAATTACCCCAGATAAACATCTCCGCATCGCCTCACCGGGCTCTGTGTGCACGTTTTACTTACCATTTACTTAAAAAAGAGAGCGCAAGAGAGAGGGAGAGGGAGAAAGAGAGAGAGAGAGGAAGAGAGATAACTCATTTTTGCCACTCTTAAAAAAAAAGATCTTAAAATTGTTTTTTAGGTGGGTGTGGAGGGTCGAGGTAAAAGGAATTTATGTGGTTTGTTTGCTCGGTGAATTTAACTGAAATTAATTCCCGCGCACCTCCTGGACCTCCAGGAACGCACTCAGAAGTATACCTGGAGGGGAAATGCATGATTAGCCGAGCATCAGTGGGTGTTTGTGGGCGAATGTCCCCTTGTGTAAATGATGCGCTCAATAATACAATCAGGATGTGTAATGTGTGTCATTAGAGAAGAACTCTCCGCCTCCTCGCCTTTCATCCGCTACATAATTTATACGGTTTTTTCAGCCGCATAAATCTGTTTCCACTTGATTTATGCTCTGAAGCAAAAAAAAGGCTATCCTTGATAGCTGAATAGAACACACAATTCCTCTATTGGTTTCTCTCTTGCCCTCTCCCCCTCTGAAGAAATCTAATTCTCTCCTTCCTGCGTTTCTTTTGATACTTTTGAGCGGCCTCAATGCGTTTTCTCCCAGCCTGCTTTTCTTTCGTTGCGTGACGGCTCTGAACAGATCTCCTCCGCTTCGCGTCCTTTTAGATATCGAACACGTGGGAGGTGTCAATGGTAAGCGGTGCGAATGCTAATATGCATTTCAAACAACTGTACATATGTACTGTACTCATATATGAACGCTTAATATTTTTAAACCATAGATAAGTCAGTTAGGTTCTTGAGAGGAAGATTTTAAGCATTATAGTTTTCTCATCGCAAAAATGTTTTGATCCTCTCAACTGGCGCAGTGTAGCAAATGCTAACTGTGAACGTATGCGCCTGGTTGAGCGTGAGTACGTATTTATACGCGGGTGAGTGTTCGCCCATAAGTCAGTGACTGAATTTCCTTCTTCAGGCTAAATGCCCAGGTCACTGACTGGTGAGGCAGGCGTCCTTCCTGGCCTCGGGCTCTTCTGGGCTGCCCTGCGCGTAGCAGTTGTGCCGGAAGATTTGAATAAGACTCAAAGTGGTGATAACGGCGCGGCTCTCGGCAGCTGCTGCGAGAACTGGGTGTCGGGGGCTCAGCGAAAACACGCTGCGATTATAACATCCTCACCCCACCCCCAACAGCTGCAAGTCGGCGTCAACAGGAAGTGGGCAAAATCGTTTGCTGTTAATGGGTAGCGTATGCCAACCGTGGCTCGGGGACCGGTCCCGCATCGCGGCCCATGTGTTGGCAGATGAAGGCGGTCGCTGACAGAGAGCTTCCTACGCTAGAGCTCGGCGGGAATAGCGGTTACGGAGGGCGTGTGGCGCGCGTACGAGCCGCGGTGGCGTGTTGTGGGAGTTCCGTTTTGCGGTGCTCCCGGTCAGCCCTCGCTTTTTGGAACCGTTTTTGAACCTGCCGTCAACCCACTCCCTACATCTCTCCCACTCTCTCTCCATTCCAACATCTCCGCTCCAGGGCCCTAGGAGCAGCAAGGCTTCTTACGCTTTGCCAGAGATATGGACTTAAAAAATCAGGCCCAGATGTCACCGAAATGAATTTATTTTTCTATTCGGATAATGCTATTAACCCCCCCCCCCCCCCTCCCCCCTTTATTGAAATGTAATCTGTCAACAGATGTAGCCGTTTGGGATGCGGTGCAGTCGTTTCTGCTCTTTGAGTCGAGTGGGCTTGTTTACGTAGCGACGGTTAAGGCGATCGAAAGCGATTGCTAATGTTTTGGTTGTCGGTTCAGTGGAGTTGGGTCTTTGAGGGAGGCATACAGATGGGGTGAGACTGGACCTCTGTAGCCCAGGTTGGTTTAGCATTTTTGTGTGATTTCTGTCCAGACTGCTGGTATTTACAGACAGAGCCAGGTGGCACTAAAGTATAGTCATCTGTAGTATTGTGACTGTGGCGTGAACAGGTGTCATTGTCTACAAATCTCACATAGCGTTGAGTGATATGTGCTCTTTGTGGCAAGTTGTGCTGGGTTAGTTTATGTTCGGTGTTGCTGGAGGCAGAAAAAAACTGTTATTGATGATAATTTTCAGGAAGCTGATATCACCAACAGCTTGGTCCCCCTCTACTCTTGTTCGCGGAAAAGCATTGTCTGTTTGTGATGGGAGTTAATTTATTGCGGAAGAAAGTTTTTTGGACTGACTGTACGTGTGAGTTGCTCGGTTGTTGGTGGTGGTCAAATGGTGTTATTAAACTGATTTTTAGTCCGGCTCCTTCCTCCCTTTCACACATATACACTTAATAACTTAAATCCACATTTGTGTTTGCATCGGTACATTTGTACCCAAGCAGATGAAGTCTCACAAACGGCTCTCTCCTTCCATCATCTGTCTCTCTGCCTCACACACATCTTCATGCCACTTTGTTCCTGCTCTTCTTTCCATCCCTCTCACAGTCTACACGCATGTGTACATTTATGTGTGTGTGTGTGTGTGTGCGCGCATATGTACATTAATGGATATGTATGTGTGTTTGTGTGTGTGTATATATGTGTATGTGTGAGTGTATGCATGCATGTGTAAGTGTGTATGTGTGTGTGCGTGTATATGAGCGTGTATATATGTGTATGTGTAAGTGTATATATGCATGTGGAAGTGTGTGTGTGAGTGTGTGTGTGTGTGTGCAAGTATATCAGCGTGTATATATGTGTATGTGTAAGTGTATATATGCATGTGTAAGTGTGTATGTGTGTGTGTGCGTGTATAATAGTGTATGTGTAAGTGTATATATGCATGTGGAAGTGTGTGTGTGTGTGTGTGTGTGTGTGTGTGCGTGTGAGCCTGCGTTTGCATGCACGTGTGCAGCCGGGCGCTGGGATGCGAGGTGGGGGCAGGAAATGTGTGAGGTATGAACCAATGTGTTTATGCTGGCTTCAGCAGTCCAGCCGCTCCCCCCCCTGCGCCATGTTTAAGGAGCGAGAGGGATCATTCTCTTTCCCTTCTCCCAATCTACTGTCGCAAGGAAAACTTACACATTTCGAAGCCCCTTAAACTATTCTCAGTACACCCTCGGTTTTCACTGTTCCTTTTCTTCAATGCACCTTTTGCAGATTGACATAATACTACCTGTATTTAGCTGATGTCTTCATCTGAACCGACTTTGAATTGATTCACATGAGTGGGAATCAATCCCCTTGGAGTAATGTGGGGTTGAGTGCCTTGCTCAAGGGCCTGAGAGCTGCACTGATCATATTGATGCTGCGGTGCAGGTTGAGCCGCTGACTTTCTGATCTTACTGGTGCCAGGTTCCCACTGTCAAGAGTCGCGGCGCGACCAAAATCGTGGTCTCAACTGCGGAGTAATCGTGGTGATGCTATCAGATCTTGAGGTCAGTCGTGGCAGTCGTGTTGATCGTAGAAGAGTTCCGGTCGTTTCAGAAATTTCCTACGATCAACATGATCAATTGTAAATCGTGACCATTGCATCGCCCCATATCCAAACCTGAAATTTTAAGCCGATTTCACGGGGGACACGAAACGAATTTTGCGTGTATTCGCGTCTTTGCGTTGACTTTGAATGTAATCCGCTGTGCGCAAAAATTTGTTTCCCGTCCCGTGTGAAAGCAGCTTCAGAGAAGCTTCACGATCAGCTACGAACTGCCAATCATGCCGTTCGTCACGGAGCGCACGACAGTGGGAACTAAGCATTAAACACCTGACCCAAAAGACGAGAGGCTCCCCCCTTAAGCTGCGATTTGTGTGATCTGTGCTAAGGCGCTTCAGGGGTGGATACGCTCCCTGAATGCGCATAAATGACAGTATGACGGTGGGCCATAGCAGGCCAGGAATGGAGGTAGGGGTAGGAGTGGATGTGGCCCTGGATGGTTGGATGAGGGGTAGGGGGTGTCAAAAAGGAACATCCCAGGAGCAATGAGCTGTCAGCATAACAAGATGGACGAGGAAGAGTTGAGCCCAGCTTCTTATTCTCAGTCTGTGAAAACTGACAGAGAGCTGTGCTGCAGGAGTGATTATATTTGAACATGTTATTCTGTTATTATGTCTCTAGTGTGATGTAATCACTAGGGTAAAGCAACCACCTGTCCTCTCTCTTCTGTAAAAAGCAAAATACTAATAAAATTGAGCTGAGCAGAATGGCAGAGCTCGGTGGTTCATGGCCCAGTTTGAGAGGAAATCCTCCTGTGCTGTAAAAAGTGCCAAACTTATAAAATTGAGCTGAACAGAATCACAGTGCTCTGGTGGTTCATGGCCCAGCTTGAGAGGAAATCCTCCTGTCCTGCAAGAAGCACCAAACTAATAAAATTATGCTGAGCAGAATCGCTGCACTCTTGGTGGCTCGTGTCCCAGATTCAGAGGAAATCCTCCCGCTCTGGACTGTCTCAAGAGCGTTGGGGTGGGCCGGAGCCCTGACTGGGCCTGGACCGCGTCCCCCGGTGCGGCCGGGTTTAAATAGATTGCATTCTGCGTGACCTTGCTGCGTAAGCGATCCGGTCCCCGGTCCGGGAAATTCTCTGGATGGCTCCTTCTTTCTCATCTCTCTCCAGCGCTCTGATCTCTGTTTGTTTGGGTAGTCAGGCGTTCCAAAACCATGAACACATCATCTCTCACAGCTCAAATAGAATCCTCTCCGCTCGTACTTCAAATCGACACTGGCAGGACGGCAACCCTTTAGTCAAAGCTAAGGTTATAGCACAGGCGCTCGCAAATAGCGATGGTTTCGGTTCTTTTAAAATGGGCATTTCTATTTTAATTTCAGTCTGTTTAAGATTTAAAAAAGTCACAAATGCAGCAAGGAAGGATTCCAACATAGAAAAAGATGCGTCAAACATAAGTCTTGAGTTTGGATGTTTCTTTTAAAATTCATCACGGAGCTGTACAGACAATCGAAAAATGTGCAAAAAAGTGCAAAGGTGTTGATGTTTCAGTCCATATTGGACTTTCCTTGATGCAAATTCAAAAATTTTTCCTAAACTACTGCACCAGAACTAAAGATTGATTGAGGACCATTTTTAAAGGCACGGCTCAGTCCTTGTGAAGCATTAAGAATAAAAAAGAAATAGCATAATAATGTGCATTGTTTCAGTGTAGCTTTGTCACCTGATATGACAGTTGAGACTCAATAGAGGTGTGTAATAAAACATTTAATCACTTGTTATACTACTGGTATGATGAGGGACATAATATCCCCATTGGTTTGACTGAGTGGTCCCATTAAATACACCATAAATAGTTGGACACTGCTTTAGTGACAGGACTGGGATTAGTTGTCGGTTACTGTATGATCCTTGCCTCAGAAGAGCATATTGGACCTCGCCACCAGGACCACCTCTGGACCTGCTAACTTTTCCCAGCATTGAGTTAATATCTTACATTGCAGTTCCCTAGCTGCCATTTTTGGTCATAGTGGCTCACCACTGATTGGACTATTTAGGGACATATGAAGCAGTGCAGGGTTGTGGGCCCTCGCGTAAGGACCCAACAACCGTGCTGATCTTATTCTGACCACAATCTTCAGCCTTCTGAGTCCCGGTCAAGTATCTTTGCTACAGGATTATGGGCTGCCCTGAGTACGACAAAGCTGGGCTGTCAAGCTCTAAGGTCAGTGGTAAAATAATCCAACTTTCTGTTCTTAAATGTGAGACCAGTCACATGTCCAGTCAGGGATACGGTCAATCCTGTCTACTCCACAATTCGATTGGTTCGTTTTCATCCCAGGCATCTAGTCATATGGTAGGACATTTGAGATCATACCCTCATGACCTCATGTGGCCATACGTGATGTCATCAGATAAGGCCTTGTCTCCTCAGAATCAGCTCTTCTCCGAGCGGTCTCAGCTACTGCTGTGCGATAGAGGATTGTGCAAATTTTCCATACGTGTGATAGTGGAACGCCTCAGCTGATACAAAATTCGTGAGGTAGGGTGATGCGATTGATTCTTTCACGATGAATCCAGAGGATACTGTGCATCGCCATTTTTATTTTATCTCCATGTGTCCCGCAATAATTAGGGTTTCACTGATGGGAGTTTAGGGCGAGATCAGTTTTGGGACCTTATGTCCTTGTCATGGTTATTAAAACGGAGAGTCGCCCTTTTCTTGCGGCGGTAATTGAATGTATTCATTGTAGTTATTTACTTAATGTGCGTCCTTACGAGTAAATGGGGTTGAATTTTATAGTGGAATATTCTGTATTCTGCAAGTATTTTGTAGTGCTTGCTGTCCCCATCAAGGGACCAGTGAATTGACTGTGGTGTCTTGGACCAGGCAGGAAAACAGCATTTGTGATAAACATTAGCCTTGACTCCAGTTGGACGAGAGCAGAGGCTGACATTAGAAGCATTGCTTATTTTATGTCTTCAGCTGGAAAGTGGTCTTGACAGTCCCCAGTGATGCGGCTGTAGTCGCGGTAACTGTGAGAGGTAAATCAGAGATCCACTCTCTGTCTCTGCTCCGCAAACTCTCAACTCCCTGCCCAAATACTGCTGTCCTTACATCATCCCGACAAGTCAAAACCGCGTTCCGCTCGCAATTAGAAACTGTTCTTGAGTCCGGCCATTTGTGAGGTACTCCATCTTGTTTTTGTTTTCTTCAATTTTGTGCCGTTATACGTTTGATGCAGTTTTGAGGTGTTAAAATTCTCCGCGCCTTCAGTGAAACCCTAATCGTGGCGGTAGATCTCGTCAGGCTGATCCAGGGAATGGTTTCTCGGGTGTAACGTGGGGCCATTTCGTGAGCAAAGGCCCCTTGTGCTGGTGGATTCTGGGCCGTGACGCCTCGGCAGTGGGGAAGATCTGCCCGGGACACACGTGGAGGTCAGATGGCCGTCGAGATGTTGCCTCTGTGTTTCATCATGGTAGTTTGAATCACACGACTGACATCTTCTGCCAAGTCTGCCTATTTTTCTTTTTCCCCCTTATTTCGGAGGCGTAGCGGAAAGCATGGCGAGGCTGGCGGTTGGTCAGGGGGCAGTGGAGGTGGGGTGCGAAGGTGCGACTCCTTGCGCATGAGGCGAGAGTCCCGGTTCGCGCCAGGCCAAGACTGGGCTTTGTGGGGGAGCGACAAAAGTCCGAGAAATGTGTATCATTTGAGGGACGGAGGGCAGACTCTCTCTGGAAGCTGCTTACATTATTCCGTAGTGCCTACAGCGGGTTAGCTAAACTGCCCCCCCCCCCTCCCTCCCCCCCGTGGCTGGCCTCGACAGAAACCATTTCTGTTCTTCATTTTTAGAGTGTGGGGGCAGTCTTGGCTCGCAGTTTACTGCAGCCTGACGTTGCGGCATGGGGCACTGGTTAGCGGCATTTTCGTGGCTGCTAGGATTTATTTAACCGCTGCACCTCGGGCCGTGAAGAGGACAGAGCTCTTCCTGTTTCCACAGCGAACGGCCACCGACCGCGGCAGCAACATCCTGTGTTTGTTTGAGCCGCGATCAGCTCCGTGTCTTTATTTTTCCATTTATTTCCCCCCTCTGTTGCCGTTGCAGTCCAGAACTTTTTTTTTGTATTGGTTTAGCAGGCAGCCCAACATCTGCAAAGTTTTAGCACTAAATGAGGAATTTAAAATGTATACACACACGTATGATTGTGCGCGCTGTTTCTTTTCACGAAGTCTGTCGCATTACTTCGAAATGAAAGAGGACATAGAGAGGGGGACAGAACGGGGTCGAGGGAAGGAGGGGGGGAGGGTGGAATAATTACAGGAAAGGGGAATCATTAGTCCGTCACTATCCCCAATTTTACTGTCCTGGGCGGGACAGCCGCCAGATAAGCGAAATCATATGGTGCTTTTTGTGGAGAGAGAGACAGATGAAGAGTTAGTCTCAATACGTAGATCCTTCTAGAAGTCCCTGTTGAGGTCGCTCTACTTAAACTGTGAGAGCTTTTGAGAGGAAGGCCACAAAGTTTTTAGCAGTTTAGTCTTTTTTGGTTTTGGTCACACTGAGTCAGCACCTGTTCAGACCACAAGTGTACTAATGTATGCGTTTTTGTGTGTGCATATGTGTGCAACAGTGCATGCATGCAGTTGAATTATTTTTCATTTGTATACTCAAGCTCATGGCATACGATCGCCTCAGTTATTATAGATCGATATTTTATGTTCGTAGACTAAGGCACAGCCGGCAGAAATGGCCTCTGTTGTAATATGCTGCTACTTGTGCTCAGAAACACTTGTTTATGGGCTGTATGCATGACAGTCAAGCCTGATATTCTGGAAGGGAGGTTTATACAGTGCTTGTTAGTATTTTTTACCAGCCAGGATGCAACTGAGTGATTAATGTTAGGTTAGCCCTGTGATATACTCTTAGTGACACAGGCAGATTGATGGCCCGTCTGTCAATTAACTATTTTATTTTATTTAACCAGGTGGGGCATTAAGAATAATTTATTTTCTTAATTACAGGCTGGCAAGTGACAGGTGACACTTGAAAATTGGTGAAGGGGGCGACAGGAACAACCAATATAACACAAAACAAACAAAATGGAAAAGGGCAAACTAAAGCATTTGCAAGTATCATGCAAAATCCATAAGTTGGCTCTGACAAGCAGTAATTGAAATAAATTTTTTGACTTTCAAGGTTTTCTTGCAGGAGGACACGTTCACGTGTAGCTGAAACTAGCAATAACAAATAATTACCAGCGTCGTTAAATTACAGTAGAAATGTAACTGATGCGTGTAGCAGCGTGAGACAACCAGGACTCTCTTACTTCTCCTTCCTCCTTGTGTAAAAGGGCTGTTTGCTCTGAATTCTGGGTAAGTTTCTTTATGGGCAGAAATTTCCTTTTGTTCTTTCTTGTGATAAATATAATGCAGAGTAAAATATTATTTATATGGATATAATTTTCTGTACCAACCTATTTGATGACTTATCACTGTTAATTTGATCGGCACTTTATTCTGGGCCATGCAGTAATTTTCACAGGGGAAAAGCTCTCTTTAGACCTCAAAGATGTGTGCCGTAATGGTGCTCTATTAACAGAACAGACAGAGAGCTATAAAACTGGAGGGTCTAAAGAGACTGATACCCAAAGTCTGTCAACCACAAAGTGTTTAATTAACATGATGAATGTGGTGGCCTCTGGCTAAGTGGTTTGCAATTTATATCTCCTTTACTGCAAAATAAAAACCACCGTTAAGCCCGGGCTCAGCCACAAGCATGTGGAAAGTAGCTAAACAAAGTCCGTTTTTCAAAACTGCCTCAAGACCACCGAGTCTTCCCTCCTGCAAGCTCCTGTCGTCTAATCCTTTTGCCGCTCAATACCAAAATTTAAGTCATGACAGTGATGGAACTTATGACTTTTTCATGGAAATTCATGCATCTGAGAATGGCATTATGACTTCCCTTACATCTGCCAGAAAGACGAAGAGGATAGTGAGTTTGTTTTTTTATGAAAAAGATACATATGTAAGCCTCATAAATATCAGTTTTCCTATCCTTTTGCTGTTGTAAACAGTGATGGATGGACACATCCATCCCCGCAGAAACGCTATTCTGCTATGACCCCCTGCTTTGGGTGACTGATCATTGCTGTCATTTGGCCTCTGCAATGCGCCTGCTATGTTACCAATGGAGGGGTGCATATCATAGGTTTTTTTAACAGAATGGAAGGTCCTTTGCAGTTGCAGCTCAGACAGTACTTTTCTCGGCATTTTCAGTGCTGATGTCAGAATCAAATGAAGATCAATAAGGAAAATGTCATATTCAAGGTGTTAACTTTTCCATTTTGTGTGTGGGTAAGTGTTGAAATGTGTGTGTGTGCAAATTAGTCTCTACATTGCTAAGTAGGTCAATTTAAATGCCAATCAGATGGGAAGCTGAGGGAAGACAAAAGTTTAGCTGAGCTGTTGTTCCAACAGGCAAAATTCAGTTTCTTTCCTTCTCTCACGCCCTCTTTTCTCATTCTTTTTCTCTCCCTCTCTTTCCTATTTTTCTCCATGCTTACACTTATCACTCTCTCACTTTCCCACACTTTTCCCCTCCGCTACTCACATGACACTCTCTCTTTCCCCGAGCCTCTCTCATGCATATTTGATATGGGTTTTGCAAAAATGTTCTTGTTTTTCATTTGCAATTACAGTAATATATAACATCGGGCGCCTGCAGATTTAGAGCTTTACCTTATGTAACCCCGGGATTTAGCTGCAGGTTTTTTTTATTTCTGAGCCGCAGAGCTTGGGGGCAATCTGGTCTGTTTATAATATTTTGAAATAACTGAAATCCCAAAAGGCCCTGGAACACGGGGATAGCTCTTTTTCAGTTATGATACTGAGGGGGATATCACATTGTATCACACTGAATCTGAATGCAATCTGTATGTTCAGACAGACACTCACAAGCTTCTCTCCTGCACCTGCGGTGCTCACCCTTTGTCATTTGTGCTCCTTCAAAGGATTTTATCCTCAAAAGAATTTTTTTTATCTAGTTTATCAAGAAGAATAAATCCAGCATCTGATAAATATTTTAGCTTTCAATTTAGGAAAGTCTTGGAAAGTATTTTTGTGATAAGAATAGCTTAAGTGCACATCTGTGTGATTATGCGCGCATTTATTTATATGCATTAAATATATTCATTGGAACCTGCGTGATATAGAACTAAAAAAAGCCTTTACGAACACGTGCGTGGAGTTGTGTGCTTTCGTGAACGCATTGAAGCAGTTTTCTTGCAGAGTGAAAGCCTGTGCAGATCCACGGTGTGTGCCTGTGTGCATCAATGTGTGTGTATACTGTCAGTATCGGTCCACGTGTCTGTGTGTGAGCAAGCGTGTCTCTGTGTCTTTTGCAATGATCGCCTCCATGAAATCCAGTGACTCATTAGAAAACGAGTGAAAGGCTTGAGGGTAGGAAGAGATGGTGAGGGGGGAGCAGTGGTGAATTCTGGGTTATGGGGGAAACGGTCATAGCCGGATTCATCTCGGTCAGTTTCTTTCGAAGCAAATCAATGCCTTTGGTTGTTGAAGTCTTAATGTGTAAATCCTTTAGGAGACACGCAAAACAGACTGCATTTAATCGCCGTATGAAGGCTCGGAAAATTTCCTTATTCCCTGACCTTAGTTCTTCTGACCTTCCCTGTTTCAGTCGACAGAGAATACTTTGACTCTTTTGACATGAGATGGAGACTTTGCTGCAAGCATCTGAATCATTTGCCCAATCTCAGAGGAGGCCATGGGAGGAGAGTAGGGTCAGGGGTCGGGTGAGGGCGTGTGCGGCGCTTTAGCGAGGATGCTAAGCAGGATGACAGACAGGTGGCATGGTGGTGCAGTGGAGGTAGCACTGATGCCTCACAGTCAGAAGGTCCTGGGTCCAAACCTCAAAGAAGGCAGAACTGTGCAGAACTTCTCTCTGCGTCTGTACGAGTATCCCCCCGACAGCCTAAATACGTGTAAAATTACAGAAAATTAGCCTCCCTGGCAAACGCTAGTGCATTTACAGCTGTGTTAATTAATGCACGCTGACCTTGTCAAAGACGTTTATCAACTTAAATGAGGCGAATCGGCGGCCTCCACCTCCTCGGTGCGAGAGCAGCACTCTGGATTCCTGAGTTCCATCCAAGGCCAGTGTGGTTGGCCTCCCCGGGTCCCCTGGTTCGCTGATGTTATGGCGTACACTTGATGGTGTTTTTTAGCTGAGCTTCGCCATCTAAGCTTGAGCACGTTGCAATTCTCTTTTAGGACTCCCTCGACTGCTCTGGGTCTTTTACCTGCATTTAACCAATCCTGTTCTTACTTTTATCAGGACAAATCATAGAGTGGGGGAACACACCATTGAGCAGGGGGACAGGCTATTGAGCAGGTCAACAGATTATAGAGAAAGGGGACAGGCTATAGGGCAGGGGGTTAGACTATAGAGCAGGGATACATACTGAGGAGCTGGGGGGTGGACTGTTGAGCAGGGGGACAGAGTGTTGTGCAGGGGGACTGACTGTTGAGCAGGACGACAGACTTTAGAACTGGGAAACAGACTGTAGAGCCGGGGGAGAGATTATAGAGCAGGGGGATGGACTGTTGAGCAGGGGTAGAGATTATAGAGCAGGGGGACAGACTGTAGAGCAGGGGGAGAGATTATAGAGCAGGGGGACAGACTGTAGAGCAGGGGGAGAGATTATAGAGCAGGGGGACAGACTATAGAGCAGGGGGAGAGATTATAGAGCAGGGGGACAGACCATAGAGCAGGGGGAGAGATTATAGAGCAGGGGGACAGACTGTAGAGCAGGGGGAGAGATTATAGAGCAGGGGGACAGACTGTAGAGCAGGGGGAGAGATTATAGAGCAGGGGGACAGACCATAGAGCAGGGGGAGAGATTATAGAGCAGGGGGACAGACTGTAGAGCAGGGGGAGAGATTATAGAGCAGGGGGACAGACTGTAGAGCAGGGGGAGAGATTATAGAGCAGGGGGACAGACTGTAGAGCAGGAGGAGAGATTATAGAGCAGGGGGACAGACTGTAGAGCAGGGGGAGAGATTATAGAGCAGGGGAACAGACTGTAGAGCAGGAGGAGAGATTATAGAGCAGGGGGACAGACTGTAGAGCAGGAGGAGAGATTATAGAGCAGGGGGACAGACTGTAGAGCAGGGGGAGAGATTATAGAGCAGGGGAACAGACTGTAGAGCAGGAGGAGAGATTATAGAGCAGGGGGACAGACTGTAGAGCAGGGGGAGAGATTATAGAGCAGGGGGACAGACCATAGAGCAGGGGGAGAGATTATAGAGCAGGGGGACAGACTGTAGAGCAGGTGGAGAGATTATAGAGCAGGGGGACAGACTGTGGAGCAGGAGGAGAGATTATAGAGCAGGGGAACAGACTGTAGAGCAGGGGGAGAGATTATAGAGCAGGGGGACAGACTGTAGAGCAGGGGGAGAGATTATAGAGCAGGGGGACAGACTGTAGAGCAGGGGGAGAGATTATAGAGCAGGGGTACAGACCATAGAGCAGGGGGAGAGATTATAGAGCAGGGGAACAGACTGTAGAGCAGGGGGAGAGATTATAGAGCAGGGGGACTGACTGTAGAGCAGGGGGAGAGATTATAGAGCAGGGGGACAGACTGTAGAGCAGGGGGAGAGATTATAGAGCAGGGGGACAGACTGTAGAGCAGGAGGAGAGATTATAGAGCAGGGGGACAGACCATAGAGCAGGGGGAGAGATTATAGAGCAGGGGGACTGACTGTAGAGCAGGGGGAGAGATTATAGAGCAGGGGGACAGACTGTAGAGCAGGGGGAGAGATTATAGAGCAGGGGGACAGACTGTAGAGCAGGGGGAGAGATTATAGAGCAGGGGGACAGACTGTAGAGCAGGGGGAGAGATTATAGAGCAGGGGAACAGACTGTAGAGCAGGAGGAGAGATTATAGAGCAGGGGGACAGACCATAGAGCAGGGGGAGAGATTATAGAGCAGGGGGACAGACTGTAGAGCAGGGGGAGAGATTATAGAGCAGGGGAACAGACTGTAGAGCAGGGGGAGAGATTATAGAGCAGGGGGACAGACTGTAGAGCAGGGGGAGAGATTATAGAGCAGGGGGACAGACCATAGAGCAGGGGGAGAGATTATAGAGCAGGGGGACAGACCATAGAGCAGGGGGAGAGATTATAGAGCAGGGGGACAGACTGTAGAGCAGGGGGAGAGATTATAGAGCGGGGGGACAGACTGTGGAGCAGGGGGAGAGATTATAGAGCAGGGGGACAGACCATAGAGCAGGGGGAGAGATTATAGAGCAGGGGGACAGACCATAGAGCAGGGGGAGAGATTATAGAGCAGGGGGACAGACTGTGGAGTGGGGCGACAGACTGTTGAGCAGGGGGACAGACTGTAGAGCAGGGGGAGAGATTATAGAGCAGGGGGACGGACTGTAGAGCAGGGGGAGAGATTGTAGAGCAGGGGGAGAGATTATAGAGCGGGGGGACGGACTGTAGAGCAGGGGGACAGACTGTGGAGCGGGGCGACAGACTGTAGAGCAGGGGGAGAGACCGGGACTTGGTTGTTTGTTTGCCCCCCATGTCCATCCCCTCCAATCTCCCCCTCCTCACCGTTAGCTCATGTAAACTTGGCTTTTCATCACGGATTTTCCAGAGAAAAACTGCCTCTGGTTTCGATTAAACCCCAAGCTGGCTCGTCGACCCGAGAAGAGAAGTAATAATAAAATCAACTGTGCTTTGCTTCACTTTTCTATTTTTTCATTTGCCCTGCTTTGTATAATGTTTTTTTTCCTCTGAATGCAAACACCCGTTAACGGTTTGTTTAGGCCACACGGCCCTGAGAAAACTCTCCCCCGGAACGTTCCAGCCTTATTTGGCGGTAGCATCTCAAATCGATACGGCATGCGCGGCGCGCCCTCACACAGCGCGTCACCACGGTAACCCCACCCCCCACCTCTCACCCCCCCACACTTGTGCCCGGCTTGGGCGGACACCTCGCACTTCGATGAACCCACTGAACCTGCGGTATGCAAAAGCACCATGCCTGTACACACAAGCCGTGCGTATGCAATCTCTCAGCTCACGCCCAAAACGTTTGTGATGATACGGTGAAAAAAAAAAACACGATCTGGTTCTGACTCAAGTGAAAAGCAACGAGCCACAGACTGGAGGTTGGGGGGGGGGGGTGGTGTTGGGTGGTGTTGGATCACGGGAAACTGAGGCGAATTTGGGCGTCAGGATGAATTTGGGGTGCGAAAGCAATTTATGCTTTTTATTCAGATTTTCTTGTAGATCTGGGAATTTTGCAGCTGTGCTCCGCGGCCCCTGGGGGCCCCCCAGGTTGGGCCACAGTGCATATCGAGCCTTAGCTCGGCTGAGTCAGTGCAGACCCACTGTCACAGTCCTCCGGTCTGGGCCCCGTGGCTCTCAGGGACCTAGAATTGACCCTGATAATCAGGCTCTGAGATACAGGGGACAGGTGTACACCATGGAGATCAGACAGGGCCACCGAGACTGAATGAGTGCGCCGTGGAGATCCTCTCCTTTCCTCCCCCTCTTTCTCTCTTTCTCTCCTCCTCTCCCTCCCTTTTTCCACATAAAGCTGTTTTTCATAAACTTCTGCCTGGAATAGAAGTCCCCGAGGCTCCCGCTGTAACGCTACACTTTTCTGAGCCTTTGCCAAACAGATGCTGGCTCTTGGAGTTCCACCAAAAGATCCTTCATGCTTCTCTGTTTTTCTTTTTTTCTTCTTCTTTAATTCTTTTTCTTTTTTTAAGAAAAAAAAACATTTGGTGTCCCACCCACTTTCTCAATCTTTTCCCTAATGGATGTGAATACTGTCTCACCCTGAAATCTTGGGTTGGTTTGCGCGAGTTTTCCTCGTGGCTGGAGTGAGTGTGTGTGTGTGTGTCTGTGTGGTGGTGGTGGTTGGGGGAGGGGGGGGGGGGGTGGATCATTGGTTAGCTCAGGAGGTTTTAGTTTCCACAAACTTCCACAGCCTTGTGATCATCTCCCTCTGATTCAGACTCCGTTTGATTTTATTGCCTCCACAACAATGCCATTGGTGTGGAAACATTTATTAATTTAGCCAAAGTCATGCAGATTCCTTTGTTATGTAGAGATCTTTATATAGGGAGCACTGTGGTGCCATTGAGGTACACTTGAGCCACATGTATGGCTGGGCTTAGCCGTGTTTAAAGAGAGAGGGTAACGAGACCAGGAGGGATTTTGTGGTGCCTTAGTGACCCAGCAGTAACCCTCGGTAATGCGGTCAGTGAAGAAATGATGTGCACGTGTCTTTCTGGCTTTTTCAGAGTTTCTGAGAAAAAAACGCTGAAAAAAATGAGAAAAACAGGCTTAAGTTAAGTCTTATGTTTCTGTTATTCTGAGGAGGCCTGGGTGTTTTCACGCTGAACTGCCCCACAAGCTGAAGAGCTGATATCAGTATGGAGGAGGGCACTAATCTCCCTCTCTGCCCTGTACAGGAGGTGGTCCTGAGCTTAACTGGAGGCCAATTACCCTGCTCAGTACAGGTTGTATGGGAGATCTGGCACCAGGTCATGAGAGCCCAATCTCCACTCATCTTCAGGGTTGTTTTGACAGGTGCACTGTGGTAACTATGAGGGAGGGGGTAAGGAGGTCTGGACCATAGCATTACTGACACCCCCCCCCCCGCCCCACTGCCCTGGGGATCGGCAGATATTCATTTACTGGCTTCCCCTGCACTGAGTGCCTGAGCCTTTATATAATGAAGACTGCATCATGACATCAATAGCCGGATTAGAGAGGAGGATATAGGCACCCACCCCCGCAACCTGAACAAAGCCATGAGACCCCAATCCTCCCCTCCTTCTCCCATCGCACCCCCTCCCGCCTTTGTCACTGCCCACCCCTCCCCCTTACGACTGGCCCTTGGGGTCTCCAGTTCCTGGGGTGCTGGGCGATCCCTTGTAAGCATAGGTGCTTGACTCTGTCAAACCATTGAGACTCAGGCAAAGCAGAAACACGCAGAAGCGTTCCTGTAACGTTGGGAGAATTAGCCCTGCAGTGGTAGTTCTAACAATTCCTCTTTGTGAGCCTTGACTATAAGCACTTGATTTTACCGTTTCGACTGTAATCATCTTATTGGCCTTACCGTGAATTTAGGTGAATTACAGAAGGTCATGTGGGGTGAGTCAAAACACTAATACAGTTCAGTACCATGTTTATATGGGGGCCGATTAGATAGATCTTGTAAACAGAGTGGCTTAATTAGAGTGAGTGGACAGTGAACTGCAGTCATTAGCCTCAGTGAGGACCTCAAGCGTCACCGTTGCTTGTACAAGAGAGTGCTGACAATCAAAGTGTGTGCACACAATGGTGCCTACTGGAAGATGAAACCGCCCCACACTAGAAAATTTTAATTCGGTCCCCAGTACTTTTATGAAAGCTAAATCTTGGGAAGATTCATTAGCAGATTTGGTTAGATGCGTGAATTCCACTGATCACCCCCCTTGCACTGACCTGTCCCTTCCTCCTTTAATACCTATCCTACAATTATGCATTAATATGCTGGTAACTGCACATTCTGTGCTAAACTCCAGTCAGCAAGGGACCAACTCCTGCTCTGAAAGGTTTATTTTGTAGACAGCTTAACTCAAGTTTTTATTTAATTCAAAAAGTCTGCATTTATTTTTGGAAAACTTTTTAAAATTCAGTCCAACCTTTAATCTCTATTTAATCTGAACAATCCCTGCTCTGAAAGCAATTGTCTCTCTGAAAGATGTGTTGTAAATGCTCGCTGTGTGTAACGTTCTTTGATTGATCTGTGCGGTGGTGTCTCAGTCAAATATTAATGTGTCCTTCACAGGCCTCTGGTTGCTGGCAGAGGCCTGGGGTTTTCCTGAACCCCTCGGCTGAGCACTGTGACCCTGTCTCTGGTCACCAGCTGGGAGGATGAGAGAGCACGGCATACCTTCTTGTGTGTGTGTGTGTGTGTGCACGTGTATGTGTGGGTGTGGGTGAGGGTGTGTGTTTGTGTCTACAGTTTTTGGCTCAACCTGAATTACTGGCTTGGCCAAAAGGCAGTCTAGACAGTTATTTATTCACCTTATCCTTGCGGAAGATAAAGTCAGCTATGACACAGATAACAATATAAGAGCCACACTAACACAAGTGCGCACACGCGTATGCATGCACCCAATGTGCAGATACACAGACTCGCACAGGCAAATGCAAGCACGCGCACACATACACACGCATGCAGACACACACATTAATCGTGGACACCTAACAGGAGTCTCCCTGGGCTGCCAGTCTGCCAGCCACAGCACAGGGCCTGGTATTTATCAAGCGTCTGCCACAAAGCTTCACTACTGAGGCACATTTCCAGGTCTCCTCTAGAGACGTTGCTCACTAGTGCCCCCCCTGGCTGACTCCAGTATAGGTCAAAAATACTTCGATCTCTATCTAAGTCAGCAGTAGCTTTAACAGAGAAATTTGTTGATAATTTATATCCACAATTAAATTTGCATTTAGCATGCCTTATTCATTCCTCTTACTGTCTCCTCCTGCTGATACGTTAAGCTGGCGCGCTATTTGGACTACGGAGAGATGTTCTGTAGAAAAACCCGGAGCAGTTTATATCGTTGTGTCTCATTCACTTAGTGGACGGCTGGGACTTGGCGGTTGTAAGCTAATGATCGAACATGGCAGTTCCGAAAACTCAAATTCCATACGCAGAAATGCTCGCCCAAAAGGTTGAGGAAACTCACTTGCTGACGTCACAGTAACTTGCTCCACAATTTTTATACCGTTTGTGGTATTTGTCCACTTGCTCTCCTTCCATGTTTGTCTGATTGGCTCTAATTCTCTGCTGTTCATTAACTCCACTCACATCACTGAATTTCACTGATGCTCATTGGGAATAACACAGCAAATTTGCTTGAAAAGTTTGAGCTCATTGGTCATTTTTTTACTTTTTACATTTGAATCATCTTGGGGGATGAATTGACAATATATACCGACACTGCACAAGACCGGGTCAGAAAATCTGAGTGGTGTGACAGAATCCTATAAGTCGTGAGTTCGATCCTCACCCAGTTTCTGATTTTCTAATGCGGTCTTGAGCAGTGTTGGCATAGATTATTTACTTTTTACCGTCACTGTTGAAGCTTGTCGTTGCTGTCAGGTGTCAGTGCTGGGGCACTTAGCCGTTAAGCATGCTGAGTTTCTATTTGTGAATAATGCTGACCGGCACTGCGCTGCTTCGGGGTTATTTTGTGAGCTGGGCGTTGCTAGGAGAGAGCTGTGTTAGCGATGTGTACCTGCCCTATATCCAGTTGGGCCTCGTACATGTGTTGTGAATGTGTGTGTGAGCGTGCGTGCGTGTGTGTGTGTGTACCAAGGACCAAATATCCCCACAAGACATGGAATTCCAGATATCGTAGTACTTGTGGGGACATTTTCAGGTCCCCATAAAAAATTGCGCTCTTCTAGGGTTGGGGGTTAAGGTTAGGGTTGGGATAAGGTTAGGGTTGGGTTGGGTATGTAACTGCTGAGGGTTAAGGTCAGGGAAAGGGGTTAGGAAATGAATGGAAGTCTATGGAATGTCCCCACACAACATGGAAACAAGTATGTGCGAGTGTGTGTGTGTGTGTGTGTGTGTCTCTGCGTGTGTGTTGTGTGTTGTGTTTGCGTGTGTGTGTGGGCATGTGTGTCTATGTTTGTGGAGACCCTGAGCCAGCCACTGTTCCAGCTCTTGCATACAATTGCATCAGCTTCTGGGCCCACAGGCTGCTCCTGGTTCTGTTGCTCCATGCCAGAGATTCATACGGCAACAAAGCTCATCCGTGTGAGTGTGTGTGTGTGTGTGTGTTTGTGCTTGTGCGTGGGCATGTAGGCGATGTATACACGGCAGAGTGTGTGCATTCAAGTTTAGGTGTGTGTGTATGTGTATAACTGCACGAGCTTGTGTGTGTGCCAGCACGGATGTATCTGTCAGACCGTGTGTGTATGTATCAGTGGCGGCTGGTGAACTGGCGATAGGGGAAGCTCAACACAGTCTCTTAAAGTTAATAATTGGTCATGACCTGTTTTCAATCATTCATTTAAATTACCATTACAGAAACTCCAAAAACTCTCAACACTATCAGGTGTGGCCAGTTTTCATTCATAATGCATACCTGTTTACTCTCACGCATTCGGTGTGAGTTTAAATGGCATATTTACGTTTCTCTCCTGTGGTCATTATTTATTCAATCAACGCGTATGTAAGAGATTCTCGAGTGGAATTGAAGTCCTGGGTGCACTGGAGGGGTTGGAAGCAATGGAATTGCATAAAAACGTTCCAAATGATCTTATTTCATTTAAACAATCATGAAACACATGCACTTGCTTGCAATCCCTGAATAAAGAAAAGCGTGAGAAGCCCGGACTCAAAATCGGTGTGCGTTATAACTGAGAACTGGCCACATCTGATGAAGTTGAGAGTTATCAGAGGTTCTGTAATGGTAATTTAAATGAATGATTGAATACAGCTCGTGACCAAACAATAATTTTAAGGGATTATTTTGAGCCTCCCCTATCGCCTGTTCACTAGCCGCCGCTGGTATGCATGTGTGTATGGACATGTACGTGTGTAAGGAAGTATGAATGCTTGGCTCAGTGTGATTATGTTCGTATGGATGCGTCGGTGGGTGTAAATGAATGTGCCTTTCTCATACAGTCACTGCGCATTCATACAGGCCTCTAGGTATCAGAGCTTGTGCCTTTTATAAAACATCATCAGTAGAGCAGATCTGCTGGCCTGTAGATTGCTTGGCTTTCTTTTCTGTTTACAGTATTCACTGGAGAGAGGGGGTGGCTCGAATACTGCCCGCAGTCCTGTAATTTCATATTCAGTGTGACATTTCTCATTCCTGCCACATGACATTTATCATTTACAGTGTGTGTGTTCACAGAGTGGCAGAAATAAGTTGCATAGCATAATTTGTTATGCCTAGACTGCTTTGTACGCCTCTCTCAGTGTTTACATCTGCTCTTGCTTGAGTTGGGCTTAAGCCTGGCCAGTCGGGGGAGGTCTGATGAGGACAAGTTTAGTCTAGTCTGAGGGAGTGGGGGATGTGTTTGCAGAGGTCGTGACCCCCGGTGATGGACAGTATCATTACAGCTGAGAGCTCTGCAGCCAATTGGAGTTCGACAGAGAAAGAAACATCAGCGTCTTCTCCTTTATTTGCAGTCTTTTCATCATGACCATTCTTGTGCAGGCGTTCATACATCATAATTCACAGATATACTCCAGATGCATATATTCACCCCTGCCTGAGACTCTGAATTTTCACATAAGTTTTCCCTAAAGTAGGTTCAAAGTAAAAAAAATGCACTTTCTCATAATGCGGGACAATATCACAAACATTCTGTATCAGCTGGTTGCAGCACTTCCCTAAAGCTATCACACGTATATTATAGCATTATTTCAACTGGAAAATACTAAGTTCTTGTGCATTATTTAATACACATTTCCCTGTAATTCAGCCTGACGTATGTATTTAGGATTGTAGGAAACCTTGGGATCTCCAATAGAATGTAAAATAGGCCTGAAGTTCCACAGGTCTGAATACAGCATCTGTAATCAACAGACTTCTATATGGGTTTTTAGGTTCTGTGGCGTGAACGGTACCAGATAACGGCAAATATGCAAATTGATAGAAAAAATGTGAATAAAACTATTGAAAAATGTTTTTTGCTTCCATTAAGATAGATTTATGTATTTATAAAAAAATATCTTGGAATGTGTGAAATTGCAAATTTGAAATGGATGACTGAATCTCAGGAATTTTATCGGCATGGTGCCTGATATTCAGAGCATCTCGTAGGAAGCCAGTGAAAATTATTTTTTTCCACTTTACTGAATCCAATCTGTTTTCTACTTTGGAATATAGAGATTGTTGCACCCTGTTCATGATGTGCATATTTTGAGGGGGTTTGCTAATACACACGGGAACTGAGAATTTTCAGTGTTTGGTTGTATCAGCCCGATCTCATTACACTGGGACAGACTCCGGCCCGTGGCTTGCCAATAATTTCTGAGCAGGAAATCACTTGAGTCAGGAATGAGATTGAACTGGACTAGATTTGGGCCAGGCATTTACCAGATATCTGAGTGAAGCACTAACTCCATCGCTATTGTTGCGGTTTGTTAAGGTATTATCCTTATTACGTTATTAACTAGTGAGGTGGATATAGGATTGAATTTCATCCGTCCGTCCTTCCTTCAGTCTGTCCATCACACTTCCACTGGAGACAGGTTACCTCGAAAACTACGACAGTTACATGGGTCAAATTTTATACGCTTAATAAGCGTGTCATGATCTGCGTTGAGCTCGAAAATGGACGTCGAAGTGAATTTATTTACGGAGTTATGGCCCTAGATTGTGTCAGGGGATAGCGATGACCACGTTGTCTAGTTTTATTATTAAAAGCAGGTCATGCTCATATGTGACCGCGAATAACTGTTGCGGACCTACTGTGTATGGCGAGAGTGAAAGCGTTTCATTTGTTTTGAATTAGAAATGTGTATCGGGGAAATTCTTGAGCTGTGAGACTGTAATGTGTTTGGATTGGAGCGTCACATGCAGACGCGTGCGCACACACAGACGCTTGCCCACGGGGGCACGCACACACACATGCTCGTCCTCTCTGAACAAAGGCATCGATGGAGCCGCCGATTGTTTTTTTTCTGTTATCCTCGCTCTCCCCAGATGACACAGTTGTTTTTACGCCCTTCCTCTCTCCTGATGTGTGCGGACCACCGGCCCCTCGGCCCCGCACATGTTCCTCACAGATGTAACCGCGGCCCGCTCCCTCACCTCCGGGGTTTATTTACACAGCGCAGCCCAGCGTTGTGTTCGTGTGCGAACCTCACCAGAGCTCATCTACAGCAGTGCGCCCCTGTGCGTGTGCCCCGCGCACCTCAGCTATACCAGCTCAGTAAATTAATGCACTGTATACTGACACTGGAAATACATTAGAGCTCTTTCATGCTTATGATAGTGTACTGCATATAAGCATTGGAGACCGAGTGAGAGAGAGAAGGGGGAAAATGGGAAAGTGGGAAAATTTTGATGGTCAGAACGGGGAAGGGACTGAAAGGATGTGTTTGAAAGAAAGAAAGAAGATAGAGAGGGGAGAGGGAAAAAAAGAGACAGAATTATATTTCATAAAAATGTCCCTCTGAAACCACGTGAAAAAGTAACTTTTTTAGTGCCTGAGTGTCTAGGATGGCAAAAACATATGACAGTCAAAATACTTTCAAAAATATTGTTTGCTCCAATTTTTATTGAATGTCCTTTGCAGAAGTCATTTGAGAGAGAGAATGAGAGTGAGGGAGAGACAGAGAGAGAGAGAGAGAGAGAGAGAGAGAGAGAGAGAGAGAGAGAGAGAAAGAGCGCTCTCTGCACCCTCCTCCCAGTGAGCAGTATATTATTAGGTGGCTTTGTGGTAAAGCAGTTAAGGGGCTTTGTCCCTGATTAGGTTGCACGTTTAAGTCCCAGGCTGTAAAGGAGAATAGTGCTGTTCAGCACTATGGTTCCTGAGTGAATATACAGTGGGCTTGAAAATTAATGGCGCCCCTGACCCTCAATGTACTGACAAGACTTCAAAAAATTCTAAAAAAAAATAGATTTATAGAGAAACTTGGAAAAGAGCATGTGGGAAATACTGTATGATAGTAATGTTATAAAGGAACTAACCAAAATCATGTACTAATTTGATTAAAAATCAGTTTCCTCCAAATCAAGGTTTCACAATGGCACCCTTAAAGATTATTGTAAATAACATAAACAAAAATGAAACCAAGTATTACATTCCACTTATTTAAGTTTTATCTAAGTGTTAAGGAACTTTATCGAGCCATTACATCATTTCCTGATTCACTCGGGTATAAAGATTAGGTCGCACACATGCAGTGCGTCTTTGTCATCATAAATCTGGTAACGTCTCACACGCACACATGATTCATACGAAGTTATTGAGCTGTTGAAAACCTTGAGGGTAGAGGACGCAGCTGCATTCTGCCCTCCAGGATACGTAGAAGGATGGTGAGGGAAGCAAAAAATCTGCAAGAATCACTGTTAAGGAATTGCAAGCCTCTGTGGCATCTAGGCGTTACCAGGTTTGAAAAAGCGCCATGAGGTGCCACCTCCACAACCACAGGCTCTTGGGTAGGGCTGCCAGAAGAAAGCCTTTTCTGACCAGAAGACGCAGAAGCAAGTGCTTGGGGTTTGCCAAATGTCAATTAAATTATGACTGCAACAAGGTGTTTTGTTCAGATGAACCCTAAATTGCACAATTTCGTCAGATACAGTATTGAAATGTTTGATGTCGAAATGGAGATGTATACAAGGTGAAGCACCCCATACCCACAGCGAAATATGATGGTGGGTCAGTCATGTTTTTGGACTGTTTTAATTGGTCCAGAGGCACTGGTTAATGACATAATGAATTTCGTGAAGTATCAGGATATTTTGTCTGATAATCTAGTTGACTGGGACTTGGCTGTTGGTGGACTTTCCAATAAGAAAATGACCCAAATCCTACCTCAAGCTCCACACAGAAATGGTTCAGTGAGAATAAAGTCAACATTCTGCGATGGCCATCTCAGTCACCAGACCTCAATCCAATTGAAAACCCGTGGGCTGAATTGAAGAGGTCAGCCGATAAACTCAAACCCAAGAGTGTGAGAGATCTTAAAAGGATCTGCTCGGAGGAATGGCCCAAAATCCACCCAAATGTGTGCCTTAACCTTGTCAAAAACCACAGGTAAAGTTTTCATGCTGTTATCCTTGCCCGAGGTAGTTGCAGTAAGTACAAAATGAAGGGTGCCAATTATTATAAAACCTTGATTTTGTGGAAATATATTTTGCATTAAATGATTGTTATGATTTTGGTTGCTCCCATGAAAACATTAATAAAGTGAAGTATTTCACACATCCTGGTATATTTTGTTTTTCTATAATTATATTGTTTATTTGTATATGTATTGATTGTCATTTCCAGTCGGGAGTGACAGTAATTTTGGAGCCCTCTGTATGTAAGAATGTGAAGGGATAATGTGCACATTCTTGGGTGCGTATTATATATGTGTGTAACTCTCTCAGCTAATAAGCTGTAAGTGTAATAGCACTGTTCCATACACATGCATGAGAGTGTATCCACTCCCATCTGTCGGTGTGCATGTACAAAAGAAAGGCAGGCAGGGACGGACTTTGTGTCCGGTGCTGCGACAGACCGGAGCGGGGCAGACTCTGGGCGCTGGTTGGCAGGCCGCTGGCGATGTTGGGTCTTTGCCCTTTTTTTTTTATAGCAGCCTCTGTGATCTTTGTCCCCTGGGGCAGTTGGCAAGGTGGGAGCCTGTTGGTGCCACCTCCTGCGCCCTGGCGCTGAAGCACCTCCAGGGTCAGCCTCTGGCCCTGCGTCTGTCCGTCTGTCTGTCTGGGCCTTTGTCTCTGTGTTAATGTGTCTCTGCGTTTTTGCCTTCATGTGTCGGTGTGATTGTGTGTTTGCGCCCAGGTCTGATGACACTACTGAAGCACTTGGACGCAAGTTCATTGTACTGCTGGGTAACACTCACACACACACACACACATGCACGCACACACGCACTCTCACATGTGCGCGCGCACACACTCAGTGACAAGCCAATTTTGTCGTGACAGAATTCCCTGCTCTACCTGCCGCCGGTACTGACCGCATGCCATTTTTATCGTGGCGCAACCGCAGTAGTCCTTTCTGTGATGGGCAGATACTAAGCCCCGCCCCCTTGCATTCTCCCCCTCTTCCTGTCAGTGTTGCTGATTGTGTACCAGGGGTCAAAGTTCAGCAGCATTAGCAGGAGCTCTGTAGCCCCCCTCCTGCTCCCCTTTCTGTCAGTGTTAGTTCCGCACTTTGATGCTGTAATCCTTTTGATGGCGGGAGCACATAATGAGCCCTTCTCTCTCTGTGTATAAATATGTCTGCATATATGTTCTTTATGTAGGCTACAGTCCTGCTCTCCTCCCACTTTTCCCTGCCAACAAGTCTACAAGTCTTTATTTCTCTCTTTATTCTTTTATTCTCCCCGCTCTCTCTTTCTTGGCAGCATCTGCTATTCCCACAATTCCCTCTGCCCCCTCCTGTCTATAGCTCTCTCCCCCCTCTTTCATTTTCTCTCTCTCTTCCTCTCTCTCCTGGCACATATTGGCAGAGCTGCGTCACATGACCGGTGCAACCACTTCAGCCCAGCTTGGTATCGGACACACACACGCGCGCGCGGGCGCGCACACACAGACACACACACAGGTCGTTGCCCATTCTGATGTCGCACACACCGTCACATCAGCTCACAGGACCCTCTCCCCGTGGCCTTGAGCTCGCTGGTACACACCAGAGCACCTTTCCCTGCGATGCGATAGGAGTGCCGCGCTGATGAGATTACACGCTCCTCATTACCAATCACAATCGCTCGATTGGGCAGAATGGGCTGTGTCAGCATGAAATGGGCAGTCATTGCTGCCGTCTGTGACCAGGGCAGGGCGGCCCAGTTCTGATGAGAAATGGTAGTGGGATTGTCTGCAATTTTATTTATGGGACGTTTTACAAGACTTTTAGCGCATCGTTTTATGGCAATTGTGCCATCTGTCATATTCCTTTAAACACACAAAGGAGTCAAATCACGCACTATTCACTCACGTACTCATGTCTTGGGGCAATTTGGGATCTCCAAATATCACGTCTTTGGATTTTGGGAGGAAACCGTAGAAACTGGAGGAAACCCTCAAAAACACAGGGAGAACATGCAAACTCCACACATAAAGGCCCCAGGCCAGTTCAGACCCACAACCTTCTTACTGTGAGGAGAGTTTTTTTCACCTCATAATGGAGTTCTTGCCAGTAAAAGCAGAAGGATTAAATCTGCTCTCCTTAGAAAAAGGCCCTAATATATATGCGCCTCACCTTTAAGCCCACCAAACCGCTTAGTGCACCTCACCTTTAAATGTACTTGCCTTTGAATACACTTCACCTTACCTTTGAACACATCAGCTTTAAACACCCATAACATTTAAACACATTTTTAAATGTACTTCACTTTTAAACATAGTTTTAAACACACCTCACCCTTAAATACAAGTCACCTTTAAAAGAACTTAGCTTTAAATGCACTTCACCTTTAAACACATCTTTAAACGCACTTAAAACACACCTCACCTTTAAACATACTTCACCTTTAGGCACAGGTCATCTTTAAGCATACCAGAACACGCTCACTTTTGAATGCACTTCACTTTCATGCATATTTTCAAAAGAACTTCACCTTGAAACATTTTAAACACATTTCACATTTAAACTTACCACACATTTAAACAAAGATCACCTTTAAACACCCTTCACCTTTTATCATATCTTTAAAAGCACTTCACCTGTAAACGCACTTTTAAACACACCTCATCTGTAAATGGATGCTACCTTTAAACACCCCTCATCTTTAAACATGGCTTAAATTCACATTACCTTCAACCAGACATCACCTTTAAAATGCCTTCGCCTTTAATTGCACCTCACCTCTAAACACATTCACCTTAAAGCACACCTCACCTTTAACCAGGCGTCCCCTTTAAAAGATCTTCCCCTTTAATTGCACCTCACCTTTAAACATTCACCTTTAAGCACACCTCACCTTTAACCAGCCCTCACCTTTAAAATGCCTTCACCCTCAGGATCAGTGCACTGGGGGCAGGGCCCTCTGTGAAGGCTGAGGATATCTCTCACCTTACGGCCCCTGGCAGGGTACAGGGGGAGAGATTGAGAGAAGAGAGGGAGGCAGAGAGAAGAGAAAGAGCGAAAGAGGCAGGAATAGATTTGTTCTCCTCCTCCCTGTTACCTCACACCACCCCGCTTCAGGCAGGAAGCCGTCACAACACACAGCACAATGGCCCGGTTTGTTTATAGAGAAGTGGGAGAGCCAGGTACAGCATAACTGGAGTCTCTCTCTCTCTCCCTCTCTGTCTCTTTCGCTCTCTCTCTCTGCTTCCTATTCTATCTATATTTTGTGCCCCGTCTCTTTGCCCTCTTGAATTCCTCTCAGTCTATTTTTGTTTTTTGCTTTGAAAGAGGACACTGAGCACCATGCAGGATAGTGTGTACTGAGGTGACACCTCTGCGGCGTTAAAAATCTCTTGATAAATATCTGACCCTGTCCTTTCCTCTCCTCTACTGTGGTAAAGTGGGTTTGAGGTCATGGTCGGGGGGATTTTATTCCTATAGAAGCGTACTCACTCTGGTAACCTCTCCCATACTGTTCACGGTCCAAATTCTTGGCATCAGAACACAACAGCAAACAGTGATTTCACGCAGGACTGTCAGCACTGAGCGACATAATCCCCCTCTCTCTCTTCATCTCTCTCCCTCCCTCTGTTTTCTCTCCTCTCTCCATCGCGGCATGAGCCTCACTCACATTTTTCACGTTTCCACGCAGTTTTTGAAGGCAGTTGCCCCGAACTTAGACCTCCAAAGCATGCCAACCCAACCTCATAACATTATTATCTGCATTTATTCTGTGGCGTCTGTCCGCTAGCGAGTGACACCTGCTGGTCAGACATGATAAGTGCAGGCTTACTCGCGGAGTGGCCGAGGGCACCTGGCTCTGTTTTCATTGGATGTGGTTTGAGGGTGTCACAGGTTGATAAGCGAACAGTTTCTGTCACTGGAGAATCAGCTCTTTTCAGGGGGATAAGGACCCAGTCCTCCGCTGTGCTTTAACAGGTCAGTGTAGGTGTAACTGTCAATGATCTCAACCGTCAGCACCCCTATCAGGAGCAACGTTCGTCCATAGTGGGTCCCTGAACCCATTATTATTTTTTTTTCCCTTAAAAATTTGACATCACCAAGTCTGGAATGCCCAATTGCTGAACTATGCACAAGGCTTGCCCGCATGCAACCCCCTGCTGCCAACCCAGGAGAGCGCGGAGAGTTTGCGGATCTCCTATGAAGCACGCGCCCGTCAGCCTGCTCCTTCCTATTCACTCATTGGTTGAATCTTTGCAAGTTCGGAACGAGGGTGGAGGATACCCGCACATGAACAGGCTTAGAATCTTCCTGAAGAGCGCCCGTCGGGCCAACAGGAGGCGCTTGAGCAACGGTCAAGGCAATTATTATTTTCCCTTCCCGGCAATACCCTTCCCAGTTCCCAATTGTGCGCTACTCTGAAAAAGCTGCTGACCGGTACGAGGCGACATGAACCCGCGACGTGATAGTCGCCCCTGCGTCGCAACGCGATGCTTTACCGAGTGAGCTATCCGGCAGCTCTAAACCCCACTGTTAAACAATGTGGGATAGCATGCTCATTTGCAGGGGAAGGGGTACAGGCTCCACACTCACACTCACACACATACATGCACACATTTGCATTTTCATTACGAAATCTCATAACACTTATCAACTTTTTTGTTTTTTGTAGTTCTGGAAGTTTTGAAAATGCCAGATGCCACTTTGATTGCGCCCTTGTTTTCACAATGAATGTGCCAATAGGAACTGTACAGAAGTACTTGTAATAAACTCTCCCAAATCAACTGTCTATGAAATCTGTCAGTCAAGCCTGTCCTTTTGTAAGGGTACTTTTTGGAGACAAATGGTTTTCTTGTGACAGTGACAATATACCCTGTAACACAGGAAGTGTTTTCCCCACGTAAACAACAGCTCATCCTCACACTCATCTAGAGAAATGTGTGCATGTAAACACCATAGAGGTAAAAAATAAGTCCACCACAGCTTTCTGGTGCAGCATTTAGGGTCCTGAAGAGAGAATCCACGGGTGTCCACTCTAATGCCTGTCAGCAGCCCTCAGAGGCTCTGTATGAAATCTGCTTGAGTCCACAGCTCAGCAGGTCCATATTAATTATGAATAAATGATACGCGTGAATCAATGACAAGAGAGTGCAGTTGTCGGTCGCTCGGCGAAGATGGCAGGTTTACGGACCAGTCACATGACGCATGGGGGTCTCGCGGCTCTGAGTGTGCTGCACTACAGCGATTGGTTGCCTCATCGTTGACTTGCGGACACAGAAAGAAGAGAGGAAGAGAGAGAGAGCATATTTTGGAGTAAAGTGTAATAGCGGAGAGGTAATAAGAGAGGGAGTGGGAGCTTTGGGTGGGAGCCCAGCCAACCCCCCCCCCCCCCAGATCGGCGTGTTGGCAGAGCGTGGGCACAGGCGGCACACAGACGGGCACGCAGATGGGCAGCAGGATGCGCAGGGCAGACCCGCACACCTGCTCCCGCACCCAGCCCATCTCCCACACCCCCCCCCCCCCCCACAGACACCCCCACCAAACTGCCGCTCCGAGAGCGAGGGCCCATGGACCATGTGCCGAGTGCTGTGCATGCGCATAACGAGGTGCATGCGCACAGGCGATGCTGCTTACACACTCAACACAAATACACATACACTTACACACAGACATACACTTCACAAACAAACGCACGCAGCACGTACACACACACACACACGCGTGTCATAAACAGGCGCGCACCTGCTACTGCTCACACGCACGCAGCACGCACACACACGTCACACACACGTATGAGCGTCACAGTTACGCGAGCACTGCTGACACACACACACACACACACACACACACAAACAACTCACACCAAGGAAACCAGATACAGGCAGTCAAACACCAGCATAGACCTTTACATTGCCTATACTACATACACTCAACACTTACATGCTATTGTAATCTTTATGTCCTCTTCAAGTTCATAATCAGAGTCTACCATAGTTTTACATGCATATGCTTTATTAAGTCATTTTTGTTACTAAACCAGAGAGAAGCACTGGAGCTGGCGAGTCAAACTGTTTTCCTCTGATATCCGCTGTATTTTATCTCCGGTTGGGATGTTTTTAGCCGCTGAGCAGCACTCAAGAACCTCCTTGACCCCAAACACCCTGGTCTCCCTCACTGATCTGTTTTAAAAAAAAAAGAGCAGCAGGGATGGTGGACATCTTGCGAGGACCCAACAAAGGACCCTGCTGGAGGGTGTTCCACTGAGAATGCCTGCAGGAAAAAAGACAGTCTGATGCCGTATGGTATTATAAGAGGAAATAAATAAATAAGTGAAATCCCCAAAAAATAATGAAATAAAGTCCAATAAAAGCGCTCCGTGAACATCTGTGTGGGATAGCCTGGGGGATTAGGAGGGTTTGGAACATTTTAAGCGCATTAAGGATTAAAAAAAAAAGGTCAGAATGTTTAGCAACATACCGATAAACCTCTTAAGTGAAACCCTGCTGGGAAGCAGTGCTGTGTTATCGGGGGTTGGGGGATATTTGGTTTGTTCTGCAAAGAGACAAATGTGTGCATGTGCACACACACACACACACACATACTCACACACACACATACACAAGCATGCATACAAACCGGTGCACTGAGAGATGTGAATGTATGCAGTGAAGTCACATTGACAGGAATGGATAAACAATTAATGCACTGAACAATGAAAATGGAACAATTATTATATTATCATTTGCAAACATTCTATATCACACACAAACACACCGCACACACAAACTGCACGCACACACTAGGGTGTGTGCACAGACACACACACACACACGCACTCTCACTCTCTCTCTTGCTCTCTTTCTGAATAATAGCGCCACCTAGTGGTTGAGTTGCAGAGTAATACATTTGAACCAAATGATCCTGGATTCATTCGGTGCAGCAGGATCACAGTATATTTAAAACGCATGAGCTGGACTAACTGGTGACAGTTTTTTTTAAAACAAGGCGTGAATCTCTCTTCTTATTAATTAGTAAACCTGTAACAGTAGTGAGTGTGTTTATGGTGGGGCTGTTGCTTCCCTAACATTTCTCGCCGTGTGAGTCCTGCTGATAATGGGCTCTCTCTGTCCTGTAGTCTCACTCCCACAGCAGCACCAGCGCTGGTGCTGATCTGTACTTTTCCAATCAGTCCCACAGTGCTGCTGTGCTGAAATTAGGGGCTTTAGTGCTACCTTGGGCCCCTGCCAGCAGTCTCACACACACACAGACACACACACACACACACACAAATGTACACCCACACACTCTCTCACACACTCGCTCTCTCTCACACACACACACACGCACGCACATGCTCACATAAACACACGCACTAATAAAAAGGGGTATTTATGGGCCTGTTAAACCAAGTACTGATGTAAAATCAGTGCACAGCCGTGCAGATGTTATGCAGTATTTATGTAGAGGGGCATGTGCCTGTGTGTGTTTGTATGTGTATGCAAGTGTGTCGTAAGGCTTGTATTAGTGGGCTTGCAGGACTGGTGACTTGTGACCCCCTGGTCTGGAGTCTCGCCAGTGTGTGGTAATAATAGTATTCCCTTTTATGTGCATTTTTACACAGGCACACACACATGCGCGCGCGCGAGCACACGCGCACACACACGCACACATATACATATATCCACACACACAGGTGTGAGCTTTCTGGGAGTACTGAGTTTGGTGCCTGAGGTGATTAGAGGAAGCAGTGATAGACAGGAAGTGAGAGACAGGAAGTTTGACTCGTTCAGACGACAGTGAGACAAAGAGCAGCCAGCTGATTGTTCCCTGTCTGGGACACGAGCGACCTGTACAACCCCTCCCACTGCGACTCCATACACCTGACAACAATGTTAGGCCAAGAGTATGTGTGTGTGCGCGCGCGCGTGTGTGTGTGTCTGTGTCCACCGCTGCTTATGTTTGTGTGACTCTCAGACTGTGTCCGTGCATGTGTACAGTAGGTGTCTGCGACTGTGTGAGTCCCTATGCCTGTCTGTGCATATGTGTGTGTGTGTGTGTGTGTGTGTGTGTGTGCGCCGGCACGTGGGAGTGTGTCATTCTGAGTGTGCGTGTATGTGTGTGTGTGATTCTGAATGTGTTTGTTAGTCTATATGTGAGAGAGAAAGAAGGAGTGAGCGAGCGAGAGAGAGAGAGAGAGAGAGAGAGAGAGAGAGAGAGAGATGTCACCTTGACATGACTGCCAACAGCACTGTCATTGATTTCAAAGTTGCTGGCTGTGCTCACTTTATAATACTGGACTCATGCTTATTATTATTATTATTATTAGTATTACTAGTATTATTAATATTGTTTATGTGCCAGCTCAATGATTAGAAATAATGAACAAATTACAAATTAGACTCATAATTCTGTATCCTTCTGTGTGAGTGAATTTGTTTAAGAGTAGGTTTGTATTGTGCAGATCTCACCAGAGTGTGTCAGTTTTTCCCCTTTGCACTTGGTGTTTAAATAGAGAGCGCAGGTATGTGTAGTGTAAGCCCGTGTGTGTGAGTCTGTTCATGTGTGGCGGGTGTATGAGTGTTATCTCTGGCAGTGCATGCTGGGGGTGTGTGTGTCTGTGTGTGCGCGTGTGTGTGCGCGTGTGTGTGTGTGTGTGTGTGAGCTTTATCTCTGGCAGTGTGTGCACAGGGGGCTGTAAGGGGACTGTGTGGGGGAGATAAGGATGGGATCAGGATCAGCAGCAGGCTGGAGGCTGTTTGGGACGGCAGCTTGTGTGTGTGTGTGTGTGTGTGTGTGTGTGCACGTGTGTGTACACATGTGTGTGTGTCTGTGTTTGTACGCGGGCACGTGTGTGTGTTTCAGCGCACGCACATGTGTGTTTTCGTGTGTGTGTGTGTGTGTGTGTGTGTGTGTGTGTGTGCGCGCGTGGTCTCTTGCCACGAGCTGACGACTGATAACAGACCTCTTCAGCAGGATACAGAGCTGTGGCACAGATTCCACACCAGTAACTGCACTAACACTAATAATAGCCCCCAGAGACACTGACTGCCTGAGACCGGGGCTGATCTGAGTACAGCTGTCCCGTAACTCCTCCATTCAATTTTTTTTTCTTCTTTTTAAGTGCGTATTTTTCTTTTGTTTTAATGCGAGAGTGATTTTAGCAAGGGTCCTTCCATTGCTCGGGAGATTGCCTAAGTAATAGTGAGTGTTATTGGGACTGTTAGAGAGAGCACCGTTTCCAGAATGTGCTACTGCACAAGCTTTAGCATTGCCTGAGAGCTTTAGCACATGAGTTTGACTGGGCATGAGTGTGGATGACATAAGTATCTCAGATCATACCATGAAGGTACCTGAATGCATTAGCATGATTACGTAAGCATGAGCGAGCCTGGGTGCATTAGCGTGAGAGAATGTGAATGACCGTGTAAGAATTCAGCTAGCATTAGAGTCTGTGTACGAGTGTGCTTGTGCGTGTTAACCTGTACTAACGTGAGTGTGCCCGATTGCATTAACTTGAGTGTGTGTGCATGAGTGTGCCTGTCTGAGTATTTTTGCTTGGGCTTTCTAAAGAGCTGTTGCATGGTTGTGTTAGCATGAGCGCACCTGAGTGCGTTAGCATCAGTGTGTTAGCATGAGTGTACCTGAACGCATTAGCATCAGTGTGTTAGCATGAGTGTACCTGAGTGCGTTAGCATCAGTGTGTTAGTGTGAGTATGCCTGCGTGTGTTAGCATCAGAATATTAGCGTGAGCGTACCTGAGTGCATTAGCATGAGTGTGTTATCGTGAGTATGCCTGTGTGTATTAGCATCAGTATGTTAGCATGAGTATGCCTGCGTGTGTTAACATCAGTGTGCCTGCATGCGTTAGCTTCAATGCGTTCGCATGCGCATACCTGAGCATATTAGCGTGAATATGTTAGTACCAACATGCCTGAGTGTGTTACTGTGATTGAGTTACCACGTGCTTACCTGAGTTTGTTAGCTTGAGTGCGCAAGCTAAGGCTGTAGGAAACTGGAACACTACAGTCAATCTCTTTGCGTTGCCGCCCAAAATAAGAGAGAGTGGAGCAATTGAGCTCTGCCCCCTGCTGGTGGCCAAGTGTCACAACAGCCCGCCTGTTCCTCTCTCCTGCTCTACCTCTGAGCTGTGAAGAGCCATTATCTGAGTGCCACTGAAGTGTTCGCCTCTTCGAACAACTTCCAAAATAAATTCTGCTCCCACAGAATGAACAGCCAAAGGGCTCAAAGGCATTAGGGACACAACTTGGATTCCAAGTGGCCTGAGTCTTTACAGAAATAACACTCTTGGTGGTCTTGGCCCACTCCCCAGGAACCTTTTTAAACACAAGCCACTGGGGCCAACTGAGACTACCTTTATGATCCTAATTTTAGATACATGGGCAATTTTAATTGATTTTCAACATGAGGTTCATATCCAACTTTCTCTTGTATTTTAATGTTGTTGTCATCTATTACACACAGTTGCAGCTAAGGAGGAGGATAACTTTGGTCATTTGGTAGTAAGATTCATCTTAGATACTTATTGTGGAGGGTCATTGTGGGTCAGAGAGAGGACACGAGAAGTGTAAAGGGGTCAGCTATGTGGCATTTATCATTGAGGATAGCGCATGTTTACATCTTTTCTGTGTGGGTGCCTGTGTTTGAGTGTGTGTGTGTGTGTGTGTGTGTGTGCACGAGCTCGCGCTCCCAGCTAGCTGGAATGCTTTGGTACCGCCAATGCTAAGATGGCTGCCAAGCACTAAGATGGCTGCCAGGATTCCACAGAGCGAGGGAGCGAGAAAGGGAGAGGGAATCGGGAGAGGCGCGCAGCACAGGAAGAAGGAAACTCTCTCCGTCTCTCTCTCCGCGCGTCTGACTGGGGCTACACGGCTCCTTATTCCTTATCCGTGAGGTTCTTTCCCCCTCCGTTTCTATTTGGTCCAATTTTATAATCTCGTTTCGGAAAGTGTGGAGAATCGCGTTGGCGTGTGCCCCAGCCTCGCGCTATCACCTACAGCGCCCGATAAACACCTTCCTAACGCTTGCCCGCGTACGTCATCCCCGCGCTGCTTTTATAAGCAGTGCTGATAAGGCTGGGTACTCTCTCTCAGGACAGCTGTACGCATCAGCCACAGTTACACTTATATAGATAAACAGTACATCTCAGCACAGTGCTTCTCACACACTCTCAAACTCGCACACAGTCATGTATGAACACAAATGGATACACAGGGACACATGCATATACCCGTACAAGCTTGCGCACACTTACAAATACACGCATACGTACACACTAAAACAAATACTCGTGTGTGCACACGCACACGAGTATAAGCATGTCGTATGTGTGCACACCTACACGTGTCGAGGTGCACACGCATCAACACATGCACATTCAGCCGACAAATGACTCACTGCTGTGCATGGCAGTTTTCTCTGTCCCAGTCATGGATTTGGGGCTTGTTTGTGAACGCACGATCATCCCTCTCAGAATCACACTGGTTTGGGAATCGCCGTTGGTCTGAAGGAACAAGCTTTTTCCAGTGCTGTTTCTGACTCTATGTTCCAGTTTCCTTTATCTTTGGGGACTGCTCATTGGGAAACTCCCAACTTTGAGAGGCTACAAGTCCCCACACGCAGTGCCTTTTTTTTTCTCCAACGATTCAATTAGCGACTGATAAAGGCCCGGGGGTGGACTTATTGAGCATTGAAATGTTCGCGCCTTGAGAGAGTGTTTGCGTACGGCCCTGTGGTGTGGAGAGGCCTGGCATTCGGCACTGAGAAAGTGGCGTGGCCTGGCTCATACTAACTCACCAGCAACCACTGGCCTCCACAACATCGGAGCCGTTCGCCCGACCTGGGCCTGTTTTATTTACTGCTAATGTACACAATAAGGGGCATCACCAGCTCAGCAAGGAATAACAGGCCTGTGCTGGATCCACTGAATTTATTTAACTTCACATTAGCGCCACAGGTTTAGCTACAAATAACAGGCCTGCAGTGAACCTACTGAAACAACTTGACCCCTTAAACTCTTAACTTTTCTCTTAGGTTTTCCCTTATGTAGTTTCCACGTCAAAAGTAGCATTTTCTTCACACTGTAGGACAATGACATGGACATATTCTGTATCTGCTGGTTGCAGCGCTTCACTGAAGTTACATCACACTTATATCAAGAGAAATACTCAAACCCAGGACGCCATGTTTTTATGGCCACAGCATTACATCAAATGGAAAATATTTAGATCTTGGACATCATTTTACACATATTTCCCTGTGTTTCAGAGGGACACATTTTGGGATTGTTGGAAACCTTGGAATCTGCATAGAATTTAAAATAGGTTGGAAGTTCCACAGGTTTGAATACAGCAGCTGTGTTCGACAGACCCATACATGGGTCCATAAGTTTTTTTGGGGTTAACTTCACGTTAGCATCACAGGTTTAGCGACAAATAACAGGACAGTACTGAAATTACTGAACACTGCATTATGTCGCTCAATATTCTCATGAGATTGAACTGCAAACTCATGCGTCAGGACTTACGCCCTGAGGCCTTGCACGGGCGGGTGGGACCCAGGGCACACACCTCAGCTGATTTTAATGGCCCGTTCGTGTCGAGTCATTTTTCATCGCTTTGCTGGTGTTTAGAGCTAAAGTTACTGCAGTGTGGCCCCGTAAAGCCTCGGCTCCTGGGGCCTGCTGGGTCCCATCGCTGCTCTAAAGAAACGTTTCGCCTCGTTCCAGCTCGCGCCCGAGCACCGCCGTGTTCTGGTGTCCATTACACGCCGAGCTCCGAGTTACCATGGGCGCCAGCGCAGTGCTCCAAATCCCCGTGGTAATTAGAGCAGCGGTTAATTATGTTCAGGGCCGCAGAGGGTGAGAGGTGTATTCAGTTTATGCTGCCTAAGTCCTCACAAATTAGCAGGTATTAAGTGGCATTACAGTGAGGGATGTGGTGCTGAGATGCTTAGTGGTCGCATAGCATGGCAAAAGTAAACTGGATATTATGGAACAGAATAGAATAGAAAAACTAAAGGTGAAATAAAGACATTGTCCCTCTCTGTTTGCCAAATCTGTAACTAAAATGACAAGCAGTTCTAGATTCACGGGAAAATACTGCGGTCACTGTGCAGTCTATTTCAAGAAAAAAGGGCCCGAATTTATTCTAATTCAAATTCAAAATGGGCTTTATTGACATGACGAAATGGTACATTTCACGTTGCCAAAGCATTTTTGACAGAACACACTGGTCCGTAAGCTCAGCTAATTGAAGACCCCACTGATAAAGGAACTTTTTGAGACTGTCCATTTTGAGAAAACGGAAAGTTGGCTTTCTGCCCATCCTTACATCCCGGTGTGTGAAAATGTGACTTAACTACTTTTACCACTCGGCTCTTCAATGTTAAACCATCTTTGAGAACTCGGAAGAGAAAGGAGAAATATGAGAAAACTTCTCCCCCACGTCTTCATTTCATTTTGCCAGTGGCAAATTATGAAGCGAAACTCAGTGTGCGTGTGTGTGTGTGTGTTTTTGTGTGTGTCTGTGTGTGTTGGACGAGGGTTACCCCCTTTGTGCACGCAGCTCCCCCCACGGCCTTCTCACAAAAGAAAACATGTCCAATAAGGCCAGGATTGCAGCTGGCTAAAGTCTCTCTCCCAGTGAGAACCTCATCACTCAAACTGTGCGCTTTAGAGAAGTCCTGTGAGTCGACTGCTGGCTCGGTCCGCGGTTCTGAATAATTAAAAACATCTCTTACCCAAAAAAAAAGTTCCCTGGCTCTGCTCATCTAACTGGGCCAAATCAAATAGTTGTGAATCATTGCGAATGACTGCTCCAAAGTTGTGGCCCTGCGGTGAAAATGACTTGGGTGTTATGATGTAAATGTGTTTCTCAAATTTTGGCCCTCCTGCGTGACCTCATCGCTCTCTCCTTCTGTCCCTCAGAGTCCAGCCAATCAGACAGCTCCAGCCAGCAAGGAGACTCCGACATCAAGCCACCGCCCAATGGTGAGTGCAGAACTACAACAGAAATTTTACCTTTGCCAGTCAAAGAGGTTTGGCGTAGATCATGTAGTCACTCGTGTCGGTTTATTTGTCTGTCTGTTTGCTTGTCTAGACATTACCTCCCAAATATTTCTATCAATTCCGGTAATATTTTGGGAAAGTGTGGGCCATTGGCCAAGGAACAATTGATTTAAATGTTTGGTTGGGTTTGAAGTCCAATAAGACCACCAAGGCCGTATCTGTTCAGTTCTTAGTGACAAAGGTGTTGGCAAAGGTACACCAACTCTGAATGCTTTCTAGTTCATGAGTGGTCTGATCATTGCAAGCACCAGCATAGAAGTTCACCAAGTTTTTGTTGAGACTGTTTCAGATATGGATTGATCTTATTCTCTCAGTCACTTTTTAGAGATGCAGGCCAATCGATATTAGCAAATAACCTACAAAGCATCTGCTGTCCGTCGCAGGACCTTGACTTGCAGACCCTGTTGTTTTTTTTATTGTAGCTGTTTTTTGAGGTTTTGGCCCATACTATCGATATTTTTGACGCAGTTCCGCTTGCCACCTTAAAGAATCTTGCTGTTTTTGTGACTCGACACAGACACGCAGGCACCTATGGTTTAGCCCCTTTGGGACACAGGCTGTATCTTCATCTTGCTGTGGAGACTGACAGAGAAAAGTGCTAGACCACTTGTAACACTTAGAACGCTGAAATAAATTTTTAAAATATATAAATGTAATTATCTTGTGCTTTTTAAAACCTATCATGTGGCGACTTGTTTAAAAGAGCTGCCACAGGGGAATTCTTTTAAACAAGTTACCACTTGATAGGTTTTCAACAGCTTTGACTTTGATATCTTACATCATTGAGTAACAACAGCTGCATTTAGCGCTCTAAGGTTTAAGCTGACGCTTGCTGCTAATTAGCATTCAATCCGAGAGGAATGATATTCTGTAATTGCGGATTTGAGACTTCAAAGTTAAAGCCATTTTTGCAGTAGTGCCTCTGATATTTATTTCAACTTCATGTGCATATAAATTTTCATATTACAAAAAGCCTGCATTAGAAATATCACCCACCCACACACACACAGACAGGCAGACACACACAGACACAGAATCACTCGCACATAATGACAAACATGCGCACTTTGTAACGCACATACACACACTGTCACAAGCCCACTCTCATATCGTTTGGACAGTACTTTAGATGTACTAAACACAAACACGCATCGCCAAGAATAAATATAAAGAACCCGCGATCTGCCCGTTCTAACAGATGGCTCGTGCACACAATGGGACCAGCAACATGTTAGCACTTAGACCCTGCTCAAGTGTCTCACTGAGCCGGCAGGCTGTTAGCGTTAGCATGTTTCAGATTGAAAGCCCATTGTAATTCGGAGGAGGGCATCCTGTAAATGGTCTCGTTTGTGAGTGCTGAGGCTATAAATCACGCTGACATTTTGGAAGGGGGCAACTGCGCGACTGCGGTGGAGTACCGTGCTGGACTCGTACTGTTGGGAGCCAGAACTACAGCAGGACCACTGGGCACTGAGAGGTCATGACCCTGTAACCCAGGGTGACCCTGTAAACTCTGCTCCCCAAACCTGTCTCTCAATAATGCACATTCCTCAGTCCACCTCAAATAGCCTACATTATATTGCATGGCGTTGTAGCATTACAATATATTACATTATATTGTAGATATTGAGCTGATGTTACTACCACAAAAAAAAATTAAAAAACCGATGATTTGACTGAGTAGGGAAGTGAATAATAACCTGGAGTAATGTGGGGTCAAAGGCCCAACAGCTCCACTGATGTTATTGTGGCTACACTGGAGGGTTAATCTATTCACCCTCTGAGTCAATGTAAAACATGCTAGCTGCTAGGCTATGCAACTCCTGGCACATCACAAACACACTCTATACCCCGTACAGATGAGCAGGACTGTGAAACATACGTAGATCTGCTGCCACCATCACATTTATACGATTCTATACATGGTTAAATCTTTTCTACTCAGCTATTTGAGCTATCATGTCAATTTTACTGACCACCTAAATTTATTGCTGACCACATGAAACAAGCAACTTACAGGACCTTGCAATGCTGTTTCTTTATGCATATTTAATAATTGATAGAACGAGGCTGAAGTGCTGCTTGTAAACTTAGGATCTGTTCAGCGAATGTAGCTGGTGAAGGTAATGCCTAAATTATTCCAACCCAGCCAGCATATTTGACATCTACAGTAGCCAGCTAGCTAGCTAGAGAGCTATATGAAAAACGGGCTGCTCAACGGCACGACTTTCATGGAGCTCTGTAGCTAGCTAACCAGGCTTTGTAGATGTGAAATGAAGGTATGCGCTAGTAACATTTGTGCAGTATACTTCAACTGATCCAGAAACACAAAACAAACATTGCTAGCATAACTAATGATGAAATTAAGCCTCTATCAGGCTTTGACTGAATTGCTAATAATTTCATTAACACGCTTGCTAGCTTGGTTAGCAAGCTAAGTGATAGAAGTGCTGTGCTACTGGTTTGCACAAGACAGTGCAATGCATAGCGGTTTTGCATATTAGTTTAGTATTATGTGACTTTACAGATTCAACCAAATTTTAATCAGTCCCATTCTTGATATATTGAGTATGAAAGGATCATGACTGACTAACTCACTCACTCACTTACATTAAAGTTATATTACCCTGCTATCGCAGGGATAATGTTTGATTGTATTTTTCATTATTAATGAGTAAATTTAGGCCATCTGAGCAAATATAAGATACACTTGAGTTCAGTTTTTGATAATTTCATAAGGCTGTTCAGGGCAATACTGTAGCTAGGCTTTCTTTTTACGGAGCTTTTGCTCGGGGATTTCGCATGTATACCATTCGCTGTCAGGGGAGACAGAGTTGGCCTTGTTTCAGAACATGAGGGGACACGTGTAAGGGTGACGTCAGTCAGTCTATCTGTCTGTCTGCCCCTTACCCACGAACACACACACTTATGCTCTCACCTCTCCTCTTTCCTGCAGGACACTTGAGTTTTCAGGACTGCTTTGTGACTTCAGGAGTGTGGAACGTCACCGAGCTCGTCCGTGTGTCACAGAGTGAGTATCTCTGGGGCACTTCTCCTCCTCTGTTGACTCGTCACGTTGTCCCTCTGAACTCTGTATGTGTATATTGCCCAAAGGTGTGTTGAGGTGCCCCTGCCACCATCTCTTGCTCATTCCTATTCACTCAATCAATCAATCACTCATTCACTCACTCACTCAATTACTTACCGACTCACAGAATCACTCTCTAATTCACTCAATCACTTAGTCACTCACAGAATCCCTCCCTTGCTCACTCACTCATTCACTTATCCCTCGCTTATTCAGTCAGCCCCTCACTTACTCACAGATACAGATGCAAATCCAACTCAAAAGTGGAGATGGTTTGGAAAATGATCATAAAAGCAGAAGGTAGTGATTTATAAATGTGCTTTGACTTGTATTCCATTGCAGACTGTATGAAGACAAGACTTTTATAATGTTCGTCAGGTCAACTTCATTTTAAATGTAAATATACATTCATTCCTGCCTTTCGTACCTACGGCCCATTCCAAAACAAGCCCGAATTCGCAATGACAGCGATGTGTCCATCAGAGACGTTCGGTAAGGTGAGGCAGTGACCTAAACTTTTATCACAGGATTTTGTGAACCTGTTCCCACGTACTATTCCTGATTGACAGTCAAAATAATTAAGACCAAGCCAATAAGAAGCCTGATACTGATAGAGGAGATAATGACAGAAAGATTCAGTCACGTATAGCCCTACGCTTCAATTCGAGACTGCAAGGATGGAAATCTGAATAATCAATTAAGAAAACTTCTCGGCTCTCAGTAATTCTGTATATTGTTTAAACATTTTGTTAATCGGATTATGAAAGAAGACTGAAAATAAACGATAAACGCCCACTTTTTTTGTTTTTTTTTTGGGTGTAAAAGCCCGTATTTAAAGGAGAATACATTGTATATCGATTATGCATTGAACTCCGCATAAATCGAACTGTTGTAATATTTGTTGATGACATTGCCTCGGCTTCCTGGAAGCAAATACACGCAAATCTGCTGTCTATTGAGTATTTCAGGTTCGATGTACTGAGTAATAACGCCGCGGAAACTTAATCTGGCCCATCATTCTACCGAATAGTCTTACTTTACTATTTTATTTTAAGTTAATCGTCTGACTGCTAATTAAGCAAAGGGATGGATTCTGTTGCACCAAACTAACCTCCGACTGCACGTCACTGGTGTGCATGCACTGACACACACACACACACACATACACACACATGCACAAGCTCACTAACGTTTGACCTTCATGGCAAATCAGTGATTGTTTTTTGAGTGGGCACAGCTCTGTGGAACAATCACAGCTAAAAACCTCACACTTCTCTTTGGGCATCAAATGCTATTATAAACATCCAAACGCATCATAAGTGTCTATGATACTCATGGTTCATGAGTTATGGAATAAAGTGTAGGGGGTGGAGCAAACCATCACCAATAAGAAAGGGACTCCGCCTAGTGCAACGATGCTGCTCACTACAGCGTCAGACAAACCGTCATTAGAAACGAAAGAGGGCCTGTCTGTCTATCGCTGGACGTGTGTCTGTATCTCTCTACGAAGTTTGGCCTTATTACGCGAATCTCTCTGGATGGTTTTTGTTAAAGGACCACTCCCACTGCAATACTCTCTCTTTGCCAGTTGGTTTGAACTGTTAATCAGCTGTCCTTTGGCATATGACCAAACTGTGCTCAAAATGTTGAGCAAGTCTGTGAATCCAGTTGGAAGTTAAGCGTTTTTTTTTAAAAGGCCTCTCCCGTTGCGGCTGTCTCTTTCAGCCAATCGGCATGAACATTAACACAGACCTTCACGCACTCAAGCTTGACCTCCATGTTATTTTGTCTGGGGACAAAAAGTCTGGGGACAAAGAGTCCTAGAGCCCTGCCGGCTTTCCTGTTCGTATAATTTAATCTCATGACCATCATCGCAGAGTTTAGGAAATAATAATCATAATACAGAAACACTTTTAATACAGTCAAATGCTTTCTGTTTAACTCTCTGTCTACAGCGCCAGTAGCCACAGCGTCTGGTCCCAATTTTTCCCTGGCCGACCTGGAGAGTCCTGGTTACTACAACATCAACCAGGTGGCCCTGGGGCGACGTTCTCTCACCTCCCCCCCTTCCACAAGGTATGCCACACAAAGGTTCCTCTTTCATGCGCTCTCCATTGCTAACTTATCAACAATGCTGTAAATCTGTTTACAATGGGAGCTTTCACACTATCTATGACTTCTAAAGACTTAAATGTAGAAATTCATCCTAATATTAACATGTCTACTTGTGTGGGTCTCTGAGCAGCGGTTTACCGGCGTACTGTGCAATACTTTAGCCATTTGTAGTAATGGAGCCCATGCGGTAGTTGGTAGTCACAGAAATGAAGACTATTGAAGAACTATTGAAGGGAGCGGTAGTTCAATTGTAGCGGCCATTATATGAAATGTTGATGGTTTTAACTGGTCTCTGGTCGCTAGTGATGATGATGATGATGGCGTGTTCTTTAAAAAACTTTAAAAACTTATTTTATACAGAAGATGGCAGGTACAGCTTGCATGTGTAGTTAATTCAGCCTCTTGCTCCACTAACACCCATATGCCCGTGTGTGTGTGTGTGTGTTTCACACCAGCTCACGTCTGAATGTGTCACGGTGCCTTTCTTTCTCTCCGTACCGACTCCCTACCTCTCTCTTCATCCCTCTTTTCCTGCTCACCCTTCTCTTCACACTGCAGGTCTGAGGTGGAGTTATATGCAAGTCTTCCACGGAGGTAGCTGTACTTATATTTACAACCTGAATACTTTAACCACCAGCGAACACGTACGCGCACACACAGGCACTCAGACACGCACACACACACGCATACACTCACGCGTCAATGCGTTTGGGGACGAAAAAAATGCCCAGTGGGGAGTACAGTAAACTGTGAAAAATACCACCGTAGGGACATTTTATGGGTCCCCATGAGAGAAAGGCTTAATTGTGGGTCAAGGGTGAAGTTTAGGTTCTGGGATACAGGTCTGTTTTTATGGTTATGTATCAGAAATAGGCCCTAGGTTAAGGTGAGGTGTTGAATTAAAGTTAATTTGGGTTATTTTGGGAGGTTTGCTGGATAGAGTTAAAACTGGGGTTTAGATTAGGGAATGGATTAAGATTATCTTCATTTTTGGGTTTGGGGTATGAGAATATATATTGTGGTCCATATGAGTTTGAAAAAAAACCCACCCACATCCATTCGCCTGTACCTCCATGGAAATTAAACATAGAGAAGAATACATTGAATTGTTGGTGTACTGTGCTGGCGATTAACCCAAGCACACACACACACACACACACATAGCAAAGACCAAGCATACATTACCATAAATGCATGAATTTCGCCCACCCTTTTCGCGGGTGATTGTCCTTACGGCTAATCTTTACGGAGGAACTGTGACTTTAAAACCTGTACTCAAAACACCAAAATTGTCCTGTTCAGTAGTCGTAACACTCGGTCGAGATCCACCAGTCCTGTGAGTCCCTCTCCAACACCTTAACCATTCAGCAACAGGCCTCTGTGACTAATGGACTGATAGCACACACATGGTCAACAGACATCCTCGTCATCTGTTACGGCACCTCGGCTATCAGCCACTACTCCTGTCATCTCAAATACAAGCTTCTAATGACTTCCAGTGCACATTTATATCTCGCAAATCCAAAACAGCACTGCAGGATTTGATGTGTGGATAGCAGGATGGAAACTGTCAGGGAGAACAGAGGAGCCTTTCTGACTTCTGTCCGACTGCCTCGCCTTTATATTATGGCTGTGGTTATTGTGACCGCTTCTGTCTGATGTTTGTGCCAGCTATTCTTCTATACACAGAATGCTCTAACTTTGTTATCGCGCTAACTGCGGAATCGTCGCGGCAATAACCACATGTAATTTTGACCGGAGTTTGCTAATTAGCAATAACCTTGTGGATGAGCTTTTAAACGAGCTCTTACTTGTGAGGAATCTATGAGAAACACCTTGTTTATTCATTTGTTTACTGTCGAGACGCAATGAAAAAAAGACAAAAAAAATATTCTGTCTGGAAGGACACAGTTTTTCTTTGAAGCAGTGGTCTTGTAAGCGTGGGAAAACATGAAAAAAGAATACTCTAGAGAATCCCGGCTAGTCTTTAATTAAATATTGCGGCAGCTTCTTCTTAAACAGCTTCATAAACATTAGCGCTTTACTTCTCTTGACTGTTTCTTATAGTCAGGCTACCCATTGTAACTGTATTTATATATTTTAAACTGGATTATTGCTTTATCAGACGAGCTAATGGCTGTGTTTTTGTTGTTTTGTGTAAGCCTTTTTTATTACTGTTAGAATGTCGTGCCGTTGATACCCCACCTATCTACTGCAGGGGTGGAGGATTGTTAGCATATCTAGCCTTAGCACAGTGCATCGTTGTTGACGATGACTTTTTCCGCTGCTAAACTGCTGTCAGTTCGGTGTCGGGCGTACGAGTTGGCAAGGGCTCGGCCTGTAGGTTGCGTGGGTGCTAACCGGTCACTTGCGCCCTCCGCAGCTCCAACAAGCGCAAGTCCATCGACGACAGCGAGATGGAGAGCCCGGTGGACGATGTCTTCTACACCGGGCGCTCGCCCGCAGCCAGCAGTTCCCAGTCCAGTGGCTGGCCCAACGATGTGGACGCAGGTAAGGGACGCTGGAGACTGCTTACACGCGAGCCTGCACTACCCCAGAGATACCCCATCCCCGAGCCCCCAGTCTCATCACCACACGCACAGTGAAAGGTCCAGTGTTAATTCAACTCTGAAAGAGTCTAAAGAAGTCCAGTAAGGACTGAACGAATCATGTAAAATTAAAGAGAGCCTCACGCAAAAAAGTACATTCGTCACATTTTCACACTCCGTGAGCTAAGGATGGGAAAATATCGCTTATAGTCACCAAAGTGGATTTTCTGAATTCTCGTAAAATGGGCATTTTGTGACATTTCGTACATTTTTGCGCTGGGGTCTTAAATTTAACTCAAAGTGGAACATTTCACTGTGCTGTACACCACTGTTGCTACACCAGGGATCACCGAATCAGGACCTCCAATCCAAATGCTCCCCTGGTCTTCTTTTCTCCCGGGTAATTAACAAATTAACTGAACAAATTAGCGCTTCTTGATTGGCTGGACTGTCTTTACACCTGACTCTTGGGTAAAAGGAGGGTGGAAAGCCAGCAGTTCTTGGACCTCGAAGCCTGTGATTTTGATGATCCCTGTGCTACAAAATCATGCACACAAAGACCGCTTGGTTACTAGAAAGTGATTTTATACTCAACTTGCTTATGCAGAGATGTATAATTGTTGCTTTGAGGGTGTATTTCTTGATGGCGTTTGTGAGGTATGAGGAATCGTAAGGATTTATGCTGATATGTTTTGAGTGTTGCTTGTGCTGTTAATATACAGTGGGCCTGTGTTTCTGCATTGCCCCAGTGTCGTAGCCTCTTTTCTCTCATAATCTCAGTGTTAGCCAGTGCGCAGTGACCATAGGCACACAGTGGTGGAGCATGGTGTTAACATTGCTGTCTGAAAGCCCTCTGTACCCCATTCTCAGACAGTAAGGCTGTACTGCATGGTTAGACAGCTCAGAGAAGCCTGTCACGCATGTAATTTCCCCAAATTGAATGCTGGCCGAGTGCAATAATCTAGTTGAATTAATTGGTGAGGAGTTGCTGCACTCCTACTCAGTGTTTGTGTGTCTGTGTGTATGTGTGTGTGTGTGTGTGTACGCATGTGAGAAAGAGAGAGAGAAATAGGAATAGCAAGGATTGTATTCGGCAGCGGTGGAAATCGCATCACTAAAGGTTTTTACCATTGTTTTCTGATATTTCATCTGTTATAAAATTTTGCTGATGGTTTTTCAATTGTTGTGCGCCTTGACATTATTCAATACAGTTCACAGTTAAGAGAGTTTAGTTGTGTTCTTGAGGCAGGGAGAACAGTGTTAATTAATGACGTTAGGGAGCGTATCCAAAGTAACTTAATCATGGACTATATTAATCGGTCTAATTACATTTCTCACTTTGATGCCTGGATTTAAACTTTCTCATAATGACTTGGAAGACACCTCTGGGCCATAAGAAGTATTACAATACATTTCCATTTTCCTGTACGATGTGGATTATGTGTGCATTATATATGGATTAATTCTGGAACAAAAATAATAAAGGGAGATAAAATGATATCTCCCTGTAAAAAAACAATATCTGTACCCAAAATTAATTACACAAACAGCTGTAAAGACAGCTGAGTTTCTGTTGAGACTGGCTGTGGTGGATTATGGAGAAATGGAGTGTTTGCCAGGGAAAAGGCTTAGTGTTTCTCATATTTTGGAATGTCTATCCCACTATATCTTATTGGTTAGCAAATAGCACAGATAGTTAATTTATTCGAGTAAAATGTGCGTTAACTGCAAGTGTGTTACAGTCAGTTTATGAGGATTGTATTTTATATGACACAGCTGGCGCAGTTAAATAGTTGAACATTCTTCCACTAACACAGCATGCAGTGTTTGTTTATTAAAATTAATAATCCAGTGTTCGGAGTCTCCATCAGGTAGGTGTTTGCAATTAATATTTGAAACGCAATTATGTGCTCTGTCTTTTTCATCGTGTCCCAATCACCAGTTTCCATGGCGATAATTTTGACACAAAGAAATGTCAGGCCAGGATTACCTGTGGTTCAAAAGCCACAGTGAATTTCCTGAATAAACCTGAATGTCTCCTGCAAAATAGGTTTGGTTTGTATCCTTGCGGTACGCTAATATACACCTGTTTCCATCAATTCTGTGACCCGTAGAGATATAGACGGAAGTGGGAATTTTTTTATGTCTGTAGTATTTAAACTCTTAAGCAAGCTGGGTGTGTGAGACCTGCCTTGGCTTTTCTGAGTGAGAAGATGCAATTAATCACTGCATTCATTCACTGCTTTTTATGAAGATCATTCTGGCAAAAGGACAAGTAAAGGAAGCTCTATTACGAGCTAATATTTGAACACAAAATGGTCTTTGCCAATAGTTCGCTGAAAGTGGTAGCTTTGCAGACATGCATTCACATGTATTATTTTCACTATAAACTGGACACTCATATCCGGTCCTTTCTGCAAGAAACATGTCGAAACCTTCAAGCACTCTTTACTCGTGATTGGAAAGACTGCCATGGAAACTGATGTTTGGTTAATGCTATGCTATCCTTCCAAATGACGCTTACATCCATGCATTTCTGTGTGTACTGTGGACGCTATCGCCTGTTGCTAACATGCAGTTTCAGGTAATGTGGTTTTATGAACTACGCGTCAGAGCACTCTGTAACGAGTATGAATAATAACCTGTGCATAATCACGGATCTGGTCCTTGCATATGTATACGTTATTTCACACAACAATTACGTCTATATAACTGTAGACCAGTGACGGCCACTGAGCCTAAATTTAAGGGGGCAGAAAACATCTCTTTAATCTGATTATTTGGCTCGACTTGTTTTTGATTATTTTTCCAAGATTAACAACAAGTATGTCAGAAAATAGTCAATAGTGTCAAGTGTAGCCAGATATTCTAAATTAGCTAGGACGAAAAATAAAACCATCTGTGCAAATTATTGAACATATTTACTTCACCACTTTACCATTAGTGTTACTTAAAACTAATTTTTGTTTTCAGTCAATCTTTCAATTTCGCAAGTATGTAGCGCAGCTTTGTAGAGTTTGCACCGCAGGATTTGCGAAAAGCCAAAAAAGGGTGTTAATAGAGTGGTTTATCGTTTTTTTTTTTCTGCTTTCTGAATAAAACATTTCAATGAATTGGATGTTACGATGAATCTCCCAAACAATGCATGAAAAAAAAGGCCGTGCTTTGACCTGCCAATGGGGCATTCAGATAACTGGAAGACTTGTTTATCAAGGGCGATAACGGCAAACAGGTTAGGACAAATCATCAGTTTACGGGGATGTTTTGTGCTGCCACTGTTTTCAGTTCAGCAGCCGCCACTGCTGTAGGCAGGTGTGCTCCTCATTGGTCCTTTTATATCAATTACCCACAATTCCACTGATGTTGCCCTCACCCCATGCTCAGATGCCCCTCCCCTGTCCTGTCTCTCTCTGCCCCGCTGTTAACAATACCCTTTTCCACTTTCAGTGCAGCACCATTTGGCGAATGTGCAGGAGAGGAAGATTAAACACGAAAACGATGGCGTGCAGTTTCCTTACCATGGTTAGAGCACATTAATTACGCTCATACATCTCAATCCCAGCTGCCTTCCACTCTACATCTACATCTCTGACACATCCCCGCGGCTAGATCTGCTCCATCTATTTACCTTCCACCTGCTTCCGTGTGCTGTTCCTGATGAGTGTGGCCTGTTCCCGAGGGCTGCTCTCTGCTCTCAGTTGTTGGTTGGTCTGATATGTTTTGTTAACGCAGTCGCTCACCCATGTTCAACTTCCTCAGATTTACATGGTGGGCACTGACGGATGTTTCATTGCTACTTTGTTGAAGTAGCACACGGTCCATGGCACTGCTTTGTTCGCTCATTTAAGCACAATTTCAAAAAGGGCTGTTTGTCGGCTATAGAGGGCTTCGGCTCTATGGCATGATCTTGGATAAGTTCAAATCATAGCGGGCTTTAACCACATTAAAACCCAGCATGTTCTTCTTTCGCCCTTGAGTTGTACATTTTTGAACCCAAATCTGTGCTTGCTAGTGCTAGTCAATGAGCATAGCGTAGATATTGCCCGTGTATTTACTTGAGGGTATTATTTGTAAGTGATTGCATTTTAAGGGGCTCTGTCATGGTTGAGGATGTGTCGTGGATGCTCATTAGTCATCGGAGAGATTGTTCAGCTGTCCGCCATCTTAGTTTTTAATACGCAGCTGTGATCTCTTGCAGTAGCTTTGAGAGTATAGTATTCTTATATTGTGACTTCCCATTTGTTTATTGTCTAGTACACCGCATGTAATCTAAAATTATGGGCAGTGAAGTTATAGAAGATTCCTTGTGGGTACGTTTCTTTCCAGTATCCATGGCCAGACATGGGACCACACAAATAAACGTCTCAAAGTTTCGCAAGCTAAATGTTTTTTTAAACTGGGCTTAGATACACTTTGAGTCCTGCCCTGAAGTTAATAATTGCTTTTAGGAAAGAACAGCTATGGTGAACCACAATATAACATTAATCTACCAACTTCCACCAGTGACAAACTTGAAAAAATTGTCCAGTTTTTTTCAAGTTTGCCACGCTTGCTCGGCTGTAGCTGTGCCCCTTTAACTAAAGACAGACATTCACCATTTAATTTTGCTTTGACCCGAAACCCTGGAAAGCAGAGCTCACCCCTCCAGGTGGACCAGGTGGTGCTCCGTACTCTAATCCGAAAAATTAATTTAGATAAGAAGTCTTAATCTCCGCCTGTTGTCCTCGGGCCCAATCGCTCACTAATTGACAGGGAATGTAGAATCCCCGCGGGAAAAGTCGAGACGTTCTGGTCTACCGAAGCCGTTCGCTATTGCTACTCTCGTGTTTTTCGCAGTCACTAGTAGAGCTCAAGTGCGTAGCCGCAAGATGTGGCGTTGAATGTTGTAATTCAGTGCCATCTCGACGAGAAACAAGTTCCTCGGAAGCGGCTCGAGTGGCGTTTGAAATGCGCTCTTTGTAAACGGAGAGCGCTGGATCGCCGAGGGAGTGGGTGGAGAAAAGTGTGACCCAGTTTAGTTGGAGCGCGAAATGGCAGAGGATCCGGAACGCGGCTGTGATGTAAGGGTTCCCACCAGCCGGGGACTCTCCCGTACACAAGCGGGCCAGGGCAGGAGCAGGAGCGTAAACAAACAAGACAAAGAAAAAAAAAAGAGCTCAGGTGTGCCGTCTGTCCGTGTCTCTCATCCAGGCTGGAGAACACACGCGTACGCAAACGCGCACACATGCTCGTATACGCTCACACACGCAAACTCACGCTCCTAGCGAGGGAGTTTCGCTTTAGTCCCAGATGGTGCCTTCATGTATCTGCAGAACTAGGAGCTTCTGGGTTATGGAAGACATCTGTTCTGCTGTTTGTGTGTACGTGTGTGTGTGTGTGTGTGTGGAGGGGGTGGGCAGAATCAAAGAGCCACATTTTTTTTTTCCAAATGATTTGAAAATGATTAAGAAACATGGGATTTGGGGGTGGCACGGCTGGTGCTTGGATCTTGGAGGGCGTGAAGGATTCGGTGTCTGTGTGCTTCTTGTCCCTCAGTGTATGCCATACCCTCAGAGATTTTGTTCATCTGTAGTTTTTTTTTTTTTCCAGCCAGCTGTAGGAAATATTTTCTTATAAGCGCAAATATAAACATGGTTTCCTTCTGAATAATTAAGATGGGCGTATTAGTCTAGAACCAAAGTAAGAGCCAAAAAAAATTAAAAGTAGTATCATTTCCTGTTGCTGTCTGTTTAACTATTGGTACTCTGTGTGCAAATGTGTGTGTGTGTGTGTGTGTGTGTGTGTGTGTGCGTGTGTGTATGTGTGTGTGTTTTCTGCCTTTATTCATGGGAGAATTCATGCATTTTTGAGCGCATAGAAGTTCTGATGTTGACCTGCTTGTTAGTGCACTGGGAGGCTCATGGATCTGTTTACTTGGCTGCTTGTTTACCAGGTGCTCTGCTGGGAAGCACATTTACAGAAAGCATGTTGTCATTTCAAAGAAACACTCAAATGCACACACACACACACACACACACACACACACACTGCGTACTGTCTGCTTTAAAACATGAAGGCCTCCCTTAGCATATGGACTCAGTCAGAGCTCTCCTGAGCACTGGGGCCCATATTTCACTATATTATTTTAATGTATAATACATCTGTCTGTCAGATGAATTCTCCACACCCGCTTTACGCTGTCAAATGTGTTTATTTCACAGTCCAGCCTTTGGTAAAAGATGTCCGCATGACTCAAGCACCGAGAGCGAGAGCAAGTGTGAGAGTGAGGCTCTGGTCTTTCCCAGCTCCCTCCCTCTTGCCCTCCCTCCCTCTCTCCTTCTCTCTCTCTCTCTCTCTCTCTCTCTGAAGAGACACAGATCTTCAGGTTACCTCCTGTCTCGCCATCCCTGCCCTCAATTTTACCTCCTGCTCTGTTACTGCTCTCTCTCTCTCTCTCTCTCTCTCTCTCTCTCTCTCTCTCTCTCTCTCCTTTCCCGAGCTCCCGTGTGTATCGGATACAGGCTGGAAAGCAAGGGAGAAGTACACACTCACCCTCACACACATTTACACACACTTAAACACTCATGTTTATTCGCACATTCACACATACGTACATCCTTGTATTTCTATTTTTGTTAGGGCATTACATTGACTTTCATTCATTTTTTTTGGTGTATCTCTACAGCCTCTCCCTAGTTTTAACCATAACCAATGCATGCCTAACCCAAACCCAAACCCTTACCCTAACCTTAACCTCTACCCAGTTCTAACCTTAACCTTCATCTAAATCACTGTGACAGTTTGCCTTTGTAAGTTGTGAGGACAGGTCAATATTTCTTCACTTTCCAAAAATGTTCCCACTTTATTAAAAACTTGTTCTCGGCCCCCACTGTGATGCAAGTACATGAACACAAACACTCAAACACACACACACACACACACACACGCTTACAGACACACACAAATCCACACATACACACTCAAACATTCCCATTGCAGGAGAGGGTAGCATTTTTATCTGTCTGTTTTCCCCACACATTTCCCTAATGTGTGTCTGATTGTGTGTTTATCGGCGGTGCACTTGTTTGTATGTGCATGTGTGTGTGTGTGTACTCAGATAGCGGCTCTGACCGATGTGCGATATGGGAACGGTCTGATTTGGGAGGCAGAGCTGGCTTGGCTGCTTCCACAGCTGCTGTTGTTGGCGGTCTCTGTGGCGCTGGAATCAGTGGGGCTTTCGCAGTTCAATCTGCTCACCACAGCACACTAATTCTTCTGTCTTTTCCGTTCCCCAAACCTACCCCCCCCCCCTTCTCATTTATGACCCAGTATTAGCATTTGGGGCAACAGATACTGCTAAGAAGATGATTGGGGTGAAATGCCTTTTGAGGCTCTCCAAAGTGTGAAAATAGATTTAGTTAAATATTAATTTTCATTTTTTTTACAGTGCATTATACACGCTCTTATTAAGCCCTGAGGTCTTTTTTTTAACTGCTCATTTAAATAAAATAACGGTTCTCATATCCACTCCTACTTGCTGTAGATTTAACTCTTTTAAGCAGTACGTTTGCACGCGCCCACACGTTTTCTAAATTGACGAAGCCTCACACATTCCCAGCCGCAAACACGCAGCCCCTTTTCTGATGACAAATGGGATTTAATGCTGCTGCTGCAACACTCGGCCTACCGGCTCCGAAAACACGGAACCGGGAAGACGCATAATTATAAATTAACAACTGTTCTCCTCGAGGATTTCACGTCAGGCAAACGTTACACGTTTAAGTGTTTATTTTCGACTATTCAAACCTTCCTGTGTCGGCCTGCGTTTCGTTGTGGGGGTGTTTTGTTCCACGCCGATTTCATGCAGGGCTTCGTTTTTTTTTTTCTTTCTTCAAATTCCCGTTTCCCTTCCTAACACCGCTTTTTTTCTAAAGGATGATGAAACCCTGTCCGTTAATCCTGAAAGGTGCGATCCTCTGAAGAATATAGCAGGCGCGTGCTATTAGCGCGGCTAACCCCACTCAGCATTTATAGAACAGGGAAGACGCGTTTGATATGGTGTTATAAATGAGCAGATTATTCCTCCGCTATCGCACTCCCTCGCTTCTTCTCACCTCTCCCACATGAATCCCGCTCTCCTCTCTCTCTTCCCTACTCGTTGGCGGCGGACCGTCTGCTTGTCGTCCTGGCGGAACAGCTGGTGTGTCCATACTGTATCTGCTATTTCTGAATGGAGCGCCATCATTACCAGACTGTAGGCAGTGTGGCCCAGATTGGGACAAGGATGGTGAAAAGCTCCAATTTTTTATACAGATATGCTGTTTTGTCTTATATAGACAAAATCATCTATAGATAGATAGATAGATAGATAGATTGATAGACAATTCTGAAAGATTGTCGACACTGCAGATAGATAGATAGATAGATAGATAGATAGATGGATAGATAGACTGCTGATCGATCGTAGACACTGCAGACAGATAGATACATCGATTCATAGATGCATAGTTATAGATAGAAAGGCATTCGGCCAGTACAACATCATGTTGCCTTGGTGACATTACGGCTAATTTCAATTTGTATGTCTTCTTTTGAGAAGGGAAAGATGGACTGAGAAAACGGCCATACAGTATTTACTAAAGCCATCTGTCGTGCCGATATGGTCCTTAATTAGCTTCTTTATGAGGTAGCTATGTGTAATGTTGACATCCTTCCGCTTTGAGTTAATGCAGTGAGTGGCTTGCCGTTGTGTTAAAGTGCTGAAGAGCTAATGCTACACTGAAAGGTTTGAGTTTTTTCAGCCTTGTTTTGAACATGAAGGAAGACATCAAACATACCGACTCCCTTGAGAACTGGCCCAGTTGTTGCGAATGAAGTCGTTTCCTTAAACTGAGCGTTTTAAGGCATTTTTTTACGTTATTGTCTTTTCTCTTTTAACGCTACTTTTCTCCTTCTTGTCTTTGGTCGATGGGCGTGCAATTCAGCGATTTAAATCCAAATTAAGCATTAGGGGTGGAGACAGGGTGGTGTATTGTCTGTGTAATCTCAGAATTTGAATGAAAGAAGAGCAACACAAGCTGTGCATCAACTCTCCGCTCGTGTTTGCTGTCAGTTTAAGGAGTGCTCTGCGTTAACGATTCGGCCCGTGATGGAGATGCTTATCTTTACCTACGATTCACCCTGATCCATTTGTGTTTGCCATCAGTCTGAAGCTCACAGCAGAACTTTGTGTGGATCTGGGGGGAAGGGAGGCGGGGGGGGGCGACTACACACAACAATCAGGTCAGCAAACATAACCCAGCAGCCCCTCAGCTGGGTCCTTCTGGTGATGAGAGAGGGAGGTTGTGTGGCAGGGGATGGCGAGGAGTTGGAGAATGAGAGACAGGGAGGAGGAAGGAATGAACATACGGAACGTGGAGGAGGTGGACCATGACCTGGTTTCTCAACTCCACCGACGCTCCGGTGGCTAAACAGCCCTCCAGTCTGAACTCTTCCGTCTTTATCAAATGGCCCTGGAGATTTGGTGCAAAAAGAACCTTCCGGACTGTATCGCTAAAGATGTTGAGCAAACATGTCGAGATGCTGGTTGGATTACGATCCAATGCCTGCCATCCGCCAGATCGCTGGAGTTGAGAAACTGAGATCAACACATAATGCGAGAGAAGCAGAGAAAGTTAGAGACCTACTCAATGAATCGATCAATCCACTGATTTCCTAAATCACAAAATCGTAATCTGATCAATGAAGTTCCATCCAAAATCTAATAAGTGCACTTTTAAAAATCAGCCAGAATCTCTTACGCTTGTGAAATTAAACCCACATCTTTTCTTTTGCCATTTCTTGATCCATTTGCCAGGACTGTCTTCGCCTGGTTCTCTTAAGAAGCCGGGAAAGTTCGATTTCAGCGCCCTGTCAGCCCAGACGAGATCGCCACGCATGGCGTTCACCCACCACCCACTGCCCGTCCTGGCGGGCGTGAGACCAGGTGAGACCCGACACAGAGGGGGGAGAGGTGCGGGTGGAGAGGGGGGGTGCAGGGGACTAGAGTCATTAGATAGAGTCGCGACAACTCAAGAATTAGAGCCATTTTGTTTCCATCGCGTGGAACCAAGTCGTTTTGACGATAGAAATGATTGGATTTTTTCATTCTTTTCTCGAGAGGGAAACGTATTAATTTTAGGTGGGGACTATAAACCAGCTAGCAACGGTTACAGCACGTATAAGGGGGAAAATGTTCAGACGTGAGAGAAGACTCGTTCGATTTGAGACGGTTTCCGATAATGTGATGGTAACAAAATGGCTTCAGGACCAGATTTTCTGGAACCTTCAATTCGAAACTTGCTCTGTCTCAGAGCTCTAGAGGGGACTAGAGACCAAAAGGAAGAACATGGAGCTCGTGGGTGTGTCGGATTAGATCGAACTAAAACCCCATCCCTTTATCCATCCCATCTCACCTTTCCGATCCCAAATATAGAGGGGAAAGCAAGGCGTGAGATTAGAGCGACAGCAGATCCCGTACTTTGTGATCCGTCTCGCTTTGTTTCCTTAAAATTTGTTGCCGCCCAGATGTGAGCATTAGCTCCCCAGTGTGGCCACATTCTCCTCCTCCTACTCCTCAACCCGTCCTCCCAGTCTCTTCCACTGGTGCTGCCGTTGTGCAAAAGGGCATGCGTCGCGGTCGTAATCCAAAACGTGCCTGCTAGTCGCCCTGCTCGCACCGCCTTCTCTCAAACTTTTCCTGCCCGTCTAAGCTGGGGCTCGATTGCTTGCACAATTGGATCAGATCTGGGCAAGTGTTGTAGGGAATGGCTACCCATAGAATCCCATTTCCAGTCTGCTAGGCTAGCATTGGACCAGCGCTTGACTGAATGGGTACATTGTTAGATGTTCTGACGGCGCACTTAACGACCCTCGTCTGCTACCGCTTTGGAGTTAATTAGTGGTGTGCGGAGTCCATGGGGGTGTGTGGACAGATTTTTGCCTGTGGTGCGGCATTTGTTTGGCTGAGGTCCTGTTGCGCAGTGCTCTTAGGGCTGGTGTTTAGGGAGCAGTCAGTGTGACAAACAATCCTCTTCATCCTGTGCTGCGTATCTGTCTGTCTCTCACTCGGTTTTATGTTGTTGTTTATTTCATTCACATCTCATTCTCTGCCCTCTTTCATTGAGCACACTGTAGTGTCTGAGCCATTTGACAGTCACATATACGGGATTAACTGTTTCTGGTACGCTGGGAAAATCGCTGAAGGATGTGGCTCGTGTCAGTGTGGGGCCTGCAAAAATAATTGGAAAATAGGCGCAAAGGTTTTGCTTGGTGCATTAAGCGCCATTGAAATCCATCCAAAAATTGTGTTTATATGGCACTTAATGTATCAGAGCCATATTGTCTAGCACGGCTACAGCGCGCACACTGCTGCGCTAAGACACGCGATACTGATATTATTGATGAATGCATGACTGACTGGCTATCCTGACGGTTGTGTCGTGGAGTCAGCGAAGTTAGAATGTTTACTTTTCTGGAAACAAGCATCAAGTCTTTCTTGAGTATAGAGTTTTCTACTGAGAGCCAGAAAGGTGGGCCACGCTCTGGCACTGTGCACAAATTTGCAATGAGTCTAGCTTATTCCATTCATTTGGAGCAAAATTTGACTTTGTGTCCATGGCGGTGATATTTGTAGGTGCTAGAGCTGTGGCTAGCTGCTAAAATATATATTTCTCTCATTAGGGTTGTAGAATAGCTTCAGAGGTGGTCCTTAACAAGTTACTGATGTTCCTCATTAATGGACCGGACAATTATTACTGAGACTTATATAGGAAATTCAATAAACATTTAAAATCCAGGAAGTAACATTACAGACCATACCCCTGGCTATCCCTGTAACAAATTTCCCACAATTTCGCACAAAGAACATAAATGGTCCAGCTTTGCACTAGGTGTTGATGCAGTCTTTGCTGTAGATACGTCTTTCAGTACTCAAACTTGGATTGAGCTGATTATTGTGTGCTTGTCCACAGTTTACTTTGGGGTGGGTGGGACTTGAAGTTAGTTTGATTGGTTTGTTGATGTGGTTTCCACATACAGTGTTTGTGTATTGGTGAGTGTGTTCATTTGTGCACGCATATGTATGTGAATGAGGGGGTATTTGGTAATAGTAAGTGTGTTTGTTTGTGTATGTATGAGTGTATGGGAGAGGAGGTCTGCAGTGCTGGTGTGTGTGTGTGTGTGTGTGTTTGTTTGTATGTCTATGAGAGCGGGGTTCTGCAGTACTGGTGTGTGTGTGTGTGTGTGTGTGTTTGTTTGTTTGTGTGTGAATGAGAGAGGGGGTCTGCAGTACTGGTGTGTGTGTTTGTGTATGAGAGAGGGGGTCTGCAGTACTGGTGTGTGTGTTTGTTTGTGTATGAGAGAGGGGGTCTGCGGTACTGGTGTGTGTGTTTGTGTGTGTATGAGAGAGGGGGTCTGCAGTACTGGTGTGTGTGTTTGTTTGTGTATGAGAGAGGGGGTCTGCAGTACTGGTGTGTTTGTTTGTTTGTGTATGAGAGAGGGGGTCTGCGGTACTGGTGTGTGTGTATGTGTTTGTTTGTGTATGACGGAGGGAGTCTGCAGTACTGGTGTGTGTGTTTGTGTGTGCATGAGAGAGGGGGTCTGCAGTACTGGTGTGTGTGTTTGTGTGTGTATGAGAGAGGGGGTCTGCAGTACTGGTGTGTGTGTTTGTGTGTGCATGAGAGAGGGGGTCTGCAGTACTGGTGTGTGTGTTTGTGTGTGTATGAGAGAGGGGGTCTGCAGTACTGGTGTGTGTGTTTGTTTGTGTATGAGAGAGGGGGTCTGCAGTACTGGTGTGTGTGTTTGTTTGTGTATGAGAGAGGGGGTCTGCAGTACTGGTGTGTGTGTTTGTTTGTGTATGAGAGAGGGGGTCTGCAGTACTGGTGTGTGTGTTTGTTTGTGTATGAGAGAGGGGGTCTGCAGTACTGGTGTGTGTGTATGAGAGAGGGGGTCTGCAGTACTGGTGTGTGTGTTTGTTTGTGTATGAGAGAGGGGGTCTGCAGTACTGGTGTGTGTGTTTGTTTGTGTATGAGAGAGGGGGTCTGCAGTACTGGTGTGTGTGTTTGTTTGTGTATGAGAGAGGGGGTCTGCAGTACTGGTGTGTGTGTTTGTGTGTGTATGAGAGAGGGGGTCTGCAGTACTGGTGTGTGTGTTTGTTTGTGTATGAGAGAGGGGGTCTGCAGTACTGGTGTGTGTGTTTGTTTGTGTATGAGAGAGGGGGTCTGCAGTACTGGTGTGTGTGTTTGTTTGTGTATGAGAGAGGGGGTCTGCAGTACTGGTGTGTGTGTGTGTGTTTGTGTATGAGAGAGGGGGTCTGCAGTACTGGTGTGTGTGTTTGTGTGTGTATGAGAGAGGGGGTCTGCAGTACTGGTGTGTGTGTTTGTTTGTGTATGAGAGAGGGGGTCTGCAGTACTGGTGTGAGTGTTTGTGTGTGTATGAGAGAGGGGGTCTGCAGTACTGGTGTGTGTGTTTGTTTGTGTATGAGAGAGGGGGTCTGCAGTACTGGTGTGTGTGTTTGTGTGTGTATGAGAGAGGGGGTCTGCAGTACTGGTGTGTGTGTTTGTTTGTGTATGAGAGAGGGGGTCTGCAGTACTGGTGTGTGTGTTTCTGTGTGTATGAGAGAGGGGGTCTGCAGTACTGGTGTGTGTGTTTGTGTGTGTATGAGAGAGGGGGTCTGCAGTACTGGTGTGTGTGTTTGTTTGTGTATGAGAGAGGGGGTCTGCAGTACTGGTGTGTGTGTTTGTTTGTGTATGAGAGAGGGGGTCTGCAGTACTGGTGTGTGTGTTTGTGTGTGTATGAGAGAGGGGGTCTGCAGTACTGGTGTGTGTGTTTGTGTGTGTATGAGAGAGGGGGTCTGCAGTACTGGTGTGTGTGTGTGTGTGTATGAGAGAGGGGGTCTGCAGTACTGGTGTGTGTGTTTGTTTGTGTATGAGAGAGGGGGTCTGCAGTACTGGTGTGTGTGTTTGTTTGTGTATGAGAGAGGGGGTCTGCAGTACTGGTGTGTGTGTTTGTTTGTGTATGAGAGAGGGGTTCTGCAGTACTGGTGTGTGTGTTTGTTTGTGTATGAGAGAGGGGGTCTGCAGTACTGGTGTGTGTGTTTGTTTGTGTATGAGAGAGGGGGTCTGCAGTACTGGTGTGTGTGTTTGTTTGTGTATGAGAGAGGGGGTCTGCAGTACTGGTGTGTGTGTTTGTTTGTGTATGAGAGAGGGGGTCTGCAGTACTGGTGTGTGTGTTTGTTTGTGTATGAGAGAGGGGGTCTGCAGTACTGGTGTGTGTGTTTGTTTGTGTATGAGAGAGGGGGTCTGCAGTACTGGTGTGTGTGTTTGTTTGTGTATGAGAGAGGGGCGCTGCAGTTCTGGTGTGTGTGTTTGTTTGTGTGTGTATGAGAGAGGGGGTCTGCGGTACTGGTGTGTGTGTTTGTTTGTGTATGAGAGAGGGACGCTGCAGTACTGGTGTGTGTGTTTGTTTGTGTGTGTATGAGAGAGTGGGTCTGCAGTACTGGTGTGTGTGTTTGTTTGTGTATGAGAGAGGGGCGCTGCAGTACTGGTGTGTGTGTTTGTTTGTGTATCAGAGAGGGGCGCTGCAGTACTGGTGTGTGTGTTTGTTTGTGTGTGCATGAGAGAGGGGGTCTGTGTGTACCGCAGGGAGAAGGCTCTGCCCGGAACCGCAGTGCGCTTGGCCTCGGCCCAGTAACTAATGAGATTAAGGAGGGAGAGAGGGAGTGAGAGAAAAAGGGGTTGCGATAGAGATATTGGGCGAAAGAGAAAGAAAGAGGGAGAGAAGAGAGTGAAAGAAAGAGATGGAGAGACAGAGGAAGATGGGGTATCTGGGTAGGAGGAAGAAGGGGGCACATTTCCCGAAAGCACTGATGCTAACTTTCATTGTTGGAACTATTGACTGTATGTGGGCGAACCATGTAAATTGCTAGCATAGTTAGCAACAAAGCTTCTGGGAAACGTATTCCAGGATAGCTGTTCAGGCTACATTTGCACGAGTGAGGGGATCTGAGCGTAGTTCCCATTATGGTTCTGTTTGTTCGAGAAGCCGACCCACGATCCACTACGCCAATCAATCGCACGATCCATGAGCATTTTTCATGGAGGACTCTCAGAACCACGTTCTGAACCCTCCCAGAATGCGTACATACGCGCATATACGCCGGCGGACCAGTGTGCCTGCACATACAATACACACGAGTGCAGTTGGCAGGTACACACAGGATTTGCTCATCACTGAACGCACTCATGGCTCAGCGTGCTCATTTGGGTGCCAACATTACTAAGACGCCCAAATATGGCACCAACAATTCAGTGCACAGACATGAATTCTGCTATGCTAATTTCAGCTAGCTGTCACTGCGGCTCCGTTTTATTGTGTTGTTTATCATCCCTCTTCATTCATGCTTTCCTCTAATGTTCTTGTGGAAACCACAAATATACAAAGATTGATTGTCACTAGACGTACCACGGCGGACTCGATAAACCAGGAATGATTGTGCTTATCTTTCTTTTTAATCTGTATGCACATATGTGAGTGCAGCTGTGTGTTTTGTACGCGTGTATGAGAAAGAGAGTTAGTGTGTTTGACACTGTTTTGTGTTTGTCTGTGAGAATGTGAGAGATGTATAACACGTGTGTGTGTATGCGAGAGAGTGAGATAATGTGTGCACGCGTGTTTGTGTGTGTGGTATTGCGTGTGGGTACTGTGTGGATGTGTGTTTTTGTGTTTGTGTCAGTGAAAGAGTCACTGTGTGTGTGTGTGTGTGTGTGTGGGGTATTGCGTGTGGGGACTGTGTGGATGTGTGTTTTTGTGTTTGTGTCAGTGAAAGAGTCACTGTGTGTGTGTGTGTGTGTGTGTGTGTGTGTGTGGTAGTGCCTGTGGGTACTGTGTGGATGTGTGTTTTTGTGTTTGCGTGAGTTCAAGAGTCATTGTGTGTTCGTACAGCAGTCGCTTTACAGAGAGAAACACACAGCCATGTGATTTATGAGCAGAAATCAGAGCAGATGTTGCTAACAGCCCTTGATAACTGTCCTCATTTGTATACATTCAGTGCTCTGTTCTTTATATGCCCTTGAGATACGTCGCTTCCATCTCTATCCTGACTCAGAGAACGTTTGCAGAAAGTTGTCCACCGTCTGCATTAGTTGCGTAAGTCATGGACTCAGTCATGATTTAGCCAGCATTGTGTGGTGTGTGTTTGTGGTGTTGTGTCCTGACGTGCTTCGTGGTGACCCCACACGACATCGCAGGTTAGCCTCAGAGCTGTGGCAGTGCTGGTGGCTCGTCGTTAGCCAGGCTATGCTAATGGTGCTGTTCTCTCTCAGGGAGCCCTCGAGCCTCGGCCTCGGCCCTGCACTTCCCCTCCCCCTCCATCATCCAGCAGTCCAGCCCTTACTTCACCCACCCCACCATCCGCTACCACCACCACCCCGGCCAAGACCCCCTGAAGGAGTTTGTGCAGTTCGTCTGCTCCGACGGCTCGGGACAGCCCAGCGCACAGGTGAGGGGACGGGGAGGCATTTACACACACACACACACACGCACACACACACTCATCCATGCAGTACACACACAAACAAGCACATAGATTGATGCATGCAGCACGCACACACACACACACACACACACACACACTTTCATGTATGAAGCACACACAAACACACACACAAGCACACGTACTCGAGCGCACACACACACGCGTGCATGGGTGATTGTGTGCACACACTCACTCACAGAAATGTTAATGTGCACAATCACTTACACACCCACACACACACACACATACACACACACACACTCATGCTGACAAAACACAGGCACTCGCAAGCACACACACGCAAAATCTTGCACACATACACACTCTCTCATGCGCACACAAATACTCTCACAAACACAGAAATGTGAATGCCGACACCCTCGCAAGCACGCACAGACACGCTCAGTCAGAAATATGATTATGAACACACACTAACACAAACATACAGTGAATACATTCATTAGATAATGAATGTTGACTTAGCTCACAAACAACAGCACACACTCAAGCTCACATACACTGGCTCACTAAAACACTTGCATGCTTGCCTGGAAAACACAAACGGAGACTAACAAAAATACTTTAACGTTACCATTCATTAATTCAAACAATATTGGAGAATAATTGTATTTCTGTGTAAAGTTTGCACTCAGTAAGCAAGCTAATAATTAGTACAGTATATAAATAAAAGCAGTGGTCTGTTTTTTAAACCAAACTGAGAGTGTATGTATTGGGAATGATTGGCCCAGGGCACAGATTGGAGTTGGGTTCTGGGTGTTTTTTTGGTTAATATCGCACAGTTTCTATGCTCTAAACTTCTTCATTCACTTAGTCAAAAAGCCCAGGTTTATTTAAAAATCAAGGCATCAGTTATTTTCTGAGGGACCTGCATGGTTGTGTGGTTGTAGAGCTGGATGGTGAGGTTTCACGAAGAAAGCACTTGTTGTTGAGTGCAAGGTAACATCTGTGGGAAGTAAGGAGGCATTAGGCGCACAGCATATGGTACTTTAGCAGACGTGCAGTACACTGGCAAACGCACTTCTTAGCTACCTTATGTGCTTCCAGTGTGTTTATTCTTCTCCGCAGTGCCCGTGTTTCTGAAGCAGTTTACCAGCTAACGTGTTTGAAAACGGATTTGACACTAGTCCTGCTATTGTTATGACTGGCCTCTTCTGCCAGTCGCTCAGTGACTCAATTAGGGCCCCATTCTTGAAATATAAAAATCCACAAAGCTCCTCAGCAGCCACTTTGAGAGAGATATTGGAGGTTACTAGGAAATTTGCTATTTTTACTAGCGAATAAAGTGATGTTCACAGCGTACTTATTTAATAGAGTTCTCATGTTTTGTTGACTGTCTTCTTCCAGTTGTTTAGGCTGTTCCCTCAAGTCCGACCTTGAGCCTGTTTTTTTTTTCTCTCTTTTTTTATTCGCCGATGTATAGAACTACCTAAAGGCCGATGTCCCCCTTGCGCTAATGGCGCATTATGGGATTTTCAAATGACTTGCCGTGAGCCCCTGTACCTTAGACGCACAATTGCTTCCAAGCCGTTTCTGTTTAAGATCGCTCAATTAATAATCATGCAATTTATTTACTGAATAATTAAGACCAATATCTGAGCCTGTAATTATTAAGAAATGACAGATCACTGAAGAGCTACATTGACGATGCGCTTAATGGTGATATTGTATGGATGGAAAAAAATAATAATAAAAATAATTCATTAACCCAGTTCTTTTCCTGAATTCCACCTCCTGTTCTATGATTTTCTTCCGCAGTGCGACCTAATTTATTTTAAGATTGCACTAGATCAAAATGTTTTCAGGGTTCAATAGAATAGGCTGCATTTGTGGGGAAACAGGTGCACACTGGTTGCTGAGCGAAACGATAATAATTAATTGACTTAATTACCAACGTGTTGGTAATTGAATAATTTCATAAATTGGTTGTTACCACATCTTGAAATTTTGACAAATGGCATGCTTGTAACATGATTTAATACATTGAACATTCATGGTAGCATAGTCATTCATGAGGTCTTTATACACCAGCTTCTGAGGAAGCCATCTGAGGGCCATAATACAAGATCGAATGAACAGCCATTATCTAATTAGTTAATTAGAAATGACATCTTAACCTTATCTTAATACCATCTTCAGCAGCATTTACTACATATATTTCCACTTCAATTTGGAATTTCAAGAAATTTGAGTTCATTTCTGTCCTTGCAATCTCTTATTGTAGCTTTTCGCTTTTGACGCAAAGCTGTATGTCTTAATCGTTAATTGCAACGCAGCACAGGCTATTAGAAGCCTATTTGTTTCACAAATTAAGTCAATTAATGATCTGATTCTTACTCAGAAACAGGTTGAGTGTTAACCTGCATCGTGGTAATGCCACTGTTGAATACAGAGTTTAGATTTTCATAAGCAAACTTAAAGGCGGATGTGAGTCGCGAAACCGTATTTTTAGAAACGTTTGCTTAGGTACATCAAGCTAATAGGACATAGACCCTGAAAAAAAAACACCGTTTAATGAGCTGGAAGAATTCAGAGGCTTCGGAAGACATTGACGTTTTATATTACTATTAATGTTGATAGGAAAATGCTTTATAATTATTGCAATGAACAATAATGCAAGCTGAGGGGAAATGGATGCAGGTTGGTCCTCGCAACTGAACAAATTAACACTCAATTGCAAATTAGGAAACCTAAATGGGAATGAGTCTGGAGATGTAATGCGCTTTAAGGTGAGGTGAGAGCATTGTCGAAGTCCCTCTGATGGCAAGTCCATAGTGGAAGAGTTTCGGCAGCCGTCCGCTCCCTTGTTTCATAACCATCAGCGGTATCTGGCACAGTCTGTGACATGGCTTGGTTTTATGTTCCCGTCCATGGTTTCGCAGTTTCGTTTCATGTCGGTCTCACTCTTCGGTCTTTTCCCACCTATTTAGCACGCCCACGGTGCACTCATCATCACTGCCCTATTCCTCCAAAACACAGACACAGATCCTGTATCTATTCCCCTTCCACTTCCTTATTCACATCCAGTTTGTCCCCCAATCACACCCCGCCCACCTCCATTGTTGTTTTATCTTTGTCTTTCTTTCCACGCCTCCCCGATTTGCAGTGTCCGGGAAGTGCATTGACTTGAAAAAAATTTAGATTTTGTGTCCACAAGATACACTCTAAGTTGTTCCCATGATCTAGCTATTTCGTGACCGCGACTTGGCTATCTCGTGTGCACGAAATATAAGTCTTTCCCGCAATTTAGCCATCTCTTGGCCACGAGATACAAGCCATTCCCTCAATTTGAGTTAACAGAATTGTGGGAAGGAGTTAATTAAATTGAGGGAACGACTCATATCTCTTGGCAACGCATTAGCTAAATCGTGGGAACGAGCTGTAGCTTGCGGCTCTGACTTAGCTAAATAGTGGGTATGAGTTAATTAAACTGAGGGAATGTGTTGTACCTTGTGGCCACAAATTAACTAAATCGTGGAAACTACTTGTATCTTTTGGCCACAAATTTTTTTTTTTCATGTGATCGCACCTCTGGGGCTCCGTGCCAATTAAATCACGCCATTGTTTTGGTGTCATTTTTGAGTTGATTGTTTTTGGCAATTCTATCGCAAAACAGCCCCCCCCCCCCACTCCTCCTCTTGCTGACTGCGACTTGTGGCTGTGGCCCTTACCCTGTTTGTGTTGTCCGCAGCCGAACGGGAGCGGTCAGAGCAAAATTCCGGGTTCCTTCTTGCTGCCTCCACCTCCCCCGGTGGCCCGCCCAGTGCCCCTCCCCATGCCCGACTCTAAACCATACAGCACACCCCCCGACGGCGGACTCTCCTCGCCCGCATCTCCGTGTAAGTGACCCCACAGACCAAAAGGACAGAAGAAAAAAAAAACGCAAAGACAAAATTATTATAAAACTGACTCCAACTGGCAACCCCATTAGCGATCCAATCATTCAAACCCACCCCACTTCACCCCACCAAACTCTCCCTCCAAATTACCCAGCATTCAGCATCCTGTCAGGGTTTTTTTTTAGTCATTCTGGGGCAGGCTTACCCCCCACATTCCCCCACCCCACCACCAGCCACCCCACGTGCCTCAGTGCCATTCCTGTAAACGGCCATTTTGTAACGGCTCCCCTGCCCATCAGAACTATGTTCCGAAATCAGTCCCGGTCCACTCTTCCTCCCTGTCACTGGGCTTTCATTATTTCATGATAATTTCCCCCTAATTTTCATATCATGGAGAAAAAAAAATGCATTAAAAACATGGCACACGGTGTGCTAATGCCATTGTCTTTGAAATTTTAAACGGTACAGCGATTAATACATTGAAATTCGAGACGGGTCTGTGCATGAGGCCGTTCAGTCAAATCCCGCCCACACCCCCACCTTTATTTATCTTCTTTTACATTTTCTTTAGCTGTTTTTGTTACTCCTAATTTGTGGTTTTTGAAAGGAACAAATTTAGGGCAGTTGGCATGGACTCCAAAAACCGCATGCCCCACTTACCCAGAATTCCCCTGCCGCTTCCGCACCAATCTGACAACAGTAACAAACAAACAAACAAAAAAAAAACGTAGAGAGAAATATTGAGGAACGCGCCTGTTACGCGGTGATGAATTGGATTTAGGGCAGGCGTTTGATGACCTGAGATTTGAGGCGATGTGTGCAGCGCTGGGGTGTGTGCTGGCGTTTGCGTTTAGCGAACGGGCGTTTCCTCTGATGGGGTGAGTCGGGCGATGGGTCTGGGACCTGAATTCCGCACCCGCCGTGGGGGGGCACTGGATGGAGCACTTGTTTCCTATTCTTTTTTTCCCTCGATATCCCTCACATTACTTTTTATTTTTTTAATGTTGTTCTTTGTTGTGATCTGTTGCTTGCTTTTTTTTTTTTTTTTGCTTTTCCTCCTCATCAAAAGTGCGGTGTTGTATTGTTTTTGTTTTCATTATTTGTGCGTTGTATTAATGTTATATTAATGTTATGGTCAGTGGGATGTGTTTCCTTTACTTCTTACTTTTCTTCTTATTTGACCTTTTCTCTCACTCACCTGCACAAATGTGTGATGTGTGGCCAAAACTATGTGGACACTTAGATGTTAGAAAACCTGCTTCCTTTCTAGCAAAACTTTAGTGAAGTTGGGCTTTCTTGTTTAACTCCAGCATGTTCTGTGGGGTTGAAATCAGGGGTCTTTGCAGGCGAGAAAAGTTCTTCTGAATTGAAATTAACAAGAGTGAGTTAATCTTTTTATGCTTTTATTGTCATACTGAATCAAGAAGGGGTCTTCTCCAAAACCGCTGGGAGAACAGAATCTTCTGGAACGTCATGTAGCATCAAGACTTTAGGGGAACTGAGAGGCCTGGACAGACCCACCCCAGACCAAGGGGTGTCCACATACTTTTGGCCGTGCAGCGTATTTGCTTTCACATGCGCACGTAGAACCACAAGCACACACAGACGTGCTCACGCTCAACCACACACATTCACACGGACAGATTTTCACACACACAATCGCACACACAAGCATAAGATTACAAAAACATATTCACGCTCAGACGCACGCATACGAGCGGACGGACGCATGCTCAGATACACCCACACACACGATCACACACACACACAGGCACAAGATTACACAAATGCACTCCGACAGAAAGGTGCTCATATGCACAGACACGTTCACAAACACACAACCATAAGCACACACAATCGTGCTCAAGCACACACGAATACACACACTGGCGTGGAAACGCTTGCACGCACGTGTGCACACACATTAATACAGAATGGCCCAGGCACTCACATATACACACACACACACACACACACACACACACCATATCCCATCACCTTCACCCCCAACCCCAGCTCACCCCTCATTCAAACCTGGATGGAGACAGCCTCTCCTTGTATTAACCCTCCAGCGGAGTCCAGTCAACACAACTGCCCTAAGTTTGCGCTCTAAACAGTTCCTGAATCTTCCAGGAGCTCAGAATATGGAGTAAACTCACTCCTGTGCCCCTAGAGATTGAAGTTTTCCCATTATCTTTGACCTGTTGCACACTGTAGCGCACTACTGTGCATCTCTGACTCTAATACAAACTGTATTCAAACATCTGCTCTTTCAGCAGAGTGGCCAAGTGCTAGTTGGATCTATAAGACTCTTCATTATCAGCTAGTCTTGGAGATGTGAGCATAACACTAGTACTGCATGAGCCATGCAGTCTGGTCTCCCTCATCTCCCTCACCTGCTGGTGATAACAGTCACTGATCATTTTTGAGTATCAGATAATAAAAGTGATATCAAGAGCAGCCTGTTTGGATAATGGCATTAATATGACTGCAGTCTTTCTCATCCAAGTCATCGCATAATCCGACGTCATCCCGGGGCAGCGACTGTATGGTGCTAGCTTTGAATTGCATCAGCGACGTGCTGCATAGGTTGACTGACAGCTTTGTGTCTGCGTGTTTCTGTGAATGTGTGTTTTTATGTGTGTGTGTGTTTTGTGCGCGTATCTGCGTTTTCGTGTGTATGTGTGTGTGTGTGTGTGTGTGTGCCTCTGTCTTTAGCATACTCCTCGCCAGGCTCCACAGCTCCCAACAGGCTTGTCAGCATCGGATCACGGGACAACTTTCTGAACATCCCCCAGCAGGCGCAGGTAGGTGCAGCCGACCTCTCAACCGCTGAATACCCCTCACGAGCGCTGTGCTAACACCATGCAAACGCTGTGCTAACGTTATGCTGTCATTATGCTCACACTATGCTATGGTTATGCTCTCATTTTGCTAGCACTGTGCTTATGTTATGCTATTGTTATGCTAGCATATGTTATAGTCATGCTAACATTATGCTATCATTATGCTAACATCAGGTTAAGGCAATGCCTGGACAGCGTCTTGGCCACATCAGTCTTTCTTCCCAGTTCTGTCTCACTCTTCTGTTCTCTTTTCACCTGTGCTTTTCTTCTCCTCTCTTTCTCTCTACCCCTAGTTTCTCTCCTCTTTCCCTCTGTCACCCCCCTATTTTTCTACACCTCTGCCTCTGCTCTCTCTTTCACTCCTGCATCTTTTGACTGTTAAAGACGGACAGGGAAGCTTTGTGTTCACTCGGCTTGGGGGGGTAAAGCCATTTCCATTGAGTTTATTAATATATGCCCAGTCATTAATTATACTCTTCATCGCAGTTGTAATTCTTGAGAAGCTCAACTCCTTGCTGTGTTTAACTGAATGACACCTTTTTTTTATGAACGGTCATCTGGCAGGTACTACTAATTACCTCATTAAGACGAAGTAATTGGCTGAGTTGAAAATCTGCATACCCAGTAGCCCTGTGTGAGAGGAGCTGTGCAGCTCTGGTACACAGTGAATCGAAGAGTCTAAGGGAAATACACACCTCACGCTCTGAGTTCTGTTCGAGTGCGAGGTGAATCAGGATGGGCTTTAACCCTTTAACTGCCTGCTCAACCTTTTGGCAGAGCATATTTTCAGTCACAATTTCGAATTGAAAGATATGTTGAACGTAACAGATCAGACTTTTTCAGCATTACAGACTGCAAATGATAACTGGAGAAGGCTTCATCAGACTAAGTTCGACACATCTTTCAATTTTAATACAGCAACTCAAACTGTGCTTGGCCAAAAGGGAGCAGGTAGTTAAAGGGTTAAAAACCTATGGCAGCACTGGAGAAATGGAGATTATAATCCACTGAGAATATGAGACTAATTTTACCTTGTTTCTCATACATGTACAGTGTTATCTCAGTCCTTTTAAGCAGAGCCCTGGTGCAGAAGTGTTGCATCATCACTGGGGGCCACCTGCTGGAGGTGCGGCAGTGTCCCAGATCCATTGTGAAATTCTAGCTGAAGACTGTTGGCTTTAGATAATAGAGACGACTCAAGACTTTATTATTTCTTTCCTTTTGGGGGGGGAGTTCTGTCTGTCTTTAGACCCACAGAATGGGAGACTATGACCCAACTGTTAGATCCCCTGGGTTTACTTTGTTGAGGGAGGTGGGAAATGAAATCAGTACATTACAGCCTGACTGTGGGGAGCATAGGGTTAATGCTGATGTGTGATTGTTTTTGTTTTTGGCGGGACCAACGCAGCCCTACATCTATGGATGTGTGTGTGTGTGTGTGTCTGTGTGTGTGAGTGAGTGGATTTGTTTGTGAATTAGTGAGTGAGTGAGTGAGTGAGTCTTATTGACCATAGGGTGTGTCAGGCTGGCAGTAGTAGATGCTCTCTGATCCTGGTCTCTGTTGGTCAGGGAAAGATAAAACTGCACTTTAGACTCGTGAAGTCTGAATCCTTTCTGCCTGCGTTCAGTTAGAATTGGCATATTATGTCAGCAGCAGCGGTTTGTTATGCGGTGCACATGCAACACATGAAGGACAGTGGTGACAGTTTTTATGAACCCTTATATTAGTTGAAATTTGAGTTCAATGTCTTCATGTTGATTTAGCCTGGTTTGTACCAGCTTGCTGTTGTAATTGGGGTCGCGCTGTTGCAGAAAGAAGAATTCCTTTTTCTTACACAATTTTTAAAAATGGGATGGTGCAGTCCAGTATTATTCCCTGCCTCATCCTCTCCTCCGATCTCTCCCTCTCTCTCTCTCTCTCTCCCCCTCACACTCTTTACTCATAACCCCTCTCTCATTCTGTTTCCCTCTCTCCCTCTTTGTATGTACTGTGTGAGCATGTGTGTGTTTCTGTACACTGTGTGCATTTGTTTATCTTTCTTTACTTGTTTGTGTGTGGATGTATATGTATGTATGTATGTATGTGTGTGTGTGTGTGTGTGTGTGCGCAAGAGAGAGGTGAGAATGTGTGTATGTGGATGATTAAGATTGTATTTGAGTGTGTGTGCGTGTGTGGATGGTCGTGTGCGTGTGTGGACGGTCGTGTGTGTGTGGATGTTTGTGTGAGGTGTGTGTGAGTGTGTGGATGGTCGTGTGTGTGTGGATATTTCTGTGTGGTGTGTGTGTGTGTGTGTGTGAGTGTGTGGATGGTCGTGTGTGTGTGTGAGTGTGTGTGGACGGTCATGTGTGTGTGTGTGGATGTTTGTGTGTGTGTGTGTGAGTGTGTGGATGGTCGTGTGTGTGTGTGAGTGTGTGTGGATAGTCGTGTGTGTGTGTGAGTGTGTGGATGGTCGTGTGTGTGTGTGTGAGTGTGTGAGTGTGCGGATGGTCGTGTGTGTGTGTGTGAGTGTGGTGTGTGTGTGTGTGTGTGTGTGCGTGTGTGGACGGTCGTGTGTGTGTGTGAGTGTGTGCACACTGAGCAGCCCTCCTCTCCTGGGCTGTGCCCTTGTGCAGCTGATTGGAGAGGCTCCTCCCTCAGCCGTGTGTCTCCTCTGTCCCCCTCAACACTGACTGCACTTCCCTCATTACAACCCAACCACACAGCCTGGAGCCAACTCTACTGCTCCGCACATGGAACCAATCTCTCTCTCTCCCTCTCTCTCTCTCTCACTCTCTCCCCCTCTCCCTCCCTCTCTCTGTCTCTCTCCCTCTTTCTCTCTCTCTCTCTCTCTCTCTCTTTCCCCCATCACCCTCTCTTTCACCACAGCCGGGCCGCAGATGTATCCCACACTCAGGGGGCGACACCCCGCCATGCCAGCTCCCTCACATACTCCCACCCCCCCCCCTCGACACACACACACACACACACACATACACCCTTTCTAACAAATCTGTCATCTTCTCACAGACCCCAAACGCTATCACAGAACTGTTCTTACACACGACATAAACTGCAGCTCGCCCTCTTAAAAAGTATTTGCTTGCTGAAAACCTCCGGGGGATTGGAACAGCATTTCTCATAAACACTGCCCTCAGTGAAACACCTATACCCTTTAAAGTGCTCTTTTTTATGAGCGACATTTTTCAATGAAGCATCAAGGCTATAATGAGCATTTGCCATCAGTGTTGACAGTGTTGACCTGCTTAGCTTCATGCTCTATGGAGACACTTATTAATCTAAGCCTATGGAGAGCTACCAGGTCATTAAATGACCCGCACTCTTCACTAATGGTAGTGAGAGTCAGGTAGAAGTTTTATGCTGTAACGGTTGCGATGAAGCTCGAACTGCTGTGCCGAGGCGCCCTCTGCTGTCCATATTTTGGAACTGCAGCAGTGAGAGGGTAAGACAATTAGGTAAGGTGGGAGGGCGACGGAGAAGTTTAAGCTGTGCGCTCCTTGGAGAAGTCACGTCCCAACTGTCTCGTCGCCCACGGCAACCAGACATGATGTCATAGCCAGTTGAACTTGAACTTGGAGTGGGGGGGTATAAGAGGAGAGGGTGGTCACTACTGCCAAGGATTACTCTCTGACAGAGCGAGAGAGAGAGAGAGAGAGAGGAAGTTTGGACGAGGAGGCGGAGGTAACAGTCCAGTGACTGCTGGGACTGTTAGAGAAAGGGAGGCAGAGAGAGGCAAACTTTTTTGTGACCTACAAGAGTCAAACAAAACAAAAGCCATTTCTCCCGACTCGCCAGGTTTCCAGGACTTGACTTCTAGAATGTTCACTTGTGCCAAAGTTTTGTGCTTTTTGCCTTTTATTCTGAGTTTGTACGAAGCTGGAGGGAACCAGATCGAATGGTACACATTGTCAGTGAAACCAGGCTCAGAGTACTGAGTCTGCAAATCTTTTCACTCACATGATCTGCTGCTTATCGGCTTGATGATTGTCTAATTTGCTGAAAAAAAAAACAAACAACAAAAAAGCAACCGTAGTCTTCAGCGATGAAGATGGCATAATATTAAGGACCTTTAAAATGATATTAATGCCAGTTAAAATGGTAAAAAGAAGAGTGTTTCACATCTGTCCTTCTGAGACAGTTGATTGACATGCTTGACATGACATGACCCGTCTGTTGTGACACACCACATACAGCTCCTAACTCAGAGAGACCCTATGGAGGGAAAATGATAAAAAGCTTGAATTAATTTTATTTTAACATCAATAAGACGGAATATTACTTGATAGGAGTGTAATAATTTCTTTTATCTTTTAAATGTATTTTCACTTCAGCGAATCGGTACTTGTGTAAATTGCTGTATATTACACGTTATGCCACACCCTTGTCATATTAGTGTGTTAGAATGTATTATCCATAAAGACTATTTCTACACTACTTTGGGAACATTATTTAGCTAATTATTTCATTATATCTTGTCGAATCTGTATTTGAACACTGAAACACCAGATGCAATTGATTGAATGATTTTTTTTTCTTTTTTTGTTCCACAGTCTTGGTTCCTCTGACAAGACCTGCATGAAGCAATCAGAGGAAAATCTGCAATGAAAATCTGAAGATAAATGAAATTACATAAACCGCTCTCCAGCCCTTCCAACACAGATGAAAAACAGAAAATACCTGCATGATTTAAAGAGGAAAATGAACTCAGCTCCATGAACAAAGCAAAAAAAAGGGGAAAAATAAACTTGTCAAAAGTCAAACGTAATTCAGAAGAGGAAGAGGAAGACGGGGCCATCTCGGAGGGCAGCAGAAGCTTCTGGAAAGTTCACCCCATTCCTTTCCTTTCAAAAATGAGGTGCGATAGCTGGAAAATGTATGGAAAAACCTGCATGTGGGTTTTAGAAGACCCTTTTACTGAGAAAATCTAAAAAAAAAACAAAAAATCATCTTTACTCTGTCAGTATTCGGGCACACTCATTTTGGCTGTTCAGCATCAGCCCTGAAACAGTCTCCTGCCCAATCCTGACGTGTTTGGTCGGAGAAAATGATCGTATTTGACATAACTTGCCGTCACAAAATTACTCCCAAACCTCTAATTAAATCAGCCGACCACAATGGCACTATTTAATGTTAAGACACCTGCACTATTTCACAGATCTCTGCTTATCCAAAAACGGTGATTGGCTGAACTCGAGTGACCGCGGAAGCATATCCAGCAATGCTCGCGGGAACATCCGCAACCCCCGCTACTACAAATCACATGAACACTAATTGTGTGCAATTACATCCTTACTCGTATGCACTATTGGAATAAATGAGGGATAGAAGCAATTTTGCACGTCGGTGGGGGGGAATGATTTGTGAAAACAATGCTATTTAGACGAAGCTTTTCTGCGTCTCCGCAGAGGCGTTCGCTCCAACCAATCGGCCGATCCGCGGACAGACAGGTCTGACGCCTCTGCCCTCCTCTCTGGGCGTACGCAGCGAAAACACATTCACAGACGCAGGTAAAGCTCCGATCACACATCCAAGACTCAGGGCTGCCCTGCCGAGACCGCCACTCGCCCCGCATCTGGAGCCGATCAGGAGAGCATAGCCTTTATTTCCAAGACAACGACAAGTACACGCATACTGGCACGCCCGCGCATGCATGAGAAAACACTAACCGAAGCCTTGCATCGCACTCACGTCTTCTCTCCCTCTCACCGGTCTTTAAAATCCTGTGTCATTGACTTCTGGAATAAAGACGCTAAGTAAACTGTGCGTGAGATGAGACGACTCTAGTATTAGTTTCTATTCAAGTAGTTTTGTGTCTTTTAACAGGGCATGGTGCAGCTACGGTCAGCAGGACATTTATTTCTCGATAAAATAGAGTTGGCAGGACGTGCGCGAGTGAGCCAGCCGCTGTAACCATTGTCCCGATCCAAACTGGAACTTGGGAAAGCAACAGCAAGGTTTCAGCTACTTCAGTTCACAGGTTCTCTCCTTTCATTAGTCCTAATTGGGGTTCGTTCATTCTTTTATTATCTCAATGCTGGATTTGGTTTTTATTTTTGTTTAATTTGACTATATTTTTATCTTCATCGAGTTGTTATTGTATTATTTTATTTCATTTTGTATTATTTTAATTTACAGGACAGCACCGTACTCCAAACTCACTTCGGAAATCCACGTTTTGGTTTTTTCAGTAGATCCACTCAGACTCCTCCCACACATTTAGACATCTCACCTTGCAGCACTCGGAATGGCTGGTGGGTTACAGGGCCACGGGGGCGACTGCTCTGGTAGCCAATCGCACCTGTGAGATCATTGGGGCTTGTGCAGGGCAGCATGACTGGTTTTTAGATAGAGCCCCCTTAGTACTTATTTTCTGTGGAAAGGGCAAGGTATTCACACCTGCGCTCTGACAACAAAAAAAACCTGCCCAACCCCCACCCCCCAAATAACGTTTACACTGAATGTTTACATTCCCAGATGCCCACGTTCCAAGAACTGGATGAAACTGTGGAACAAGAGCCTGTTTTTGATCTCCTGCAATCTCATCACGTCAAAACTGGATATCTTTGAGTTGATTCACAGCTTATTTCTAGAGGGGAGGTGGGGGGGGGCTAGTCTGACCCTGCTGCAGGCCACCGTGTGATTGGCTGTCACTGTAATACCCTCCCTCTGTGGCTCTGCCTCCTGTCATGTTTTCTCATATTGCAGTACTTCTGGGGAGTTGGGACCCCAAAACTGCCATCTCCTCTTCTTCCCCATAACCACAGCACACTTGCAAAGCTAACAGCCGGACAGAGTCTCTTTCACAAACACACCCACAATCCATTGCAGCCCTGCATAAAATTGCCTTCTGAGTAGTTACCCAGACCACACAGAACTCGGGTGACTGCAGAATACCGCAAAATGTAACTCAAAGCGCACCAACAGTCACAGCACCGAAGTCACGCACGCGCGCACACACACACACACACGTGCTTACCTGGGCACGCGCATTCACAACGCCGAATCACGACAAAGGGAAGCCTTGATTTGTGTTTAGTCTCCTGGTTCTCCAAACTGCCTTCTCTTCATTGATTTGAGATTTGTTGTTTGCGTGAGAGAAATTCTGAATGCTTGTCACACGAAAGGCAACGTAATCAAACCACTGACCTCTGAAAATAACTGGACTGCCGAGCTGTGGTTTTCATCGCAGGGACACAGTGTTGCTCGAATGCGGCTCTTTTCTCAGTGTCATAGAAAATTAGTTCCACTGCATACGGATTATTCTGACGACAGTGATTTCTTTTGTAATCTATGGAAGTGCCTCTGTATTCCCTATATGCAAGTTATTGACATGAATTCAGGTTCTTTTTCACTCATAAGCTACGGAGAATGGTAAAATGTTATGTCTCAGAACCACTGGTTAAACCGGTGGCCGATCGCTAAAGGAGATTGCGAACATCTTTATATATACACATATATAATATACATATATATTTATGAACATATACTCTTTTCTTTTGATATATAAGCTCTATGGCAGTCTAGTTATTTTTTGAAGCCTGGCTTCGTCAGTCAATGACGACATCTCTCAGTATCTATTCAAATGTTCCAGAACTGACCCTCTGATACACATATACTGTACACAACCTGCGGAAAAATGCAAGAAAATTCCATGGCAAATAAGAAAAAGAACATTTCTTTGAAAAATTTAGGGTAGAATTGAAGAAAAAAAAGGAGTAAAACAGCCTACTTTGTTTTGTTTTTACTTTATTTTTTGGATGGAAAGTATTATTATTGAAAAATAATGTATGTCGATTGAGCCATGTGCAATGCATTGGGTAGATAATTGTGTTTGTCTGTTAGAGATTTTTAAGAAAGTTAAAAGAAAAGAGAGAAAAAAAAATATTTTTGTTCAAGTCCACGAGTTCTGGGACTCTAAATACAAGAGCCAAGAAAAAAATAATCCCAGTCTTTGTAAGTTTGGGGGGAAATTCTGAATTTTTGATTTGTTTCATTTTTTTTTTCTTTTAATGTTTTATTTGTAATAATTTGTTTTTAAAATGTGGGAGGGCTGAAGGAACAATTTTACAAAACATCAAATTATATATTGCTAGACAAAACTGGTGCTTTTTATGACAAAGTACATTCAAACTATTATACATAAATAATAATAAGCAAAAATAAGCGTTATCATAAAGCACATTTTAGGAAAAAAGAGCATTATTCTTCTTCTATTCCTCTGTTTTGTATTTACTAAAGGGGGAGGGGTTCATTCTTTGCTAGGTTGTGACAAAAGGCATTTTTCTTCAACCTTTACCCAACTTAGAGGAAGGTCCTGAGAACTAACTTACTCTGAGCTGCTACCTGTCGTAAACCTCCAATAGGACAATAGCAAGCTAAACCTATCCTCCAATAGGACAATAGCATGTTGAACATATCCTCCAATAGGACCATAGCAAGCAAAGCATATCCTACAAAAAGACAATAGCAAACGAAACATATCCTCCAATAGGACAATAGCAAGCTAAATGTATCCTCCTACAAGACAATAGCAAGCTTAAGGTGTCCTCCAGTGGCTAATTGAACAGTCCCAGATTTCAGAGGGTCAGGTGTCTCTGTGAAAGCTAGGCTAGCACAGCTAATGAGATGTGCTCAAGGTTTTGAGGATGTGTGCTGTCGCCAGTCCATTGGCCATCGCGACCATAACTACCCACCATGTATCAAATCCCTGACAAGAACACTGGCAGTCCATCACTTTTTTTTTTTTTTTTTTACATTTAAAATAGCTTCCCCAATGATGGTCACACATATTCATGCTGAGAAAACAGACAAGAGCTTCCCTGAGAAGGAAGATGCAAATTTAAAGTAACATTGTATCCTGTCCCGTACATGCCAGTGAAACCAGTGCGATCTGAAGGCCACATGCTTCGAGAGATGGGAGATGTGATCCGTGAACTGACTTTTTTGGTAGATTTTGTAGACTCCCATCTCAGAGCAAGCACTTTGCAACCAGCAAAAACTAGAGAGAGATTAAATTTCACGTTTTGGGATTTAAAATCCCCCCTCCCCCCCAAAAAAAAAAAAGTGTAATTGTGTATTTTGAAAAATAGTACCCCCTCTCTCTCAGCCTTTGAGTGTAAATGGAAACTGAACATAAAGTTGTGTTTTGTGACGTAGTGTAGATTCTGAGCATTTAAAGGTTGTCCCTTAAAAGTGCCTTTTGTTCACAGACTCCATCTTGTAATCCAGAGCGCCCTTCTTAAAAAAAAAAAAAAAAAACCAGTCCCCTCCTTCTCACTGTCCTATACCCTCTTCTAGCTTTCAAAGCCGTATATATAGTACTAAAGGAAAATTGGTGTGATTTAGTTCTTTTTATTGCTAAATGAGAAAAAAAACAAAAAGCAAAAAAAAAATGTATCTGTCCTTCCTTACTTTCCTTTCCTCCTTCCTTCTGGCTTCTCTCCTCTCTTGGACACTGGAGTAGTCTGTAGCTGTGTGTCTGTCTCTGTGCCCCCCTCCCTTCTCTGAATGGGACAGGAGGGGGGGGTTAAAAATATGGCGAAAACTTTGTCTGAGCAGAATGCATTTAGCTCACATGTTATTCTTGTCTGTGCGCTTCACAATGTATCCCATACCGATCTCTTCAGCTTCTCCACTGAACAGCTAAAGTACGTGAACAAGTTACACCCGCGGGCCCCTGGGGTGGCAGGGGGAGAGTGTGGGGGCAACTGAGGGTGGCAAGGGTGGCATGAGGGGGGTGTGGGAGGGTACTTTTCTGTGTTTAAGATGGGGGGGGTGGTTAGAGGGCTTATAGTCAAGTTTCAGAGGACAAAATAACGAACGGGGACGCTCCTCTGTCCAGGAGAGTGAGGCGGAGTGACTGCGGGGATGCTAGACAGCAAGGCGATGGCGTGTAGTTTTTTTATTGATTGTTTTTGATGTTAACTTTGCTAAATTTTGCTTGAAACATTCAGTGCTGTAATATACTTTTTGGTTGCGAAATGTGGCAGTTAGAATCAAACGCTTGAAATAAATGCATGGCTCCGTTTAAGAGGATGTTGGTGCACATCTTTTTTTCTTTTTCTTTTTTTTTTCCTCCAACATTAATCAACCAAATGAGCCACTCAAAGCACCTTACAACAGACTGACCAAATGCATGGCTGGGTCCACGCTCTATCCAGTACAATCACATATAAGGACCAGTCATCACTAACTGTTCAAAACAAAACCCTCTTCTGCAAGAATCGAACTGTCCCACACGCTCTTACCGCTTACAGATCGGATCAATGGAGTTCAGTCTGGCCCTATTATTCTACCTGTTACAGAACAGCACCTACACAGCGGGAAAAAAAAACTTCCCAAGCATTTTAGTCATGTATTTACACATATACCTGTTACCTTTTTTCTCAGTAAAACAAAAATTCTACCACTTATGTGAGATAATTTTGACTCATTTTTAGATTTGCCCACGGAGTAAGAAAATTTCACTCGTCCCCTGGACGAAACTAGAAATGGATCACAATGATCTAATCAGTGGCTTTTTGTTGAGAAAAGGTAGTAGGAACGAGTGTTATAAGTCTAAAAACAAGATTAATATGCTTGGTAAGAGTGTTTTTTTTTTTTGGCAGTGTGAACTTTAGCTAAAAGGTGGCTTATGGCATTCTGTGAGGCTGGCAGCAGCATTAGCCGCGAGAGGCGATTGGCTCTCCTATAAGCAACAGTTAGCCATTAGCCAGCAGGTAGCTGCTTGTTTTTTATCGATCCCATTACTCCACTGGAGCGGTCAAAGCGACACATTAGCAATTGTTCAATAAACAGCATGCAGCCCTGTGCCTGTCTTGTGCCTGGTGCCCATTATCCAATTTATTGTGTACATTTAACTTTTATTTTCGATTTAATAGCACCGCTAACTGCTAAGTTATGTTTAGGGTCATACAGAACAGTGTCCTCGCCTTCACTCTCCGACAGAACGCAGCCCGAGTCCTCTGAAAGCCCACCTCAGAGGCTCAGGGTGAAATGCATGTGTTAATTACAATTTCTTTTCCATAATAATAAAAAACAGTTTGAAAAGAGCAGCACTTTTGACTAATTAAATAAAAGGATGTTCTTGACTGTACCAGTGTGTGGTGTCTCTATTGTCCTTCAATGAAAATTGAATGCATTTTTTTCTTTGGTCAAAGATCTGAGCGCGTAAATTAGTGTGCTGTTTCCTATGATGGGTTAAGGCTCTGCTCTTTAGTGGGGATTGAAAGCTTTCCATAAATGAAAGAAGTTTTTTTATTAATTCAATGATAGGTATACTGCCTGCTTGATTATTAAAAATTTGTCTGGCGTATGGTCCGTATGTAGGACCTCTGGCCATGGAAGGACAAAGGTACCAATTACTAGCCACAGTAGTTAGTTACCACAGTAGTGATGCTTGTACGGTTTTCAGTTTATCTGTGTGTGTGTGTGTGTGTGTGTGTGTGTGTGTGTGTGTGTGTGTGTGTGTGTGTGTGTGTGTGTGTGTGTGTGTGAGAAAGAGAGAGAGAGAGAGAGAGATCAGGGCAAACTGCAGCAAAAATACCATAAAATTACAATGGAAGCCGTTTTAAATATTTAGCAGGTGTTTATATCTATGTAGGTCTGTCTGTGGACCATTCTCCTTAATGCAGTAGCATTGCAACTTTTTAAGATGCAGTCACAGAGTATTCCAGGGGAATAGTTGGAATAAAAAGGAAGGCTGAGTTAGAACACGGGTGTGGGCACTTGGAACTTCTCTGCAGATTCCACTACTCTTCATCAAGCCTCAGATGTGTGACAGACAGTTGATATGCTGCTCCGCCTGAAATTTTCTTTTGCGAAAGAACGATTTACGCAGTCGTTTAAATCTGCGCACTACATCACCGCCTAAAAATGGAGGCGAAACTGACCTTCGCAAAGTCATGTGTGGTGACCGTTCTTTGTGTCTTGACACAAGAGGCAACATGTTTTCACCAATTTGACGTCGAGCCCAGCGCTGCTGCCACTGGACTCCGCCATGTTTATCCAGAAAAAAAAAATTCCAGCTAATGGCTTCCTCAGTCATACGTTCGTGGTTTGATGGGGAACGAATCTGCCAAGGTTTGCCGAGTGGGGTGTGGTCTGAGGACGCGCTCACTGATTGCGACTGTAATACTGAGAACAATAAAAGCATCGCTCTCAGCTGGTGCGATCCCAGATGGTCTCAAGTTCTCAAATGTGACGTCACACATCCTGATTTTCGCATCAGGCTGAATTATCCTCACGGCTGATGAGGATAAATATCCTCTCTCCTGATGGGGAGTGTTTTTATTTTTACCTCATTTTAGGCCAAATGACTGCTCTTCAGTTCCTCTCTGTGTCAGTCCCCTGCAGATCGGCATATAAATGAAAGTGAATTGAATTTAATGGGGTATGCACAGGATTGCATTTTCAGTGGCCAGGCATGACGTACAGCAGTATAGCTGTACAGATTGGGCCTACTCCTGACTGTAAATTCCAGATAAGCTAGGCAACAATATGCAGACACAGATAATAGCTGATATACATATACTTGTGCAGTGCTGGGATGGTTGTGTTTCTGATGATGCAAAAAAAGAGCAGCCATGCCAAAAAAAAAAATTCAGCCACTCCCCCTCCAAGGAGGTAGTTTGTCAGTCACTCCTGGGGTGGGGGAGGAACATGTCTGCCTTAGCTTCCTGAATGGGTATGGGCTCAACCATGTTAGACACTCCCAACTTATTGTGCTTTGTAATCTAGTCTTTTACTGGACAGAGCTAACTGGCTCCCTCACAGTCTCCATTTGCTCCAGATCTGGGAGGAACACTTGTCCCCCCTCCCTTACGGTTATCCTCTGGATGTCACATGGAGCCATGGCCTTGCACTCAATAGCAGAAAGGGGAGGTTCTGAGTGGGCTGATGTGGTCCAGAACTGTCCAGCTGGTCACCCTATGCAAAAAAAAAATAGCATTATAGCAGAATTGGCCCAGACAGTGGAAGAGATCGACAGCCAGTGGTTAATCATATACTTCATCTACTGATTTACTGTAAGACTCTTTGACAGCTCCTCATGCTTTGGCTAAACAGAACCATTTTTGGAATAAGATTTTTTTAATAGTAATTGCATATGTAATCCTATATTTGTTTTATAATCTTAGACATGTACTGCCCATCACATATGCAAGTAAATTAGACACTTCTATGCCTCCTCACATGGAAACATGAAGACAAAATACAAATGGCTCAAGCTAACTCAGAAAATGTACGAGCATAGACGTTTAATTGGTGTACTGTGAGTTAGCAGAGGGCAAAAGGAAACAGGAACTGTACTGAGACAGAAAGGTGAATAATCACACTCTATCTCTCCTTGATCAGGACATAGACTTAGACCCACCTTACAAGCAATGTTCACCCTGGCTAAGTGGTGGGGTGAATACTCTTTCTGCATTAAAAATTTGGTTTCGGACAATGACTTTGTCCTCTTTGTCCCATTAAACTGCACCTCACTTCAAAAAATACAACCCCAATTCCGAAATAGTTGGGACGAAGTGTAATTTGTGAATAAAATCAAAATGCAATGACTTTCAGACCACATGAGCCAATATTTTATTTACAGTAGAACATGGATAACATTTCAGATGTTGAAATTGAGACATTTTACATTTTTATCCACAAAATGAGCTTATTTCGAATTTTCTGGCAGCAACAGGTCTCAAAAAAGTTGGGACACAGGCAAAAAAGGGCTGAAAAAGCAATTAATATAAAAGAGAATCAGCTGCAAGAACATTTAGCCAGTTACTAAGTTAACTGGCATCAGGTGTGTAACATGATGGGCTATAAAAGGGATGTCTTAGAGAGACTGAGTCTTTCAGAAGTAAAGATGGCCAGAGGCTCTCCAACCTGTGAAGGCATGAAAAAAATTGCGGAATACCTTAAAACCAATGTTACTCAATGTCAAATTTCAAAAACTTTGAAGGTCTCATCATCAACAGTGCGTAATATCATCAAAAGATTTAGAGAAACTGGAAAAATCTCAGTGCATAAGGGACAAGGTCAAAGACCTTTACTGGATGCCCATGATCTTCGGGCCCTCAGACGCCACTGCATCACTCACTGGCATGATTCTGTCATTTATATTATTAAATGGGCCCAGGAATACTTCAAGAAACCACTGTCTGTGAACACAGTCCGCCGTGCCATTCACAGATGTCACCTAAAACTCTATCATGCAAAAAGGAAGCTATTGTTGAGCATGATCCAGAAGCGCCGCTGTCTTATAACATAACATAACATAACATGAATTCCAAGAACAGGCCTTTCAGCCCAACTAAGCTCGCCAGTTTCTTTATACTATTGTGAATATATCCCTTCAGATACTGAATGACTCAATGGTATCTAGCTTTAAGTCAAGCCTGCTCTTGAAAACCCCCATAAGTTCAGGCAAGCTATTCCACATTGAAATTACTCTTTGGGTCAAGAAATATTTCCGAATATCAGTGCTAAATTTACCTTTGGTCAAGTTCCATTTGTGACCCCGAGTTCTACTCACAGCACTTGGTCGAAGGAATTCACTTTGTTAATCCCTTTAACATATTTAAAGACATCAATCAAATCACCCCTTAGTCTCCTTTTCCTAATACTAAAGAGATTAAGGATCTTCAGCCTCTTCTCGTAGCTTTCATCTTTTATACCTGGAATAAGCTTAGTGGCTCTTCTCTGAACTTTCTCTAGAGCCTCTCTATCTTTCTTAAAGTATGGTCCCCAGACCTGTACACAATACTCCAGGTGTGGTCTAACGAACGTGTTGTACAAGAGAAGCATCACCTCCTTAGATTGTACTCAATACTTTTGGCAATATATCCCAGCATCCGATTAGCTTTTTTAACTGCTACGGCACAATGGCTATAGAACCTGTTCGGGGTTGGTCAACAATCACTCCCAGATCTTTCTCTTGTGCAGCACATTCCAGTTTTAAACCTCCCATGAAGTAATCCTGTCTAATGTTTTTATTACATACATGTACAACTTTACATTTTGCAAGATTAAATTTCATTTGCCACATTTCTGCCCAATTCTGGATTCTATCCAAATCGTCCTGAATCACTTTAGTGGACCCTAAACTATTTGCCAAATGCCCCAATTTAGTATCATCTGCAAATTTAACCAATCTCTCAATATTCCTATCAAGGTCGTTAATGTCGATGAGGAACGGCAGGGGTCCCAACACCGATCCCTGGGGGACGCCACTCCCCACCATACCTAGCTCAGATGAGATTCCACTGACCACCTCTCTTTGTGTTCTGTCCTGTAACCAGTTTTGAATCCACTTCAGAATACCTCCTGTAACTCCAGTGGAGCTCATTTTAAAAATTAGTCTCTTATGCGGTACTGTATCGAATGCTTTCTGAAAATCCAAGTATATGATGTCATAAGCCCTGCTCTGGTCATAAGTCCTGGTGGCCTCTTCAAAAAACTCCAGAAGGTTTGTCAGGCATGACCTTCCCTTCCGAAAACCATGTTGGCTATCCCTCAAGATACTGTTACGTTCAAGAAATAAGTCCAGCTGATCTTTGATGATAGACTCCAATATTTTGCACGCACTGCAAGTTAAACTGACTGGCCTGCAGTTTCCTGGCTCGGTACGGTCCCCTTTCTTATGTATTGGTATTATATTGCCCTGTTTCCAATCATTTGGTATTTCTCCAGTTTCAAAAGACCGTCTGAAGATGGCGGATAGCGGCTTAAAGATGATCTCACCAACTTCCCTGAGCACTCTAGGATATAAGCCATCAGGACCCGTCGGCTTATCTGCCTTTAGTTTATGCAACTTATCTAATACTTCGTTATCCCGAACCTCAATTTCCGCTAAATAATCTTGAGCATTTGACATGCCCTCTGGCCAAATAAAGACCCCCTCCGAGGTAAGATTCTCAACAAAGTAACTGTTTAAGGCATCCGCAATATGCTTATCATCATATAGCAGCGATCCGTTTTTATTCTTTATGCACTTAACCTGCTCTTTAACTTTCCTTTTCCTGCTACAGTACTGAAAGAAGAGCTTTGGGCTAGTTCTTGCCCCCTCTGCAATTTGTCTTTCATACAGTCTTCTAGCATTCCTCTGCTCTTTTTTGACCACAGCCCGCATTTTACAGTATTCAGCCTTAGTGTTTTCATTGTTATCCTTTATGTACATCTTATAAAGATTCCTCTTTTCCCTCAAAATCCTACGAATACTTCTGGTCATCCGCTGAGGATTCTGCTTTTTCAGCTTACTTTTGGACACCTTTGGAATGAATCTGCATTGTGATTCAAGTAAAACCCCTTAAATCTTTCCCACATCTCATTTATGGACTCACACTCCAGGAGTGTCTCCCATTTTATTTCACCTAGATATGAGTGCATCCTATCAAAGTTTGCTCGCCTAAAATTGAAAATTTTTGTTTTAGAATACACCTTTCTAACTTCCCATGAAACATCAAAATTAACAGCAGAGTGATCACTTGTCCCAAGTGGCTCCTGTACCTCAACATTGCTAATTCTATCAGGGTAATTTCAGAGCACTAAGTCTAAAATTGCCTTCTCTCTGGTAGGTTTATTAACATACTGCACCAAGAAATTATCATTTATAACATCTAGAAATTCTTCCTCCCCTGTCCTTTCAACATTTACCAATTGATACCAGGATAATTTAAGTCTCCCATAGCAATAGTCCCACCACCTCTACAAGCTTGCGTAATCCTCCTAAAATCATTTCATTGATTGAACTGTCCAAAGCTGGTGGTCGATAGCATACTCCTATGTTTAAACCTGTCTCATGTTTGCCAATGAGCCTGACCCAGATATCTTCACAGGACAAGGAATGTTCAATTTCAGGAATTTCCTGTACATTAATGTTTTCGGTCACATAGAGTGCTATGCCCCCTCCTCGCCTATGACATCTATCCTTCCTAAAGAGCTTATAACCTTGTATGTTATATTCATCTCCATCCTCTTCACATAACCATGGCTCTGTAATCCCAACTATGTCATAGCCCTCACTAATCATTACAGCCTCAAGTTCTGGACATTTATTTTTTATGCTTCTTGCATTTAAATAAAAGCATTTCAGGTTATTACTAATGCTCCTCCCCCTTGATTCCCCATGTGGCCACTGCCCCGAGACCCCCACTACGCTTTGTTGCTTTAAAAGTAAAACATTGATAGTGCATGTAACGCCGTCAGCTTCCATCGGGGCAGTCTGCATTTTCCTGTGTGTAACTCTCACTAACCTCCCTGCCCCCCAAGTCCCTAGTTTAAATAATCCTGCACTACCCTCAACATACGCTGGCCCAGTGCAAAGGTACCCCTCCGGTTCAGGTGCAGCTGGTTCTGTGGGCCAACGCTCATTTAAAATGGACTGTAGCTAAGTGGCAAAGTGTCCTTTGGTCAGACGAGTCCAAATTTCACATTCCTGTTGGAAATCATGGGCGTCGTGTCCTCTGGGCTAAAGAGGAGAAAAACCACCCCTCCTGTTATCAGCGTTCAGTTCAAAAGCCAGCATCTCTGATGGTATGGGGATGCATTAGTGCATATGGTGTGAGACTCTTTCATGTTTTGAAAAGCACCATGAATGCTGAAAGGTATATAAAGGTTGTAGACCAACATATGCTCCCCTCCAGACAACATCTATTCCAGGGAAGACCTTGTGCATTCGAGCATGATAATGCAAAACCACGTACTGCAGCTATTACAACAGCATGGCTTCGTAGTAGAAGAGTCCGTGTGGTGAACTGGCCTGCCTGCAGTCCTGATCTTTCACCGATTGAGAACATTTGGTGCATAATTAAAAGAAAAGTCCGTCAAAGGAGACCAAACACTCTCCAGCACCTGGAAGCCTGTATTCAACAAGAGTGGGATCAAATTCTAATGGCTAAACTCAAGAAACATATCTCCTTAATGCCCAGACGCCTCCACTCTGTGTTAAAAAGAAGAAGGGCTGCTACACCATGGTAAACAGGCCACTGTCCCAACTTTTTGAGACCTGTAGCAGCCATCAAATTTGAAATGACCTTATTTTGCGGATAAAATTGTAAAATTTCTCAGTTTGAACATTTGCAGTGTTATCTCTGTTCTATTGTGCATAAAATACTGGCTGGTGTGATTTGAAAGTCATTGAGTTTTGATTTTATTCACAATTTACACTTTGTCCCAACTATTTCAGAATTGGGGTTGTATACTATTTGGTCCAGTATACCATGGACTTTAAATATCCACAAAAAATATATCATGAAACAGTGCCAGACACAAATCTTCAGATTTCTATGTACATCAATGTTAGGGATTGAAGGAATTATCTTGTCAATATTATGTTGTAGGGCACCTTCAGAAATTACTGATGTCTCCTTTAACATTTTATTGTCTGAAATGCTGTCCCCAAGACTGCCCAATCAATTCATAAATTCATGAAGCTTTGAGGTATATATGCCGTACACACTTCAATCTTGTCTTTTGAAGAGTAAAGCGATGCGGCAGATCATTTGTTTTTCCTCACTATTTTGTTTTTGGGCCTTCCACATGGAGCTCTTATCTTCACAGTGCTGGCTGAAGTCAGACGAACACCAAGGCTTAAAGGGGACCTATTATGCTACATTTCCAAATGTATATTTTGATCTTGGACTCCCCTAGAGTACTCCTGATCATTAAAAGTCCAAAAAAGGATCATTATTTAGTCCATACTGCCATCCTCAAAAAACCTCATTTGTGGTCCATTTTAGTCTCTGCCTGAAGCACCTCATTTGGGCGGCTCTTCCGGTATGGCCCCCACTCCCCGTATGCCTAGTTTCTTCTGACTGGCCAGCTCTGTGGAGGGCGGATCAAGGTGGGACGAGGCAGCAGGACGCAGTTTTCTGGGTCCACCTCCCCAGGGTGAAACTGAGATGTGTTTGCCGTCTGAGAAGGAATCGACGGGCAAATTCTGCAATCAAATGCAGTACATGTGTATAGATCTAATGAAATTAACTGTGATGGCTGGTGTTTCGAGACGCCAAAAGCAGCGGCCGAAATAAAAGGAAGTCCAGCAAAATTAGGGAGGAAAAACCAAAAAGAGAGGGAGAGACTCGCGCTTCCAACGGACAAAGATCTTAGCCCGGGTACAAAAGGAAGCAAAGCGAGCAGGACTGAAACAAAATAAAGGGAAAACTCGGCTACTGAGATAAGATAAGGCACCAGATGGTCCATTGAAAAAGAGAAATAATGAGAGAAAGATTCCCTTGCTTACTAGCACTTTGCTCTTTGCAACTAATTCCTCACACAATTCTCTAGCTAGAGACCTTGCCGGCTAAAGTGCAAAGTAACATTGACACTCTAGCAAGGGCGGCGAGGCAGAACTTGGGTTTAAATAGAGTCCGGGCGCCGCCCACAATTAATGCCAGCTGGCCAAAGAATTTGATTGTGGGCAAAACGATATCGTTCCAGACAAAAGAAAGAGAGAAAGCTTGCCAGCCTCCAAAAACCATGACATTAACTTGTTCTAATAAATCCAATGGCGAAAGTGGAGGACACAGTACAAAAGTCTAGCAGCTCAAGCCTGAATTTGCTGTCTAACTACAAAAAATCGCACAAAAAATTTGCTTCGCATCCGGTGTGAAAGCTGCTTAGCGCGGCCATAATGCGTGTATTCGCGTCTTTGCACTGACTTTGAATGTAGCTAATCTGTCGCTCGAAAAATCATTTCCGCGTTCAGGGTGAAAGCCGCATAACGTCTCCATAACGTGTGCATTTGCGTCTTTGCATTGACTTTGAATGCGATCTGTGAAAGCAGCTTTATGGATAGTACGCGACAGCTAGAAAGACCTCGGTTATGTTATGAACATAATACACGTTTTACAAACCGTACATTCCGTTAGCGTGGACAAGTTGCTTATGTGGAGCTAGCGAATCGATCACTTCTACAGGAAAGAATTACCTATTTAATCTCCGCCTTTTTCGGCTTTTTATTAGCCACAGCAATTTCTAGAAGGGGATGAAATTATGTCACGGTAGAGCAGAGAAATCGTTTGTTTCAGGGTGGGGAAGCAAAATTTGCCAAATACATCACCATCCATAGATTGTATATTATTCTCCGCATGCTTATTGAAGAAAACTGATTATAAAGCAGACAATAAAGATAATCGGTAGTCCATTATTCAATATGTCCACCATTATTAGCAATAACAGGTGCACACAATTCAGGAGAGTGGTTGCGGGATTATTTGTTCTTTAAATATCAGTGCGAGTTTCACTTCCCCACCCTGTATACCAGACATGTTAGAGCTCTGCGTTTCGCGATTGCTTTCACGGTAGAATCAGAGAGCTAGCCCAGAAATTTGTGAAGTATACGGCTGATCCCAGTCATGGATAAGTGAAGCGATCACAAGCAGCCGTAAATACACCCAAACAGGTATTCCAAGCTCTGCAAAACCTACGTCTGGTCTAACTGCAGTCTTTTCAGCCCAACTTTGTGGACACATACAGCACCTCTCCGGTTAGCTTCAACTGTTGTGGCTACAGCCAGGCAAAGTTATGATGAAACTGCCACATTGATGCTTACTGAAGTAACACAAGCATTCCAATCAGAATTACTACATACAAGTTAACCAGGAGCATTTTTAATTAGCACAGCACGCAAACTAACATGCAGTAGCTGGTTACAGAGCATTCATAACAACCACAGAGACAAACCCTTGCAGTACAGGTTTTACAGACAGCAAGTTCCGTTACCGTGGATATACCAGGCATCCAAATTACAAACAAGTATAAAAAGTTAGCTTCAAATTAGGTTTATATTCACACACCTTCTGTAGAATTTCCCCTGATATTACTCTTGCATATTTAGGACACAAACATTAGCAACAGTAACTTGGCTACGTTAGCCGCAGTGCTAGAGCCACAATCAACTCGCTATCACATCAGGCTGGCTTATGAAGTAAAAGCAATTTACAGCTTCTCCATCTGTGAGTCGCAGACAGTCGCGACTGATCCAGACTTTATCTTCAGATATTTTCCAAAGCCTGCATTTGAGGCCAGTTGTAACTAACTATCGTTAGCAGTCCTGCTAGCCACCCGAAACATGTTAGATTTATTTACTTTATTTGTTGTTATATCGTTACTTACAGCTTGTGGCTCTGAGTGCTTGATCGATGTAGCTGCTTCAGGGTTGAGAAGCAGCTGAAACGCTTATCCTGTGTCGAATTATCCTTTATTGACAAAGCTGTCTTTGGTGAAATGCTGAGCACAAAAAGCTAACGTTCTCTTTGGCCGTGGCTGTTGCTGCCAACAAACAAGAAAAAAGCTACCCACCGATTTCTGGTGGCATGGCCTTTTGGAAGAGAAATAGATGCTTTTCTTCGTGTCCAAAAGTAAAAGTAAAGCAGCTTTGGGAGAGATACTGACAAAACTGCTCCTCAAATGACCTGCGGTTCTTCTTTTGTATTTCCAAAAGTGTAGACGCTACTAAGGCATAGTATGATCTGCCGTTGGTAGTGCCTGCTAGAATAGTTTCCGGTGTGGGCAGGTCCAGGGCAGAGATTGGCTCTGGCAAGGTCTGTATTAATTGGACGGCACAACCTGACGTCAGGTTTTGCCCAGATCTCGTGAAAATCTGCGGAAGAGCTGTTCAGAGAGGAAATCGCGTTCACAAAATCACGTTCTTGGATTACGGCAAAACCTGTGTATCTTATATTTAGAAACTTTTCAGAGGTTGAGTATGGCCATCCAACATTATAACATTACCTATATGTATTAAAAGAAGGATCAGCATAATACCTCCCCTTTAAGTCAGCAGATGACTTGTGTCTGTCGGGCTTCCCTTAGTTAAATCTGTCTGATTCATGCAACCTCTACCGGCATCCACTAGGTGGCAAGCGAATGCCATTTAAAAGGGCTCCACTTTGGTGCTTTTGGTGTCCGGAGTATGGGTACATGGCAGCAGCTTGGGTGCAGAAATGTACAACCCCAATTCCGAAATAGCTGGGACAAAGTGTAAATTGTGAACTAAATCAAAACGCAATGACTTTCAAATCACACCAGCCAGTATTTTATTCACAATAGAACAGAGGTAATATAGCAAATGTTGAAACTGAGAATTTTTACAATTTTATCCACAAAACAAGCTCATTTCAAATTTGATGGCTGCTACAGGTCTCAAAAAAGTTGGGACAGGGGCCTGTTTACCATGGTGTAGCATCCCCTCTTCTTTTTTACCACAGAGTGGAAGCATCCAGGCATTGAGACAAGTATCTTGAGTTTAGCCTTTGGAATTTGATCCCAGTCTTGTTTAATACAGGCTTGCAGCTGCTGGAGAGTTTTGGGCCTCCCTTGACGGACTTATCCTTTCATTATGCACCAAATGTTCTCAATCGGTTTAGAGCATATGTTGCTCTAAAACCTTTATATACCTTTCAGCATTCATGGTGCTTTTTAAAACATGCAAGTGTCCCACACCATATGCATTAATGCATCCCCATACCATACTTTTGATCTGAACGCTGATAACAGGAGGGGTGGTCTTTCTCCTCTTTAGCCCAGAGGACACAATGCCCATGATTTCCAACAAGAATGTCAAATTTGGACTCGTCTGACCACAGGACACTTTGCCACTTTGTAACAGTCCATTTTAAATAAGCCTTGGCCCACAGAACACGGCGGCGCTTCTTGATCATGCTCAACAATGGCTTCCTTTTTGCATGATAGTTTTAGGTGGCATCTGTGGATGGCACGGCGGACTGTGTTTACAGACAGTGGTTTCTTGAAGTATTCATGGGCCCATTTAGTAATGTCAATGACAGAATCATGCCAGTGAGTGATGCAGTGGCGTCTGAGGGCCTGAAGATCACGGGCATCCAGTAAAGGTCCTCGGCATAGTCCCTTACTCACAGAGATTTTTCCAGTTTCTCTGAATCTTTTCATGATGTTATGCACTGTCGATGATGAGACCTTCAAAGCCTTTGCAATTTGCTGTTAAGGAATATTGTTTTTAAAGTATTCCACAATTTCTTTACGCAAACCTTCACAGGTTGGAGAGCCTCTGGCCATCTTTACTTCTGAGAGACTCAGCATCTCTAAGACATCCCTTTTATAGCCAATCATGTTACTCACCTGATGCCAGTTGACTTAATTACTTGCAAAATGTTCTTACAGCAGATTCTCTAATATATTAATTGCTTTTTCAACCCTTTTTTTGCCTTTGTCCCAACTTTTTTGAGACCTGTTGCAGCCAGAAAATTTGAAATAAACTTTATTTTGTCTCAGTTTCAAAATTGGAATGGTTATCTATGTTCTATTGTAAATAACATATTGGCTCATGTGATCTGAAAGTCATTGCAATTTGATTTTATTCACAATATACACTTTGTCCCAACTATTTCGGAACTGGGGTTGTAGAAGGCGTGGATTTATGGGTGTAATCAAGAGGAATGTTATCCGTCTACAGAAAAAGCTATATGTTTTCATTATGGGCTAAATCTTAAAGTGGGGGCAGTTCAGTGTGATAGATGCAAAATGGAGGAGACAGAACAAACACGAGCTCAAGGAAGAATATCGTATGCAGAAGCATCCAGAAGGGTGAGAGCAGAAACCGGAATGTCGAAAACAAGATTTTATAGAGCAGGAGGAGCAGGAAAAGAACAAGACAGATGTGATTAAAAAAGTTGTTTGGTCAGAAGGAGATTCTTAGCATTTATTGGTATGGTCATTAACTAGCCTACGTGAGTGATACTGAGATGAAGTCAGCGCAGATTAAGATATTGGTGGATGCGGCAAGGGAAATTTTATGTCTTTCAGATGTAACGTGAAATGAAATCCAGGAAATTTTGACTAGAGGGTTTGGAGGGAGTCAGACGCTTGGGAATTTATGAGAGTTTATTCTGAAATATGATAGGATATGGATTGGGATCTTGTTTTTTTTTTAGCTTTTAAGTGTCTACTGAGTAGTGCACTCAGTAGGTGGCGGTATAACACCGACATGGACAATATAAAGAATACACGTCTTGAGCGTGAGTCTCTCCTCTTAGTGGCATTCACGTTTCTGTGCCGTAGTCAGCAATTATTCAATCAAGGCGCACTGAAGAAATTCACTCGCGGAATTTAAGTCATTGTGCAGCAAGTTAATCAGTTTCACGTGCATTACGGTGGATTTCCCCACTAATGACACAGAAATCGATTATGACTCGGGAATTCTCAGGCTTATCTTTACTGAGGGATTAAAAGCAATTGAATTGCATAAAAACGTTTCAAATGGTCTTATTTCATTAAAACAATATAAACGATTATGAAACACATGCATTGTTTCCAATCCCCGAGTAAAGAGAAGCACCGGAGTCATAATCGCTTTCCATGTTACTTGTGATGAGGTGCACCTATACGCAAGTGAAACAGAAACTTCAGTGCACAAGGATTGTAATTCCTCGTGAGAATCTGATTAAGCATTCAATGAATAATTGCGGACTACGGTGAATAAGCCTAAAAATGCGTAAGACCTACACCGAATGCGTGAGACTTGGCATCTCTGCCATTGCGATGGTGATTAATTGTGCAAGTGAGATTGACATGAAAACAGAGAGAATTAGGATGGTAGTACATTTAAATTGTTTCATGGTTAATAGCGTTATTGAAGATTGCGGAGTATAGTGAAGGTTTCTCTCTCTCTTTTTTATTAATCATAGTTCCATGTTGCTCTATTGATGCGCCACACTTCTACAGTTGATGGCGGTAATGCACCATGCGTTTGCCAATCTCCCATAAACACAAAAGAAGAAGAAGAAGAAATTTGCGCACAGAAATAAAGAAAGAAGAGACAACGAACAGCAGCAACTGCAACTCCCAACAACAATTATAAGACCATGATCAACGAGAACAACTACTGCAACAACAGTTTTTTATCTTAAATTTGACGGAGGCTTGATTGCGGCTGCATGGAAAAGATGAGAGTATCATGTTAGCGTTAGCAGCAGGCCACATTGCCAAGTTAGCTAGCTAACGACTGGATTACAAGAAAGCTCCGGGCTGACAACGACGTTGATAAGAGGAGGAAAATCCAATCGGGATTGTGGTTTTCTTTATTCTTTATCGATGGTCCAACAAAGAAAATATGGATTCGAAACGTGGGAGTAGTGACATTTACGCTTGTGAATCGAACAACAACAACAGCTCCAACTCCCCAGACAATCGAGGACTGGAAATGGAAAATGCAAGCGGGGGCAACGCTTTCGCCAACGACGGCAGCTTTTTGGAAATGTTCAGGAAAAAAATGGAGGAAGAACAAAGAAAAAAAGAAGCAGAACTGGGACAGTGTGATAAGACTTCTATGGCGGGAGAACCATCGACGCAAGGAAAGAAGACTTCCAGTGTGACCAGCTTTGTAAGGGTTTGACTTTAAAGCCGCTTTCACACCGGACGCGAAGCGAATTTTTCTCACCACAGATTACATTCAAAGTCAATGTAAAGAGGCGAAAACGCGCGTTTCGTGTATTCGCGCCTGTGCATTGACTTTGAATGTAATCTGTCGTGCGAAAAATTCGTTTCGCGTCCGGTGTGAAAACTGCTTAACTTGTTAGGGAGGCTGGAGGAAGTCGGCGATTTGTCGCTCATGCGAATGGCCATTGATGGCAAACTTTGCCTGCGAATTGTTTGTTTTTGGAAGCTAGTTAGCTCGCGAATTAATGCACACAACTGTCGTTATTCTGATTTTTGTGAGCAAAGTTACCTCATCGTTACGATACCGGCGCATTTGTCTATGCAATGTTTTTGCAGGCAGATATTGGTTGACGTTAATTATGTTAGCTATCCAATTGTGGTTTCAAGAAAAACCAGCATACTCAGTGGCGCCCCACAACTGAGTCTGAATCGTTGGGCTGAGGCATTCCCTTGCCGCATTTTGTAGCAGCCCCCATAAATTTTCAAGTTGAATAAGAGAATATATCTGGTAGTAGCATGTGATAAAGCCTTTGTCTCAGACAATTTTCCTCTTTGAGTTATGTCTCTAGCATATTCCAGTCAAAAGATATTCAGAATTTAGTGGCTGAAAAATGGCCCATGTTCTTATAATCTTCCCATAGGAAATGCATTAGCGGAATTGTGACCTTTTCCATTGACTCTTAAAAATGACCAAAAAGTTTTTCAGAATTTCATCAAATTTGCAGGGTATGCTGAGGCCATGGCTAGTGACGCATTTCCAGTGTGTTTTTTTTTTTTTTTTCGCGATCCCTCTAGCCGATTTGAAGGTATAGGGCCACCAGGTGGCTGTTCTCATATTACTGAAAAAATTATGTAATCATGGGTTCAGTAAAGACCACTGGCCCAATTTAAGTGATTTTATTGCAGAAAGTCACGTCTATGATGGTACATAAATCTTCTTGAGGGGTGTACTGTACTGAGACAAAGTTGTTACGAACTAACTTTACCAAAACAACTCTTCGCCCTTGGGCGAGGTAATAAAATATCTTTTAGGCAGGTCTACATCGTATTATTTAGGGCCACACTTCTTTGCCACTTTGGATTACGATGATTTTGATTGCCCTCATTAAAAAGTGGGTCTACCAACTTTTGCGCTGCATATATTATGGTCTGCGCATGGCCATAACTCAAATTGATATTTTTCTAGCAGAAGACATCACGGAGAACACGTCTGAACTCTGAACCATCAAATTTTGTGTCGGGTGTTGGGGGAACTCATGTTAAAATTTCAAATTTAAATTTCAATGCTTGAAAATGATCCAATTTTTATGTAAAAGACATCAGTGAAATCGGCAAAAATTGGGCTTCCTAATCGAACCTCATTTCCAATCCGTCAGATGCAGCGCGAGAACGGGCCTGAAGTTCCCGCAGTATTTACAGCATCGCTTAGGTCACAATATTGCACTGAGCAAATCACAGACAGGGGCGTGGTGCGTTATGGAGGTTGCTACATTTTGCGGTGGCATCTACATTTTATAGTATTTGACATGCCGATGGAAATAGTTTTGTAACTTCAAGTGAAAGTAATTCAAATACATCGCTAGTTTGATTGCTTTTATATTTGCCTGCTTTCAGGGTCATCTCTTGTGCACCTTAAGTGTGCTTGTTGGCTAATTGTTTCAGTTGTCCTGTTACCAAACCAGGTGGGCAAGCGAAGAAGTGGTGCCAAATTAGCCTTGAAGACAGGATTGGTTGCTAAGAAACGGAAATCGGAGACAGAGGTACTGTATACGTTTGCAGTAAATTGCAAATCTTTTTTCGCCAATTCTACTAATTTTGTTTTTGTGGGTCTTCTGCCTCTCTAAGGATAGGTTGGGGGACTATTTACGCTGTATCTGCATGCCTGTGTGTGTGGGTCCTTCTGGATCCATTATTCTGAAACTGTATGCTGGAGCCTTTCCATTTCACTTTGACCTTTACCAAAGCTTCGTATCTTAACTTTTTATCACCCCTGACCTTTGACCTCAATCAGTGGTTCTCGTTTCGGGGGCAGATCCCTGTCACTTGAGAATTGCCTTTTGAAATTGCTTGGTTAGACTTTTACTTGGAGTTTACTAAAAATATGACTCTTTTTGTAATTCTAGGTTGATTCAGGTAAAGGAGATGCTTGGGCTAAATACATGGCTGAGGTTCAAAAATATAAAGCCCACCAGTGTTGTGATGATGACAAAACCCGACCTCTGGTGAAATGACTTTCCCGAGGCCTCCTTAGATGCCAGCTACCCTCTGCCCTGCATTCCAGGACTTCTCTTCACCTCTGCGGCGGCCTCCGGCTGTCACTGATGGAACACTACTGGGATGTGAGGGGGCAGTTGTCAGTTCCATCCCCGATGATCTTTCTGCCATTCAGTGTTAAGAAACAGCAGGCAAACTGACCAACATGTAAAATATGAGTTCCTGGGCTATCTTGAGTTTTTATTTTTATTTTTCTAATAAATCTTTGTTTCTTAATCCTTTTTGGGGGCACCTGCTGTCAAAGCAAAATGCAAGATGATTTTGTGTTTGTATGTATTCAATTAATTAAAAAATTTTACCGAACTTTGCTTTTTGTATTTTCTTGTAGCATTAGTAAGGTGGGATTGTCTGTTTTATAAATTACTCTTTTTGGATTTTATTTCTTCAAAATAACTTCACCTGCACCTTTTCTGTAGTGGAAGAGAAACCGTGCTGTGGCAGTCTGATTAATTGTCCCTCTGGTGTGGATTAGTTCAGTAGGAGGTCTGGGACAGAATTTATTTAATATTTTAAATGTGTGGTGATCTGTCGTGCCTTTAGATCATAATGAGCCCGCTTAAGCAGGAGCGAAAGCTGATCCTGATTTTCATGTTTTCCTTGGTATTAAAAATTCAGGAACTTTATAGGCCTGAATACATAATGCTCTGGCATAGTGCTTCCACTGGATGCAGGTGCAGTGTAAGGTTGGCATTTAAAAATGGTTCATTTTTTGCAGTCCAATAACTTTAGCTTTGTTCCTCTCATCAAGAAGATCATGAGTACCATCATTTGTACGAGTACCATGAAGTACATTTCCAGATGTACTTGGGAGTACGCCAGAGGTTACATGAGAACAACCTTTCCTGAGCGCAAATAATTCTGGTAAACCTGTTCTGTCTGCCCACTTCTGTTGCACCAGGTGCAAAATGAACTTTAATGAGTTCATGCAAACTACACAGATTGTTCGAACATGTAATCAGTTATCGTTTAACTTTTTATGATTACAAGTTATTTGCAATTTTCTGTAAACAAATACGCACCCACTACTACACAAATGTGTCCAATTTCATCAACGCAATACCCCAACTTAAATGCTTCAGAATATGAATCCTAATTCTTGTATTCCACTCATATTTTGGAGTCATCATCTACATTTCTGAAAAAAGTTGGAACACCATATAAAATAAGAATGAAATACAATGATTTGCAATTCCTTTTCGATCTATATTCAATTGATGACAGTACAAAGACAAAATATTTAATGTTTAAACTGAAGCTTTATTTTATGGAAAAATGAATTAATTCTCAATTTGACTCCTACAATGTGTTCCAAAAATGTTGGGATGGGGCAAGTTTACCACTTTGTTGAATCACCTTTTAACAACACTCAGTAAATGCTTGATTAATTGTTTGTTAATTAATTGCTTAATTTTTGAAAGCGGAACCATTTCCCATTCGTGTTTGATACATGACTTAAGTTGCTCAACGGCCCAGGGTTTCCGTCACCATATTTTGCGCTTTATAATGCGCCACACATTTTCAGTGGGAGACAGGTCTGGACTACAGGCAGGCCAGTTTACTACCCGCACTCTCTTACTATGGGGTCATGCTATTGTAATACGTGCAGATTGTGGCTTGGCATTGTCTTGCCGAAATTAGTAAAGACGTCCCTGAAAAAGTTGTCTGGATGGCAGCATATGTTGCTCCAAAACCTGTATGTACAGTACCTTTCAGCATTAATGGTACCTTCACAGATGTGCAAGTTGCCAAGACTATGAGCACAATCACAACCCCGTCACAGATGCTGGCTTCTGAACTTAGTGCTGATAACAGTCTGGATGGTCCTTTTCTTGGGAGGACATAACATCCACAATTTCCAGATGCAATTTGAAATGTGGACTCGTCAGACTACAGCTACATTTTCACTTGGCATCAGTCCATCCCAGATGAGCTCGGGCCCAGAGAAGTTGGCGGCATTTCTGGATGTTGCAGACGTTATGGCTTTCTCTCTGTATGGTAGTCTTAACTTACATCTTACACTTGTAGATGCAGCGACAAACTTAACTGTCAATGGTCAAAGGTCATGGGCATTCAATGTAGGTGTTCAACCTTGCCCATTATGCACAGATATTCCTCTGGATTCTCTGAATCTTTGGTATTATAGAGTATCAATGGTAAAATTAGTCAATTCTTAGCAATTTTGCTTTGAGAAATGCTGTTCTAAAACTAGGACTTTTTGCCCACACATTTGTTCACAAACTGTTTGTGACAAACTGAGCCTTCCAGGGGTCTCCTTTTTTAACCCAATCATGACGCCATTACCTGTTTCTAATTAATCTGTGGAATGTTCCAGGTGTTTTTTGAGCATTCCTCAACTCTCTCAATCATTTGTTGCCCCAGTCCTGACTTTCTTGGAACATGCTGCCTAATGTGGCTAGATGTGGAAAAAAGGCTGGCCTCAAGCACAGTCACACTGTTAAGCAATGCACTGCGAACACATACACCTGAGTTTCTGAAAGAACAAACTGTGTTTTGTAATGCAGTTCATAACCATAGTACGAGGAAGGCTGGCAATGGTGTTATTAATCTAGCCTATCCAAGAACCAATTTTCTGAAAAGAACAGTGGTTATAGAGCTTGCACAATTTGGAATGAGTTGCCTCTTGATATTCGCCAAGCAAAAAGCAAAAAAATGTTTAAAAAGAGACTAAAGATGCACTTGTTAAGTGCTGATGACTTGTTGTTGTTTTATTTTATACTTTATTTTTTGGTTGATAAGAATCTTTTTGCAGAAGGAATAGGCTCTTCAATGTTTGTGTGTTAAACTATATGTTCTTATTTTCTGTTTTATTAAGAATTGTTAGCCTTTTGCTAATTTCATTTATTTTTGTTGTGTTGTTGTATTTAGGTACTGTATTAATGTATCATGTCCTGTAATGTTGATTTTTTGTGGACCCACGGAAGATTAGCAAACTGCTACGGCATAAGCTAATTCAGAAGGAGTGTATAATTCTATCTAATCTTTGTACTCTATTCAATTCAATACAGACAAAAGGAATAGCAAATAATTGTATTCTGTTATTTTTTTCACAGTACATAGTGTCCAAACTTTTTGGAGTCAGGGTTTGTACAAGCAGCACATTTGCTTGAATTGCATACATTGAATAAAAGGCATATCACACAGTCATTCGAGAATAATTTGGCATCCACCTTTATTGTGGTCTGATTGTTTCCTAAAAGCCGTGCCATTATTGCACAAATCTAAATAAAACATAAAAGAAAGGGAAAAAAAATCAAAATATTAGTAACAGCAGCCATGAATATGTCTTAACCTGTTCACCATACCAACTCATGCCTCGAAATTCTCACCTTAACATATGCCCTCAAGATCAATCTTGAGCAGCAAAAAAAAAAAAAAAAGACTATAAATCACACATGTATAAGAGATGATTGTATTTCACAAAACTTAACACAAACAATGCTTCATCACTTCCACTTCTCTAGCCATTCACAAGCCTGTAAAATGAACACACATCTAGTTGTCCTTTGTAGAAATTATTCCAGCAGCCACACAGGATTTAAATAATTCTAAAATGGCCCATTTACCCCCCACTGTATGTACTTTAGTTTCTGAAAAGTTCCAAAATATCTACGATTAGGCAATCCTTAAAAATTGAACGGCTAACTTAAATGACAGGGGAAAAAAGTTATTTCCTTTGTCTGGCTTTTAATATGAACCATTTCTATCACATTATCGCAGACCTGCCGACAAGACTGATTATCATCACCTTCAACGTTAGCAAACTGTTTTCACAAATCATTAGACGAGATGCAGGAGGGTCTAAAGAGAAAACGCTAAACAAAAACCCTTTCAAAAGGACAAAGAAAATGGCTAGAGGTAAGAATGGGCACAGCTGAGATTGCACATCACGCTTTTGCTTTGATAAGAGCACTAACATGAACAGAAAGACTATTACATACGTAACCTCAATAGCGTAGAGCACAAAGTCAAGGCAAAACTCCTAATGGACAAACATACATATCTAAAAAAGGACAAACACTAAAAGGTTAAAAAAAAAAATTAAAAAAAGCAGCTCTGATGACAACAAATAAACTCACCCCACCCTCCCCACTGAAACAAGGTTAAACTAAAAATTAGATCAAACGAAGGACTAAAAATGAAATAATAAATAGAAAAGGATGGCATGACGTTGTCCAAATCTTCATACGCTTTAATGGAGGTTTTGAATAAAGGCTTGAGATTAGATATTTAAATTGCTCTTTCATACCGGGCTCTGTGCTTTTAAATTGTTTATGCGTAGAACCTACAACGCCTTGGCCAGTTTGCACCCCAGTTCCTACCCTCCTTAATTGACGAAGATATTATGGATTTGAGCTGTTGTAGTCGGGCTTACAGCAGGAATGCCAATGGCTGAACAATATACCGGCAAAGATGTACTACCCTTCGACCAATCAGAGCTTACAACAGCTACTTCATCCATTACTCACTGCAACCATCAGATTGATGGTTGGGTGCAAGCAAATTAACGAATTAAAAATCAGGCACATGAACTGAACCGATGTATACATCCCCCTCCGCACCGATACTAATTGGTAATGCATGTTCACATAGGCTAAGTGTTGTCACATTTTGAGTTGCTCACTTCATCCTTCATTGATGACATCACACTGGGCGTATAGGCCTGAGCTTTGGCTTTTGTGGAGACACTCATCCCTTCTACCTTGCCAGATATAACCCTTCCTTTCAATCATCCAAAAATGGCTTTGGGCATGCTCCCACACACTCACACACACAAAAACGAACACCTTCTCCCTCCGCTCCTCCTCTGCCTTCATGCATCAGTCCGTCCGCGGCTCAACTCGAGGGGGACGCGGCGGGGAAAAGGGTGGCGTCGGCTCAGTTAGTCTCGTACGAGGACAGCAGGGCAGCGTCGACGGGCTCCATGCAGGACGGACAGGTGAAGGAGCGCATGAGCCAGGCGTCGATGCACTCCACGTGGTAGATGTGCAGACACGGCAGGAACCGGATGGGGTCTCCGTACTCGAAGTCCACCATGCAGATCACACACCTGGGGATACGAGACAGGCCGCAAAATGGACACCTGGATCGTCAAACGAATGGGAATCGGGGGAAACTGCTTTGTCACGGTATCTCAGGATCACCATGTAGCATAGTGGTTGAGATATTTGACCAGCTCACTCAGGGCTGTAGCTTCAAAACCCAGCAGCTGCTGGGATTCGAGCAGGGCCCTCAAACCCAAGTTATTCCAGAGTAGTTGGCCTTTTTTAGTGTAATTAATTGTACTTTCTCTAGACAAACCTTTTGGCTGAATAACTGCAAGGATACAGAGTATTCTATAACATGCTAACCCAGAATATTTTATCTAAGTGTTGCAATGACTGAGATTAAAAGTACCACCTGTGTACAACATATTCCCATTTTAAGCCACAAATCCAATAAAATCCCTAAGCCATTATGAATCCAAATAGCCAAGAAGGAAACTTTCCACAGAATGTAAAGCCAACCAATCATGAACAAAACATACTGAGCATACGTTGCACTAAAACTGGGGAAATTTTACAAAACTCCAGAGGAAGCGAATATTATGTATTCTGTAGTTTTCAGTTCAGTTTTCAAGTAGAGTTCAAAAATTTTGCTGTTGTTTTTGGGTATGACAGGATGATGTTTGAACTTCCCACTCTGTGATGTAAATGAATCAGGGGTGCATTTCCCAAAATCACAGACGCTAACTCACATAGTTGGACCCATTGACAGAGAATGGACAAACTATGTAAGTTGCTAACTTAGCAACTACGCTTTTGGGAACCACATGCTAGAGTGCTTTGCTTTGAAGAGCAGTCTCTTCATTAGAACACAAAAGAACAGACTGTTCAACAAATTTTGGGAGTTAATAAGTCACATTAAGTTTTTAATAGTCATAAACTTTAAGATGGTGCAAAGTACCCACATATGTATGGTAATAAGTGTTCATATCCTATGGAGAGAAACTGCAGTTGGCACAATGAAGTTGTGTTTCCACACACTCCTTAAATAAGCGCCAACCAGCGACAGAAAGGAGCCACTCACTCCTTGATTTTCTTGTCGGAAGGCTCAGATCCGGGGTCAAAGATACCGCGAGGCAAGTGCTGAATGAGTCCAATTCTCTGGGCAATGCGGATCTGCTCCTCCTCCGTCAGCTGAGTGGCCAATCGAGTCTGACTCGGTGTGGGATGGTAAACGGGCACTTGTACGCGCTCCTGAAAGGGTATATCATTACACACACACACACACACACACAAGGACAGTGAAAGACACACAGGCATACAAAAATAAATTCAGCAATTCACAAAAACAAAACATAACAAGTGAGAAGGATATAATTTTTACATGAATCCGAGTACAACTAACCTAAGTGACCCAGTGAGGACGCTGTATCCACACATTCATTTTTATGCTAGTATGTACAGGGCTTATTTTTATTCAATCTACGAATAAGATACTGTTTTAAAGATCAACAATGAAGTTCCAGTGAATAATCAAATAATAATACAAGCCTGATTCCAAAATAGTTCGGCCAAAGTGTAAATTGTGAATAAAATCAAAACGCAATGACTTTCAAATCACACCAGCCAGTATTTTATTCACAATAGAACAGAGATAACATATCAAATGTTGAAACAGAGAAATTTTACATTATTATTTACAAAATGAGCTCATTTCCAAATTTGATGGCTGCTACAGGTCTCAAAAAAAGTTGGGACTTGGGCCTGTTTACCATGATGTAGCATCCCCTCTTCTTTTTAACACAGACTGTAGGCGTCTGGGCATTGAGGAGACAAGTATCTTGAGTTCAGCCATTGGAATTTGATCCCATTCTTGTTTAATACAGGTTTCCAGCTGCTGGAGAGTTTTGGGTCTCCTTTGACTGACTTTTTGTTTAATTTTGCGCCAAATGTTCTCAATCAGTGAAAGCTCAGGACTGCAGGCAGGCCAGTTCAGCACACGGACTCTTCTACTATGAAGCCATGCTGTTGTAATAGCTGTGGTATGTGGTTTTGCATTGTCTTGCTGAAATACACAAGGCCTTACGTGGAATAGATGTCATATGGAGAGGAGCATATGTTGCTCTAAAACCTTTACATACCTTTCAGCATTCATGGTGCTTTTTAAAACATGCAAGTGTCCAACACCCTATGCACTAAAGCATCCCCATACCATCAGAGATGCTGGCTTTTGAACTGAACACTGATAACAGAAGGGGTGGTCTTTCTCCTCTTTAGTCCAGAGAACATGACGTCTACGATTTCCAACAAGAATGTCAAATTTGGACTCGTCTGACCACAGGACACTTTGCTACAGTCCATTTTAAATAAGCCTTGGCCCACAGAACATGGCGACGCTTCTGGATCATGCTCAGCAATGGCTTCCTTTTTGCTCGATAGAGTTTTAGGTGGCATCTGTGGATGGCACAGCAGACTGTGCTTACAGACAGTGGTTTCTTGAAGTATTCCTGGGCCCAATTAGTTATGTCAATGACAGAATCATGCCGGTGGGTGATGCAGTGGCGTCTGAGGGCCTGAAGATCACGGGCATCCAGTAAAGTTCTTCGGCCTTGTCCCTTGCGCACAGAGATTTTTCAAGTTTCTCTGAATCTTTTGATGATGTTATGCACTGTTGATGATGGGACGTTCACAGCATTTGCAATTTGACGTTGAGGAACATTGTTTTTAAAGTATTCCACAATTTCTTTATGCAAGCCTTCACAGGTTAGAGAGCCTCTAGCCATCTTTACTTCTGAGAGACTCAGCCTCTCTGAGACATCCTTTTAATAGCCAATCATCTTACACACCTGATGCCAGTTACCTTAATTACTTGCTAAATATTCTTTCAGCTAATACTCTTATATATTAACTGCTTTTTCAGCCTTTTTTTGCCTGTGTCCCAACTTTATTGCAAACTGTTGTTGCCAGAAGATTGGAAATAAGCTCATTTTGTGGACAAAAATGTAAAATGCCTCAGTTTCAACATTTGAGATGTTATCTACAGGTATGTTCTATTGTAAGTAACATTTTGACTCACATGATTTGAAAGTCATTGCATTTAGATTTTATTCACAATTTATACTTCATCCCAACTATTTTGGAATTCTTCATGTGCACTTGACGTCACGCATATTTAGCAAACCCGCCAAGTCCGCCATGGCGGATGATAACCACAACCAAGATTACGGTTTTTCACGGTGCTTCCAATACCCAATTCTGTGTCCCCCACTGTAGTAGAACGAGATGTTTCACACTGTTAGCGCTATGAAAGTGTTTACTTCCAATGAAATAAGATCGTTGGAAGAGAGATGTATCAAATGATCTTATTTAATTAAACAATATAAAAGATAATGAAACACACGCATTGCTTACAACCCCTGAGTAAATAAAAGCGTAAAAAGTGCGTAGTCATAATCGCACGTGAAAATGATAAACCTTCATGCATAAGGACTTCAGTTCTGTGAGAGAATCTCTTACATATGCGTTGATTGAATAATTGCTGACTACAGCAAGGGAACGCAAATATGCCACAAAAACTCACATCGAATGCGTGAGTTGACAGGTATGCCTAATTAACGAAAACTGGGCATGCTTGATAATGTTTAGAGTTTTCGGGGTTTCTGAAAGGGTCATTTAAATTAATGAAAACAGGTCATGACCAATCATTATTTTTAAGGGATGGGTTTCAGCCTCCCCTATCGCCAGTTCACCAGCCGCCACTGGAGATGTCTCACTATTTTGTCACATGGTTGTACACCAAGACTTGGGGTTGTAATAATAATTAGCAGTAATATCACTTCATTATTGCTACAACGCCACCTCAGAAAAAAGTTGCACCAGTATGGAGGACACACAGCAAGGCCATTCCTAAATTTACTTTGACTAGTATTACGCTGGATAAAGCAAGACGGCAAGATTTTTAATGTTCTGTCTGCTTAACTTCACTTGATGAGTAAATATATATACATCCATTCCTGCCATTCAGGCCAGCAACATACTCCATGAAAAGTTGAGACGAGGACAATTTAGAATTACAATGCTGTGAAAACTACAGACCCTGTCCCAATTACCTCTATTTGTCATATTTAATTGTCTCATATCATTCCACTAGTTTTAATACAAAACAAAGACAACATGAGAGAACACAAAATGCAGCTTTTCAATGATAGAATTTACTATAGATAAAGAGTTTCTCAAACTATTGTCACCAAAGTGAAAAGAGTACTTGCTCCCCTAAACCTAATGACTAGTTGCACCATCCTTCATGGCAACGACAGGAGTCAAACATCTGAAATCAGAGGAAATGGCTCTTTTTCGTCCCATTGGATGAATTTTGGCATTCTCCTTTTTGCAAAATCATTAGAGTTCAGCCACACTGGAAGGTTTTCAAGCATGAACTGTCCGTTTACGGTCATACCACATCAACTCCATTGTATTTAAATCAGGACTTTGACTAGGCCATTCCAAAACCTTCATTTTATTTCCTTTGAGCCGCTCGGATATGGACTTACTTGCCCGCCTCAGATTATTGCCCTGCTGCGTAACCCAACTGCGCTTGAGCTTTACGTCACCATCTGATGTCCAGATATTCTCCTCTGGGATTTTCAGGTACAGAGCAGATTACCAGGTTCCTTCATTTACTGGAAGTCGCCCGAGTCTTGAAACAGTAAAGCTGCCGCAGACGATCATGATTCTGCCACTACATGTGACTGTTGGTATGCCATTCCTATTGAGGAATGCTGTGTTAGCATAACGCCAAATGTAACAAGACCCATGCCTTCCCAAAAGTCCCACTTTTGCCTCATCTGTACACAATATTATCCTAAAAGTCTTGGGGGGTCATCAAGATGTTTTTGAAAAATGTGAGACAAGCCTTAAGGTTTTTTTTGGTCAGCATTGTTTTTTCACACTTCTTTAGATGCTTGTCTGGTTGCGTTTGTGACCTCCTGAATGAGTCGTCAATACGTTCCTAGGCGACTTTTGGTGGGCCGGCCAGCCACTCCTAGGATGGTTCACCACTCTTCCATGTTTTCAATATTTTGTACAAAACTGCTCTCACCATGGTTTGCTGGAGTCCCAAAGTCTTAGAAATGGCTTTAAAACCCTTTCCAAACTGATACATTTCAACAACTTTGTTTCTCATCTGTTCTTGAATGACTTCTGATCATGTGCTGCTTTTTGCCCATGTCACTTCTCAAACAGGTTCTGTGTTATTGATGTTTAGATTCAGAAGGGCTGACAGTGATCAGGTGTGGATAAAGTCTAAAGAAATTGAACCCAATTATCAATTTATGCAGTTACTAAACCAAGCAATTAAATAAGGGAGCAATTGCCTTTTCATATTGGGCCAGGCAGGTTAGGATAGCTTTTTTTCTTCGATGAACATAATCATTTATAAACTGCATTTTGAATTCACCCTGGGAACCATTTAAGGGTGACAAATATGCAAACTTTTATGACACTGCAGTACTGAGGTAAAAAAAAAAATAAATAAATAAGTGAATAAAAAATAGAATTATGATGTGATTTGAAACAGGTGATGTCAACAGGTGATTGTAATTGTGATTGTTAGAAAAGCACCATCCACGATAGGCCTAGCCCTTCCCAAGCAAAGCTGAGCTGAGGATTGCTAATTTGCCCATAAATGCGAGAGACAACAGTTGGTAAGAAACAAAGAACCTCAAAGAATGATGGGAAGGAATTGGGACATTTCACCCTTTACGGCGCATGACACATCATTTATTCATTCAAGGAATGTGAAAGATTTTCTGTGCATAAAGGGCAAGGGCGCAGGCCTGAGCTAAATTAATACCAAGAATCTCCAATCACTCTGATAGTACTGCAGTAAGTATCTGGGAGTTTTATGACCACATGGACATAGGATCATTTCGGCAAACCTTAGTCAGGTATTACAATACATAGATACATCCACTGAGGACAGTTAAAATTTCTCTGTGCAAAAAGGAAGCCTGTTTTTAAGAGTGTATAGAAACAGTCTTACCCCACCCCAGCAAAAGCATGATCAATTAGAACACAGCATGAATGAATCCTTCACACTGAGCCGTAAACTGCCAAAATCTGATTACCGTTTTCACGTTTAAACTTAATATTTAAGTTGCCAGGGTATGCTTGATGCTCAAGGTCACAAGGTAAGGATTCATGTAGACAGTTTTCATTTTGGGGATTAATGCATTCAGAAATGCGCCTAAAATGAACTCCCAGTGTTAAGAAGGCACAATGTCTTGAAAGGGATAATTGTTTGAAGGCTAGTATTTGTGACCCAATGAATGTCAATGTTATCAGGGAAGAAATTCAACTGAACATCTACCCTGTTTGACCAGGTTTGTCAGTCAAACTGAATTTGTTTTAAAACAGATGCAGTCCATGACCAACAAGCAGGAGACAATAAATGCACATAAATTAGTATTATTAAAACATCACGAGTGTAAATGGTTATCCTTCTATTTGCCCAACCATTTAAGCCTTCCTCAGAGATGGTAAAATTTTATAATTTATAAAATCAAAATCTGCCTTGCTTATTCTAATCAACATAACTAGCACAGTAGCTAACTTTGTTTCTGGAAAGCTGGCCTTGTTCAGGATTCCAAGCTTGTCTCGATTTCTGAGACATTCACTGCACAGAACAACGTTAATGAAAGCATTCGTACGCCATTCACATTAATCCTCGAGGTGGATTTGATTCGTCCCCCACTTTTGGCGCACCTGGTAAGGCGGTGGCGGCTCCCCTGGTAGACTGGCACCCTCCGACTCGTTTAAGAGAGACAAGTCATCGGCCCCCGGCGAGGACAGACAGTTCCCCATTGAACCAAACCAGCGAGACGGAGCACAATTCCACACAGGCCACACTCCCGGTTTACCGATCAAGACGGACACGAGCAGTTATATACCGAACAAGGCGATGGGATTGTCCGTTTTTCCCCTTGTTTACGGTTTATAAAAACACTACGCTGATCAAGACACCGATTCAGAAAAACAGTAATGTTACAAGCTGTAGCAGGGTCGGTCGAATTATTAAACATAAACTTTCGACGATGAATCTAAACTATATATATCTATTTAGTGATTTATCAACTACTGACACAAGTTCCTGTGTAATTGTGTAGGTAATATTTTACGTGAGTCCTCTTGTCGACTCCATCTCTCCCTTCGCTCTGTTTACAAACTGCTGGAACGGATGTGCGTTTGGAAGTCTGGGAAATGTAGTCAAAGATTGAATTTAGTGCGGCAAGAATTTAAAGGGTACTGCCACGGCCGAGGGTTCTTATCCATTATATGAGAGATTGTTCTGCTGTACGCGATCCTGGATTTATTGCCTCACTTTGATCATTTCCTATATAATGAAGAATAAAGTACCTCTGAATAAGCGAAATTTTTTAGGTTTTGGCTTCCCTTTTGTTACCCCTAGGCCGAAAGGCAGGCAGAGATATTAGACGTGTCCGGTGTTGTCAAATTCATATTTCATATGGCACCCACCTTGGACTATATCACAAAATTGTATTCACCGTTTTTTTTTTCTTTCTTTCTTTCTTTAAATTTCATTTTTGGATTTTTCATTTTTTATTAGAATTTAATATCACAATTTAGAAAATATGCCTTGTCAAATGATGGCTGAAAGTGATGCAACTAATGCAACTATACTTTCTAATGCCTGGACAGTGCGCTGTGACAGTGAGATTTACATGGATCTTTGCTGAGCTGGTATTGAATGCAAACTGGTGACCTACAGGGCCATTGGTCCCATTTTTATTTTCTAACGTGTTGAACGCAGTCCAATATAATGGAGAGTGAAGTCAGTAGAAACACCAGTAGTTCTGCCCTAAAATTAATGATATGTTTTTGGGGGAAAAAAGCTATAACTGCAATGCAACATTAACCGAGTTATTTCCACAAGTAAACTATTTTTAAAAATTAGCCATTTTTTATTCAAGTTTACTATGCACTCTCAGCCATGAAAGTGCCCCTTTAATATATACAGTGGATCTCAAACTTGGTTCTTCCACAGGACCACCATATATGCAAGGTTTTACAAGTACTCCAGGCACAATTGCAATCCCACTTTTAACAAGCTGACCATTTTCATAATTGATTGCTTTCATGTTTAACCTCTTAAAGTATGTTATGATCAAAATAGCAGTACATTTCCCCCCCAAAAAACACAACTTTCTTTTTTGGTAAATCCCAAGTACATTTAGCAGAAGTGAAAACATTTTTTTTAAAGTTCAAGACTGTGGTGAATCAATACACTGCTAATTGATGTTTAATGTCTTTCAAAATGTTTTTCCTGGAACTTCATGCAAAATAAAATGATTTGTTGTAAAAGGGGAAATGATCCCTACAAACCAGAATTGTGCAATCAGGAAAAATTAATATCTGATTACAGCTATCGGACTGAAATCGTGGTTGGACCAAAAACCAGCATACACATGGTTTTATCCACAGGGCCATCTTCTCCATCTCTTTCCGGGAATAACTCCGTTCTTTCATCTCAAGTTCCATCAGCTTCATTCAACTGTTCCTGAGTCCTGCCTTGGCACATTTTCTCGCGAGGGTGCCTGGTCAGGGATTGGGGTTTTCAGAATGTCCATTTTCTAGATATGCTAATTTTGGTTTGATAAACCATCAATGTGGTAGGTGTGTGCATACATCAGCACAATATTCACATGCCCCTTATAATTTAGAAACAATTTACATTTTTTTTGCTGGAGGTTCAACAGCTATGCCAACATAAATCACTGCTTAACACACTGTTACGATGGGAGAGTAGAAGATTACAAAGCAATTACTTCATAATCTTATATCTGATGCCATCACAATATCTAGCTGTACTCGAAACTTCCAGGAACTTGAGGGCCCTCAGTGCAGCGCATGCAATGTATTTGCTCTTTTGATTACAGAATATGTTCTGGATCACTTCTAAAATTAAATGAACTATTCCTCGGACTACCACTTATTATCCTGCAAATTTGGTGTCTTATCGTTCATATCTTGAGTTATCCGGTCAGAAAAAATATGCATACCTGCGTTTGACAGACATATTTTAATTCCCGGATCCCAACTCCAAAATATATTCTGGACCACCTTCAAAACTGAAGCAATTCATCCTTGGACGAACTCCTATCCTCCCACCAAATTGTGTGGCAAATTATTCATAATTTTTTTTAGTTATCCTGTTAATAGGCAGACAGATGGACGGACAAACAAACAAACAAACAAACGGGTGAAAACATAACCTCCTTGGGGGAGGTAAAAGCATCACAATCTTCAAAACGAACTAATTTACGATACATTTATTTTGGAAAAACTCTATCAGAGATCCTTTTTACGGGAAACTACACTTCAATGGCAATTTCAAAACATTATTTTAGATGGGTAAAATTGACTCAGATGAATGTACTGAATGTAAAATCACTGAGAATATAGAACATATTCTGTCACATTGTCATAAATAAGGGGAGGAGGGAGTAAGGCTGGCTCCAAAGATAAAAAATGTAGGAAGAAATTTAAACCTTAAGGATTTGTTGGGAACAACCGGAGCGGGGATGAAGGACACACAGATAGCTCCGGTGGAGTATCTAAAGGTGATAAATTGATATCATAGGATTTAATGTGTAGAGTTTTTTTGTTTTTTTGAGTTCATATATGAAATGAAGTGTCTCAGTAGAATATGATACATACTTCGGCACAGTTGGTGGCGGTATACACCTATAGGAAGGGGTTTAGCACTTTAACCAGAAGAAGAAGAAGAAGAGGAAGCAGCAGCAGCGATCTCATTCCGGGTACCAAACGTATCGAAGAAATTTGAGGGTAGCTCTCCGGCTTGCGTATTTGCTGAGCATGCTCATCTGATATAATTAATGGTTTGTATGTTATCCTCATAGTGATTTAAAAAAAAAACTAGAGTGGACATCGGAATCGTTTCTGTGGCAGTACTCGGCCGCCATCTTGTGTATGTATATCGGAGCGGGTGTTGTGTTTGTGTGACCATGCTCGCTTAATTGGTGTGTGACAAAGTAACTTAGGTCCTTTGGACTTGTATTTATTGTAGAACTAGATTTGTTTAGAATGGCTTAAGCCAGTAGGGTGATGTAAGAGAGTGCAGATTTCATCCATTGAAAAGTAAAGTGTGTGTCCTTTGATTTGTACAAAAGTGTGATATATTTCTCATGTATTAATTATTACGTACATGTTCAGTTCGAAATAAAGTAGTTCTATTACTACTACTAGTACTATACATTGTCATGTATTTAATGTAGTAGTAACGTTAGTACTACCTTGACTACACATTGTCATGTATCTAATTTCCTAATTTAATTGCAGTCTACTCCCGTTATACCGCCAACTTCGGGACAAAGGTCCAGCTGGCGGTTTAGCGAAAATGGCGTTACAGCGGTTTGTGCAGATTATGTACATGACGGCATTCTACGATGTCAATAACTGCAAACCCACCACAGTTTAACGTCTTCGGCTTCCTTTTCTAAGTATACTCGGCATTGTGCAATGCTCTGAGCCTTCAAAAGTAACTGCTCTACGTTCGATGGATTAAAACTTTGGCATCGCCTCATGATAATACGGCCAGTACGTAGAAGACGAGGGCCATCCAGTCATCCGTCCTATGAGTTATCCTGGGACATACACTGTATGGCCCCTATGCACATATTTGATAGGCTCTGCTTTAGCCCCTTATTTTCATAAAGTGTAATTTTTTGCTCCACTGTTAAACATTGGAGCGAAAGGTGCACTTTACGAATGTAGGGCTAAGGGCGCTGCCTACACACCTATGCTTCCTAAAGAAACCCAACGGAGATTTCGGAATTGAATAAATGGCGGTAAAACAATGTTACGTAATTTTATCTGAATGCACTGGCGGTATGGCGATAGGAAAATGTATTGGGTTTACGTCATTGGTACAAAGGAGGCAGCTGGCGGATGGCGGTAAGCGAAAATAGTGGAAGCTAATGGAATAATGCAATGTGGATTTTTCTGCAGGCGGTTTAGCTGGCGTCAAGCGAATATGACATTATAAAGGTGGGCCGCGGGCGGTATATCGAGAACTAACTGTATTTTCATTCCGCAGAAGACATGCCGACTGAGTGTGCTCATGCGACATGCAGAAATGTCAACACAAACAAGGCCCTCTCATTTCACAGGTAGGCCTACTATGATAAAGTATTATGTATATAAACTACTCAAAATTTGGTACGGATCATAGGAATTTTTTTGTGAAATGACATGCAAATTTGGCAACTGCCACTGATGAACAATATATTGGATAAATGACATGCAGTCAGGCACAAAACACATTGGCAAGTGCATTTAATGACACTGAATGAGCGTGCAGCCGCACACTTGTGGCTTTCACAAACACCTCATGGTTTCACCTCTGACATGTAAAGTGAAAACAGACAGTGTTCGTTTGATGCTTCATTACCACAGTTAATATCAACAACGGGTATGGCCTCCCCTAGCTTGAATGACGGCTTGACAACGTCGGGTCATACTGTCAATCAGAACCCGGATGCTTGCAATTGGAATGCTGTTCCATTCTTCAACAAGGGCATTTCCGAGCTCTTCTAGAGTTGTGGGTTGTGCCCTACGACCGGAAATGGTGACCTGCAGCATGTTCCACACATGCTCGATAGGGTTTAGGTCCGGCGAACGCGCGTGCCAGTCCATGTGGACAATTGTCTCCTGCTCTAGGAATTGATTCACCACCCTAGCACGATGGGGACGGGCGTTATCATCCAGCAAGATGAAATCAGGGCCAACAGCACCAGCGTATGGTGCTGTTGGCACCATACGTACACATTGAGGATCTCATCCCCTGTACCGTGACCCCGGTCATCGTCCCTCCCTCCATGACATGCAGGTCCGTTCTGCCGTTCCTGCTTATCCCTCCCCAGACCATAATTGATCTGCCACCATAACGGTCGTGTTCGTTGATGTAGGCATCATTAAATCGCTCACGTTGTCTTCGCCACACCAGTTGCCTCCTGACAGTAAAGTCCAGGCAATATCAGGAGTCATCAGTAAAGAGAACTGGAGCCCAATCGTTGTGTGTCCATGTGACATGATCTTGAGCCCAATCCAAATGGTCACGCCTATGACACACGGTCAGTGGGATTCGAACACATGGCCTTCTTGAGTTGAGGCCGGATATATGAAGACGATTCCGTATCGTCTGAGTGGATACCCTGACCCCCAAGGCGTTATGAAGGTCATTTCGTAGGGTGGTGGCTGTCCAGAAAGGATGACGTCGTGCCTGAAGTGTGAGAAAGTGGTCTTGTCGTTGCGTAGTCGATCTCGGACGACCACCCCCATGACGGTGTGCTGCTGTACCAAACATTTGATGCCGGTTCCACGCTCTGTTCACAAAGCTTTGGCTGACGTTATGTGCATTAGCAACGTGACATTGTGAGAAGCCAGTGTCAAGCATTCCAATGCATCTTCCCAATTGCTCTGAAGTCAATCGACGGCTAAGACGTTGAGGAGACATTGTTTTTGCTAAATGTAATGCAAAAAATTTGGGAACTTCCAAATTTTCACCAACAAGTAACACACACGTCTGAGTTGAAATGGTGAAGTGTTAGTCAAAGCCAAAATGTGAGGCTGCACACTCATTTAATGTCATGAAATGTACGTGCAAATGTGTTTTGTGTCTGACTGCATGTCATTTATCCAATATATTGCTCATCAGTGGCAGTTACCAAATTTGCAAGTCATTTCACAGAAAATTCCTATGATCCCTATCAAATTTTGAGTAGTAAATAATATATGTTATTAATGGCTTATTTCCTTATTTCCTTGGCATTGGCCTGAGGGTCGCCGTATTGGCCCAAGGCCGCAAGAATAAGCAATTTATTATATTTTTATTAATTGGCTAAGTATGTTGTGCTATCATGACAATATTATGACTGACTTCTGAAGTAAGCGACTACAAGACTAATTAAAGAGTTAAATGCTAGGTCCGCGACTGCTTTTGCACCTGCTGAACTTGGTCAATGCAGGGTCGGCCAATACAGGATATATTGGCAAGCCGTTTTCACTGTATGCGAGCAATAACATACTTAACCAATTAATAATATGTATTATATTTTCATGTACAGGTAATATTTGCCTGTTTACCAGGTCTTTCGAGCTGATTATATGGTTAGGGATTAAAAATTTAAACAAGTAAATAAAACTGAAGATGGCAGTCGAGAACACAGCATCAGTTTTCTTTAAAGTGTCGGTGCAATCCCCAGAAAAATAACTAGCCTAGGCCTGAAATGGCTGATGATGTGGGCTATGCAACATTTGTGATGCAAATAATTTTCCATGGCATTGTAGCCAACCATCATTTTTTGTTTTTTTGCTATATTTACAGTTTGAAAGGTACCGAGGAAATGATTTGAACACAGACCGGCTTTCATCTTTTTTCTCTCCTTTTTGTTTTTTGGATTTGTTTTTGTTTGGTTGAAAGCCATCCCTTGAATAACAGTGAAGAATTTAAAGTAATAGAGTGAACTCCGTTTGAATACAAGAATGCTTGGTGATCTGACAGTATGAAATAACTCTAAAATGAACGTGTCATTGCATAAAGTCTACTATATAGTGAGTGTTACCACAAGAGTCATGGATATGTAACTGATATATTTCAGATTTCCAAAAAACAAAGAGAGATTGGATCGCTGGACGTATCTTATGAGAAGACATGAGGGATGGAGACCTAAATGCTGGGATCTTGTCTGCAGTGCCCATTTTCTCGAAACCGACTTTGACAGAACTGGACAGACAACCAGGCTTCGTGAGGGTGTTGAACCTTCGGTTTTTGATGTTCCCAGGCATTTGCAACGAGTAATTTTCAAAAAATATTGTATATAACAGCGTAAATTCTTAAAGAAATACAAAAAAAAAGATTGTGTTGTCTGTTAGCTCACATCTGCAAATTTGTTTGGTAAAAAAAAATCACTGAAGTAGTACGTTTACGGAAACGTGTTTGTATGTTAAATGTGGAATTTTGATGTCTTTGCTAGTTGTCCTCAACTTGTTTGCGATTTTGAATACTATATATTCACACCACCCCAGGTGAAAAAATACTATACTTGAATTATACTTTTACAGACTGTATTAAGTATGGTGTATGTTTTTTTCGCCCCCTTTATGTGTAATTAAGTGTGCTCAAGTAGTCATTGAATACTACTTGTGTACTGCTTCAGTACATTTAAAGTGTACACTTTCTAAAAGTATTTATTAAATATATTGTAAATTAAGCACAAAAAGTAAAAGTATATTTGTAATAACGTTTGTATGCAACAAATATACTTTTAATATAATTAAGTGTAATACATTTTCACCTGGGACAGCAATTTTTCATTATAATTGCTGAATTGTAGCAGGTTTATTTTTGTGTAAATGTCTTTGGAGGTTTTGTATTTTCTTTTAGTTCACTTGCTTTCTGATGGGGCAACATCTGTCATATTTGGGAAGTTTTAGTGGAGGTCTTGTACACAGTATTCTTTTGCTACTCTTGCAGAAAATCAAGGAGAGAAGCACGTCAAACAGCAAGCGCCAAAAACTAGCAGTCTCAGAGCCTGTCGCAGAGTCTACTCAGGAAGCGTCAACATCGGAAAGCTCTGGGCTACTCATCAGCGTAATAAAATTTGGTTATTTTAGTGTCAGTAAGTCGTTTATAGAATGTGTTCATAAAGGCATCGTAATTGCACAATACTTAAATGTTTTAAGGTATTTGAGAGTGATCAGCGTCAGATGATGATGGGTAGAAACCTCGCTTTAGTTGGCATGCTTACCATGTGCAATGTGTGCGTAAGTACTTTGAAAGAACTGCACATGGCCTATAATTGGTTTGACAAGATATTGTAATACTGTTTGCAGTGGCATTCCTATGCAGCACCAAGTGAGAACACTTTTAAAGACAAGTGGTTACAAGCGGAGTCCAGAGCAGAACGTCTGGAGCGAAAACTTTCCAACGCCTTGAAAAGGGAACATCGAAGCAAAACTTTAACTCTTTCACTGTTGGAGGAGTTACGAAAGAACTTGGTCACAGATGAGCTTCAGTTGAAGCTGAATGCTTTCAAAGGTAAGGTTATTTGACCAATTTTACTTACACGTGTGTGTCTTAAAATTGTTTTTCTAATTAATTATTTGTTGTAAATCCTTTGTTTTAATATTAGTTAGTGCATTAGGTTGTGTGTGTATGTATGTATGTATGGATGCATGCATGTATGGTATGTGTCTTAGATCTAAGCAAGGTCCATACATTGAAAGCATTGATAACATTCAGGTAACTACATATTCAATGATCACATAATTCAGCAGCTGTAATTCGTGCATTTGCCTCGCATAAGTCAAGGCAGCCAACATCCTTAATATCTAGAGATTGTAAATTGAGGTGAAGGCAATCATTTAAAATTTAGTCATCTTCGTAACACTTCAAAACATGCTCAGCAAGATGGTGCCTAATATTATATTTGAGGTTTTATTTATTAAAGCACCATTTTATCATTCTGACAAAACTCATTCACCACTAAATATAGCCATACAGTTGTAACAGAGTCCTTATCTTTCTCCTTGATACTGATTCAGTAAATAGTTTTCACAGCTGTTTACAAATGAGCTCATATGTAACCGATTAGTGATGATACTGGAGAGTTTTAGACCATAAGACTGAGTAAATGCAGGCAATACTTTTGGTGCCAATACTTGTACTCATAGTCTAATCTATGGGAATAGTATCATTGTCTTGTTCATATTCATGAATCTCAGCATTTTGATAAAGTTGCTCAATTTGTGACTGTACTTGTGTAAGTCATCTTTGCATTGTTTTATGGAACTTAAGCTGCAATCCAAATGAGGAATACATATGTGCCCAGTGGGCACATGTCCTTAGACGTCATAAAGAGATCTACTTTTGATCAATATTGGTCTATATCCAGACATCTTTGACATCACTTGTAGATGACCAGATATAGATGTATATTGTTTTCATTATTAACATCACTAATTGGATTAAAACGCTTTCTGCATTTTATCATTGAAACAGACTTCCCCATCCAGCTATTCAAGACCTCCAGTGCTCGGTTTTCTGAAGAACAGCGTCGATTTGCACTGACCCTCCATTTGTATGGTCCCAAGGCGTACGAGTACTGGGCGAAAAAAGTCCCATTGCCATCCACACAAACCTTGCGGAGGTTATCTTCTCTTTGAACAGTTGAACGTTTTCCCTGCATACATGTACCTTTGTTCCATCGGTTAAGGCAATACGTTTGCCTTGCTTTAAAATTTTCAGTTGTTGTCTTTCATGGAGCTAGAAACAATTCTTTGTAGTCCTTTTTTTAGGTTTTGCCTGTTTGTTTGTCCCTTATATTAGCCTGTGCATTTTAGTTCAGAACCTTGGTTATATTCATTTGTTATTGTGTTATTGTGTTATTTCATTTGTTATATATGTTATTCTATTTCATGCACTGCATCAGTAGCAGTGCTATCATCAGTCATGCAGGTGTGCATCTGTCCCTGCACTGATCGGCACACATCATGCACTTGAATCCATCTTACATTAGTTGTTATGGCAAGGCATGTTCACTTTATTATCCCCCCGGCATATAATGCGGGGGGATATAGCGATCGGTGTGTCTGTCCGTCCATCTGTAATAAAATTGTTTCCGGACCAGAACTCGAAAACTTATACCACTTACAAACACCAGATTTGGTATGGACCTTCTCCTTATGGTCTAGTTGTGCCTTTTTGGGGTTTCGGTCCGTCCGTCTGTCCACACAACCTGTAGCTTACACAACCTACAGCCGGGGGGATCCGCCATTGCCAGATGGCTCTTGTTTTTAGTCTCCTTTAATTTGCCACAAAACAGTTGCACTTTATACACTGCCTGGCCAAAAAAAAAAGTCGCTCACTCAAATATTTAGTTGGAACCCCTGTGGCTTTGATTACAGTGCATATTCGTCTCGTCATTGTTTTGACAACTATATGCAATGCCAGAACATTTATCTTCTATCAGAAATGCCATAATTTTTGGCCAAGATCTTATCCTCTCGACATAATGGTTGAACCACTCGGTGGTCTTTCTTGAGCACATCCCAGTAACTTTTAATGTGTTTAAGGTGAGGACTTTGTGGTGGCAAATTTGTTTGTGAAAATGATTCCTCATACTTATTTTTGTCATTCATGGTTTTCTTTGCTAAATACAAGCCAATAACTTGCCCATTCTGAAATACTGTAACATCTTTTCCACCATCAAGGGATGTGTCTTACAACATGATTTTTTAAGAAATGAGTAGCAACGCGCTTCATCAGTCAGGGTTAAAATGATTATTTCCAGCTGAAACATATTAATAACCGCAATAATGATCCAATTATAGGATTTGTTCATTAGTTTCCAAACGGTGACTTTTTTTTTGGCCGGGCAGTGTATTTGCAGTAGCATCTCAAATGTGTTATGGACTCAGAATGACAACAGCTGTGCAAGGTTTCAAGTTGAAATCTGAATTCAAATTTTGTTTTGATAAACTGCTTTTTGATTTCCCTTTTTTTCCTGGGCAGGTGAAACATAAAAGCTGTTCTGCAGCACAGGTCACACTGATCTTTATCTGATTACAGGATTTCAGATATGCATATTTATCAATTAGGCATAACTGTTTTTTCCTCATTCGTGCTGCATCTCAAAGACAGAAGTATGTGTATGATAGAGGTTTTTACTTTGTTGTTTGTCTCCCCAGATGGCTTTCCCATGCTGACGGGTCTGCTGGTATCAGCGAGCCCGTCGTTGCGGCCCTCGGAGAGAAGGTGAAGGAGAGGCCTGCAGCCTACCAAAACGCTGCCCTCATCATTGACGCCATGTCTGTACGAAAGCAAATTGTCTACGACAGTCGAGAAAAGAGGATGACCGGCTTTGTTGATTTGGGAGATGGTGGTGAGAGTGAGGATGAAGCCTCTGAGGTTCTAGTGTTTATGGTGGTGGGGTTATGCGGACATTGGAAGGCTCCAGTTGCCTATTACCTAACCAGAGGTCTGCAGGCTGGCACACAAAAGCAGTTGTTGCTGCATTGCTTGCGTGCTCTTCATGAGGTTGGGATAAGAGTGTGGACAGTAACTATGGATGGACATGCGACCAATGTGGCCATGTGCAAGGAGCTTGGTTGTAAGCTGTCGGTGGACGACTGTTCCCCCACATTTCCTCACCCAGATGACCCCACCAACTCCGTCGCCATCATCTTCGATCCCTGCCACATGCTAAAACTGTTCAGGAACCTGCTTGACGCCTATGGATGTATAAGGTCACCAACAGGGCGAGTTGATTGGAACAGCGTTAAGGCCCTCAACAGTGTACAGGAGCAAGCAGGACTGCGCCTGGGAAACAGACTCTCTCATCGTCACACCAGCTTTCACAGGCAGAGGATGAAGGTTAATCTCGCAGCCCAAGCCCTGAACAGTTTGGCTGCTAAGTCACTTCAGTGCCTGCAAGAAGTTAGTCATCCAGACTTCACTGAAACATCTGCCACTGTTGAGTTTCTGCAGGTATTACTATACCGGGAAAAATATCACTAAAATTATAACACCAGTCATAACTGATTAATGCTCATGATTCATTTTGGGATTTTATTGCATTTGTAACTCAGTAACTTGAGTATGGAGACAACAAATTGGTGAAAAGGTGAACTTGATAAAGATATTACATGAAGTTTGAGGCTCATTCATCAAATGGCCACATTTCAATTTGAACATATTACAAATCAATATGTGCAAAGTTATAAAGAAAACGATAAGATGAATAAGGCCTTACCATGTTTGCATATTTACATATGTTATGCTGAAGGACACCGAAGCGTATTAACAAATTGTAATTCATTTCAAATGATGCATGCAAAGCCAGTTCTGCTTCTTTTATGTTTTCTTTCATTTTTTTCAGACTATTGACCATCTTTTTGATGTTTTGAATTCCCGAAACGCAGTGGCCCATGGGTATAAATCTGCAATAAGGCACAGGAATTGGCTGATGATCAGCACATTCCTGAAGTCTGCCAAAACATACCTAACCTCTCTCAGCACTCTGGAGGGAATTCCCCTCAGCCAGTCAGAAAGGTATGGTTTTATTTCTTTGAGTTTATATACACATTGTAGGCTACTGACGTCAGAGGTATCCTTTCCTGATACCTCCCCAGGTGCAGAGAAACAGGGTAATGATGATACTGATGCTGATGACGGCACAGAACTCTGAGGAACACCAATATTGTTCATGAAGTTCATAAACTACACTTATGCCTGAACATTTCAAATTTGCTTATAATTTAGTATCTTTCTCTCTTCTTTGCCAGACACACAGCAGTAACTGGCTTGGTGATAGCCATCACTTCTCTTCAACAAGTGGTGCCACGCTTGCTGGAGACTCAAGGATTTATCCTAACCTACAAGTTTTCACGAGATCACTTGGAAATATTCTTCAATGCAGTGCGAAGAGCAGGTCAGCTAACAGCTTGTACTATCATGTGCTGCTTACCTGCAGTTTACCATTAGCAATGCAAGAAATAGTTTTTCACTGAAGCAACATTTGACTCTGTTCTTTGTCTTGTAATGACACTGGATCTTTTCGAGCACCAGTCATCAGAGATGACATTTTATTTTGCGGTTACATTGTTACATCTTATGAAATGTTACGTGATGGCTTTCAAAATTCAGAAACATTTGAAATATTTATGTGTCTGTCTTTGTTTCAGGGGGACGGAACGCCAACCCAAATGTGCAGCAATTTCAGTCAACCTTCAGGAAGCTGGTTGCACACACTGGTGCAATTACTGCTAAGACTGGCAACATTGTGAAGCTGGATGACACAAACACTCTGGCTTACTCCACACTTTCTGCAGACGTGCAGGCCATTGTTGATGAAGAGCACGATCCATTTACAGCTGGAGATCAGCTCTTCATGGAACACGATTACGCAACATGGATCGGCTCAAGCCGCAAAATTACCATTGACGATGCAGTACCATGCATCGCTGGTTGGGTCACCAGAGAAATCCTTCCCAGGCTGAAGTGTGATGTGTGCCAGTCCATCCTTGTCGTTCCAGCTGTTCCAAAAGAAACCCCTTACCATTTGTTGGTCTTGAAAAACAATGGTGGTCTCGTTATACCGTCTCCTGGAACTGTTCAAGTTCTGCTTCTGGCAGAGAAGACAATTCGGCGTTTAATGGACATAACGAGTGTTACCAAACTGTGTTCATTTCCAAGGGTTTTAATGCATGTGAGGGAGAAAATTGGAGACCAGGATATCTGGAATATGGGCGGACACATTGTTGAGACTCAGCATGGCATTGACAACCATTACACCAGTCTTTTGGCTCTGATTATTGAAAAGTATTTCAATCTTCGAAGTCATCACATTGATAAAATGTACAACATTCAAAAGCAAGGGGCCTCTGTTAGGCAGAAATACAATATGCAGGTGCTGTTCAAATAACAATGAAACCAGGTCCAGTGTGCTCCAGTTTGTCTTGATATAGCTCAGTGTGCTCCAGTTTGTCTGGAGATGGTCCAGTATGCTCCAGATGTAATATCGTGGAATGTATAAGGTTCAGAAAGTAATGTGAAAATGCTGTTAGTTGGATTAACCCCTTTCTGCAGATGTGGACACCTGCGTCTGTAGACCTGCAAATTTAAGCACGCTGTTACTGTACTCGATCACTAGATGGCACCTCCGGATCAGTTATTGAATGTTCACAAGCAAGCAGACCTCGAACGCGGTTCCCAATAAATTCTCACAATCTATCTTGACAAACAATGCATATCCTGCTCAGTATTGTAGAAGTAATATTTAAAATATTTTTGATGAACCAACATTAAACTGAGAACCAAGTTCTTCAAATACCTAGTTCAACCAAAATCAAAAGAAGTACACTACAAGGTAATGAATAATTTTTACCGTTCAATTGAATTTCTAAGTTCAAGATTTGGTTTTGATAGGAAGAAATGTGTTTTCTGTGAAGAAGAAGCCGAAAAAAGTTTTGTGCTCCCATACTCAGTTGTTTTGGAAACTTTGTAGATTGGTTAGGTTAAAAAAAACCACTGCAGTGCCTACTATTGGTCATGATGATATAATTATATCCCCTAACGCCAAGTGGCGTTCCGGGGATATTATGTTTTTGGCCCGACCGCCGCCGCCCTACATGTTAACGCGATAACTTCAGTAAGATTTCAATTAGAAATTTCCAGTTTTGCATATAAGTAATTATCATAAAGAGGAAGAACTGCTTTGATTTTGGACAATTTAAAATCTGTAGATTGGCCACCAGGGGCCAAAAACTGAAAAATCACTCTTTATATCATATCTCTGGAAATATTTGTCCGATTGACCTCAAATCAAGTGCAAATGAAAGGTTGTAACCTGAGAATGTGTCCCACGATGACATTATACCTGTTTGGTTCAAAATTTTGACACAAGATGGAGCTTTGTCACATAAAATTCTCCATTTTTGCCATGTCTTTGGAACTATCTGTCCAATTGACATGAAACTATGTGCAACTGCAAGGTCATGAGCTCACAACGTGTCACATGATGACATCATACCTGTATGGTTCAATATTTTATGATGGAAAATTACCATTTTGGCCGTATCTTCAGAACCATTTGTCTGATTGACCTGAAATTAAGTTCAAATGAAAGTCTATTCAAGGTCTATTCAAGGATTGGGGAATTGGAGGATTGGGGGCGTTCGGGTATATACCCCCAGCCGTCGCCTCCGACGGCATAAGCCTAGTTTGTGGTGTGTTATTAGAAGGCAAAAAGGACCTAATGGTAAGTGTTTTACAAATTTTAGCCAAATTTCTCATACTTAAAGCAAAATGTATGCGAAAACCACCCATCTTTACTTGTTCTCATAGTGAAATTCACTCCGTATTAAGTCCCTAAAATTAATAAAATCTAAATATGCTCAAGATCTCTGTTCATTACTAAAAAAGACCTATGTGTAATACGTTAAAATTAATTAATCCCCAGTTAATTTTTTTATTTATTATTTTATATATCTAAGTATGATCCTTGTTTCTTAGTATCATATTTTATTTTGCTCATTCTACTTTTGCCTTAGCATTCTACTTTATCTGTCTTACTTTTTTATTTTTTATGTTTTTATTTTTGTTTCTATATCGTGTGATGTCTGTAAAATTTCTGAAGTTCTTTATTATAAAACTGTCATTTGCCTACATGTTGTAAGTTCATATTATCATTCATTATCAAAAAAATGTTTACTGTTTACATTTGGACATTTATGCATGCACAAGATGGCGGAGATACTTTGTCGTTTCCGCTTTGGTCCAGCCAATGGAGTGTCGAGGTACGGCCCCATTCCGGTGATCTGTGGTGTCGTTTCATCTCTATGGTTTTCTTAACCACAGTTCAAGATTTAGTTGGGACTTCTGTTCAGGGAAAGGAATTTTCACGCCAATATAGAACACAAAGACAAGTGTTCCAAAAAATGGTTACAAAGTATGGAAAATTTGAGAGCATTGAAGAAATTTTAGGTGAACAAGGGATGAAAACTGAAGTTGCTAGGCTTTTTATCTCGTTTTTGAAGGAATCAGGACTTCAAAACAGGATATAAGAACACCAAGTTTAGAAAAGGGTATGTTTATGTTTATATATATATAGGCCTGTGTGCTATTCTGCCAATAATCTCTGAGTAGCACACTCCCACACAGTAAGTGGCGATATACAAAAAAAGCAGGTTCAACAGACATATTAAAAGAAGAAGAAGAAGAAGAATTTTCACGCCAAAGAATTTCTGACAGCGTGTGATGATGTTCATACAGCCTATGCGATGGAATATCGTTGAAAACGCATGGTTACCTGCAAATTGACTTGTGTCTGCGCCATTGCCGGAAGCCGTTGCGCATCAGGCTACTCGGGACAGGTGAACGCTCTGCCACCGGAGATTGAAGCCTGATGCTGAGAAAGTGTCTGAAGTTTGTCGGAATCACAACAAATTAGATCGGCAAACAACGCGCATGATGTCTGAGGTACAGAGGAGCTCTGGCTCAAAAGTAATCTGGTTTAATGTTAACTCTTGTTTGTCTGTTTGTCGTTTACGTTGAAAGTGCCTGCGAACTTCCTTCTTTATTTATTTATTTATTTTTTTTGCATGTTGCGGTTTTAATCTGATCAAATCGGTTTTTATTCGCCGGCGTAAAATGTATTGTTTTCCGTTTTTGATGCCCAGCGCATCCTTCTGCTAGTATTTCAGGGAATGATATCCGCAATACGCGAATACAAATATATGCTGGAGACTTGTCCTTGGTCTTGTCGAAAAAGCCCGAGTACTTGAAAACAGAGGGTCGCTGTTTGTAATTTAAATAGCTTATCGTGACGTGTCGACCAATGCATACAGATGAAAGCAAATGATTTTTGATGTGTTCTTGTGGTGTGTAGGTTGCTGGGACACCGTACTCTCACAATAATTCCTCGGCTTCCGTCTTCAGACGAGTCCCGAAGCCACCAGTGCCAGTCCATGCAGCAATCCCCTATGGAACTAACGGGGGAAATTCCTCAGAGCAGCCTCCTGTTGGGCAGTATGATGGCGCTTATGGGTAAACAGCTTAATTCTGTGGCACCTGTGAAGTAAAGTTATATAGCGCTTGATTAGGTGTGTATTCATGAAAGTGACACCTGGCGCCTTTGTACTCATGAATGCCCATCTGCGTCCCTGGTTGCAGGTCCAATGTAGCTGTGACAGCACAGGAAGAGGAGCCACCCTCTGCCCATGGTATGTGTTGTGGTGGCAGCATTCCATTGACTTCCACTGTGGACTCCCTATTTATCAGTTGCTGATGGTCTGCATTAATTCATGCAGGTGCTGAATCCAGTGAAGGCAACCCTGCCCATGACATGGACCCCCTTGGCCCGGTGAGACCTTGCTTAAAGCGATTCTTACCATCATTTCATTCTATAAATCTGTTAAACTGGAAATATGTTCAAATTAATAAAAAATGTGATAGAATTTATGTTTTGCCATCTCAAACCCTCAAAATGTCAGGTGGCGCAACCGTCTGAGCGAATTAAGACTTTGTGAAATGTATTTTAAAATATGAATTAATATAATATTAATATGGGGGCATAATTTTATTTTGAAAACCTATCAAATAAACAAAGTTTAATAGTTTAATTAATAAACACCTGAATTTTACCCCCTCCTTTCCTCGCGCCATGGCATAGATAGCAGTGGTACAGGGGCCGCAGAGAGCTGTAGGGAGGCATCTGTCATCAACATCATACTCAGATATCAGATCATGGATGGCAGAGATAAGGTGGGGCTTGTTTACAATGGAATAGCTTCCTTTTCGGAAACCGAGAATACAAACTTTTGTGCGGGCTGTGCAGTGGTCCATATTTGCTGTCAGCCCCTTGCATGTCTCAAGGAAAAGGACAGAATTCAGGGACAATGCACAATATAAGGAGGGCCTAGCTTTGTGAATGTATGCAAGTCCGATGTAATCAATGATGATATAATAAATGTTACCCATCCCCAGTCATAATAAGGCTTATTGCGCAATTGTGCAATGACCTATGGCCCATGAAATGTGATATAACCATTGTGGAATCAATAGCGAAGAGACTACGCCCACGAATGACCCTTCGGTTGTCTCATTTTTGGGGATTTTAACACTTTTTTGAATTTCTCAAAGTTGAAAACTTGCAATTTCTGAAAAACGCGCTTTTCTCAAATTTCCCTACTGAATTTTTCCCCCGTTTTCGTATATTTGTTCTACGCCATGTTCTGGAGTACTTATCATTGGTTTCAAGCCATTAGAATTTTTCTGACTTTTTTATGGTTAAAACCCACTGTGGTCTTCAGAGTTTTTGGATATTGAGCGTTATGCAACCGTTAGAGGGCACTGTCACCATTCCAGGAACACAGTCCACACGTCTATTAACGCAGTTATCAGCCAGATACGTTTATTAAATCAATAGACGGTAACAGTGAATTTGTAGGTTACTCCAATAGCCTACAAAATTACGGCCTACATCAGATCGGCATAAAATCACAACTAAATGAATAATGTGAGGCACTTTCGCCATTGTAAACGAATTAACCATAAACGAAAATAATCATTTTGACAAGCAAGAACATGGACATGATTGAATTCTAACAGTTAAGGTCTGCATTTTTGTCATTGTCCTTATTATTGTGCCTTGTTCTTGTACAATTTGTTTCGTAAACTTAAACAGCACACTGCATCCCTTACTCGCAGCGGGAGCTGCGTTTCACTATCGTTACGTTTCATAGCGTCATTAAAATGAATTGTAATTGAGCAGGAAAAGCAGCTGATGAAGTAAAACTGAATTGAGAAACACATTTTCGACGTCCTCAAAGCTGTAACAGAAATAAATGTAAACTGCGTTTCTGGCGTTCTCATTCAAATAGCAAAATCAATAGGCTTTTTTAATGAGCAGACGAGAGGATGACATTGTTCATGCAGATATAGGCGGCAGGCAGGACGTCCACCAAAAATGTAAACACACAGTGAACAATACGTGAGACAAAAATAATGAGCTATTCGCCAATTGTGTTTTAAAGCAGCATAAAGAGGAATTGAGCGTGGAGACGGTGGCTGCATCCGAATAGTCTTTTTTGCTTTGGAAAGTTCTTTACTCCTAGAAAACTTTCCAGAAGTATTTACCTGGCAGCCATGATGTGTTCGGATCACTGATCTATATATAAGAATTATTATATTTATATTATATATAATGTATTTATATTATATAGTTATTCTATATAGATCAGTGTTCCCATCACCTTTGGCATAGGGTACGCTGATCCATCCTTTTAAAAAAGAAAGGAGGAAGCGCTATCCCGCACTTCCGCGATGACCATCCATTTGGCCAATCATGAAAACAAACAAACATGACGGGCAGGAGGCGGGTGCTCACTGTGCGTAGTGTAAGTGCATTCGGGTTAAAAAAGATTCCCCTTCACACCTTTCCTTTACCTCATGACGTTTTACACAGAAGTTAAAGAAAAGTGGTTAGGAATTTGACGATTGGACGTAATTTTTTTAACTTTTCGGACGCAGCCGACGAGTGCGTGTAGCCTACACGGTCAGTGTTTTTTTTTTTTTCTTTTTTTTTCTTTAGAACCGTTTATGATTGACTAACCGTGTACACGTTTACAAGCCCCACCCCTAGTACAGTGCATAATATAATGAAAGGGTGGAAGGAACCCAGTCAAATTTTGATGCATAAAGCGCTAGGCTAAAAACCACTGAAGGCACGTGGTCTAGGATCCCTCAGACCCCTCAGTGCTAAACTATAAACAGTCATACGACTCTCTCATGGGAAAAAAGAGACTGATGTGCGCTCTAGCCCAAGGATGAGGATAACTCTTATCCTCGTTGGGTCTAACTGTCGGCATCTGTCATGATATGGGGGTTGACCGTGGACTTGGCATGGGTAGCTTGCACATTTGCGAGGGCGTCTTTACTGCAGAAAGATGTCTGTGAATTTTGGGGCAACATATGTACCCGTCTAGGTATCATCTGATCTGGAGACACCCCTATATTTTCCTGCTAGACGACACCAAACCACATTTTGCTGTGATTATAAGTGCATGGCTGCATAAGCAGGAAGCGTGGACTCTAGATTGGTCTGCCTGTAGCCCAGATCTGTCTCCAAATGAGAATTTATGGCGCATTATGTGGAAAAATATTCAGCGCCAAAGGGCCTGTAAAATTGTGCGGTTAAAGACCTACGTAATGGTGGAAAATTTTGCTCGCTAAACATAAACAACTGCTGTCTTAAGTGCCTGAATGCTTAGTGATTGCGATTAAAAGATATAATGATGTTAAACAGTGGTTACAGACAACTGTGGAAACATTTTTGGATTCTGTTGTAGTGGTCACATTGATTTCAAAAGCAATGAACTTCACATGTTAAAACATTAACTAATGTGTTGTACTCATTTCAAAGTACTAGAGCATTAATGGACTTTTCAAATCAGGCCTTTTCGATTGTATTAGCATTCTCCGTGATGTGCCAACCTTTTTCGAGTTGGTATTGTGTAATGTCTATTCTCAGAGGGGGACAATCCCTTTTAGGTCCAAATTGAAGGCCACAATATTACTGTTGAGCCTCGCAGTGAAAGGGCATTGGAAATAAAGCTGCTGCATTGATGGTCATATAGTTTAAACATGGCCTCGCAAATATGTCCAATTCTCATTTTAATTGACAAGTATATATGACAAGTGGAATTATTCAGAGGAATTTGATTCTTGGGTATTATCATTTGGCTGAGGTATGGATAGATTTAAATTAATATGTTTCTGTAAGCTGTTGCCCAGAGGTGGTGGTATGAGCAATGGGTTTCCCCGAAAGTGTGCCCTGCTTGAGTGACTGAAAGGTCAGTGTTGGCAAATATAGAAAAATGTGTTCAGTGTGATTGAGAAGTGTTGCTTTGAACTTGTTGTTTCTTCATAGTTTTTACCAGTTTTGGTTTCAGTGGGGCCATCGAAATTTTCTGAAACTTTGGATTTGCATTTGATGGTGACTAAAAAAGCGAAAAAGAATCTTGTACTGCTGAAGATATAGTATTCCAGAAATAAAGAAAATGTATATGGGGTCAATGACGTGACATTGTCTGGGAGCACTACTTTGGTTTAAAATAATTTTGAACGATTCTTAATAAGCATCATTTTATTCTATAAAATCTGTTTGATTTGAACATATTTCCTGTTTATCATAAAAATGATATATATTTTATGTTTTGCCATCTCAAACCCTCAAAATGTCAAGTGGCGCAACCGTCCGTTCGGGCAAGTTAAAACTGTGTGAAATGTATTAAATATGTAATGTAAAATATTAAGTAATACAATATTAATGGGGGCATAATTTTATATTGAAAACCATTCAAATAAACAAAGTTTAATAGTTTAATTGTTCTTAAATTGTTAGGAAAACCAAAATACCGGCCCCTACAATAAAGAATCCATAAGTAACTTTTAATCCCCAGCTCAATGACAAAGTAGTAATGCTTTAGGCAGAGTAGACACTCTCAGGAATACTTACTAAAAATATCACTTAGGAAAAAAAAAGAGGGAAGTGTGTTATCTCCCCCCCCCCCCCCCCCCAAGAAACTTTTGGTTGTGCCACCTGACATTTTTTTTTTTGGCTGGTGAAATTGCAAATACAGTCTAAAACTGTACCAAAACACTGTAAATGTTGTGCAAAGACTTGCTTAAACACACTCTTCCAACTTCAAATAAATGTATTCTGTGCGTTTTTAAAGATGTATTTAAAAAAACATTCTTAAAAGGTTTATTTATCATTGACCCATCGTTAGAAATTATGATTATTGGAAATGAGCCATTTGAAGTAGAAAATTAAATATTGTTTCTGCTGGCTTTCAAAATGTCTGCTGGTTTTTTTTTTGATCATATTCCCAAGGAACGTCTTTTCATGAAGAACTCTATGCTATATTTCAAAGCTCGACTCACCAATGGCAACGGTTGTGTCCTTAATTGTTAACACAGAACTGTTGCTGCTCAGAAATGTGTGAAGTTAGCATGGTGTGTTGGTGGAAAAAAAACGTATTTAACACTGAAGCTGCCTCTCCAGGAAGGCCTCAGTATACCGGTTCAGGAGACCTGCCCTGCTGTTGGGTATTCCACAAACACTGACGGTGAGTCCCAAGAAACAGTGAGGCATTTCTCATAACATTTACATCTTTGTGATATTGGAGTTGAAAATACAGCTGACTGCTCTCAAAAGGTTGTGTTTTGTATGGTTTTGCCACTCCGTGCACCTTGTATTGAATTCCAAATGAAGTCTGTTTCTGCCTTCAAGAAATTTATGACAAGTTAAGAATGTGAGTTTGGATATTAGTGTTTTTGGGCGAAATTATGGCTAATCTGCCCTACCACTAAAAAAAGCCTTTGGGCTTGGTCAAAGAGTAACAGCTGCACAGAGCTGCTATTTATTTGGCCATAACTTTCTGCAAAATTATGAACTATGCATCAAAAGATGGGTATTAGTCCCCTTTAAAGCATATTTTAAAATGAAGACTTACAAAAAAAAAAAGTGAAACATAATACCAGAAACTCCCTAGTAACGGATACACTCCAAATTGGCACCTTTTTTTATGTTGTGTTCAAATGGCCCTAATGTGCGTTCGGATGGCACTAACTTAACCAAATTTTGTGAGCAGGACCTAAATATTGTATTTTTTTCACACCTAAAACGTTGAGAGGGAATTATTTCTTAAGTTCGGGCAAATAAGTTGTGTCTCTGCGCATCCGTTACCCCTCGACTGAGCCCCTTTTCAACCTTTGTAAGATTCACATTGAATTAAATGTCAGTTATGAATCATTCATTTATTGTATAATTGCTTTTAATTTTGAATACGTGTGATTCCCCTCAAAATATTGATCTGTATTCCCTGTATTTTTGATGTCACGTGATCAGCTATTTGATGGTTATATGAACATTTTTTTTCTTAATTTTTCTTATTTAATTTATTAATTTTTCATTGAGGCTTCCTTGACTGTCATTTATTTTGCTTGCAGCTCTGTGAGTTTCCTCGTTGAATGTTGCCTTGCTTATGGTAAAGATTGGAATGATGTCATGGGAATCTGTATTTTTCTTGATGTGCCCGTTTCTCAGGAGAAGACCCTGTGAATGGAGAAACAAACGCATCAAAGTAAGAAAGGTTTTAGCCCTGAATGGGGCCCTGTCATGCATAAATATGTGTGTGCGCATGTGTGTGTGTGTGTGCGCGTGCATTGCGTATTCATAGGAATTTATAGAATACAGCAGGCATTTTCCCCTAATCTAATTTCATGCTTTTAGCTTTGTGTTGCTTGTTTATTATATTGCAGCAACAGAACATACTACAAAGAGTAGCTTCAATGTCTGCATATGAAGTAAGTAGGAAACACAAGGCTTGAGCGTGTTAATGACAGCTGTTGGTTGATATGACCAGTATGCAGCCATGGATTATCTTGAGATTTAGTTGGGACTGCCGTAGTTTACTCAGATTCCTTAAGTATCTTCTAAAATTTGTCTTGCCCTCCAGAACCTATTTATACTCCGCAGTGCTACTCTAGCCTATAATATAATGTAAACTTCTGCCTCATGTTGACAACAGGTGCTGTTTGCTCTTTGTTGAAAGTGATGGTAATTGAGGATAAAATGTATAACCGGAGTTGTCTTGTTCTTATTTTACTGGTCATTTCCTTTCTTATCTTTCTCTTCTTCTACTTTCTCTCACAGTTAATAGCTCTGGGATTTTCAGAGGAGATGGCCATTTTAGCGATGCGTGGCTTGTGAAGAGAATGAGAATATGGCCGCCGGATTCCTGCTCTACCAGAACACTGAGGATGATTTGGACTGGTGGCCGGGGGAGGCAGGAGTCAGCTTTACAGTTTTAGTTATTCATACAAATGGTACTATCAAAGAAAAGCGGGTGCTCTTAAGTTTGAGATCGTTTCATAAGTTTGGTTCCCCCATTTGACACTTGCACAATAACTGCACATTAATATAAGCACACCCACACCCGATGCAATATTCAAAAAACACTATCCCCCCCCCCCTAAAAAGTACAGTACTAAAATTGTACCAAAACACTGTAAATGTTGTGCAACCATTAAAACTTGCTTAAACACACTCTTCCAACTTCAAATAAATGTATTCTGTGCATTTTTAAAGATGTATTTAAAAAAATATTCTTAAAAGGTTTATTTATCATTGACCTATCGTTAGAAATAATGATTATTGGAAATGAGCCATTTGAAGTAGAAAATTAAATATTGTTTCTGCTGGCTTTCAAAATGTCTGCTGGTTTTCAGAATTTTTGCTACCAGTGAATTTTTGTTTTTTTGATCATAATCCCTCTTAAGTTGCTCTTAAGTTTGAGATCGTTTCATAAGTTTGGTTCCCCCATTTGACACTAGCACAATAACTGCACGTTAATATGCGCACACCCACACCCGATGCAATATTCAAAAAACACTATCCCCCCCCTGCCCGCCCGCCCCTAGTGAATGATCCAGCAACAGCAAATATTGGCTGTTCGTATCCACGAATTACCAAATGAAATTTATGCACTTTACAGATGCAGTTTACACCATCATTTCGTTCATAACATTAATCCACCGTGTAAACACTCTCCTCGCATTAACTGTCATGTAAAGTATATTCACCCTGACGCCCCTGTAATGTAAGGCACAATTATTGACTTCAGTTGAGGTGAATCAAATGATTTATTCACAGCTTGTCCAAGGTGGATAAATGATTGGATTCACAGATAACTGAAGTCAATAATTATTTTATTATATGACCCTACTTGAAAATAGAAAATAAGGGAAGGGCGACAACTCTAATAGGTGTAGAGTGCATCATACTGAGATTTGAGTTGTGAGCCTGTTTCTTTCACATTTTTGTCAAAAACTCCTTGGCTTAATCACTAGCAAAATTAATGTGGCAAGGGAAACTGTCAAAATTATAATGGCATATTGCGAATGAGAAAAAGCAACCAGAAGGAACTGTAGCCACAATTTGAAGTCCTTCAACAGGGACAGATGGACACGTCATGTATAGCAGCTGATGTCCATGAAACTGCAGGTATAACAATTGCCACAGAATTAAATTAACCTTCATCTGAAACGATACGCTGAGTACATTTGTATGCAAATGTTGTGTCCAAACGGACAGACTCCCATATTCATGGCTACAAATCTTTGACTTTAAAATTTTCCTCTGTTAAGATGTTTTTTTTTTCTTTTTAAATTATTTCCCTTATTTAACCTGGTAAAAGGCTCATTGAGATGGAAAAATCTGTTTTCCATGAGTGACCTGGACAAGAGGGCAGCATGAACAATGTTACAACAATAAAATGAACATGTCTGCCAGTTTAAGATGTGATCATGATAAATAATGATGTAAATTGGTCAAAACTTTTAGCATCCTCAGAAAACGTTTAGGCGCAATCACGTCACCCAGGACTGTTGGATTCACGATCCTTCAAGGTAGTCTTGAATTTCCTCAAAAGAACCAGCTCTGACAGTTTCAGTTCCTCTGTATGTTATCCCAGGAGGAGTGTATTGAAAAGGTTTTTTTTTTTTCCCAAGTAATCCATGTTTCAGGGAATTTTATTGAGTTATCATGTCTGTGCATTTGTTTTGGACATGAATACGGTATATTTAAGTGTTGAATGAAACGAGCAGTGTTTATCATATGTCTCTCAAAGCATACTTGAATCTTAACTCCGTTTGTATAGTGGCAGGACAAACAAAGGTGGTGTTGCATCAGTATGGGAAAATTGCCCATGAAGGCTTTTGTTTCCCTATATGAAACTAGGTCTAGCTTCATATTTCCTGCTTCCCCTAAGTATCAGAAAGGTTTATCTCCAGCTGGCCAAGATGCTGGACCGCATCTAGGTCATTTGATTGGAAAAATGAGCAAAATTCTGTAATGCTCTGCCAAGCTAAATTCTACTTTGGCTTTATTTTGAAAAGTTTCAATTACTTCAAAATAGTAAAACATGTTGTATTAAAAATGTTGTTAAATAATTTCATCATCTTTTCATGGCATTATGTTGTCATACTCATGCTTCTCTCACAACTAGCCATACGTCCTACTACGGGCAGTCTATGGAAAGAAATTTGGCAAAACCATGCTTGAGACTTGCGCGACACTTGCATGTGTTCAGCACCCGTAAAAGGTTGCAGACTGGCCGTGAAGACTTTTGGTCTTGCACTTGCAAATTCTACAGGTCTTGCAAAAAATTAAATCAATCAAAAATCATACTCTATATATGGGACTCAAACTCCTTTTGTACGCCTCAACCAAGTCAGCAGCATGGCTAGTTGGGGCTTTAAAATGACAGTGAGTGATGTACCACACAAGTACTCCGCATTTGCTATTTGCGTGGCCCCCAAGACAAAAGCACCTCTCAGTATCTACCCCTGAGTTCTACCCCGCCCCCACGCGATATGAGGGGCAAGACTTCGGGTATATATACTGACGGACTTTAAAAACGTATAAGTCTGACTAGACAGAAATAGTATAGTTGGGTTAGGGGAACTTAAATTAGATGATTAGATAATTGATATGCAGTTGTCTTTGAGTAAGGAGACACTAAAGTGCGTGAAGTCATGACCTTGCTTGTGTCTGTGACACAGGATTTGAGGAATTTGTGATGTAACCTCGTCCGGCTTCACTGATCACAATCGCAATGCTGTCAAATGCCTTAAAACAATCCTTGAGGTCATTAAGGCCAGAGGCCGAGAGCATTTGTTCAAAGACACTACGTGCGCCATGCCTCGCCTTTACAGACCCCAACGTGATCAAGCTATCGGCTGTGGATGGCTGGAACATCCGAAAATCGCATCCCCCAGCGTTTTGGGGTGAGCCAACCCACAATCAATAACCTTGTGGCTCGTTTTGCAGGAGACTGGAAGCACACCAATAATCAACCCCGACCTGGTCAGCCTAGGGTCACGACCCCAGCCGAGGACAATCAAATCCAGCTCGTCCACCTGAGAGATTAGTTTCGAACCTGCGCCGGGACGGCTCGGGTGACCCTAGGAATCCACAGACCAATGATCAGCAGAAGAACAGTGAGTCGCCGACCTGCAGAGCGAGGGATCAGAGCCCACAGGGCGTGTGTTGGAATGCAACTTGATGCACGGCGCAGGGCTACCAGGCTTCGCTGGGCTGAAGAATATGGTCAGAAACGAGTCCCCAACCGATTCTGGAGGAATGTTGTCTTCAGTGATGAGTCCAGATTTTGTCTGTACCGACATTATGGAAGACAGAGGGTCTACAGAGGACGTGGTGAGACACGCGGCCCCCTGCATTGCTGAGACAGATGGCTTTGGAGGAGACTCAGTGATTGTCTGGGGTGCCATTCGGTGCGGCTGGAGGTCCGACCTGGTCATAATCAATGGAAATCTTAATGCAGCCCGGTACTGTGACCTTGTCATCAGACCGCACGTCGTGCCGTACATCACAGACCACCCTGAGGTCACGTTCATGCAAGACAACGCACAACCTCACTCACTCTGTGTGGCCCAGCAGCTCCTGTC